>CM060907.1:869857692-871107692 GCA_030737815.1 Allium fistulosum | reverse complement strand
TTATGTATATACAAGCTTCAGGGCTTGTACATTTTTCTTTTATGCCAGAGATATTTTGATACAAATGGAGGCTGAAAAGAATTCGTATGGATTGTGTTGGCTGCTAAGAGATTGAGACATTAAATGGTGTTTGTACTTTATGTTTTATTTTATACATATCTCATCATTTTTTTTCTCTTTCTTATCTTACCTGGCTTCATTTGCAAGCTATCACATATTACATTTTTGCTTTGTGTTTTGAACTTTGTTTCCTTTAAGTTTGCATGCCCATTTCATATTCGAGCCATTTGTTTTCATAATTATTCTATGCAAGCTTTTCTAACAAGTTGTTATTATTTTTGACTTTGCAGATTTTTATTAGGGGCTGGCCAATCTTCTTATGTCCTATACAAATATATGTTACTGGTTTAAAGGCAAATGAATGTACGTGGGTGTTATTCTAACATGTTGCTTGATTTATTTTATGGTGTATTTGGTTTATGATTCACAAAGTTATAAAAATTCAATAAATTATCAATTTAAATTTAATTAAAATCCGGGGTCGTTACAGTATATCTGGCCTCAGTTTATCTGAGTTAGGTGTATATATATAAAAATTCTTTTTAATAACGCCTACAGTCAATAGGTGTTCACACTCATGTGTTCACTCGCCACGCTCTGTATTCCCCTCACATCAGTCTGCAAGGCAGTGCATGGGTAATATATCTAGCCTCAGTTTATCTGAGTTAGGCATATGTAAATATTGCTAATATCAACAAAATTTTCAAAAGAAAAAATGGAGAGAGTAAGCAATTGAAATCCAAGAAATATTTTAACTTATTTGATTCGACTTGTTATTGAAAAGAAATAAAATTACCACTTTGATAAACTTTGATAATCAACTAAGGGTCCATTTTATAATTACACTTTGTTATCAACCGAACCAACGAGTTAAACTATAGTCTATTTTTTATGATAACTTAATTTTTGTTCGAAATTTTGACGAGTAAATGACTTAAATTTCAAGATAATGACCAAAACCTATATTTAACTTATGTGTGTTAATTTAAAAGTAAATCCTTCATTGTAAATATTTTCAAAAACTCGCATTCACATCTTTGTATATAAATCGTGCATTTTGTAAATATTTTCATCCTACATTTAGATTTTATAGGTAGTATCCCCTGAAAACCCTCACGAGACAACACTCGTCCTACTGGGGACACCTTGAGGTATAACGGCTTGTTGCATACACTCAATGCAATCGTGCTCTCTACGAAAACGGATTTATCTTAGTTTTTCCTTTATTCGAGGACGAATAAAAAGATAAGAGTGGGGGTATTTGATGTGCATGTAAATGTGCATATTTTTACCACCATATTTAATCTATTTAAATTAAATAAATGATCATATCAGGTATTTTAACTTGTTTAAACCAAAATTCATATTATTTTCAAATCGTCACATATTCATCTTCATCTAAGGGCAAAATGGTTATTTTTGTGCATATATTAATTTGAGAAAATTTAATTAGAAATTTATATATTATTTTATAGGAATTTGGCTTCATATACAAGTGGTTTCATGAAGATGTATGCATGCACAAAGAAGATACAAAAGAATGGAGATGGAAATAATTCAAAGGCATGATAACGGAGGACCCCACCTACCTACCTTTCTTCATGTACAAATTAGAGGCTAATGCACATGCTTATGGAATTAATGGCTTCATGTACACTTAAATGATGATTAGTAAAAGCTAATGATTACTTGGCCTCCACACTTTCTCAAGGGCAATTTGGGCATTCCCCAAAAATATGAATGAGGGTTTAACACTTGTATAAATACCCCATATCTTCATGTAACTCTCCTTCCTTAGTCTCTCTTTTACGCTCTCTTCTCTTAGTCTCTTCTCTTAAGAAAATAAAATGAGAGCACTCTTTCTTTTCATGGCTACTTAGCCATTTCTTCTTTTCATGTAACTTTTTATGCAATTTAATACATGTTCTTTTCATTTTCTTGTTTATTTCCTTTCATGTTATAGTGTAGATCTCTTTTATTTTATGCAATTAGATTAGTTCTCTTTTCCATTAGCTTACATTTTCCTCTTCTTTTTATTTTTGTTTATTTCACGTTGCTTCTACTTGTGTTGACATAATAACACAAATGAGAGGCTAATCCCTACAATTTAGGGGTAATGATGCTCTCTTGAATCATGTAGATGCAACATAATTTCTCATTTATGTCTCTTTTGTGCTTAATGGAAAGTTGGATGTTTGTGTGATTTTGTGTTTAATATTGAGTTTGATAGCCTATGTTGTTCAAAACAAATAGGCTATGCTTAGTCATATGAATCAATAATTACCTCTTCATCTACATATGATCATGGTAATGGAAGTGGATTTAGAATCAAAATTTGATGGTTTATGTTTCTAATTCAATAGTTAATAAGCTATGCTTAAAATAGATTCTACTTATAATTTCATATCATTTTCATTGAAGTTAGTAAGTGGGTTAGAGGGTGAATTAAAGTTTGATGGTTTAAGTGTGTTAATTAATAACACAATTAAGCCATGCTTATGATAAATGCATCAACTAAACTCACAAATGACCAAAAAGAGATCATAATTTCATTATGTTGATTTATGTGATCATGAGAGGGGATTTACCTCTAAATTGCTCTTTAATCTCATATTTTTATTCTCCTTAGTTCTAGCTTGTTCTTACTTTTTTTGTTAGTTATTATCCCTCGACTTTGGTTTAATTTGATTGAATATATTTTTAAAATTAACAATTTCCTGCGGATCGATCCGTATTCGCTACGTACTACAAGCGTACGCCGTGCGCTTGTGGTTATTTTTAATTTAAATTCGTTCGACGGTTTTCTAAACCGATAGAATTTCTATCGACGAACAAGTTTTTGGCGCCGTTGCCGGAGAATTTGTTTTGATTTTTGATTTCCATTCTTCAAATTATTAGTTTGTTTGATTTTTTGTGTGATTTTTATTTTGTGTGTTGCATTTCAAAAAAAATTGTTTGTCCGTGTGATTTTTGATTGCATATTGGTTTTGTGTGTTTTCTCTAGTTTTCCTTTTCCATTTGCATTTTCATTATTAAAAAAAAAACAGAGAGCATACACAATTTCAAATAAGAATAATTTATTGCTTTTGCACTTTTACATTTACATTTCATTTTTATTTTATTATAACAGTGCACACTCATACTGTTCATATAACAGTGCACAAACTTCTCTGCTTACATTCCCATCCTCTGTGCACACTGACCCATACAACTGCTTATTTCACTACCATATTCTACAACAAATTGCTTATCACTGCAACTTGTCAAATACCCAATATTTTCACTTCACCAACATCACAGCAGCCCAATAACATACCATCAAAACATCCATCTACAACTTCACAGCAAATCCACCACTACAACCACCCTTCACAACCACATACTTATCATTTCTGTTCAATCGTGCAAAAATACCACAGTTTCACATCCCTCTGCTTTCATCAATCAACCACCCTGCTTGCCTCTACCCGAATCCACAGCCATTCATCATTTTTCAACTACTTCACATCTACAACTCCACACTGTAACTGTCTCTACTACATCGCAGCAACCGCTACCAAAGCCAAAACAGTTAACTGCCATATTGCCACATTCATATCATCTTACTGCAAAAAAGCCATCCTTATCCCAAACAGCAGCTACATCCACTTCAAAAAAAAAACATACATACATTTCAAACAATTGCACAACAGCCTGTCACATACCACACTAGCCTACAACAGCTGCTGCCAAACCAAATTCCTCCTCCAACCTTCAATCGCACTTGCCTGAACCACCACTCACAATCCATCAATTTCGAATCACCATCACCACTTCCACTAGCACAATCATTCACCTCTATTCCTATTCACCATCACTTCAACAACCATAACAGAACAACCTCCTCCATTATCAATCCCAACCTCACTCAATTCGACACTCCACCCTCCACTGCCGCAGTCGCTATATAAACATCGATCACCAGTTAAAACCATCACCATCGATCACTGCTTTACCCCAACATACATCACCATTGATCACCATGGTTTTAACACTTGAACCCCACCCTACACACTGACCGCTTATCACTACTTGTTCATGCTTGTTCACACTTCTACTGCCATAAACAACCAAGCTGCCTCGTTCAACAACCCTCACAATCACCTCATCACCCAACCTACAACAGCAACTTCAGAACTTCCCGAAACATCAAACATCGACCATCCCCACAACTGCTGCAAACAGCCTCTCATCACGAAATACCAATTCACCTCAACTACCACCAGTGCCTTCAACTGTCTATCACCTACAATAACCCACTTCAGTCGCCCCGCTTCCACCCCACGCATCACCAAATCGCGACCCCATCAAGCCAAATCGAACAGCCGAGTCAACTCGACTACAAATCACCACCGTATTCCATCCCAATTCCCAAAGCCATCGCAACATCTCGAACACCTCAGCCTAAACCCAATCGGCAATCCAAACTAGTAACCATCGCAACCCTCAAATCCACCTCGTAAAATCCCAAAATTAAATCGATAACCACCTACGCATTCCCCAAACCACTCGAATTTCCGAGCCACAACGTCATGGTTATAGCAGTCGAACTCGATTTCGTATTTATCTGATTTTTATTGTTTAGAAAAAACGAAAGCAAGTTTTTTTTATTTGATTTTTGATTTACAGAAGTTCTTTTTAGAGAGGGATTAGGCAATTGGGATTTGTGTTAAAGTGGGATGGGTCCTTGATTTCTAAAACAAAAATTTGTGTGTGTTTAAAGTTTTTTGTTTCTCCTTTTCTTTCTTTTAAGTATCTTTCAAATCTTTTAAAAAAACAATTTTTTTTAAGTAAAACTTCACTTTTACATTTTGTTTCCTTTTCAAAAAAAAAGAGTCTCTCCCTGAAAAAAAGTTTTTTTTTGTTTCGTTTGTTTTATTTCATAATAAAAAAACCCAAGTTGTTTCATTTAATTTATTTTACTTATTCCTTAAAAAAAAACAAGTTAGATTTAATATTGTTTTCTTTTGTATAGTTTCATTCGTTTTGGTTTAGGTTCATTTCTTTTCTGTTTTCATTTTTCTTACTTTCTTCTTTGATATATATATATATATATATATATATATATATATATATATAATCTTTGTATATATCTTTGTTTTATCCTTCAGGTTGCAAAAACAGAAGGAGAAGGATAGCGCTGCTAAGCTTGGAAAGAAACTACTTGGTTGCTTAATTTTTTTTTACCCTTATCTATTGTTTTATTGCTTTGCATTATTGATTGCTTGCATTTAAACAAAACCAAAAAAATCCAAAAATTTCAAAAACCAAAAACAAAAATTCATTCGTAGTTGCATTGTTAATACACGCATCTCATTTTTGATTAATAATAACGTTTAGTCATCGATAACACTAAATTGTGTATTTACAAGTTGTCTTCTTTGTACAATTTAATTTCTTAGTGTCTAGGCTATGGCAGAGTAATAACCCTTTATAAATATTACGGTGATTCGTAAATATTATAGTGGTTTTTCCTCTGAAGGTACCTAAACCTTCGGCTGCATTACTACACTTACTCGTGGTGCACCGATAACTCTTGCCCGTTACCTGGCTGAGAAGTATCTTGCTGATTTAAGACAATGTGCGATTATACAATTTTGGGTTAACTTAGGATAAATCATTTGTAATTAACCCTTGCATTCATTTAGTTGTATTAGTTCATGCATATTTAAAAAAAATATTTCAAAATCCAAAACTAAAAAAAATTGTAAATATTCCTTTTCTTTTTTCCTTTGAAATTTTTAATGGAATTTCAAAATCCAAAAAAATGTAGAAAAACCAGAATCCAAAAAAATTATAATACCTTTTCAAAAACAAAGAAAAAAATTTGGAAAATCAAAAAACAAAACAAAAATCAACTTCCCTTTTGAAAAATAAATTTTATCTGTAAATATTTTTCCCTTATAAAAAAAACCAAAAAAAATTCTTGAATATGTCCGAGTTTCCTTTTCCATAATCACTTGAATATAGTTGTGAAAATCAATATAATCCATATAATTTCACTCCAAATTCGTATGAATATTTTAACAACAACTATTGTTCAATCGATTCGAATTTTGCACCATAAAGTTTACAAAATAATGACCAACCCTCAAATCTTGAAAAGAGCATTTCGTCTTTATTTGAAATCTCTACACAACAAAATCAAATGATAAATGAATTGTGTAATTCATATTTGGGCAATGATTCAAATCAAAGTTTTCAAAATAATCAAAATTTGAACTTACTTCAAAATTCAAACGATTTCGAGTATAACCCATGCCAATTCAATTTTGAACTCCAAAATGGATTTCAAAATCAAAACGAAAATGTGATCCACTTTTCAAATAATTTTGGCAATGGTAATAATCTCAACTACGATACGAGTGAAAATTTTTGTTCTCAATAGATCCAAATCAAAAATCCTCAAGCTAATAATTATAAATTGGATTTTGTTGAACAAATGAATGAAATTTACGATGATCACACGGATTCGTTGTTTGAAACATATATGAAACAACGTGAACAACAAAACCAAATCCCAACATGTGACGAGTCAAACGATAATCCATCTTTTACCCAAATTGACGATTTTCAAATAACAACTTTTGAAATTGAAAATGATGATCTTAATAAAGTTGTTGAAAATTTGGTAATTGAGTTGAATTTCAATTCTTTTGAGGGTGAGAAACTCGATTTAAATTTCGATCTTCCTTTTTCTGAAAATTTGAATACAACAACTTTGAATTTTGAACTTGATTTGTGCAATAAAGTTGTTGATAATCCAACAAAGGAAGTCGAATTTAACGAACACGAGTTTTATGGACTTTTTGAAAACGAGTTGTTAAACTCTGATGGGGAAGATTTATATCACCAATTTGATTTTGAAATCAATAATTCTGAAGAATTTTTCAATGAACAGCTTGAATTTCAATTTGGTGAAAATAAACTTGAACTTCAATCAATCGTTTTATCAACCCCAAAAATCATTGAAAATAAAACGACTCGTACAATTTTTAATAAAACGACATTTGTTTTTCCAAATCCAATTTCAACTTCGAAATCTTGTATGGTTTGGTTTTCCGTGCTTACGCTGTGTCTCGTATATTTGACGAGACAAATGAATCGGTTTTTGGAAGACCGTTTCATTTACTTTTTGACGATATACTTTCTGATCTCGTGTAAATATCGTTAATTTTCATTTAAATAAAGGTCATGTTTTTGTTTTTATTTTTCCCCTTCCACTTGGGTTGACTGTGGGGATACAGTCAAAATCAAGTGTGGGGGGAGACTCATCTTCATTTTTTTTCATGGTTTATTTTTGCCTTTTATTTTAAAATCTTAAAAAAAAATTAAAAAAAATCCCAAAAACAAATTTTCTTTAGATTTATTTTTAAAGAAACACTATTGGATAAATATATGGTTTTGGTTTATTAAATTGAAATTTTTGAAAATTTATTTGTCTTAACAAAACTAAAAATGAAGTTTGATTACAAATAATAATGGTTTAACTAGTATATAGGAAAATTCAAACATGATAATTATGAAATATATCCTAATTGAAAATCTTTGTTTTAAAAAGTGGTTGATTTAAAGTAAAGGATATAACATTTTTTTTAAGTTAAAAGATGCTATGATGATTTTGCAAAACTCTCTCCTTAAAAAAACAAAGAAAAAACAAAAACAAAAAACATTTGTATATATGTATATATTTTTAACACCTAGAGTCAGGTGTTCACACTCGTGTGTTCACTCGCCATGCTCTGTACCCTTCTCACGTAAGCCCGAAAGGCAGTGCTCAATCGGTATATCTGGCCTCAGTTTATCTGAGTTAGGTGTATATATATAAAAATTCTTTTTAATAACGCCTACAGTCAATAGGTGTTCACACTCGTGTGTTGACTTGCCATGCTCTGTATTCCCCTCACATCAGTCCGCAAGGTAGTGCATGGTTAATATATCTGGCCTCAGTTTATCTAAGTTAGGCATATGTAAATATTGCTAATATCAACAAAATTTTCAAAAGAAAAAATGGAGAGAGTAAGCAATTGAAATCCAAGCACTATTTTAACTTATTTGATTTGACTTGTTATTGAAAAGAAATAAAATTACCACTTTGATAAACTTTGATAATCAACTAAGGATTCATTTTATAATTACACTTTGTTATCTACCGAAACAACGAGTTAAACTATGGTCTATTTGTTATGATAACTTAATTTTTATTGGAAATTTTGACGAGTAAATGACTTAAATTTCAAGATAATGACCAAAACCTATATTTAACTTATGTGTGTTAATTTAAAAGTAAATCCTTCATTGTAAATATTTTCAAAAAATCGCATTCACATCTTTGTATATAAATCATGCATTTTGTAAATATTTTCATCCTGCATTTGGATTTTATGGGTAGTATCCCCTGAAAACCCTCACGAGACAACACTCGTCCTACTGGGGACACCCAGAGGTTTAACGGCTTGTTGCATACGCTCAATGCAATCGTGCTCCCTACGAAAACGGATTTATCTTAGTTTTTCCTTTATTCGAGGACGAATAAAAAGATAAGTGTGGGGGTATTTGATGTGCTCGTAGATGTGCATATTTTTACCACCATATTTAATCTATTTAAATTAAATAAATGATCATATCGGGTATTTTAACTTGTTTAAACCAAAATTCATATTATTTTCAAATCGTCACATATTCATCTTCATCCAAGGGGAAAATGGTCATTTTTGTGCATATATTAATTTGAGATAATTTAATTAGAAATTTCTATATTATTTTATAGGAATTTGGCTTCATATACAAGTGGTTTCATGAAGATGTAGGCATGCACAAAGAAGATACAAAGGAATGGAGATGCAAATAATTCAAAGGCATGATAATGGAGGACCCCACCTACCCACCTTTCTTCATGTAAAAATTAGAGGCTAATGCACATGCTTATGGAATTAATGGCTTCATGTACACTTAAATGATGATTAGTAGAAGCTAATGATTACTTGGCCTCCACACTTTCTCAAGGGCAATTTGGGCATTCCCCAAAAATATGAATTATGGTTTAACACTTATATAAATACCCCATATCTTCATGTAACTCTCCTTCCTTAGTCTCTCTTTTAGGCTCTCTTCTCTTAGGAAAATAAAATGAGAGCTCTCTTTCTTTTCATGGCTACTTAGCCATTTCTTCTTTTAATGTAACTTTTTATGCAATTTAATACATGTTCTTTTCATTTTCTTGTTTATTTCCTTTCATGTTGTAGTGTAGATCTCTTTTATTTTATGCAATTAGATTAGTTCTCTTTTCCATTAGTTTTCATTTTCCTCTTCTTTTTATTTTTGTTTATTTCATGTTGCTTTCTACTTGTGTTGACATAATTACACAAATGAGAGGCTAATCCCTACAATTTAGGGGTAATGATGCTCTCTTGAATCATGTAGATGCAACATAATTTCTCATTTATATCTCTTTTGTGCTTAATGGAAAGTTGGATGTTTGTGTGATTTTGTGTTTAATATTGAGTTTGATAGCTTATGTTGTTCAAAACAAATAGGCTATGCTTAGTCATATGAATCACTAATTACCTCTTCATCTACATATGATCATGGTAATGGAAGTGGATTTAGAATCAAAATTTGATTGTTTATGTTTCTAATTCAATAGTTAATAAGCCATGCTTAAAATAGATTCTACTTTTAATTTCATATCATTTTCATTGAAGTTAGTAAGTGGGTTAGAGGGTGAATTAAAGTTTGATGGTTTAAGTCTGTTAATTAATAACACAATTAGGCCATGCTTATGATAAATGCATCAACTAAACTCACAAATGACCAAGAAGAGATCATAATTTCATTATGTTGATTTATGTGATCATGGGAGGGGATTTACCTCTAAATTGCTCTTTAATCTCATATTTTTATTTTCCTTAGTTCTAGCTTGTTCTTACTTTTTTTAGTTAGTTATTATCCCTCGACTTTGGTTTAATTTGATTGAATATATTTTTAAAATTAACAATTCCCTGCGGATCGACCCGTATTTGCCACATACTACAAGTGTACGCTGTGCGCTTGCGGTTATTTTTAATTTAAATTCGTTCGACGGTTTTCTAAACCGATAGATTTTTCGTCGACGGACACTATGCTTGATATGTGAAGATGTACGAGTTTCATACCTAACCCATCGCTTCTCACATGACATGTTCGTCCTGGATTTTAAAGGGTTCGATGTTTTACTCGGTATGGATTTTCTAACAAAGAATGAAGCTATCTATGATTGCATTAGAAGGACGGTATCTTTAAAAACTAAATTAAGGAAGTTTATTAAGGTATTGTGTGATGAGCCAAATAAGTTAATGGATAGTTTCTTTTATGCACTGGATTTGCCCCAGGAAAATTTGAAATCATTATTGGTTGTTAGAGATTTCTTGGATATCTTTAAAGATGTTAGTAGCCTATCCCCACCCAGGGAGATTGAGCTCAGTATAAACTTGACCTCTGGATGGAAACCATTTATGAAGTCTCGGCGTAAGATGGCTCTAAGGGAAAGAAGAGAGTTAGTAAATCAGATAGTGGAATTGTTAAGTAAGGGTTTGATTAAGCCAAGTCACTCGGATTGGGGAGCAGCCGTGGGTTTCATTGTTAAGTCTTGCCAAGTTTTTGTGTAGACTACCATGAATTGAACAAAAAGATGTATAAGAACAAATATCCCTTACCCAGTGTAACAACCCAATATTTTTTCAATTATTTTTAAATTAAATTTTATTTCAATATTTTTATTTTAAAAAATTTTAAAAGTGTAGTTTTAATTTTCCAATATTTGTTGTATTTTATTTACAATTTTTAATTCTAGTTTCAATAAATTAAACTATTTTCTTTATTTATTTTCCTATTTTCCTAAGAATATTTATTTATTGTCATTCCTACTTTATTTTGTTTGTCTTTTATTCATTTACTTGTTTTTCTATTTTGTTATTTTGTATAAATAAATTTGGAAATTCAAAGAGTCAAACAAAAGCTTTAACTTGTGACTTTTCAATGCCTAGTCCTTTCACATGCTTTGGCCGTTCAAAGCAGCTATTGTAGCCATGTATTGCTTTTTGTTTTTCACACGAGAAAGCTTCTCATTCACTTCATTCTCATGGCATATCTATTTTCTGAAAAAAATGTAAGCAATGGCTTCTCCTTTTCCTACTTTTCCTCTTCATTTTTCCATTGTTTTTGCCTTGATTCATCTAAATGTTGCTCGGCCATAGCCTCCACTCCTTCACCGACCACCACCACCATCACCTTCCACTCATCATCCACGACAACATCTCCTCCCCCTCTTTCCAGTCATAGCCGTTACCACCCTACGAAGCCATCACCTCAAAACTTTGCTAAACCCCTTGAAACACTACATAGCCGAGCCATTTTCCCATCACCCCTTCATTTCTTGCCACGGCCAGCACCCTAGAACCACCACCACCTGATGACATCACCTCTGGCCATCACCTCCTACCCCTGATCTGACCTGTAGTGCCATGGCCGAGCCATATGACCTCTGGCCGAGCCTAGATGGTGAACCAAACTCCTTTCCTAGCCTTGACCTTTAGCATTCCTCCATTTGTAACTCCAAACTCCTCATCTTCTCTAGCTTAGCCGTGTGTTAATGAGCCAAACCCGAGCCATTTCCACCTATAAACATGTTGTGGCCGAGCATATTTTGAGTCATGGTCAAGCAATTGTGATTTCAAAGCATGGTTAAGCCATTTGTGTCTTTTAATAATTCTATTTCAATTTGTTTCAATATATTTGGTGTTGAAAATATATTTATATATTGCCTTGTTTTATTGTTGTATACAAGATCAATATCTTGGCTCTCTCTCCACTTGAATCAAAAGTCGTGCTATTGTGCTTTCTGGAATATATTTGTGTGTTTTTGATTTGCGAAATCCAGCTTAAAAAGGTGAGTTATTCACGCTTGACATTCATACTTATAGAATTTGTGAAGTGACAACAAGTGAATATGTAGAAACTGCTATATCATGTTATACCTGCCTGTGATATGTATTATATGATGTTAAACCCAGTTATAAACTTGTCACATCATCTGATATGTTATATCTTATTTTACCGTTTATTTATTTATGTTTCTCACACTGCAAGTTCCCTGTAGAATAGAATCACTATGGCTTGAAATGATACATACCCGAACGGACTTTAGAATAGGGAAAAATCATTATGGACTGAAATGATAGGCTCGAGTGATTTTTATTTATTCTATTTAACTTGGGATCATGGGTTTGAAATGATAGAACCCGGATTTTTCTTTCTAAATTACGGATTGAAATGATATATTATCCGTATCACTTGACTTAGGTTAGAAAATATTATACAGACCCGTGGTTATTTTATATATTTTTCTAGAAATTTTAGGTATTTTTAAATGTAAAAAAAATTGATATTTTGATTTAAAGGTGGATTTAAAATGATTTAATAAAGTATTAGTGATTTTCTACGAATTAAAAATGTTAAATAAATAAATGGTAAAAATTTGTAATATGAAATATAACTTAATTTGGAAATTTGTGATTTGGTTTAAAATGAAAGTTTAAGTAAAGAAAATAAAATTGAAATTAAGTTTTATTTTTGAAATGGTAATTTAAATTTAAGTGTTAAGTAAATTGGTAAAAAGGCAAAGAATAGGAAAATTATACACTTGAATTAATAAGTGAATTATTGAAAAATTTGATAATTATTGTAAAAAATTTCTTTATAAAATCATAAGTTAAAGGGTATTTAAACGAACATTTTTGAAGTGGAAAAATATGATTTTAATAAGTAAAAATGGTTAAAATTGAAGTTTAATTGTTTCCAAAAATTTTGGTATAAATTTGGAAATTCTTTTAGTAGCACTTCAGAAATGCTATCATTTTTGAAACTAACTTAAAATCTAAGTAAAGGATACTGCAGCACTTTGTAAGTGTTGTGGTTGATGCAAATGAACTAAAGGCTAAATTAACCAAGGGCTACTGCAGCACTTGGTAAGTGCTGTAGTTGCTGAATTAAAAACTAAAACCTAGAACTAATAAAAGAGCTACAGTAGCACTTGATAAGTGCTGCAGTTTGCTGAAATGAGATATTTTTCAAATGTAATTGAACCCTGAACTACTACAGCAGTTTTGCAAATGCTATCTTTTCTGAACTGAACTAGTTTTCAAATGTAACTGAACTACTACAGCAGCTTTTAAATGCTGTCTTTGCTGAAATGAATTGTTTTCAAATATAACTTACCGTAGCATTTTTTTAGTGCTGCGAAAGCTGAAATTTAAAAGTTTTAAAGTATTTAACTGAATAAATGAGCTCAAAAAAGGCTAAAATTTTGGAAATTGAATATTTGATTTGTAAGTATAATGACTTTATTTTTAAATGGTTTAAATGATGTATTTTGATTTAAAATATAAATTATTTTTGAATTTATAACCACGGGTTATAATAACGATTGGTTGTTAAAGAGACCGAGATCGGATATAGACATACTCTGTGTCGATACCGAAAACTACTTTGACAACTGTGTACGCGGTGGAGTTTTCAGAATGAAGTAGGATGGTGGCGACGATCCTATTGAGGTATGAACGTGGACCCGACTCCCATGAGTTGGCTTAAGGTGGCTAAAACATGAGCAATCGACGGGCCAATGAGGTAGCACCTCTGATCGGACACACTTCTTCGATACCATTCTATTACTTTGTAATTGATTAGGGTACCCCTTTGATTTTGGAGTGTGGCTCGAGGTGGGCGGTAGTGGCTGCTATGCGTTTCCACCAGCCCGGATGCATAATTGGTATATCTACCCTGGCATTACCTAGTTGTGCCATGTCACCTACCATATCGAGCTTTACTACGAGTTTCTATTTGTGTCGTACCTATGGAGTATCTTCTCGTAGCCTCTCGAGGTACGCATGTACTGTATAGACTATTGGCACTATTTATGTGTTAAGGTGGAAAATGTAAAGCCTTAACACTATTTTTAAGTATGTTTATTTTACTATTAGAAATTATTATAATAAGCGAATATTACTACATAGTAAATAGTTTAACGGATCCTTAGAGGATGGGCGGTCCCAAGCATCCTTTAAGTTACTTGTGTATTTATTACAGTTCACTTGAGTTGGTTTACATTGTATAAGTATGTATGTCCTGACTCGAGTGTTTGTGTTTTATTTACGCTCGGGTCAGCCTGAGTATTCACAGCTTTAGATTTCACTTTCTGGAGCTAGGAATCGCTGGAGATTCTACTTATCTAGTTATTTATCAATTTCAGTTTCAGTTGTTCTATTTCAGCTCTTATATTAGTGGACTTCTATGTATTTAGGATTTCTATTGTATTTGTTTTCAGACTGATATTATGTATTTGTCTTGAGACTTTGTTATAGTAGCTTCATGAACTACTATGTTATTTTATCTTCCGCTGCAAGTTATTCTGATATTTCTATGTCTGTGATTCTGTGAATGATTTTATTTGCTCCAAATTTTATTACAATCTATTATTTTGAATTATTCAAGTCTGACATGTGTGGTTATTGTCGATTTGAATGGTCCAAAATAGTGGGTCGTTACACCCAGCATATATGATATGTTCAAACAACTGAAGGATACTAGGGTACTCTCTCATATAGATTGAGAGATGGGATTTCTCTAACAAAGGATATCTGAATATGATACACCATTGACAACGTTTAGAGGACCAAATGGTTTCTTTGAGTGGTTGGTTATGCCTTATGGGCTAACTAACGCACTTGCTCATTTTGTAGTCCTCATAGATCGAGTTTTTAGAGATATACTCAATAAATTTGTGTTGGTCTCAGTAGATTGTATCGTTATTTATTCTAAAACCGAGGAGGATCACAAACGCCACTTAGTGACCGTGTTGGAAATATTAAGGTAGCACGACTTGAAGATCAAATTTTCCAAGTGCCATTTTTAGCAATTTGAAGTAAGACTCCTTGGACATGTGATGATGGAGGATAATATAAGAGAGGCTTTCCCTAAGTCATAGTTAAACGAGTAGATTGTGCGTACTATATTATGTATGCACTGTTTTGCTACGGTTGCCTAATATATGACTTTTGTATTGGTTTCATGATATATAATTTATGGCTTCTTGACTTATTTTGAGTTAGCTCTTTGTTTGCTAATTTCAGGATGAAATTCTTTTAAGGAGGAAGAGTGTAACGACCTAGTATTTAATCACTTTAAATTTGTATATCTAATTATATTTTTAATAATTAATTAATGGATTTTTAAACTCATAATAAACTCCTTTTAAATAATAACTAATGATGGTAAAATAGTATTCAAAATTTATTTACAAAAATAATTAGTTCAAATCAAAATAGAAAATGTGATCAGAAATCGTTTTTCGAATTTTTAAAAGTCATCAGAAATGTTGTAGCACTAATATATATATAACATAACTTTACAAAGAATTTAGTATATGTATATCATGATATATACATATGCATATATACTTAAGTGTAAAGACAAGAAGTGACATTTGTTCAAATTTTGGGAAATATAATTAAAGTTGTAAAACATGAGAAGACACCTTGTAAAACATTAAGTACACAAGTGATTATGCATGTAGGAGCAATAGGGAATGGGGGTCAATAATTTTCAGAAGTACTAAGGGGAAGACATGCTTTGTGATGTGGCAATCATGTTGTGGAGGTTACGTACTTTGGGTAATTTGGTAACTTAACTTATTCACGTAGTATATAAAAAAATTTCCTAACATTTCTCCCATTTTTAATCCATTCACACTTCATAAAAATTCCTCTAAACTCTTAAGTGACTTCCATGGCTTCGTTAGCTTTTCTATATAAGTTTAAAATTTTAAGTTTTCCACTTTTAAAACGCTCAAAACCTTTCTTAAAGCCTTTCCTCTAAAATTCTACGACTTCGCATTGTAAACCAAGCCCTCACAACTTCACCCATCAAGGTTGAGCACAAACCACTTCTAAGCCAAATCCTTTTGCACCTCTAAGGCACCAAAAAGATCATTTTTCCAAAGGCACGGCGAAGGTCTAGGTTGTATTCAAGTTAGAGTGGAAGTTAGCTAAGCCCGTGGAGCTTTGGTGTGTAAAGGCTCACCCTTTTAACAAAGATTTAAACTTTATTAATGATGTATATTAGTTGTTTATAGTTGTGTGTTTTGGATGAATATGATGTTGGCTTGGATATATGCATGTATGTTTGTATGTGATGTTGAATTAGACAAAGAAATCCAAGTCTAAATGTTATGAATAATGAAAGGATACGACTTTGCTTTTAGTTTGATATTGCACCATGTAAATGTATGTTATGATCATGGGTGTATGTTGTTCATATTAAGAAAGTTAACACTTTGACTTGTTTAAGCGACATATGATTCCGTGTTTTAAATTTTTTTTTTGTAACGACCCGTATTTTTAAACATTTAAAAGTAGTAAATTAAATAAGATTTTTTGAATAAAATTGTTAGGAAAAAAAATAAGATTTTATTTATACAAATTTGATTTTAATACAAATTATGAGCTTAATTAAAATTTCTATTAATGTCATATGTTTGCAACAATATAAGGATGATAAAAAATGTTAGTGTGTATTTTAATAATATTGGTTTGAATGATATTTGTAATTGTCTGAATGTAAATTTCTAATTGATTGGAATAATAAATGTTAATAAGAAATAATAAATGTTTCTTTATAAAAAAAAGAATCATAATTTTATTTATTTGAAATGTTTGGTAGCTGAAAGATTGATTGCAGAGATGAGAAACTATTATTTGGTAAGAAATGTATAATTTCTGTTTGTATCCAATAGTGCATAAATATGTTTCAATCACTGTTTGATAGGAAATAATTGTTTTATTTCTCATTACCTTTATTTTTTTCCATTTTGAAATTCACCCTTGTGAACAATTGAAAATAATGTAATTGAATAATTTCAATTAATGATAGAGAGGACACCAAACTGTAAATTAATAGGTGTAATTAAACGTAGCTTATGTTTTGTGAAAATATAAGGAAAGTTGGTTTAATGAAAAGAACATTTATAACAAATAAAATGGATGTTTCATTTGTGAATTTAGGTTTAATTTCATTAAAATAAAGAATAGGATGATTGATTTAAAGGAAGTAAATATGTGTATTTGAACTGTGTTTTAGCATATAGATGGATTACAAGAGTAGAAAAATAATTTATTTAAGTAAGTTATTTATAGCTCTGCTGTATAAACAACAAATTTATAAACGTGTTTAAATGACTAAAGGAAACAATTATTCTATTTTTCATCCATTTTAGTTGAATGTTTTGAAATTTAATTTTATAAGTAATTGTAATTAATGTAATTGAAATATTTCAATTAGAAGGGAAGAAAACGTTGATTGCAATTAATAGATTTAATAAAAGAAACGCACCTTTTGTGTTAAACAGAATTGATGTTTTAATGGAAATAAAAGATCATTTTGGGAAAACCAAATTGAACGTTTTCATTTTTATAGTAAGAATTTTATTTATTATGCATAGATAAAAAAAACTAAATGCATACAAATTTGAATATTATTTGAGTTAATGAAGTTAATTTGGTTACGTTTCACAAATTGAATTTCAAAAAGGTTGTGCAATGTACATGGTCCATTCATTTCTTTTGTTATTAATTGTTGCATGTTTTGAGACGTATAAAAATAAACTTTCATTTTAAGCAAGAATGATTTTGGATAAAAACAAATTGAATTTTAGAATAATATACACACACACACACATTAATATTCAAACTTTTAAATATATCAGAGGATTCGTGGTTTTGTAAATATTGTGGAATCAATTAGAAATTACCTTTTATTAACAGTTGTACATTAATTACATAAGTTCATATATTTTTTTTTTACATTTTATATAGGGTTAAAACTTGTAAACTGGTTGCATTAATGTGACCGTTATAGTCATTAGAAAAGTAAAGTAAATCATTTTTATAGTTCATAGATAGATATATATTCATTAAATAATGAAATTGGTTTGAGTAACGTAAATAAATATATAGATTGATTGGTTGATTAATTGATTGATTGATTGTTAATTGATTGATTGTGTTAATGTAGTATGCAAATATATTGACATAAAACGAATGTTTTAATATGAAATTAAATTATGTAAATATGTGTATATTTGGGTTTATTGATATGAATTAATTGGAGTGAGTTTTGGAATTTGGACCCCAAAGGTTTGTTTATAGGTTATATGTGGTCTCTTCATTTGCTTTACATTATTATCACCTCCATTCTCTCTCTTCCGTTTTCAAGTTCTTAACGTAGTCTCCACTTGTGCATCCATTTAATTATTAGCCTACTCATTCGTTTCTTATTAATTAGTAATAACCTCATTTGATTTATTTCCAATTAATAATTGCCTCATTCTTTTCATTCGTTTCTCCTTTATTCGTTTGCTCTTTTCAAATGCTTTACCTGAAGTTTTTCTTTTCTTTTCTATTTTTCCGTTTTTAATGTGAACATCAAATTAATATTCATGCCATCTAATTAGCATTTACTATTCTCCGTTTCTGAAGTTTATTTTACTTATGCATCATTAGTTCTTGTAGCTTCCTTTCATGGGCAATTCTTTCTCCTGAAACTTCATATTTAAAACGGAAGATTTATTTTTATCTTTATTGATATATTTATTCCTTTACTTCACCTCTTTCAATACTACCATTTTAAGACTATTCATATTTTTACTTTATTTCAATTCCTAGTTTGTTTATATATACTCTATTAGCTTTTCATTTGTTTCCATCGTCATTTCTGTAGCCTCATTTCATTTTTCAAATCACATCTTTTGTAGCTTCATTTCTCCAAACAAACTTCCATCTCATTTTTTTTTCCTCTCTTCATTTTCTTCCTTCTTCATTTTTTTCTTCTTCTTCAAATCTCCTTCTTCTTTTTTTTCTTTTTTTTTCTTTCAAAGCTTTTCCTTATTCTTATTCTTCAAATCTTCTTCTTCTTTTAAAGCTTCTTTTTTTAGCTTCGTTTTCTTTTTCAATTCTTCATCTTCCTTGAATTTTTTTTTCTTCTTTTCCAAACATTCTTCTTTTTCCAAATCCTTTTCTTCAAATTCAGACCTATACAAACTTCTCTGTCTCTTCCAAAAAAATTCTGTAAAAAAAAAGAAGAAGATTAAAATAGCAAGGAAATAAATCAATAGTGTAACGACCACGACTTTCTCTCCATAGAAAGTCGTATCGCTAATAAGAAAGAAAGGGGGTAGAAAATAGAAAAGAAGAGAAGAAAGAAAGAAACAACAACAACGATCTCACATCGGAAACGAACAAAATATAATATATCATATAACTATTACATAGTATCATATACATCATCTATCAGAGTTACATAGATTAAACATCACATACTAGACAGTTATAAACATCTGTCTAGTTATTACAACTCAATACAAAACAAAGATCTAAACAAGATCAACACAGCGGAAACTACTATCTATATCTACAACGCTGAAGCCTCCTGCTCCATTGCTCCTCCACAATTCGTCAAGGCTAACCTGAATCCCTTGGCTACTCGTAAAAATTTGAGTACCCAAGAGTTTATAAAACAGAAATAAACAACTTGGGTCAGACATGGGTCTGGTGTGAGTAACAGGTTAAACTTGTTTAACTTCAAAAACCTTTTGAAAGAAAAAGTATCACGTAAGACTCCCCACAAATAAACATGGGTAAGTTTTTACCTTACGCTAACCAAAACATTTGATAGGAAATTCGATTGTATTATAATAGGGTCTAGGGTTTTCAAATAAATATGAAATAGCTGAAATTGTTACATTATTAAATTCCAGCATACTAGCCACAAAGTGGGTTATACAATCAAGTCCGTTGGCACTTATTGGATTTGGATTCCATACAATGGCAGGGCTACCGGGGTACCGCCCGTCACAGTACGTGGCCTAGATCACCGTACCGAGGATCACTCCCAATCCCCTGCAACACAAGGTCGGAACATCCCTTACTGGATAATTCCCGCACAAGATACCTCACGGTTGGGATCAGCAACCGCACCACTAAGTCGAAAATAGAAAGGGACATCTAGACAGAGGTAACCTTGTCCTACTTGGGTGCTACCCACTAACCTTGCTGCACCTCCCCTGTTTTAGCCATTCCCGGTTGATGAGGCTTGAGGTCACGATTACCTTTAAATAGAACACATCTATCTTAGAATGCTCATCGTCCACCTGACGATGTGCTGAAAGCATTCAATCCATACAAGTTCGTTCCGGGTTCGAACGAAACCGAAGGCATTATCTCGTTACACTCGTTTTGGAATCACCCTCAGAGTTAACGACAATAACCCTTGCACTCTGAATCTTCATCTTCACTTGATTCACGACCTATCGTTAATTTGGATCGATGTGGTATTCGGGTCTCCAGACCTGGAAATCCGGTATACGAAAACCCGATCCCGGTCTCATCGAAATCCAAAGCGTATCTTTTAAGGCCAAGTTGTTTTAAAGGTTAAAACAATTTAATTCATTATCTTTATTCACAAAGGAAGATAACAGATAATCAACATTATCAGATAATCCATACAATTCAACTAACATCCATATCACACAGCATATATCTCATCAGAGATATCAATCAAAGTCAAGTATCCAATACTAACACCCATTCATAAGTAATGATTTACACTATCTCTAATTAATTTAAAGTGAATTAAATTAATTACTTTATTTTATAAATCCTTCTTACTTAACCATTAATTAATTACAATTTAATTAATTAATTATCCTCTAATTACCTTTTCAATTAATCATCTTGATTAATTATCTTTTAATTACATCCAAGTAATTTATTCTTAATTAATTACTTAAATTAATTATCCTTATCCACTTATAGTAATTAACTTTTAATTACTTCATTAATTAATTTACTAAAATTAATTAACTTAATCAACTATAATTAATTACATTAATCCTTAATTAATTACATTGATTAATTACTTCATTTATTAATTATTACTTAAATCAATCTTAATTACATCATTAATTATATTAATTAATGATTCTTAATTACAACTTAATTATTAATTACTTAATTAAATTAATTACATTAAGTAATTAATCTTTAATTAAACAACACTTATTAATCACCTTGATTAATCTCATCTAGTAATTAACTCCCCTTAATTACTTTCATTAACTAAATTAATTACTCCTTAATTAATTTCTTAATTAATCCCTTGATTAATTATTCAAAGTAATTAACTCAAATTACTTCTATTAATAAAATCATTTATTCAACTAATTACTTCCAGTAATTATCTTATTATTTACTTCCCTAAATAATCTCACCTTAATAATTACATTAAGTAATTATTATCAAATCATCTCTTGATTATCCTAAATTAATTAAACTTAATTAATTAACTTAACTAAATCAAATTAACTTCAATTAATTACAATAAGTAATTAATTCTTAATTACTTCCAATAAGTAATTACATTTAAACAAATTCTATAATTGATTATCTTTAAATTAATTAATCTAATTAACTATTAAAATTAATCCTATTAATTAATTATTTAATAATCCATAGTTAATGACCTCATTAACTATTATTTAATTACTTTCCTTAAGTAATTAACTTATATTAATTATTATTAATTCTAAATTAATAAATCTTAATAACCAATTTATAAATCTCTAATTACTTAATTAATTAAGTGTTAACCATAACTTAATTAATATTTAATTACTTATTAATTAATTCCTAACCATTAATTAATACTCTAATTTATAATCCTTAATTACAAATTAATTATCCCTAATTAATTAATCTTAATCATAAATAAATTAGTTTAAACCTTTAATTACCTATTTAATTAATCCAAATGATTAATTAATCAATTAAATTAATTATCCATTAAATTTCCTAATTAATTCAATGAACACAAATCTCTAATTACTTTAAGATAAAACATTTTCTTATCAAAGGTTAAATTATCATTCTTAAATACATTTGAAGACATCCATTTCAAATTAACTTTTAAATTTCATTTTAAATTCTAGATTTAAAATGAATACTAATTTATCTTTTACAACGTTTAAACAACATTTCTAAAACTCTTTTAATTTACAAGTTAAAGAAATACTCATTTATAAAGAAGTTTAAAAGGTGCTAACAAATTCATATTTAAATTTATAAAACTTATTTTAAATCTCAATCTAAGATTCAAAACCAAACTTGAATCCATATATTTAAATCTTTGATTTAAATTTCTGTTTTACTAATTCTTTACAGTTTTAAATTTAGTTTAAAGTTTAAACAGACAGTTTTCTTTTTCAAAAACCTGGCAACCACTTACATACTCGAGCACACACACTAAAAACTTCGAGTCGCACCCTCTAAAACTTCGAGTCTCACACGAACAAAACCCGAGAAAACTCGAGTGGCCTCTCTGTTAAAAACCAGATTCACCAGATATCCAAATCGTGTGCACGTGCACATCCACCAGCGTCACTCCGATCATCTACGACGACTCCACCATCTCGACGATCCTTCCTATGCCAGAATGCCATCACTCGATCAACGAAACTAAGTCGAATTCAAAATCGAGCCTAAATCAAAAACCTGGAAACACTGACTCGCGACCAACCACCCCCCTATCATCGCCTCGTCTTCGCAAAGCCGTCCACCAGAACTCCTCCAACTCCGGTCATCGCTTCAACTACCTCAAAGCTTCAATTTCCCAAAATATCTCAAAGCTCGATCCATCAACGAAGACAGACGAAACAAATTCATGCCTTACTTAAAACTAGGTTTAAAAATTTCAAACCCAAATCATTTTTGCCTTACTACCTTAAAAATCCTCCTGACAATTTTCCTATCATCCATGATCATTCCACTACCATTACTAAAGATTTCGAACTTCCAATTTCACTGAGATGATCAAAATCACCAGAACTTCATTTCTAACATAAACCAGAACTGCTCTTTTACTACTAGTCTAAAAACTATGATATTCATGCTAAAAATCATATTATCATCTATGTTTTCAATTTATAGATTTGAATTTATAAATTACAAAGTTCAAATTTTCACTTTAATATAACATGTCTCTGTTGTTTTTGATTTCAGAGGCACTCAGACTAAATTTTGACTTAATTAACCTTTTTAATCTTTAGTTTACTATGAAACAACTAATTTTACTTAAACCTTAGATCTACATTTAAAACTAGATCATGAGATATGATTTATCTCAAAAACAGTAGCCTGGAATTCAAGATAACAGGGTCACACTGATACAAATAACATACACATCTATATACATTCATATACATGCAGAGTCATCTATAAACATCCACATCAAAACAGAATTAAACATGCATCATAATTTCCTAAGTTAATTTAAGTAAAAATGTTACTCACCAGATTTATATAAACAGAGGCAATTTATCTTTGAAATAGCTTGTGAAACTGTTTTGCTTAAGACTGGAAAATGATTTGATCTTTTAAAACTTGAAACTGAAATGCTTTAAATCTCCAGAAGCTTTGCATGCTACTGAAGCTTGGTTACAGACAGTCTTGAAGAACAAATGCAGGCTTCCAGATGAAGAGAATGCAGGCAGACAGATTTTTGAAGATGAAGGTTGCAGGCTTTTGAATTTTGATTTCAAGTTTGTGAGGAGTTGATTTCGAATTTAGTTAGAGAAATGGTTTGAGTTTTGTTACAGGCTGGAGTTTCTTGGTTTTTGATTAGAGAAAATAGAAAAGTAATAAAGAGGGGAAATGTTATGTATTTATAAAGGCTGAAAATATGATTTAATAAAAATAAAAGAAAATGAAAACTTAATGACACTTGTTAAAATTTCTCAACATTTGTCATCTTGAATTAATATTTACTTAACACATGTTATTTGGCTACTTAATGTGTTAACACATGTCATTTAAGTAATATCCTTTTAGTTTAAATGTAAATAAAAGCTTTAGATAATGACACTTGTCATTTAAGTAATTACTCATATTTATTTATTTTAAAATTATTTAAAAAGCCTTTTTCTTATTTATTTAAACACTTATCTATATATAATTCTATTTTAAAGAGAAACCAAAAACTAATTATATTTATAAATAAAAGTTTATACAAATATTTTAAAATCCAAAACAATTTAAATATATATTCCTTTGAATTTCAAAGCTTAAATTCAAATTGAAATCAAATTAAATCCTAAGATTCAATTTAAAAGTTAAGTTATATATATATTTACATACACTATTTATTCAATTTAAAAATAACAATTCCTTTTAGCATTAAAATTCATACATATTAAAAATAATACATTATACTTATTATTTGAAAATAACATATTTTATAATTTAAACAAGAGATTATATTATCAAGAAATATTTAAAAGAAATAAAACAAACCAATTTTGTAAATCTTATTTATTTAAACTTAAGTTAAAATATCTCTTAAACAATTAAATATTTACTTAAAGTATTTTAAAATTATAAAATTACTTATTTAAATATCTTTGAAAAGTCCAGATTAAATTAAATCTAAATTTCCAATTTACCAAAGCTTTCTATTTACAATATATACAAATAAATATATATTCAAATAGAAAATATCTTATTACATTTTAAAAGATAAAATTACCAATTAATACTAATTTAATCAGATTATTAAATTAAGTTCAAATCTTATTATCAAAGATTATCCATATCAATTTAATTATTTAACAGATTATTAAATTGATATTGTTAAAATTTCCGGGATATTACATTCCTTCCCCCTTAAAATAATTTCGTCCCCGAAATTTAAACAAAGGTAATTTAATAATCTTATTAAAGATTTAAATTTAAAACATAAGCATATACTATCATCCATATGCTAACAACCATAGCAGCCAAATCATCCAATCAAACCATTTAACTATCTAGACTAAATTCTAGATAAAATTCCTCGAGTTTCCCCAAGTATATATATATACCGGGATACTCGCTCTACAAACAATCTAAACTACTAAGCTATAGATCTCCTACTCATCTAGATCTACAGAACTAAACAGACTATCAGACTACAGACGAGTCTGACTCAACTACCAAACTTCCCAAAACTGCAGATTCTAAAACCAAAGATAGATCAAATACGTACTCCCTCAGAGATACGTAAAACTCAATGAATTCCAGTTATCCAAACTGACAATTCAATTCAGAAGTCTAAATACTTATCCAAATCAGAACATAGACGAGATCCAAACACAACTCTACTTCACAACATCAGTAGATTCCAAACTTACTTCTCCCATCCAGAGATACACTCCAAACTGCTTTCGCTGCTCAACTCCGATATGAGGTAGGACACAAGCACAGACTGGACAACTCATTCCAGAAATAAGGTTCACTGATCCATAAATAAAACTCAGATACTCCATCAACTTGAGTTGCTTCACCAACTCCATCTCTAGGAAACATCCTTCCACTAGACTGAACCACCGGTACTACTCCTGGAATCCTAGTCGATAAGAAAACTCAATCTCAGATGCGGACAAACTTCTGACTTCTCTGGAGACATCCAGAAAAACTCTGACAACCCAAGAGAACACTCAGACAATCGCAAGTCACTTTTGCGATCAACCCATCCTAATCCCAAACAGACTGTTCTCTCTTTACCAATCAGAACAGCTTACACTTATTTATCCAATTTATCGAAGAAATGGATCCACTCTGCTGCTTCTGAACTTCACTTCCAGAAAAACTGCTCATCCAGAAAACTTCCTGCCATCACAGAATACTCCGAGCTGCACTGCTGACACTGATGCTCTTATCCAAAGCTCTTCGAGAAACTCGGACTCCAAACCAAAGCAGAAACTTCATGCTGAACTCAGCCACAATACCAAAGCATACACACTTCCTTAATCTTGTTCCAAAGAAAACATCTTCGGGAACATCCATATTCACTACGTCTCATCACACAGCTACTATTACCTGAGGTATCAAGATACCATCACTCGCTTCTGCCCAACCGACAGATCCAAACTTCAAAAATAAACTCCGAACCTTAACAGGTTTCCTTCAGAGATTGTGAAATCCTTACAATTGCAAAGTTCACTCGAGACGGTATTAGGTCTACAGTCTCGACAAATACACTTCCAACCTCAACACTCAGACTCCTAATCCTAGATGATAAATTATTATCATCTCAACCAATCATCACAAATACCATATACATTTAAAATGATACTTTTTTATATAGAAATTATATCTGGGTAAAATTATTTCATTTACCTTTTTAAAACAATATTGTGTCCGTTGGCCTGGTCAAGTGTTTAGAGATCCCT
The DNA here is from genome assembly GCA_030737815.1 of Allium fistulosum. Classification (NCBI taxonomy): domain Eukaryota; kingdom Viridiplantae; phylum Streptophyta; class Magnoliopsida; order Asparagales; family Amaryllidaceae; genus Allium; species Allium fistulosum. The sequence goes on along the minus strand of CM060907.1, from coordinate 871,081,246 downwards.
ATCAATAACGTTAGCTACTCGTATTGACCAGAATCCATATACCACTCAACCGATCAATTAACAAAATATAAAACCATTTTATATAACAAACAAATACGCGCTCTCGTATATATATATACACTCGGACTCAAACAGGTTGCTACAGATCCTATCTCTAATGAACAATCCTTCCGAACCTAGGTATTCACTCAACCTAGTGCTCTGATACCACTGTGACGTCCACGACTTTCTCTCCATAGAAAGTCGTATCGCTAATAAGAAAGAAAGGGGGTAGAAAATAGAAAAGAAGAGAAGAAAGAAAGAAACAACAACAACGATCTCACAGCGGAAACGAACAAAATATATTATATCACATAAATATTACATAGTATCATATACATCATCTATCAGAGTTACACAGATTACACATCACATACTAGACAGTTATAAACATCTGTCTAGTTATTACAACTCAATACAAAACAAAGATCTAAACAAGATCAACACAGCGGAAACTACTATCTATATCTACAACGCTGAAGCCTCCTGCTCCATTGCTCCTCCACAATTCGTCAAGGCTAACCTGAATCCCTTGGCTACTCGTAAAAATTTGAGTACCCAAGAGTTTATAAAACAGAAATAAACAACTTGGGTCAGACATGGGTCTGGTGTGAGTAACAGGTTAAACTTGTTTAACTTCAAAAACCTTTTGAAAGAAAAGGTATCACGTAAGACTCCCCATAAATAAACATGGGTAAGTTTTTACCTTACGCTAACCAAAACATTTGATAGGAAATTCGATTGTATTATAATAGGGTCTAGGGTTTTCAAATAAATATGAAATAGCTGAAATTGTTACATTATTAAATTCCAGTATACTAGCCACAAAGTGGGTTATACAATCAAGTCCGTTGGCACTTATTGGATTTGGATTCCATACAATGGCAGGGCTACCGGGGTACCGCCCGTCACAGTACGTGGCCTAGATCACCATACCGAGGATCACTCCCAATCCCCTGCAACACAAGGTCGGAACATCCCTTACTGGATAATTCCCGCACAAGATACCTCACGGTTGGGATCAGCAACCGCACCACTAAGTCGAAAATAGAAAGGGACATCTAGACAGAGGTAACCTTGTCCTACTTGGGTGCTACCCACTAACCTTGCTGCACCTCCCCTGTTTTAGCCATTCCCGGTTGATGAGGCTTGAGGTCACGATTACCTTTAAATAGAACACATCTATCTTAGAATGCTCATCGTCCACCTGACGATGTGCTGAAAGCATTCAATCCATACAAGTTCGTTCCGGGTTCGAACGAAACCGAAGGCATTATCTCGTTACACTCGTTTTGGAATCACCCTCAGAGTTAACGACAATAACCCTTGCACTCTGAATCTTCATCTTCACTTGATTCACGACCTATCGTTAATTTGGATCGATGTGGTATTCGGGTCTCCAGACCTGGAAATCCGGTATACGGAAACCCGATCCCGGTCTCATCGAAATCCAAAGCGTATCTTTTAAGGCCAAGTTGTTTTAAAGGTTAAAACAATTTAATTCATTATCTTTATTCACAAAGGAAGATAACAGATAATCAACATTATCAGATAATCCATATAATTCAACTAACATCCATATCACACAGCATATATCTCATCAGAGATATCAATCAAAGTCAAGTATCCAATACTAACACCCATTCATAAATAATGATTTACACTATCTCTAATTAATTTAAAGTGAATTAAATTAATTACTTTATTTTATAAATCCTTCTTACTTAACCATTAATTAATTACAATTTAATTAATTAATTATCCTCTAATTACCTTTTCAATTAATCATCTTGATTAATTATCTTTTAATTACATCCAAGTAATTTATTCTTAATTAATTACTTAAATTAATTATCCTTATCCACTTATAGTAATTAACTTTTAATTACTTCATTAATTAATTTACTAAAATTAATTAACTTAATCAACTATAATTAATTACATTAATCCTTAATTAATTACATTGATTAATTACTTCATTTATTAATTATTACTTAAATCAATCTTAATTACATCATTAATTATATTAATTAATGATTCTTAATTACAACTTAATTATTAATTACTTAATTAAATTAATTATATTAAGTAATTAATCTTTAATTAAACAACATTTATTAATCACCTTGATTAATCTCATCTAGTAATTAACTCCCCTTAATTACTTTCATTAACTAAATTAATTACTCCTTAATTAATTTCTTAATTAATCCCTTGATTAATTATTCAAAGTAATTAACTCAAATTACTTCTATTAATAAAATCATTTATTCAACTAATTACTTCCAGTAATTATCTTATTATTTACTTCCCTAAATAATCTTACCTTAATAATTACATTAAGTAATTATTATCAAATCATCTCTTGATTATCCTAAATTAATTAAACTTAATTAATTAACTTAACTAAATCAAATTAACTTCAATTAATTACAATAAGTAATTAATTCTTAATTACTTCCAATAAGTAATTACATTTAAACAAATTCTATAATTGATTATCTTTAAATTAATTAATCTAATTAACTATTAAAATTAATCCTATTAATTAATTATTTAATAATCCATAGTTAATGACCTCATTAACTATTATTTAATTACTTTCCTTAAGTAATTAACTTATATTAATTATTATTAATTCTAAATTAATAAATCTTAATAACCAATTTATAAATCTCTAATTACTTAATTAATTAAGTGTTAACCATAACTTAATTAATATTTAATTACTTATTAATTAATTCCTAACCATTAATTAATACTCTAATTTATAATCCTTAATTACAAATTAATTATCCCTAATTAATTAATCTTAATCATAAATAAATTAGTTTAAACCTTTAATTACCTATTTAATTAATCCAAATGATTAATTAATCAATTAAATTAATTATCCATTAAATTTCCTAATTAATTCATTGAACACAAATCTCTAATTACTTTAAGATAAAACATTTTCTTATCAAAGGTTAAATTATCATTCTTAAATACATTTGAAGACATCCATTTCAAATTAACTTTTAAATTTCATTTTAAATTCTAGATTTAAAATGAATACTAATTTATCTTTTACAACGTTTAAACAACATTTCTAAAACTCTTTTAATTTACAAGTTAAAGAAATACTCATTTATAAAGAAGTTTAAAAGGTGCTAACAAATTCATATTTAAATTTATAAAACTTATTTTAAATCTCAATCTAAGATTCAAAACCAAACTTGAATCCATATATTTAAATCTTTGATTTAAATTTCTGTTTTACTAATTCTTTACAGTTTTAAATTTAGTTTAAAGTTTAAACAGACAGTTTTCTTTTTCAAAAACCTGGCAACCACTTACATACTCGAGCACACACACTAAAAACTTCGAGTCGCACCCTCTAAAACTTCGAGTCTCACACGAACAAAACCCGAGAAAACTCGAGTGGCCTCTCTGTTAAAAACCAGATTCACCAGATATCCAAATCGTGTGCACGTGCACATCCACCAGCGTCACTCCGATCATCTACGACGACTCCACCATCTCGACGATCCTTCCTATGCCAGAATGCCATCACTCGATCAACGAAACTAAGTCGAATTCAAAATCGAGCCTAAATCAAAAACCTGGAAACACTGACTCGCGACCAACCACCCCCCTATCATCGCCTCGTCTTCGCAAAGCCGTCCACCAGAACTCCTCCAACTCCGGTCATCGCTTCAACTACCTCAAAGCTTCAATTTCCCAAAATATCTCAAAGCTCGATCCATCAACGAAGACAGACGAAACAAATTCATGCCTTACTTAAAACTAGGTTTAAAAATTTCAAACCCAAATCATTTTTGCCTTACTACCTTAAAAATCCTCCTGACAATTTTCCTATCATCCATGATCATTCCACTACCATTACTAAAGATTTCGAACTTCCAATTTCACTGAGATGATCAAAATCACCAGAACTTCATTTCTAACATAAACCAGAACTGCTCTTTTACTACTATTCTAAAAACTATGATATTCATGCTAAAAATCATATTATCATCTATGTTTTCAATTTATAGATTTGAATTTATAAATTACAAAGTTCAAATTTTCACTTTAATATAACATGTCTCTGTTGTTTTTGATTTCAGAGGCACTCAGACTAAATTTTGACTTAATTAACCTTTTTAATCTTTAGTTTACTATGAAACAACTAATTTTACTTAAACCTTAGATCTACATTTAAAACTAGATCATGAGATATGATTTATCTCAAAAACAGTAGCCTGGAATTCAAGATAACAGGGTCACACTGATACAAATAACATACACATCTATATACATTCATATACATGCAGAGTCATCTATAAACATCCACATCAAAACAGAATTAAACATGCATCATAATTTCCTAAGTTAATTTAAGTAAAAATGTTACTCACCAGATTTATATAAACAGAGGCAATTTATCTTTGAAATAGCTTGTGAAACTGTTTTGCTTAAGACTGGAAAATGATTTGATCTTTTAAAACTTGAAACTGAAATGCTTTAAATCTCCAGAAGCTTTGCATGCTACTGAAGCTTGGTTACAGACAGTCTTGAAGAACAAATGCAGGCTTCCAGATGAAGAGAATGCAGGCAGACAGATTTTTGAAGATGAAGGTTGCAGGCTTTTGAATTTTGATTTCAGGTTTGTGAGGAGTTGATTTCGAATTTAGTTAGAGAAATGGTTTGAGTTTTGTTACAGGCTGGAGTTTCTTGGTTTTTGATTAGAGAAAATAGAAAAGTAATAACGAGGGGAAATGTTATGTATTTATAAAGGCTGAAAATATGATTTAATAAAAATAAAAGAAAATGAAAACTTAATGACACTTGTTAAAATTTCTCAACATTTGTCATCTTGAATTAATATTTACTTAACACATGTTATTTGGCTACTTAATGTGTTAACACATGTCATTTAAGTAATATCCTTTTAGTTTAAATGTAAATAAAAGCTTTAGATAATGACACTTGTCATTTAAGTAATTACTCATATTTATTTATTTTAAAATTATTTAAAAAGCCTTTTTCTTATTTATTTAAACACTTATCTATATATAATTCTATTTTAAAGAGAAACCAAAAACTAATTATATTTATAAATAAAAGTTTATACAAATATTTTAAAATCCAAAACAATTTAAATATATATTCCTTTGAATTTCAAAGCTTAAATTCAAATTGAAATCAAATTAAATCCTAAGATTCAATTTAAAAGTTAAGTTATATATATATTTACATACACTATTTATTCAATTTAAAAATAACAATTCCTTTTAGCATTAAAATTCATACATATTAAAAATAATACATTATACTTATTATTTGAAAATAACATATTTTATAATTTAAACAAGAGGTTATATTATCAAGAAATATTTAAAAGAAATAAAACAAACCAATTTTGTAAATCTTATTTATTTAAACTTAAGTTAAAATATCTCTTAAACAATTAAATATTTACTTAAAGTATTTTAAAATTATAAAATTACTTATTTAAATATCTTTGAAAAGTCCAGATTAAATTAAATCTAAATTTCCAATTTACCAAAGCTTTCTATTTACAATATATACAAATAAATATATATATTCAAATAGAAAATATCTTATTAGATTTTAAAAGATAAAATTACCAATTAATACTAATTTAATCAGATTATTAAATTAAATTCAAATCTTATTATCAAAGATTATCCATATCAATTTAATTATTTAACAGATTATTAAATTGATATTGTTAAAATTTCCGGGATATTACAAATAGGAGGAAGTAGTAGCGGATCCAAACCCGACTAAGAAACGGAAATCCATAAGGTGAGTGTTTAAACCCACTCATGAAATACTAAAATTTTATTGCAAGTTAAACCAGGTCATATAGTGATAAAGTTTTGATTGTTGGTTTGGAATTTTTATTGGTATTTAGTTTGAATAGCTAAATTCCAATATGTGATGACTAATAATTACTATGACATGTTATTGAATTGGTTGATTTGTTGAATTGATTGATTTGAATGTTGATTGTATAATGTGATGGATGCTATTGTGATTGAATGTGTATTTGTTCATTTATTTTGATATATCCTTGTTATCACCCTATAGTTTATTGTAATCATATAAATTTTCATATTGATTATTTGAGCACTGAATAAAGATATAAAACAGATGAAGTTCATGTATTTACATGAGAGGAAAAAAACTAGTATGTTTAGACTTACCATTTGAACCATAAAAATGATTTTGGGAAATAAACTGTCGTTACCTTATTTGAAAGTTTCCAAAATTAAATTTTGAAACATTGGGAAGTTTCCATAAAATTGAATGTTGAAACTTTGAAACATTTTTATAAATCAAATCTCTTGAACTATGAAATTTAATTGGGAATTGGTCTGTAAATTTGTAAGTTACTAGAATGGATCTATTGTGAAATCTATTGTATTTTGAATATGGAAACAATAACATTTCCAGAAATTTGAACCTTCAAAAATGTAGTTATTTGCATACCTTATTACATCAAATTTTGATTTAGTTTGCATAAGAATTTTAGTTCTGACTCGAGTGTTTTGTGTTTTCCTTTACGCTCAGGTCAGACCGAGCGATACAGCATTTGAGACTCACCCTTGGAGTTTGGAGCTTCCTTTGGAGATCCAACTATCGCCTCAGCTTTCAGCTCTTCTAGTTGATTTGTTCAGAGAAGTCATCTGTTGTACTGGAGACTTCACTGCATTTGAGATATTCTGCTGTATTTTATTTCTAACTCTGATGTTTATATAGTAGCTTCATGAACTACTATTTTATCTATTCCGCTGCGTATTATTGTATTACTCTGTGTCTGTGATTCTGTTATTGATTTATTTACTGCATATGCTGAGTTTTGCCAAATTTAAATTAACAATATGATATTTTGAATTATTCAAGTCAGACATGTGTGGATTTATTGTCGATTTGAATGGTCCAAAATAGCGGGATGTTACAGTTGGTATCAGAGCTTTGGCTCTAGGCAAAACCTAGCATATATAGTAAATTTATTTACAGAATCACTTTCGTTCGAGTTTGAATTTCTTCCTTTTGACTCGATTTCCTTTGAACTTTGGAACGTTCCTTGCGGTTCCAAAATTCATTCTTGTCTCTCCTTATTTGTATTCTTTTGATTTTGGAGTATCCCATAACTCCACTTCGAATGATCTCTATAAGAATAGGCGATCCCGCCAATATTTGGATGATTTGTAAAGGGGTGGAACTCCTTACAATTGGCATTGATTCACCGGAGATTTATATATTTTTGGTTTAGATACCGCTATCTCTTGCAATCGAATGTTGGTTTTTCTTGGAATTCTGCATCGATCTTGTTCCTGAAGTCACGGTTGACCCGGTTAAGGTCGCCCGCGACTTGTATAAGTATATCCATCTCCTATTTTGTAAGTTAATTGTCTCATCTTCGTTCAAGCCTATCTTCGAATCAGAAATTTTATTTGATTAGAATTCCTCTAATTTGAATCTCTATCTTTGTTGAAATCCATTCTCAAATCATCCTTTGAAAATCGGGTTTTGTATTCTAGAAATTGTTTTTTAAACCGAAATTATTATTTTGATAAGTATGATTTTATTCTATATATAAAATTGAAATGTTTTCGATAAGGATTATATACCCTTTTAAAAATAAGAATTTGAGGTTTTCGAAAGGATTTTGAAAAAAAAACTATATAAGAAATTTGATCTATCTAAAAATGATTTATAACTAAAGGATTTTAAATTTGAAATTCGAGAATTGAACTCCGGTATTTTGTAACTGGTTTTAAGATTTTGAAATATATAATAATAATATGATTTAAAAGTATTTTCCAAATAAGAAATGTTTCAAATGATTTTAATGAGTTTCGAATGATTTCGAAGAAATTTCAAAAAGAAGTTTGAGAAAATAGAAGTCCAGAACTGACTTATGTCGCTGGAAAATAATTTCGGTGATGAGTGCATGCATCATCGACATTGATTTTCGAGTTTCAGAGTGAGGGATAGGCCACTTTAGTAGCATCGCTATGCGAGTGATTTTACGAAACCACTTTTGATTTCAAAATTTTGAAGTATGATTTGATATTCGAAAGATATATGTAAATGTATTTGAAACGATTTAAAATGAGCCGGTGTTCAGCCCTCGAGTTTTGGATTTGATATAACCCTATCTATTAAAATTGATTTACTAATTTGTTGCTGATTTCCAACTCTTGAATTTGAAAATGATTTCTTCAACTGTTTTGAAGGTTCGAGCACTTCCAAATCAAGGTTAACTTTTCAAAATCTAAGAATTTTGAAAAGTATAAAGTATATAAGTTGGTATGAATGTTAAAGTATGTAGTAATATGATTTAAATAAGTTGAAACTGTTTGTTAAGAAAATGAATAAGGCAATTTTAAATTTTTCTAATATGAAATTTAGATTTGAAATGTTTTGAAAATAATTTGGTCTTCAAAATATTTTGAATAAAATTTAGTTTAAATGTTTGAACTTAGTAACATCTTTATGGAACTATATATTTAACAAGTTGGAATAAATATATAAGTTGTACGTATGCTGTTTTATTTGCATAATTAATTTGATCCAAGTTTGAGTACACAAGTTCGAGGTGAATTACACCATTTCGTGTTAGGATTTTTCATTCGATTCTTGATGGCGAATATTTGATATGGATTTTGGGCTAAATTCTAGAATTCTCTATCATTGTAACGACCCGTATTTTCACGGATCGAAAAGTTCGTCAAATCTGGAGTTTTAGCGTTTTGGGCCATTTCAGATTTTAGGCAAATTTTGCCCAAGTCCTAAGTCGTTCACGACTTAGCATAAGTCGTGAGTCGTATACGACTTAGGAGATAGGAGTTCTGGACGAGTTAGTGATGAGTCTGGGTCGAGTTGCCGACTTAAGGTAGTGACCGACCTAAGTGATAAGTCGTGACCGACTTAAGAGGTTTAGGCGACCTAAGGAAATGTTGTGAGCGACCTAAGTGTTTGAGTGAGTTAAGTGTTAGGTCGGCAGTTCGAGTTAGCGACCTAAGAGATAGGAGGGAGCGACCTAGTAGAGTTAACGACTTAGGGGATAAGCAGTTTGCGACCTATAAAAGAGTTAGCGACCTATGGGATTGACCGACCTAAGTGTTAGCGTAGTTAGGTCGTTAGTTCTGTGTTGAGTTAGGTCGTAGGCGACCTAAGATGGTTAGGTCGCGTGTGTGTTAGGTCGCGTAGAAGCCTAGGTTGTTAGGTCGTAACCCAACTGAGTCGTAGGAAGTTAAGTCGTTAGGTTGTTAGGTCGCTGGGTTTCCTAAGTGTTAGGTCATACCTGTTGCTAAGTCGTAGGTCGAAGGAAAGCGCATTGCTTTAGGTCGTCAAGGGTTAGGTCGGAGGGGCTTAGGTCGGAAGGGTTAGGTCGGAGGGGCTTAGGTCGTAAGTCGGAAGCGACTTAGGGAGATAGCCAGATTTCGACTTAAGGAATTTCAGCTATAAATAGGAGGGGTTGTTCTCACTTTTTGGGATCCGGATTTTGAAGCGACGAAGTGCTGCCATTTTGAGAGCTCGACTTCTACACTTCTTCACTTCTTTTCTCCACTCTAATCTAGTGCTTCCATCCATCCAAATCGAAGATCAAGATTGAAGATTCAAGAGCTTAGATTGAAGATCTTCATCTTTTCAAGAGAGATTTCTTCATTTGAAGCGGATTTGTGATAGATCAAGCTTGATCCTTTGCTGTCCAGATCTGAAGCGTGTTGATTTGGGTTTGTTTAGGTGATTTGGTGAGTGGTGATTATCTCTCACACGGATCCAAAGGAGTATATCGGATTGTTGGCTCGATTTGGTGTTAAAATAGAGATTTCCATGCATTTTCTTCATCCAAAGTGTAGATCCATATAGATCCATTGTTCATGATGATGTTACATCCATTTTATCATATGTTAACCTATGCAAGTTCATTCATCAAGTTTGTAGAGATATAATCCATGTTTTCATGCTTATTGGACTTTTAACTCTTTAATTACGAAAATGCCATTATTGTTATAATTGTCTACTTAGATCATTTTTGAATGCTTGATTGCTTGGATTGATGTTTGATTTGATTGATTGTTATGAACTAGATGATTGATGACTAGATTTAGATCGAAGGTGATTCAAAAGCTAAGGGAAAGGCTCTTGAATTGGGAAAGCTGCTCGTGGCATATGTAGCGGGATGATGAAGCTCTTATGCATAGATTTGATGATGTGATGATGAGATGAGGCTTTGCGAGGATGTAATGAAGCGATGCAATCATGTGATGAAGACTTGGTCTAATCCAGACGGGATCATTCCAAGCATGTTGATAACTCGGTGATATGATTCGAGTTGAGGATAATGAATGGATATGAGAATAGTCGTCGAGGAGGATGACTAGGAGGCTTGGATAGCATCGTTGTTGAAGGTTCTAGCATGCTCTAAGCAAGAGTACGTTTGGGCAGATTCGATAGTCCCAACGGCCAACTGTTGATGGTCGAGTACTCTGGGCAGATTCGATAGTCCTAGGCACGGGCTGCGACGACGTGCGGGAGTTATGTCTAGAACCGGGGTTTCCATTAGCCCTTGACGGACGGCTGAAAGAATGTGCCGGTCATTCAATTAACGGTGATATCGAAGCAATGATAACAGTGATAGCCAGAGTCATGGATGTTTGGTTGTATCGTCATTCGGACTCAAGAGCGGTATTTTCTGGGTGCTTATCTGATTTAGGCCTTGGTACTTGGAAAACATCGCCCTTGATTCGAGTGATAGTAGCTTTACTTTAAACTGTATGCTCTGCTATGTTTGCTTCTACTTAGTGTGTGTCTGGGGGCTATCACTGTAGAATGAGGTTGGAGTGGGAGGGTTGTATTCCTATTCCTTTTCCTTTATGCTCTTTTGGTATGTTGTTAGTTAATTTACTGCTCACTAAGACTGTTGTCTGACTCAAGGCTTTATGTTTTTAATTCTTATTGCCTTGGGCTGTTCGTCCATTTTGGGACGGGCAGACTAGGTAGCAGGTGACAGGTGCTGTTCTCTTCTCACGATGCTGATATCGAAGACGAGCCGGAGGGTTGCATATTATCTTCTTATTATATGTACTGGATATTCCGCTGTTTTCTATTCTCTGAGAGATATGTAGTGAGGCTTGATGTATTGACTATTTTGATGCTTGTACTCAACTATTATGGAGTTTTATATGATGTCATTTTGTTCTGTAAAGCTTCACTATACATATGTTCTATTGTATTTTGTCCATGCGCTGTGAGTAATACGATAGATTCTGTTGTTTTAAATCTTACCTTGACAATCGTCCATGGTCGCCTGGCACACTTTTCAGCGCTTTATCTCTAGATTCGGTGCAGGGGTCATGGGCGGTCGTCACATTTGGTATCAGAGCATTGGTTAATCGATTTTACCCAACGCTCGCTGAAGTAACCACGTATGAGAGACGTAATTGTATTTTGATGGATGAATACTATATATAATATAGTAGCCTAGTAGAGTTGAGTCCTTTATGCAGTTGTTTCTCTAGATGTTCTAATCATTCCTTTTTATAGATATTGAGAATGAGTCGAAGAGGGAGACCAGCTGCTAGGGAAGGCCGTGCTACTGAAGAGACTGCTGATTATGCAGCCATGTTCGAAGCTATGATGACTTCGATCATGAGGAGGATACCAGTTCCGGGAGCGGCATTTGATGTTGGAGTTCAAGTTCAAACTCCAAAACCGGTGGATTTTGCTAAGTTGTGTAAGGATTATACTGCTCTTGGAGGGAAGGTTTTCTTGGGAACAGAATCAACTATCGAAGTCCAGAGATGGATAGATGCTTGTAGAAGGATCTTTGGTGATTTGGGAATTGATGATGCAACTAAGAGGAAGTTGGCATCGAGGCAGCTTCAAGGGAGAGCCTCTGATTGGTGGAACTCTATTACCATCAATACTGCGGAGGAAGAGATTACTTGGGAGCAATTCCAAGCTAGATTTGAAGCTAAGTTCATTTCTACAGCTCAGAAGTCTGTTCTGTTCAAGAAGTTTGTAGAACTCAAGCAGGGTGGAAGATCTGTTCTTGAGTATGTTTCTGAGTTTGAGGCTTTGTCCAAGTATGCCCGGTCATATATTGAATCCGCTTATCAGAAGAATGAGAAGTTTATGACAGGCTTGGACAGTTATCTTGGGAGACAATTGGTGGATCATTTGGATGATTCATTTGAGAAGCTTGTGGAGAAAGCTCTTAGGCATGAGAGTCTGTTTCCTAAGGAAGGACCTGTTGTTGCTGTTACCAAGGGAGAGTCTAAACCACAGCCGGGTGGAAATCAGAAGAGGAAGCAGCAGCAGCAGAAGGGTAAGGATGGCCAGAAGAAGCCGAAAGGCGAGGTGACTTGCTACAATTGTCAGCAGAAGGGCCATTTCTCGAAGGATTGTAAGAATCCTAAGGTGCCGATGAAGTGTCATAACTGTGACAAGCCGGGGCATTTCAGGAAGAATTGTCCAGAACCGAGGAAGGACAGGCAGATTGTGCAAGCCTATGCTTTAGGAGCTGTTCCGTCGTCTTCAAAAGCTCCTACTGCTGAAGAGAAGGGAAAGAGTGTGGTTGTTCAAGGTACTCTTTTCCTATGTGGTATTCCAGTTAGAGTTTTGTTTGATACTGGAGCATCGCATTCGTTTGTTTGTAATGAACTAGTAGGCCGGTTAGGTTTGGAACTGGATATTGTTGATAGGCCATTGGTTGTGACTAATCCAGTTGGGGGTTCGTCTTGTTTGTGTATGTTATGCCGTGGTCTAGTTGTATCGAGTCATGGTTGCTCTTTTGTTTGTGATTGTTTTGTTCTGAACTTTGCGGGGTTCGGAATTATTTTGGGTATGGACTGGCTTAGGAAGTATGCGGCTAAGGTTGATTGTGAGAGGCTGGAGGTGACAGTCGAGAATGTGGAAGGGCGAAAGATTGTGATACGATGTAAGCATGAGGAAGGCGTCTTCATGAGCTTCATGTATTCGCTAGTTGTTCCACGGGATGGACTGTCTTTAGTGCCAATCGCAAATGGATTCGAGGATGTCTTTGACGAAGTCAAAGGGTTGCCGCCGCATAGAGAGATCGAGTTTCGTATAGATCTAGTTGAAGGAGCCAGACCTGTTGTGATGCCTCTTAGGCGGATGGCGCCTAGGGAACAGCAAGAGTTGAGGGTGCAAGTTGATGACCTTTTACAGAAAGGATTCATTCGGCATAGTGTGTCCGAGTGGGGTGCACCAGTTGTGTTTGCAACCAAGGCAGATGGGTCGTTGAGATTGTGTGTGGATTATCGTGAGCTGAATAAGGTAACTAAGAAGAACAAGTATCCATTGCCGAGAATAGATGACTTGTTTGATCAGCTTCACGAAGCTAAGGTGTTTTCTCAGATGGATTTGGCAACGGGATTTCACCAGTTGAGAGTAGCTAAGGATAGTGTGCCGAAGACTGCTTTTCGGACACCATCTGGTTTCTTTGAGTGGCTGGTAATGCCGTTTGGATTGACTAACGCGCCAGCATATTTTGTGGATCTTATGAATAGAGTGTTCAGAGATCAGTTGAACAAGTTCGTACTTGTGTTCGTGGATGATATTCTGATTTATTCCAGAACGGAAGAAGAACACAAGACGCACTTGTGTATTGTTTTGGAAATCTTGCGGAAACATCAGCTGAAGGCTAAGTTTTCGAAGTGTCACTTCTGGAAGAGTGAAGTAAGGTTCTTAGGCCATGTGATTTCTGGAAGTGGAATAGCGGTTGATCCCGCTAAGGTGGCAGCAATCCAAGATTGGGTTAGACCTAAGAATGCATCTGATGTGAGAAGTTTTCTTGGATTAGCAGGATATTATCGACGGTTTATCAAAGACTTCTCCAAGATAGCTGCACCATTAACAGGATTGACGAAAAAGAACCAAGTGTTCAGTTGGGATGCTAAGTGTGAGCAAGCTTTCGGAATCCTGAAAGAGCGATTGACGAGTGCTCCTGTTTTGACTATTCCAAGTGGGAATGATGAGATGGTGGTTTACACCGACGCATGTGGTACTGGACTTGGAGCAGTGCTGATGCAGAAGAATAAAGTTGTTGCGTATGCAAGTCGACAACTGAAGCCGCATGAAAGGAATTACCCAACTCATGATTTGGAGTTAGCGGCGATTGTATTTGCTCTGAAGATGTGGAGACATTATCTATTGGGAGTTCGATTCGAGTTGTTTACGGATCATAAGTCGCTGAAGTATCTTTTCTCCCAAAAGGATTTGAATCTTTGGCAACAACGTTGGCTAGAGTTTTTAGCTTCATATGATTTTGGTATAGCTTATACTCCGGGAAAAGGTAACGCAGTGGCAGATGCGTTAAGTCGAAGACATGCAGGATTGGGAGCCATGTTTTCAGAATGGAAGAGTCTCGAGTATTTAACTGGATTCGACTTCAGGCCTAGATGTGAATTGGAGCCTGATATGTTGGCAAACTTATCGATAAGACCCACTCTTGTGGAAAGGATTGGCAAGGGCCAAAAGCGAGATGATAAGCTTGTCAAGATTATCCATGATTTGGAATCTGGATTGGATCCAGAAAAGGATAAAGGATTCGAGGTCGATCGAGAGGGTTGGCTTCGGAAGCAAGGACGACTAGTTGTTCCCGATATAGATGAATTGAGGAGTGAAGTTCTGAAGGAAAGTCATCACTCGAAGCTGACAATTCATCCAGGTGGAAATAAGATGTATCGGGATATGAAGAGAACCTACTACTGGGAAGGTATGAAGAAGGATGTTGGAAATTTTATTTCCAAGTGTATGAACTGCCAGTTGGTTAAAGCCGAACAGAAGAAGCCAAGTGGATTGCTTCAGCCATTAGAAGTTCCTACATGGAAGTGGGAACAAGTGTCGATGGATTTTATCGATGGATTGCCTAGAACCAGAACAGGAATGAAGGGATTTGGGTCATTGTAGATCGTCTGACTAAGAGTGCATGATTCATTCCTGTTCGATCGACTAGGACTGCATCAAAGTTGGCTGAGTTGTATGTTAAGTGGATAGTCCGATTCCATGGTATTCCGAAGAGTATAGTGAGCGATCGAGATCCATTGTTCACTAGTGGATTTTGGAGGAGCTTCCAGGAAGTTTTGGGAACCGAGTTGTGTTTGAGTACAGCTTATCACCCTCAAACAGATGGTCAGACTGAGAGAGTCAACCAGGTTTTGGAAGATCTCCTCAGAGCTTGTGTTTTGGATTTCGGAGGATCATGGGAAGATCACCTTCATTTGGTGGAGTTTGCGTACAACAACAGTTACCAGTCAAGCATTGGTATGGCACCGTATGAGGCATTGTATGGAAGACCGTGTAACTCGCCGACATGTTGGTTGGAAACTGGAGAAAGGCTGATGCTTGGGCCAGAGATGATTCGTCAGACTTCAGATTGTATAGAGATCATTCGGCAATGAATGAAGGCAGCCCAAGACCGTCAGAAGAGTTATGCCGATAAGCGTCGAAAGGATTTGGAATTCGACGTAGGAGATATGGTTTTTGTGAAGATTTCTCCACTGAAGAATGTTATTCGATTCGGGAAGAAAGGAAAATTGACTCCGAGATTTGTTGGACCATTCCCGATTATCGAGCGAATTGGAAAGCTCGCTTACAGATTGGAGTTACCTGAGAAGATGTTGGGTGTGCACAATGTTTTTCATGTATCATATCTACGGAAGTATGTGCACGACTCGAATACAGTGGTTTCTGCTGATAGCTGTGAAGACTTAGAAGTTGATCCAGTCGATAGGAGACCTCGTAAGCCGTTTCGTGTTGTTGAAACCGACACGAAACAACTTAGGAGGAAGGTAGTTAAGTTGCTCAAGATACAATGGAGTGATGATGATAACGACTGTACGTGGGAGGTGGAAGAGAGGATGAAAGCAGCTCATCCCGAACTCTTCAAGGTATGGCCCTAAGGTGTCGTATCATCTAACAACATTGTAACTTGTTCTAAGTCTTAGAATTCTGTACGCTAAGCTAGAATTGGATGCATGGTTTGCTGGTTGTTATGGTTGGTAGGCGTACAGAATAGTCTTTGTTTGCTTTGATTGTTTGGGATTTCGGGGGCGAAATTCCTAAGGGGGAGAGAATGTAACGACCCGTATTTTCACGGATCAAAAAGTTCGTCAAATCTGGAGTTTTAGCGTTTTGGGCCATTTCAGATTTTAGGCAAATTTTGCCCAAGTCCTAAGTCGTTCACGACTTAGCATAAGTCGTGAGTCGTATACGACTTAGGAGATAGGAGTTCTGGACGAGTTAGTGATGAGTCTGGGTCGAGTTGCCGACTTAAGGTAGTGACCGACCTAAGTGATAAGTCGTGACCGACTTAAGAGGTTTAGGCGACCTAAGGAAATGTTGTGAGCGACCTAAGTGTTTGAGTGAGTTAAGTGTTAGGTCGGCAGTTCGAGTTAGCGACCTAAGAGATAGGAGGGAGCGACCTAGTAGAGTTAACGACTTAGGGGATAAGCAGTTTGCGACCTATAAAAGAGTTAGCGACCTATGGGATTGACCGACCTAAGTGTTAGCGTAGTTAGGTCGTTAGTTCTGTGTTGAGTTAGGTCGTAGGCGACCTAAGATGGTTAGGTCGCGTGTGTGTTAGGTCGCGTAGAAGCCTAGGTTGTTAGGTCGTAACCCAACTGAGTCGTAGGAAGTTAAGTCGTTAGGTTGTTAGGTCGCTGGGTTTCCTAAGTGTTAGGTCATACCTGTTGCTAAGTCGTAGGTCAAAGGAAAGCGCATTGCTTTAGGTCGTCAAGGGTTAGGTCGGAGGGGCTTAGGTCGGAAGGGTTAGGTCGGAGGGGCTTAGGTCGTAAGTCGGAAGCGACTTAGGGAGATAGCCAGATTTCGACTTAAGGAATTTCAGCTATAAATAGGAGGGGTTGTTCTCACTTTTTGGGATCCGGATTTTGAAGCGACGAAGTGCTGCCATTTTGAGAGCTCGACTTCTACACTTCTTCACTTCTTTTCTCCACTCTAATCTAGTGCTTCCATCCATCCAAATCGAAGATCAAGATTGAAGATTCAAGAGCTTAGATTGAAGATCTTCATCTTTTCAAGAGAGATTTCTTCATTTGAAGCGGATTTGTGATAGATCAAGCTTGATCCTTTGCTGTCCAGATCTGAAGCGTGTTGATTTGGGTTTGTTTAGGTGATTTGGTGAGTGGTGATTATCTCTCACACGGATCCAAAGGAGTATATCGGATTGTTGGCTCGATTTGGTGTTAAAATAGAGATTTCCATGCATTTTCTTCATCCAAAGTGTAGATCCATATAGATCCATTGTTCATGATGATGTTACATCCATTTTATCATATGTTAACCTATGCAAGTTCATTCATCAAGTTTGTAGAGATATAATCCATGTTTTCATGCTTATTGGACTTTCAACTCTTTAATTACGAAAATGCCATTATTGTTATAATTGTCTACTTAGATCATTTTTGAATGCTTGATTGCTTGGATTGATGTTTGATTTGATTGATTGTTATGAACTAGATGATTGATGACTAGATTTAGATCGAAGGTGATTCAAAAGCTAAGGGAAAGGCTCATGAATTGGGAAAGCTGCTCGTGGCATATGTAGCGGGATGATGAAGCTCTTATGCATAGATTTGATGATGTGATGATGAGATGAGGCTTTGCGAGGATGTAATGAAGCGAGGCAATCATGTGATGAAGACTTGGTCTAATCCAGACGGGATCATTCCAAGCATGTTGATAACTCGGTGATATGATTCGAGTTGAGGATAATGAATGGATATGAGAATAGTCGTCGAGGAGGATGACTAGGAGGCTTGGATAGCATCGTTGTTGAAGGTTCTAGCATGCTCTAAGCAAGAGTACGTTTGGGCAGATTCGATAGTCCCAACGGCCAACTGTTGATGGTCGAGTACTCTGGGCAGATTCGATAGTCCTAGGCACGGGCTGCGACGACGTGCGGGAGTTATGTCTAGAACCGGGGTTTCCATTAGCCCTTGACGGACGGCTGAAAGAATGTGCCTGTCATTCAATTAACGGTGATATCGAAGCAATGATAACAGTGATAGCCAGAGTCATGGATGTTTGGTTGTATCGTCATTCGGACTCAAGAGCGGTATTTTCTGGGTGCTTATCTGATTTAGGCCTTGGTACTTGGAAAACATCGCCCTTGATTCGAGTGATAGTAGCTTTACTTTAAATTGTATGCTCTGCTATGTTTGCTTCTACTTAGTGTGTGTCTGGGGGCTATCACTGTAGAATGAGGTTGGAGTGGGAGGGTTGTATTCCTATTCCTTTTCCTTTATGCTCTTTTGGTATGTTGTTAGTTAATTTACTGCTCACTAAGACTGTTGTCTGACTCAAGGCTTTATGTTTTTAATTCTTATTGCCTTGGGCTGTTCGTCCATTTTGGGACGGGCAGACTAGGTAGCAGGTGACAGGTGCTGTTCTCTTCTCACGATGCTGATATCGAAGACGAGCCGGAGGGTTGCATATTATCTTCTTATTATATGTACTGGATATTCCGCTGTTTTGTATTCTCTGAGAGATATGTAGTGAGGCTTGATGTATTGACTATTTTGATGCTTGTACTCAACTATTATGGAGTTTTATATGATGTCATTTTGTTCTGTAAAGCTTCACTATACATATGTTCTATTGTATTTTGTCCATGCGCTGTGAGTAATACGATAGATTCTGTTGTTTTAAATCTTACCTTGACAATCGTCCATGGTCGCCTGGCACACTTTTCAGCGCTTTATCTCTAGATTCGGTGCAGGGGTCATGGGCGGTCGTCACAATCATAGTATATGGCTATGCAAGGAGACTGATGGCTTCTAGTCGAGAAACCATATCGAAGTCCGCATTAGGGAAGTCGAATGGACAATACTAGTTCGAAAGCGAACTTGTGTGATCGAGCGAGCGATCAAATGTGATTTTGCGAAATGATGACGTATGTACATCGTATATTCTAATATCATTGATATATTTTGACGCTGAAATTGAAAGCTGTTTGGTTAGAATATCTTTGCTTACTAAAAGAAAACTTTAAATTTAAATTACAAAGATATATAACCCATAAAAGCAAAGATATCCAATCCCATATGGCTCTTCATACAGCGAAATTTATTTTGTAAAGATTTGATCCTTATATAAGATGGACCTTATGTAAGTATAAGATGATTTTGAAAACATTTGATTTTGGAAATGAATTGGTTGACTTAAATTATATTGATTTGGAAATTTGGATTTATTTTCTAAATATATTATTTTGGAAACTTTGAAGCTAAAGATATTTAATTTGAGAAGAAATAATTTGGTGAAATTGTATATGATTTTGAAATTGAACTGATATTGAAACAATTGAAATTTGAGAACCTTGTGTTACTAAATACTTGATTTGGGAGTTGTCGAACTTATATAAAATTGATTTGTATGAGTATGAAATTGATTCGAAAACTATGGATTTGAAAAAGGGTACTCAATTTGAAAAATGAAATCTTATATAATTAAAGTCTATATAAGTGTGATTTGATATACTTTTGATTTTGGAAAAGTATTTGATTTGAAATTTAAATCTTATATATAATGGATTTTATATAAGTACGATATTTGATAGTGATTTGAAAGGGTACTATATGATACATATTTTCGAAGTAAAGATATGGAAAGTGCCTTCTACTTGATATCCGATTTGTGGCCACATCTTGGATTCATTCTATCGATATTATTCTCTCTGAATTTTGGTTTTCCGGATATGATACTCGAGTGTCCTTCGAATTCCATGGCGTTACCCATGGTCTTACGAACTCGACTGCATAGCGTAATTCGCAAGGCAGTGATTGCTTAAAAGGTACGGATGTTTCCTGGGGGATCCAGGCGTAACCATTGTGTATCTGCGATCTATGGTCGTGTTAGTGGCGTAATCTGCAAGGCAGAGATTGCTTAAGGGGTATGGATGTTTCCTGGGTGATCCAGGCGTAACCATTTTTATGTATCCTGCGGTCCACCGTTTTGTTATCATGGCGAAATTCGCAAGGTAGTGAATGCTTAAAAGGTACGGATGTTTCCTGGGGGACCCAGGCGTAACCATTGTGTATCTACGATCCATGATTTGTTTGTTTGTTTTTGTTTGGATTGTACTTTCCATATCTGTTTTTAAAAGTTTTCCAGTATTTTCACTAGGTGTTGAAACAAGTCTACTAAGTACCAGGAGAATTCTAGTTTTGCGCCTAATCAACGCACTACCAGAGTCTACAGGAACGAGGATAAACTTGTTGAAACATCGAGTTATAAAAGTATTTTATTATAATAGTATTTTATTTTAAAAGTATTTCCAACAAAGAAATTTTTATTAATATTTGAAGTTGAAATTCTTATGGTTTGAATTAATTATTCGTGCCCGATACTATTCTTTTGAATCTACCTTATCAGCTCAGCTTTATTTATTCACTTATATTCTGTTTTTCCAAATCCTCCTTCTTTTCCTTGTTGACTATATCTTTTTTAATGATTATTGATTTATTAAAGATGTTTGAAGAGTATTTTGAGATTTAAAACTAATAAATTTATAAATAATGGATTTAAGGATTTCAAAGACTTTTAAATGGTATTTATAAAGGAAGCAAGAAATTTCATTGATGAATCTTTGTAAAGTGTTAAAGATGATTGATTTGCAAATGAAGATTCAAATAAATATTTTAAGTAAAGATATATGTGTTTCTTTGAATGTATAATTTTAGGGATATTAAATGATTTGGGAAATTTATTTTAGTAATATGCTTGAAAAATAAATTGGAATTGCTATTTGGAAGTCATGTTCTGGAATATTTACTTGATTACGAAGTACTAATAGTTGTATGTGATATATTTGTTTCATAGGAATTGGAATTTTATAAATATTGATTGCAAAATAGTATTTATAAATAAAATGAATTTAATTGGAAATTTGAGAACTCAAGTTACGGGATTTTGAAATTGTTTTTCAAGTGATTAATGAAATATATAAGAAATTGAAAATAAATTGTAAATATGAAAAATTTAGAAGATATAATTATTAAACATTTTGTTAATTGAAGTGAATAAGATAAACTTGTGTAACATTCAAATTCATTCTATAAAACATATATATAACTTACCAAAATGTTAAAGTTGAAAATGTTACAGAGGAATATGTAGTGGAATTATACATGTAAAACTTAAGTAATGGAAGTGTTCAATGGAATTATTTCAAAATAAAAATTTTGATGTACAAGAAATGTTATAAACGTAAGTTAATATTGTGAAATAATTTATGTAAGTACATGAAAGAAAGAAAAAGACATTGTATGAATGAATGAAAATAAATAAAAAGGTAAATAATGATGTGAAAAGAAATCAATTGAATAAACGTAAATAATATGTCGAAATTATTGGTTGTTTTGGCTTATGAGGTGTTTTATTTTTGAAATATGATACATATATTGTAATTATTGATATTATTGTTTTTCCGGACCTCTCTATACAAAGGAGACTCTACCGAAATTTTTCAAAATTTAAGACTTAGATTTTTTTTTGTTCAATTGGAGTTATTTTTTTAATTTTTACTAAACTTAAATATGTATGTTTAATTGTTTATAAATTGACTGTTTCAATAAAATATAACAAATTTTTGGATTCCTTCTTATTTCTTTTCGGGGACGAAAAGTTTTGAGTGGGGGAGATTGTAACGACCCGTATTTTTAAACATTTTAAAGTAGTAAATTAAATAAGATTTTTTGAATAAAATTGTTAGGAAAAAAAATTAAGATTTTATTTATACAAATTTGATTTTAATTCAAATTATGAGCTTAATTAAAATTTCTATTAATGTCATATGTTTGCAACAATATAAGGATGATAAAAAATGTTAGTGTGTATTTTAATAATATTGGTTTGAATGATATTTGTAATTGTCTGAATGTAAATTTCCAATTGATTGGAATAATAAATGTTAATAAGAAATAATAAATGTTTCTTTATAAAAAAAAGAATCATAAGTTTATTTATTTGAAATGTTTGGTAGCTGAAAGATTGATTGCAGAGATGAGAAACTATTATTTGGTAAGAAATGAATAATTTCTGTTTATATCCAATAGTGCATAAATATGTTTCAATCACTGTTTGATAGGAAATAATTGTTTTATTTCTCATTACCTTTATTTTTTTCCATTTTGAAATTCACCCTTGTGAACAATTGAAAATAATGTAATTGAATAATTTCAATTAATGATAGAGAGGACACCAAACTGTAAATTAATAGGTGTAATTAAACGTAGCTTATGTTTTGTGAAAATATAAGGAAAGTTGGTTTAATGAAAAGAACATTTATAACAAATAAAATGGATGTTTCATTTGTGAATGTAGGTTTAATTTCATTAAAATAAAGAATAGGATGATTGATTTAAAGGAAGTAAATATGTGTATTTGAACTGTGTTTTAGCATATAGATGGATTACAAGAGTAGAAAAATAATTTATTTAAGTAAGTTATTTATAGCTCTGCTGTATAAACAACAAATTTATAAACGTGTTTAAATGACTAAAGAAAACAATTATTCTATTTTTCATCCATTTTAGTTGATTGTTTTGAAATTTAATTTTATAAGTAATTGTAATTAATGTAATTGAAATATTTCAATTAGAAGGGAAGAAAACGTTGATTGCAATTAATAGATTTAATAAAAGAAACGCAACTTTTATGTTAAACAGAATTGATGTTTTAATGGAAATAAAAGATCATTTTGGGAAAACCAAATTGAACGTTTTCATTTTTATAGTAAGAATTTTATTTATTATGCATAGATAAAAAAACTAAATGCATACAAATTTGAATATTATTTGAGTTAATGAAGTTAATTTGGTTACGTTTCACAAATTGAATTTCAAAAAGGTTGTGCAATGTACATGGTCCATTCATTTCTTTTGTTATTAATTGTTGCATGTTTTGAGACGTATAAAAATAAACTTTCATTTTAAGCAAGAATGATTTTGGATAAAAAAAATTGAATTTTAGAATAATACACACACACACACATTAATATTCAAACTTTTAAATATATCAGAGGATTCGTGGTTTTGTAAATATTGTGGAATCAATTAGAAATTACCTTTTATTAACAGTTGTACATTAATTACATAAGTTCATATATATATTTTTTTACATTTTATATATGGTTAAAACTTGTAAACTGGTTGCATTAATGTGACCGTTATAGTCATTAGAAAAGTAAAGTAAATCATTTTTATAGTGCATAGATAGATATATATTCATTAAATAATGAAATTGGTTTGAGTAACGTAAATAAATATATAGATTGATTGGTTGATTAATTGATTGATTGTTAATTGATTGATTGTGTTAATGTAGTATGCAAATATATTGACATAAAATGAATGTTTTAATATGAAATTAAATTATGTAAATATGTGTATATTTGGGTTTATTGATATGAATTAATTGGAGTGAGTTTTGGAATTTGGACCCCAAAGGTTTGTTTATAGGTTATATGTGGTCTCTTCATTTGCTTTACATTATTATCACCTCCATTCTCTCTCTTCCGTTTTCAAGTTCTTAACGTAGTCTCCACTTGTGCATCCATTTAATTATTAGCCTAGTCATTCGTTTCTTATTAATTATTAATAACCTCATTTGATTTATTTCCAATTAATAATTGCCTCATTCTTTTCATTTGTTTCTCCTTTATTCGTTTGCTCTTTTCAAATGCTTTACCTGAAGTTTTTCTTTTCTTTTCTATTTTTCCGTTTTTAATGTGAACATCAAATTAATATTCATGCCATCTAATTAGCATTTACTATTCTCCGTTTCTGAAGTTTATTTTACTTATGCATCATTAGTTCTTGTAGCTTCCTTTCATTGGCAATTCTTTCTCCTGAAACTTCATATTTAAAACGGAAGATTTATTTTTATCTTTATTGATATATTTATTCCTTTAATTCACCTCCTTCAATACTACCATTTTAAGACTATTTATATTTTTACTTTATTTCAATTCCTAGTTTGTTTATATATACTCTATTAGCTTTTCATTTGTTTCCATCGTCATTTCTGTAGCCTCATTTCATTTTTCAAATCACATCTTTTGTATCTTCATTTCTCCAAACAAACTTCCATCTCATTTTTTTTTCCTCTCTTCATTTTCTTCCTTCTTCATTTTTTTCTTCTTCTTCAAATCTCCTTCTTCTTCTTCTTTTTTCTTTCAAAGCTTTTTCTTATTCTTATTCTTTAAATCTTCTTCTTCTTTTAAAGCTTCTTTTTTTAGCTTCGTTTTCTTTTTCAATTCTTCATCTTCCTTGAATTTTTTTTTCTTCTTTTCCAAACATTCTTCTTTTTCCAAATCCTTTTCTTCAAATTCAGACCTATACAAACTTCTCTGTCTCTTCCAAAAAAATTCTGTAAAAAAAAAGAAGAAGATTAAAATAGCAAGGAAATAAATCAATAGGAGGAAGTAGTAGCGGATCCAAACCCGACTAAGAAACGGAAATCCATAAGGTGAGTGTTTAAACCCACTCACGAAATACTAAAATTTTATTGCAAGTTAAACCAGGTCATATAGTGATAAAGTTTTGATTGTTGGTTTGGAATTTTTATTGGTATTTAGTTTGAATAGCTAAATTCCAATATGTGATGACTAATAATTACTATGACATGTTATTGAATTGGTTGATTTGTTGAATTGATTGATTTGAATGTTGATTGTATAATGTGATGGATGCTATTGTGATTGAATGTGTATTTGTTCATTTATTTTGATATATCCTTGTTATCACCCTATAGTTTATTGTAATCATATAAATTTTCATATTGATTATTTGAGCACTGAATAAAGATATAAAACGGACGAAGTTCATGTATTTACATGAGAGGAAAAAAACTAGTATGTTTAGACTTACCATTTGAACCATAAAAATGATTTTGGGAAATAAACTGTCGTTACCTTATTTGAAAGTTTCCAAAATTAAATTTTGAAACATTGGGAAGTTTCCATAAAATTGAATGTTGAAACTTTGAAACATTTTTCTAAATCAAATCTCTTGAACTATGAAATTTAATTGGGAATTGGTCTGTAAATTTGTAAGTTACTAGAATGGATCTATTGTGAAATCTATTGTATTTTGAATATGGAAACAATAACATTTCCAGAAATTTGAACCTTCAAAAATGTAGTTATTTGCATACCTTATTAAATCAAATTTTGATTTAGTTTGCATAAGAATTTTAGTTCCTGACTCGAGTGTTTTGTGTTTTCCTTTACGCTCGGGTCAGACCGAGCGATACAGCATTTGAGACTCACCCTTGGAGTTTGGAGCTTCCTTTGGAGATCCAACTATCGCCTCAGCTTTCAGCTCTTCTAGTTGATTTGTTCAGAGAAGTCATCTGTTGTACTGGAGACTTCACTGCATTTGAGATATTCTGCTGTATTTTATTTCTAACTCTGATGTTTATATAGTAGCTTCATGAACTACTATTTTATCTATTCCGCTGCGTATTATTGTATTACTCTGTATCTGTGATTCTTTGATTGATTTATTTACTACATATGCTGAGTTTTGCCAAATTTAAATTAACAATCTGATATTTTGAATTATTCAAGTCAGACATGTGTGGATTTATTGTCGATTTGAATGGTCCAAAATAGCGGGATGTTACAGTTGGTATCAGAGCTTTGGCTCTAGGGAAAACCTAGCATATATAGTAAATTTATTTACAGAATCACTTTCGTTCGAGTTTGAATTTCTTCCTTTTGACTCGATTTCCTTTGAACTTTGGAACGTTCCTTGCGGTTCCAAAATTCATTCTTGTCTCTCCCTATTTGTATTCTTTTGATTTTGGAGTATCCCATAACTCCACTTCGAATGATCTCTATAAGAATAGGCGATCCCGCCAATCTTTGGATGATTTGTAAAGGGGTGGAACTCCTTTACAATTGGCATTGATTCACCGGAGATTTATATATTTTTGGTTTAGATACCGCTATCTCTTGCGATCGAATGTTGGTTTTTCTTGGAATTCTGCATCGATCTTGTTCCTGAAGTCACGGTTGACCCGGTTAAGGTCGCCCGCGACTTGTATAAGTATATCCATCTCCTATTTTGTAAGTTAATTGTCTCATCTTCGTTCAATCCTATCTTCGAATCAGAAATTTTATTTGATTAGAATTCCTCTAATTTGAATCTCTATCTTTGTTGAAATCCATTCTCAAATCATCCTTTGAAAATCGGGTTTTGTATTCTAGAAATTGTTTTCTAAACCGAAATTATTATTTTGATAAGTATGATTTTATTCTATATATAAAATTGAAATGTTTTCGATAAGGATTATATACCCTTTTAAAAATAAGAATTTGAGGTTTTCGAAAGGATTTTGAAAAAAAACTATATAAGAAATTTGATCTATCTAAAAATGATTTATAACTAAAGGATTTTAAATTTGAAATTCGAGAATTGAACTCCGGTATTTTGTAACTGGTTTTAAGATTTTGAAATATATAATAATAATATGATTTAAAAGTATTTTCCAAATAAGAAATGTTTCAAATGATTTTAATGAGTTTCGAATGATTTCGAAGAAATTTCAAAAAGAAGTTTGAGAAAATAGAAGTCTAGAACTCACTTATGTCGCTGGAAAATAATTTCGGTGATGAGTGCACGCATCATCGACATTGATTTTCGAGTTTCAGAGTGAGGGATAGGCCACTTTAGTAGCATCGCTACGCGAGTGATTTTGCGAAACCAATTTTGATTTCAAAATTTTGAAGTATGATTTGATATTCGAAAGATATATGTAAATGTATTTGAAATGATTTAAAATGAGCCGGTGTTCAGCCCTCGAGTTTTGGATTTGATATAACCCTATCTATTAAAATTGATTTACTAATTTGTTGCTGATTTCCAACTCTTGAATTTGAAAATGATTTCTTCAACTATTTTGAAGGTTCGAGCACTTCCAAATCAAGGTTAACTTTTCAAAAGCTAAGAATTTTGAAAAGTATAAAGTATATAAGTTGGTATGAATGTTAAAGTATGTAGTAATATGATTTAAATAAGTTGAAACTGTTTGTTAAGAAAATGAATAAGGCAATTTTAAATTTTTCTAATATGAAATTTAGATTTGAAATGTTTTGAAAATAATTTGGTCTTCAAAATATTTTGAATAAAATTTAGTTTAAATGTTTTAACTTAGTAACATCTTTATGGAACTATATATTTAACAAGTTGGAATAAATATATAAGTTGTACGTATGCTGTTTTATTTGCATAATTAATTTGATCCAAGTTTGAGTACACAAGTTCGAGGTGAATTACACCATTTCGTGTTAGGATTTTTCATTCGATTCCTGATGGCGAATATTTGATATGGATTTTGGGCTAAATTCTAGAATTCTCTATCATAGTATATGGCTATGCAAGGAGACTGATGGCTTCGAGTTGAGAAACCATATCGAAGTCCGCATTAGGGAAGTCGAATGGACAATACTAGTTCGAAAGCGAACTTGTGTGATCGAGCGAGCGATCAAATGTGATTTTGTGAAATGATGACGTATGTACATCGTATATTCTAATATCATTGATATATTTTGACGCTGAAATTGAAAGCTGTCGGGTTAGAATATCTTTGCTTACTAAAAGAAAACTTTAAATTTAAATTTCAAAGATATATAACCCATAAAAGCAAAGATATCCAATCCCATATGGCTCTTCATACAGCGAAATTTATTTTGTAAAGATTTGATCCTTATATAAGATGGACCTTATGTAAGTATAAGATGATTTTGAAAACATTTGATTTTGGAAATGAATTGGTTGACTTAAATTATATTGATTTGGAAATTTGGATTTATTTTCTAAATATATTATTTTGGAAACTTTGAAGCTAAAGATATTTAATTTGAGAAGAAATAATTTGGTGAAATTGTATATGATTTTGAAATTGAACTGATATTGAAACAATTGAAATTTGAGAACCTTGTGTTACTAAATACTTGATTTGGGAGTTGTCGAACTTATATAAAATTGATTTGTATGAGTATGAAATTGATTCGAAAACTATGGATTTGAAAAAGGGTACTCAATTTGAAAAATGAAATCTTATATAATTAAAGTCTATATAAGTGTGATTTGATATACTTTTGATTTTGGAAAAGTATTTGATTTGAAATTTAAATCTTATATATAATGGATTTTATATAAGTACGATATTTGATAGTGATTTGAAAGGGTACTATATGATACATATTTTCGAAGTAAAGATATGCAAAGTGCCTTCTACTTGATATCCGATTTGTGGCCACATCTTGGATTCAATCTATCGATATTATTCTCTCTGAATTTTGGTTTTCCGGATATGATACTCGAGTGTCCTTCGAATTCCATGGCGTTACCCATGGTCTTACGAACTCGACTGCATAGCGTAATTCGCAAGGCGGTGATTGCTTAAAAGGTACGGATGTTTCCTGGGGGATCCAGGCGTAACCATTGTGTATCTGCGATCTATGGTCGTGTTAGTGGCGTAATCCGCATGGCAGAGATTGCTTAAGGGGTATGGATGTTTCCTGGGGGATCCAGGCGTAACCATTTTTATGTATCCTGCGGTCCACCGTTTTGTTATCATGGCGAAATTCGCAAGGCGGTGAATGCTTAAAAGGTACGGATGTTTCCTGGGGGACCCAGGCGTAACCATTGTGTATCTGCGATCCATGATTTGTTTGTTTGTTTTTGTTTGGATTGTACTTTCCATATCTGTTTTTAAAAGTTTTCCAGTATTTTCACTGGGTGTTGAAACAAGTCTACTAAGTACCTGGAGAATTCTAGTTTTGCGCCTGATCAACGCACTACCAGAGTCTGCAGGAACGAGGATAAACTTGTTGAAACATCGAGTTATAAAAGTATTTTATTATAACAGTATTTTATTTTAAAAGTATTTCCAACAAAGAAATTTTGATTAATATTTGAAGTTGAAATTCTTATGGTTTGAATTAATTATTCGTGCCCGATACTATTCTTTTGAATCTACCTTATCTGCTCAGCTTTATTTATTCACTTATATTCTGTTTTTCCAAATCCTCCTTCTTTTCCTTGTTGACTATATCTTTTTTAATGATTATTGATTTATTAAAGATGTTTGAAGAGTATTTTGAGATTTAAAACTAATAAATTTATAAATAATGGATTTAAGGTTGTCAAAGACTTTTAAATGGTATTTATAAAGGAAGCAAGAAATTTCATTGATGAATCTTTGTAAAGTGTTAAAGATGATTGATTTGCAAATGAAGATTCAAATAAATATTTTAAGTAAAGTTATATGTGTTTCTTTGAATGTATAATTTTAGGGATATTAAATGATTTGGGAAATTTATTTTAGTAATATGCTTGAAAAATAAATTGGAATTGCTATTTGGAAGTCATGTTCTGGAATATTTACTTGATTACGAAGTACTAATAGTTGTATGTGATATATTTGTTTCATAGGAATTGGAATTTTATAAATATTGATTGCAAAATAGTATTTATAAATAAAATGAATTTAATTGGAAATTTGAGAACTCAAGTTACGGGATTTTGAAATTGTTTTTCAAGTGATTAATGAAATATATAAGAAATTGAAAATAACTTGTAAATATGAAAAATTTAGAAGATATAATTATTAAACATTTTGTTAATTGAAGTGAATAAGATAAACTTGTGTAACATTCAAATTCATTCTATTAAACATATATATAACTTACCAAAATGTTAAAGTTGAAAATGTTACAGAGGAATATGTAGTGGAATTATACAGGTAAAACTTAAGTAATGGAAGTGTTCAATGGAATTATTTCAAAATAAAAATTTTGATGTACAAGAAATGTTATAAACGTAAGTTAATATTATGAAATAATTTATGTAAGTACATGAAAGAAAGAAAAAGACATTGTATGAATGAATGAAAATAAATAAAAAG
This sequence comes from Allium fistulosum, assembly GCA_030737815.1. NCBI lineage: Eukaryota > Viridiplantae > Streptophyta > Magnoliopsida > Asparagales > Amaryllidaceae > Allium > Allium fistulosum. The sequence goes on along the minus strand of CM060907.1, from coordinate 871,051,216 downwards.
GTAAATAATGATGTGAAAAGAAATCAATTGAATAAACGTAAATAATATGTCGAAATTATTGGTTGTTTTGGCTTATGGGGTGTTTTATTTTTGAAATATGATGTGAAAAGACATTGTAACGACCCGCCACTCATTCCACAGAATGACGCATCATTAATAAGAAAGAAAGGGGTAGAAAATAGAAAAGAAGAGAAGAAAGAAAGAAACAACAACAACTATCTCACAGCGGAAAGAATAAATTATATTAATAACATAAAGAAACTATTACATAGTATAAAACACTTATCAGAGTTTACACAACTATACAACACATACTAGACAGTTATAAACATCTGTCTAGATATTACAACTCAAATACAAGACTCTAACACAGATATCAACACAGCGGAATACTATATCTACGAACGCCGAAGCCTCCTGCTCCATTGCTCCTCCACAATTCGTCAAAGCTAAACCTGAATCCCTTGGCTACTCGTAAAAATTTGAGTACCCAAGAGTTTATAAAACAGGAATAAACAACTTGGGTCAGACATGGGTCTGGTGTGAGTAACAGGTTAAACTTGTTTAACTTTGAAAACCATTTGGAAAGAAAAGGTATCTCGTAAGACTTCCCGCACATAAACACGGAAAAGTTTTTACCTTACAATAACCAAAACATTTGATAGGAAATTCGATTGTATTATAATAGGGTCTAGGGTTTTCAAATAAATATGAAATAGCCGAAATTGTTACATTATTAAATTCCAGCATACATAAGTATACAATCAAGTCCGTTATTACTTATTGGAATTTGGATTTCCATACAATGGCAGGGCTACCGGGGTACCGCCCGTCACAGTACGTGGCCTAGATCACCGTACCGAGGATCACTCCCAATCCCCTGCAACACAAAGCCGGAACCATCCCTTACTGGATAATCCCGAATAAAATCACCCCACAGATGGCCGTCGCCAACTGCACCACTAAGCCGAAATAAAAGAAGGAACTCTCTAGACAGGGATGACCTTACTCTCAGTGGGTGCTACCCACGAAGCCTTGCTGCACCTCCCCTGTTTTAGCCATTCCCGGTTGATGAGGCTTGAGGTCACGATTTACCTTTAAATCAGAACACATCACTTAGAATGCTCATCGTCCACCTGACGATGTTCTGAAAGCATTCAATCCATATAAGTTCGTTCCGGGTTCGAACGAAACCGAAGGCATTATCTCGTTACACTCGTTTTGGAATCACCCTCAGAGTTAACGACAATAACCCTTGCACTCTGAATCTTCATCTTCACTTGAGATTCACGACCTATCGTAAATTTGGATCGATGTGGTATTCGGGTCTCCAGACCTGGAATTCCGGTATACGGAAACCCGATCCCGGTCTCATCGAAATCCAAAACGTATCTTTTAAGGCCAAGTTGTTTTAAGGTTAAAACAATTCATTTCTTATCTATACTACACGGATAGATAATTCACAACAGATAATCTACATTATCACAAACAGATAATTCATATTATCATTTCAATTTAACCAAAGCATCCATATCATAGATCAGCACATCTTTTATCAGAGATAACAACAATGCAAAGCATTCTATATCATTCATCTATCCCTAAGTAATAATTTATATCATCTCTAATTAATTTAAAGTGAATTAAATTAATTACCTCATTTTATAAATCCTTCTTACTTAATCATTAATTAAACTAATTAGTTAATCATACTTTGAGTATCATCTTAATTAATCAATCCTGATTAATTTATACTTTAATTACTTTAAGTAATTAACTCTTATTTAATTTCACAAATTAATTAACTTAAACCATTCAGTAATTAATCTTTAATTACTTCATTAATTAATTAACTATATTTAATTACATTAATCCTTAATTAATTATAATTAATTACTTTAATCACTTATTATTTATTAATTAATCTTAATTAATCAATTCTTAATTATATCATTAATTTTATTAATTAATGATCCTTAATTACTCTTAACTAATTATCTTATTTAAATAAATTACATTTAATTAATTAATTAGTCACATTTATTAATCACCTTTGATTAATCTCATCTAGTAATTAACTACCCTTAATTACTCTTCCATAAATTAATTACTCATTAATTAATTATCTTTTAATTAATCCCTTGATTAATTATTTAAAGTAATTAACTCAAATTACTTTCATTATATCATCCTTAGTTAATTACATCCACTAATTAACTTTAATTACTTTCCTAAGTAATTACACTTTCACTAATTACATTTAAGTAATTATACTTATCACATAACCAAGTGATTATCTTAAATTAATTAAATTAATTAATTTAACTTATCAAATTATTTAATTAATTACCTTAATTACTTCCATTAAATAATTATACTTAACCAATTCATAAAAGATTATCATTAGTAAATTAATCTACTTGATTATCAAAATTAATCATATTAATGAATTATTTAATAATCTCTAATTAATAATCTCTCATTAATTATTAACAATTCTTTATTTAAGTAATTAAACTTAAATCAAACATTATTAATTTACAAATAAATAAATTCTTAATTACTAATTAATTAATTTCTAATTTCTTAATCAATTACTTAATTAATCTTTAATTACTTGATTAATTAATTCCTAATCATTTATTAATAATCTATACTTATCTAATTAAATGATCCTTAATTCCAAATTAATTAACCTTTAACTAATTTACTTATAATCTTAATTAATTAACCCAAATCATTAATTAATTCAATTATTAAATTATCCTTTAATCACCTTATTAATTTAATGAATTCTAAATCATTAAACTTTAATTAATCTCTAAATTAAAGTACTAATCTTTATAACAACTTTAATTATTATTAACAAAAGATTTAAACATTTTACCTTAAAATCTTTTCTTAATTCATTTCAAATTAAAGATTTAAATTTGAATTACAAATTTAACTTTAACCAATTTACAAAATCTTTTTAATCCAAATGTTAAAGAAACACTTAACATTTATAAAAGAAATTTACAAGATTTTTGAACCCATTTATTTAAATTCAAACCTTTTTAAAAATATACTTTAAACAATTTAAATTTGAAAACTTTCTTTTATTTCAAACTGGAATGCAGATTAAACTTTGATTACAGATTAACTTTAGATTTTTAAACCTACTTACATTTAAATCTTCATTTTAAAAATTCAAACCTTTAACCATTTTAAAGTAGTTAAAACAATTTAGATTTAAAAAAACTTATATTATTCCAAAACTAAGATTCAAACTAAATTAGATTCCAGATTAAACTTTGATTTAAACTTAGTTTAAATCTCTTCTTTACAATTTAAAAATTTAGTTTTACATTTAAATCTGACAGGTTTTAAAACCTGTAACACAGTAATTTGACTCGAGCTTATACTACAATTGCTTCGAGTCCAACCCCACGTTACTTCGAGTTAAACGCTCGAATCACTCGAGAATCACTCGAGTACACTTCTCTGCCAAAACCAATCTCCACCCGTATCCAAATCATCACCGTGCACGTGCACTATGACACCGCTCCACTTCGATCACCGCCGATGATCTCTCCAAGTCATCGATCACCTTCATACCCAAATACGATCATCAGAACCTCTACATCAACTCGAATTCGAAATCGAACATCACGCCCAAACCTGGAACAAGAAACTGGATCAACACTTCAAACTGGAAAACGTTCGAACTCACTCCTCCGACCACCATCGTCCTTGAAACTCCGGCGAAGACCTCGTCAACCCACCATCTTCCAATACCCAAAACCTCAGGCAACTCGATCAACAGAGGAAATCAAACCCAAGCAAAAACTGTAACCCAGTAAAACTAGGTTTAGAAACTCAAATCAACAACCACCATCGCCACGGTCATCTATACGGCCATCCAACATTTTTCTCTTAATCCCCTATTACTCCTCTATCACCAGAGAAAATTCCGACCACTCCGATGAACTAGATCGTCAGAGGCAACCTAAAACTCTTATTTTGATCAACCACGAACTGCTCCCTCAACCTACTTCTAAAAATTATAATTTTAGTTGTAAAAATCATGGTTTCATTCGAGTATTCGATTTATATCCCTGAATTTATAAACTAAGATGTTTGAAATTTCACAAAACTCTAACTTTCCTGTTTTTAGAGTTTTCCAGAGTAGAATTAAATTTATTATTGCCTTAAGTACAAATTTAAACTAAAGTTTACAATTTAACAACCAAGTTGGACTTGCATATTTAAGTTTAAGTAGTGACAAGATCAAAGATTGAATTTTTATATCCAAAACTGGGAGACTGAGAAGTAAAAACAGAGAGCACCCAGATGAACAATACATACATATCACACATTCATATATATACAGAGAAAAGCACTAATATACTAATGCATTTAAACATAATCATTTCAGAGATCTCATACAACCAGATTCTACTTAAGTTATCTTAAATAAAATGTTACTCACCAGATTAAAATTGATGAACAGAGCATAACTTGAAACTGCTTTAAACTTTAAAAACTGAAATGCCTTGTCTCTTTAAAAACTTGAATTGGTAGCTTTAATTTGAAGAGATTGCAGTTGCATGCATGTTAAAATCTTGCTTTATTGAGATGTTGCTCTAGATCAGGTTGCTTTAGATTCCAGTTTACTTGCTTTTGATTTTGAAAAGAATTTGCAGGCTTTGATTCAGGTTTGAAGAATTTGTTGCAGGCTCTAGTTTTCAGATTGAAGAAATGCATTACAGAGATTTGTTTTGATAATCTCTGGTTTGAGGAATTTAATTACTGATTCGTTTTGAGAAATTGTTTGAGTTACTGATTTTGTTTTACAGGTTGAAGTTTTTCTTTTACATTTGAAAAGAGAAAATAGGAAAAAGAGTGAAGATAAGAACATATGTATATAAGTTAAAATGATTTATCAAATAAAAGAAAAACAAAAACTCAAAACTTGACATTTGTCATTACATTGGTTTATTAATGTACACATGTTATTTTAAAGCTTTAGGAATTTACACATGTCCTTTTAATTTGTTTATATTTATTTAAATGTAAATAAAAAGCCTTTCTTATTTATTAAATACTTATGTATATATATATATAAAAGCTTGTCCATATATTTAAAATCTAAAACTATTTAAAATCTTACCTATTTTGAATTTCAAATTTAATTTAAATTCAAATGCAAATTATATTTAAAAATCCAATTTAAAGTTAATCTTAAACAACACATTCAATTTGAAATAACAAATCCTATTTTACATTAAAATCTATTTATTTAAAGACAATACACTATTAATATTGTTTGAAAATAACATACTTATCAATTTTAAAATAATTTATAAAAGAGATTATAAATTATCATTTATTATTAATTGAATTAACATATCATATTTATTAAGCAATATTAAAAAGAAAATAAATTAACCTTACTATAAATCTTTATTCAAAACCATATAGTTATTAATTTTAAATAACTTTGAAAAGCTAATATTAAATAAATCCAAATCTCCAAACTATCAAAAATATATATATAAGAAATTTAAAACAAGAATTTATTTATTTATTAACTTTCAAATCAAAGGCAATCTATTTACAATATATACTCATATATATATTATAGATAGAAATCATTTTATTGACTTATAAAAGATAAATTTCACTAATTAAATATCTATTTAATTAGATTATTAACCAATTCAAATTTTTATTATCAAATATTATCAAATCAATTTAATTATTTAAACAGATTATTAAATTGATATTGTCCATAAATTCCGGGATATTACATTCCTTCCCCCTTAAAATAATTTCGTCCCCGAAATTTAAAACAAAGGTAATTTAATAATCTATTTAAATCACAAGCATATATTATCATTTATATGCTAACAACCATAGCAACCAATTTATCTAATCAAACAATTCTAATTATCCAGATAAAATTCTGGATATAATTTCCTCGAGTTTCCCCAGGTATATATATATCGGGATACTCGCTCTACAGAATCCAACAAACAATACTACTAAGCTATAGAGCTTCTACTCTTCTAGATCTACAGAACTAAACAAGATATCAGACTACAGACGAGTCTGACTTAACAACCAAATCTTCCAGAACTGCTGGTTCCAAAACCAGAGATAGATCAAACACGTACTCCCTCAGAGATACGTAAAATTCATTGAATTCCAGTTATCCAAACTGACAATTCAACCTTGTAGATCAAAGTACTTATCCAAATTAAATCACAGAAAAGATCCAGAATAACTCGGAGCTAACTTCCCAGACTTACCCAATCTTATAGCTCCCTTTTACCAGAGAAAACTTCAATATCAACGAAGTATCCAACTTCGAATTCAAAATTCCTCCGTCTCTTATCCACAAAATCCTTCAACGATCTTGGACTTCCTACAAATCCTTCCTGATCAGCTCAACCTTCGCTGATGCTTCTTGAAACAAACCGGACCAAAGATAACTCAACCAATGATCCTCTCAAGATCTACCCAATCCAAAACCAAACTCTACTTCACCATTATCCGAAGATTCCAAACTAACTTCTCCTATCTGGAAAAGACAAATAGGAGCACTCGCCAACTGCTTCTGCTGCACCACTCTGATCTGGAGTAGAATGAAAATGTTGATGAAGAACACGAGCAAAGACTGGACAACACATCCCAGAAAATATCGGATAACTTAAAAGAATACTCAAACTATCGCAAGTCATTTTTGCGATCCACCCAGCCAAATAAAACTGTTCTCTCTTTACCAATCAGAACAGCTCACACTTGACTATCCTATCCATCGAAGAAATGGATCCTCTCTGCTGCTTCTGAACTTCACCTTCAGAAAAAACTGCTCAGCCAGAAAAACTTCTGCCGAAAACAGAACACTCCGAGCTGCACTACTGCCACAGATACCAAAGACTTCTCAAATCAAGCTCTTCGAGAAACTCGGACTTCAAACAGAACAAAAACATCTTGCTGAACTCAGCCACAACTCCGAAACAGACACACTTCATTAATTTGTTCCAAAGAAAACATCTTCGGGAACATCCGTCGTCACTGTATCTCATCATACAGCTACTATTACCTGAGGTATCAAGGTACCATCACTCGCTTCTGTTCAACCGACAGATCCAACTTTACTCATCCAAACTTCAAAGATAAACTCCGAACCATTACAGTTTCCTTCGGAGATCGATGAAATTCTTCACCATAGCAAAGCTTACTCGAGACGGTATTAGGTCTACAGTCTCGACAGTTACACTTCCAACCTCAACACTCAAATTCTAACTATTGGTAGTCGTGTTACTCACACTACCACCTTATCTACCTTTATAACTTATATTGGAAAACCCGAACAGGTAACCCAACAAATAGGTAGAAATATATATATATATATATTTAAAATGATACTTTTTATATAGAAATTATTTCTGGGTAAAATTATTTCATTTACCTCTTTAAAACAATACTGTGTCGAATTGTTCTATTTAAGTGTTTAGAGATCCCTATCAATAACGTTAATTACTCGTATTGACCAGAATCCATAAACTACTCAATAAACCAACCAACACAATATAAAACCATTTTATATTCACTAACAAATACGCGCTCATATCTATTAATACACTCAAATTCCCACCAGAGCCAAGGTTATTGCTAGCCTAAGCTCTGATACCAACTGTAACGACCCGCCACTCATTCCACAGAATGACGCATCATTAATAAGAAAGAAAGGGGTAGAAAATAGAAAAGAAGAGAAGAAAGAAAGAAACAACAACAACTATCTCACAGCGGAAAGAATAAATTATATTAATAACATAAAGAAACTATTACATAGTATAAAACACTTATCAGAGTTTACACAACTATACAACACATACTAGACAGTTATAAACATCTGTCTAGATATTACAACTCAAATACAAGACTCTAACACAGATATCAACACAGCGGAATACTATATCTACGAACGCCGAAGCCTCCTGCTCCATTGCTCCTCCACAATTCGTCAAAGCTAAACCTGAATCCCTTGGCTACTCGTAAAAATTTGAGTACCCAAGAGTTTATAAAACAGGAATAAACAACTTGGGTCAGACATGGGTCTGGTGTGAGTAACAGGTTAAACTTGTTTAACTTTGAAAACCATTTGGAAAGAAAAGGTATCTCGTAAGACTTCCCGCACATAAACACGGAAAAGTTTTTACCTTACAATAACCAAAACATTTGATAGGAAATTCGATTGTATTATAATAGGGTCTAGGGTTTTCAAATAAATATGAAATAGCCGAAATTGTTACATTATTAAATTCCAGCATACATAAGTATACAATCAAGTCCGTTATTACTTATTGGAATTTGGATTTCCATACAATGGCAGGGCTACCGGGGTACCGCCCGTCACAGTACGTGGCCTAGATCACCGTACCGAGGATCACTCCCAATCCCCTGCAACACAAAGCCGGAACCATCCCTTACTGGATAATCCCGAATAAAATCACCCCACAGATGGCCGTCGCCAACTGCACCACTAAGCCGAAATAAAAGAAGGAACTCTCTAGACAGGGATGACCTTACTCTCAGTGGGTGCTACCCACGAAGCCTTGCTGCACCTCCCCTGTTTTAGCCATTCCCGGTTGATGAGGCTTGAGGTCACGATTTACCTTTAAATCAGAACACATCACTTAGAATGCTCATCGTCCACCTGACGATGTTCTGAAAGCATTCAATCCATATAAGTTCGTTCCGGGTTCGAACGAAACCGAAGGCATTATCTCATTACACTCGTTTTGGAATCACCCTCAGAGTTAACGACAATAACCCTTGCACTCTGAATCTTCATCTTCACTTGAGATTCACGACCTATCGTAAATTTGGATCGATGTGGTATTCAGGTCTCCAGACCTGGAATTCCGGTATACGGAAACCCGATCCCGGTCTCATCGAAATCCAAAACGTATCTTTTAAGGCCAAGTTGTTTTAAGGTTAAAACAATTCATTTCTTATCTATACTACACGGATAGATAATTCACAACAGATAATCTACATTATCACAAACAGATAATTCATATTATCATTTCAATTTAACCAAAGCATCCATATCATAGATCAGCACATCTTTTATCAGAGATAACAACAATGCAAAGCATTCTATATCATTCATCTATCCCTAAGTAATAATTTATATCATCTCTAATTAATTTAAAGTGAATTAAATTAATTACCTCATTTTATAAATCCTTCTTACTTAATCATTAATTAAACTAATTAGTTAATCATACTTTGAGTATCATCTTAATTAATCAATCCTGATTAATTTATACTTTAATTACTTTAAGTAATTAACTCTTATTTAATTTCACAAATTAATTAACTTAAACCATTCAGTAATTAATCTTTAATTACTTCATTAATTAATTAACTATATTTAATTACATTAATCCTTAATTAATTATAATTAATTACTTTAATCACTTATTATTTATTAATTAATCTTAATTAATCAATTCTTAATTATATCATTAATTTTATTAATTAATGATCCTTAATTACTCTTAACTAATTATCTTATTTAAATAAATTACATTTAATTAATTAATTAGTCACATTTATTAATCACCTTTGATTAATCTCATCTAGTAATTAACTACCTTTAATTACTCTTCCATAAATTAATTACTCATTAATTAATTATCTTTTAATTAATCCCTTGATTAATTATTTAAAGTAATTAACTCAAATTACTTTCATTATATCATCCTTAGTTAATTACATCCACTAATTAACTTTAATTACTTTCCTAAGTAATTACACTTTCACTAATTACATTTAAGTAATTATACTTATCACATAACCAAGTGATTATCTTAAATTAATTAAATTAATTAATTTAACTTATCAAATTATTTAATTAATTACCTTAATTACTTCCATTAAATAATTATACTTAACCAATTCATAAAAGATTATCATTAGTAAATTAATCTACTTGATTATCAAAATTAATCATATTAATGAATTATTTAATAATCTCTAATTAATAATCTCTCATTAATTATTAACAATTCTTTATTTAAGTAATTAAACTTAAATCAAACATTATTAATTTACAAATAAATAAATTCTTAATTACTAATTAATTAATTTCTAATTTCTTAATCAATTACTTAATTAATCTTTAATTACTTGATTAATTAATTCCTAATCATTTATTAATAATCTATACTTATCTAATTAAATGATCCTTAATTCCAAATTAATTAACCTTTAACTAATTTACTTATAATCTTAATTAATTAACCCAAATCATTAATTAATTCAATTATTAAATTATCCTTTAATCACCTTATTAATTTAATGAATTCTAAATCATTAAACTTTAATTAATCTCTAAATTAAAGTACTAATCTTTATAACAACTTTAATTATTATTAACAAAAGATTTAAACATTTTACCTTAAAATCTTTTCTTAATTCATTTCAAATTAAAGATTTAAATTTGAATTACAAATTTAACTTTAACCAATTTACAAAATCTTTTTAATCCAAATGTTAAAGAAACACTTAACATTTATAAAAGAAATTTACAAGATTTTTGAACCCATTTATTTAAATTCAAACCTTTTTAAAAATATACTTTAAACAATTTAAATTTGAAAACTTTCTTTTATTTCAAACTGGAATGCAGATTAAACTTTGATTACAGATTAACTTTAGATTTTTAAACCTACTTACATTTAAATCTTCATTTTAAAAATTCAAACCTTTAACCATTTTAAAGTAGTTAAAACAATTTAGATTTAAAAAAACTTATATTATTCCAAAACTAAGATTCAAACTAAATTAGATTCCAGATTAAACTTTGATTTAAACTTAGTTTAAATCTCTTCTTTACAATTTAAAAATTTAGTTTTACATTTAAATCTGACAGGTTTTAAAACCTGTAACACAGTAATTTGACTCGAGCTTATACTACAATTGCTTCGAGTCCAACCCCACGTTACTTCGAGTTAAACGCTCGAATCACTCGAGTACACTTCTCTGCCAAAACCAATCTCCACCCGTATCCAAATCATCACCGTGCACGTGCACTATGACACCGCTCCACTTCGATCACCGCCGATGATCTCTCCAAGTCATCGATCACCTTCATACCCAAATACGATCATCAGAACCTCTACATCAACTCGAATTCGAAATCGAACATCACGCCCAAACCTGGAACAAGAAACTGGATCAACACTTCAAACTGGAAAACGTTCGAACTCACTCCTCCGACCACCATCGTCCTTGAAACTCCGGCGAAGACCTCGTCAACCCACCATCTTCCAATACCCAAAACCTCAGGCAACTCGATCAACAGAGGAAATCAAACCCAAGCAAAAACTGTAACCCAGTAAAACTAGGTTTAGAAACTCAAATCAACAACCACCATCGCCACGGTCATCTATACGGCCATCCAACATTTTTCTCTTAATCCCCTATTACTCCTCTATCACCAGAGAAAATTCCGACCACTCCGATGAACTAGATCGTCAGAGGCAACCTAAAACTCTTATTTTGATCAACCACGAACTGCTCCCTCAACCTACTTCTAAAAATTATAATTTTAGTTGTAAAAATCATGGTTTCATTCGAGTATTCGATTTATATCCCTGAATTTATAAACTAAGATGTTTGAAATTTCACAAAACTCTAACTTTCCTGTTTTTAGAGTTTTCCAGAGTAGAATTAAATTTATTATTGCCTTAAGTACAAATTTAAACTAAAGTTTACAATTTAACAACCAAGTTGGACTTGCATATTTAAGTTTAAGTAGTGACAAGATCAAAGATTGAATTTTTATATCCAAAACTGGGAGACTGAGAAGTAAAAACAGAGAGCACCCAGATGAACAATACATACATATCACACATTCATATATATACAGAGAAAAGCACTAATATACTAATGCATTTAAACATAATCATTTCAGAGATCTCATACAACCAGATTCTACTTAAGTTATCTTAAATAAAATGTTACTCACCAGATTAAAATTGATGAACAGAGCATAACTTGAAACTTCTTTAAACTTTAAAAACTGAAATGCCTTGTCTCTTTAAAAACTTGAATTGGTAGCTTTAATTTGAAGAGATTGCAGTTGCATGCATGTTAAAATCTTGCTTTATTGAGATGTTGCTCTAGATCAGGTTGCTTTAGATTCCAGTTTACTTGCTTTTGATTTTGAAAAGAATTTGCAGGCTTTGATTCAGGTTTGAAGAATTTGTTGCAGGCTCTAGTTTTCAGATTGAAGAAATGCATTACAGAGATTTGTTTTGATAATCTCTGGTTTGAGGAATTTAATTACTGATTCGTTTTGAGAAATTGTTTGAGTTACTGATTTTGTTTTACAGGTTGAAGTTTTTCTTTTACATTTGAAAAGAGAAAATAGGAAAAAGAGTGAAGATAAGAACATATGTATATAAGTTAAAATGATTTATCAAATAAAAGAAAAACAAAAACTCAAAACTTGACATTTGTCATTACATTGGTTTATTAATGTACACATGTTATTTTAAAGCTTTAGGAATTTACACATGTCCTTTTAATTTGTTTATATTTATTTAAATGTAAATAAAAAGCCTTTCTTATTTATTAAATACTTATGTATATATATATATAAAAGCTTGTCCATATATTTAAAATCTAAAACTATTTAAAATCTTACCTATTTTGAATTTCAAATTTAATTTAAATTCAAATGCAAATTATATTTAAAAATCCAATTTAAAGTTAATCTTAAACAACACATTCAATTTGAAATAACAAATCCTATTTTACATTAAAATCTATTTATTTAAAGACAATACACTATTAATATTGTTTGAAAATAACATACTTATCAATTTTAAAATAATTTATAAAAGAGATTATAAATTATCATTTATTATTAATTGAATTAACATATCATATTTATTAAGCAATATTAAAAAGAAAATAAATTAACCTTACTATAAATCTTTATTCAAAACCATATAGTTATTAATTTTAAATAACTTTGAAAAGCTAATATTAAATAAATCCAAATCTCCAAACTATCAAAAATATATATATAAGAAATTTAAAACAAGAATTTATTTATTTATTAACTTTCAAATCAAAGGCAATCTATTTACAATATATACTCATATATATATTATAGATAGAAATCATTTTATTGACTTATAAAAGATAAATTTCACTAATTAAATATCTATTTAATTAGATTATTAACCAATTCAAATTTTTATTATCAAATATTATCAAATCAATTTAATTATTTAAACAGATTATTAAATTGATATTGTCCATAAATTCCGGGATATTACAGGTGTTTTATTTTTGAAATATGATACATATATTGTAATTATTGATATTATTGTTTTTCCGGACCTCTCTATACAAAGGAGACTCTACCGAAAATTTTCAAAATTTAAGACTTAGATTTTTTTTGTTGAATTGGAGTTATTTTTTTAATTTTTATTAAACTTAAATATGTATGTTTAATTGTTTATAAATTGGCTGTTTCAATAAAATATAACAAATTTTTGGATTCCTTCTTATTTCTTTTCGGGGACGTAAAGTTTTGAGTGGGGGAGATTGTAACGACCCGTATTTTTAAACATTTAAAAGTAGTAAATTAAATAAGATTTTTTGAATAAAATTGTTAGGAAAAAAAAAATTAAGATTTTATTTATACAAATTTGATTTTAATACAAATTATGAGCTTAATTAAAATTTCTATTAATGTCATATGTTTGCAACAATATAAGGATGATAAAAAATGTTAGTGTGTATTTTAATAATATTGGTTTGAATGATATTTGTAATTGTCTGAATGTAAATTTCCAATTGATTGGAATAATAAATGTTAATAAGAAAAAATAAATGTTTCTTTATAAAAAAAGAATCATAAGTTTATTTATTTGAAATGTTTGGTAGCTGAAAGATTGATTGCAGAGATGAGAAACTATTATTTGGTAAGAAATGTATAATTTCTGTTTGTATCCAATAGTGCATAAATATGTTTCAATCACTGTTTGATAGGAAATAATTGTTTTATTTCTCATTACCTTTATTTTTTTCCATTTTGAAATTCACCCTTGTGAACAATTGAAAATAATGTAATTGAATAATTTCAATTAATGATAGAGAGGACACCAAACTGTAAATTAATAGGTGTAATTAAACGTAGCTTATGTTTTGTGAAAATATAAGGAAAGTTGGTTTAATGAAAAGAACATTTATAACAAATAAAATGGATGTTTCATTTGTGAATGTAGGTTTAATTTCATTAAAATAAAGAATAGGATGATTGATTTAAAGGAAGTAAATATGTGTATTTAAACTGTGTTTTAGCATATAGATGGATTACAAGAGTAGAAAAATAATTTATTTAAGTAAGTTATTTATAGCTCTGCTGTATAAACAACAAAATTTATAAACGTGTTTAAATGACTAAAGGAAACAATTATTCTATTTTTCATCCATTTTAGTTGACTGTTTTGAAATTTAATTTTATAAGTAATTGTAATTAATGTAATTGAAATATTTCAATTAGAAGGGAAGAAAACGTTGATTGCAATTAATAGATTTAATAAAAGAAACGCAACTTTTGTGTTAAACAGAATTGATGTTTTAATGGAAATAAAAGATCATTTTGGGAAAACCAAATTGAACGTTTTCATTTTTATAGTAAGAATTTTATTTATTATGCATAGATTAAAAAAACTAAATGCATACAAATTTGAATATTATTTGAGTTAATGAAGTTAATTTGGTTACGTTTCACAAATAGAATTTCAAAAAGGTTGTGCAATGTACATGGTCCATTCATTTCTTTTGTTATTAATTGTTGCATGTTTTGAGACGTATAAAAATAAACTTTCATTTTAAGCAAGAATGATTTTGGATAAAAAAAATTGAATTTTAGAATAATACACACACACACACACATTAATATTCAAACTTTTAAATATATCAGAGGATTCGTGGTTTTGTAAATATTGTGGAATCAATTAGAAATTACCTTTTATTAACAGTTGTACATTAATTACATAAGTTCATATATATATATTTTTACATTTATATATGGTTAAAACTTGTAAACTGGTTGCATTAATGTGACCGTTATAGTCATTAGAAAAGTAAAGTAAATCATTTTTATAGTGCATAGATAGATATATATTCATTAAATAATGAAATTGGTTTGAGTAACGTAAATAAATATATAGATTGATTGGTTGATTAATTGATTGATCGATTGTTAATTGATTGATTGTGTTAATGTAGTATGCAAATATATTGACATAAAACGAATGTTTTAATATGAAATTAAATTATGTAAATATGTGTATATTTGGGTTTATTGATATGAATTAATTGGAGTGAGTTTTGGAATTTGGACCACCTCCATTCTCTCTCTTCCGTTTTCAAGTTCTTAACGTAGTCTCCACTTGTGCATCCATTTAATTATTAGCCTACTCATTCGTTTCTTATTAATTAGTAATAACCTCATTTGATTTATTTCCAATTAATAATTGCCTCATTCTTTTCATTTGTTTCTCCTTTATTCGTTTGCTCTTTTCAAATGCTTTACCTGAAGTTTTTCTTTTCTTTTCTATTTTTCCGTTTTTAATGTGAACATCAAATTAATATTCATGCCATCTAATTAGCATTTACTATTCTCCGTTTCTGAAGTTTATTTTACTTATGCATCATTAGTTCTTGTAGCTTCCTTTCATTGGCAATTCTTTCTCCTGAAACTTCATATTTAAAACGGAAGATTTATTTTTATCTTTATTGATATATTTATTCCTTTACTTCACCTCTTTCAATACTACCATTTTAAGACTATTCATATTTTTACTTTATTTCAATTCCTAGTTTGTTTATATATACTCTATTAGCTTTTCATTTGTTTCCATCGTCATTTCTGTAGCCTCATTTCATTTTTCAAATCACATCTTTTGTAGCTTCATTTCTCCAAACAAACTTCCATCTCATTTTTTTTCCTCTCTTCATTTTCTTCCTTCTTCATTTTTTTCTTCTTCTTCAAATCTCCTTCTTCTTCTTTTTTTTTCTTTCAAAGCTTTTTCTTATTCTTATTCTTCAAATCTTCTTCTTCTTTTAAAGCTTCTTTTTTTAGCTTCGTTTTCTTTTTCAATTCTTCATCTTCCTTGAATTTTTTTTTCTTCTTTTCCAAACATTCTTCTTTTTCCAAATCCTTTTCTTCAAATTCAGACCTATACAAACTTCTCTGTCTCTTCCAAAAAAATTCTGTAAAAAAAAAGAAGAAGATTAAAATAGCAAGGAAATAAATCAATAGGAGGAAGTAGTAGCGGATCCAAACCCGACTAAGAAACGGAAATCCATAAGGTGAGTGTTTAAACCCACTCACGAAATACTAAAATTTTATTGCAAGTTAAACCAGGTCATATAGTGATAAAGTTTTGATTGTTGGTTTGGAATTTTTATTGGTATTTAGTTTGAATAGCTAAATTCCAATATGTGATGACTAATAATTACTATGACATGTTATTGAATTGGTTGATTTGTTGAATTGATTGATTTGAATGTTGATTGTATAATGTGATGGATGCTATTGTGATTGAATGTGTATTTGTTCATTTATTTTGATATATCCTTGTTATCACCCTATAGTTTATTGTAATCATATAAATTTTCATATTGATTATTTGAGCACTGAATAAAGATATAAAACGGATGAAGTTCATGTATTTACATGAGAGGAAAAAAACTAGTATGTTTAGACTTACCATTTGAACCATAAAAATGATTTTGGGAAATAAACTGTCGTTACCTTATTTGAAAGTTTCCAAAATTAAATTTTGAAACATTGGGAAGTTTCCATAAAATTGAATGTTGAAACTTTGAAACATTTTTATAAATCAAATCTCTTGAACTATGAAATTTAATTGGGAATTGGTCTGTAAATTTGTAAGTTACTAGAATGGATCTATTGTGAAATCTATTGTATTTTGAATATGGAAACAATAACATTTCCAGAAATTTGAACCTTTAAAAATGTAGTTATTTGCATACCTTATTACATCAAATTTTTATTTAGTTTGCATAAGAATTTTAGTTCTGACTCGAGTGTTTTGTGTTTTCCTTTACGCTCGGGTCAGACCGAGCGATACAGCATTTGAGACTCACCCTTGGAGTTTGGAGCTTCCTTTGGAGATCCAACTATCGCCTCAGCTTTCAGCTCTTCTAGCTGATTTGTTCAGAGAAGTCATCTGTTGTACTGGAGACTTCACTGCATTTGAGATATTCTGCTGTATTTTATTTCTAACTCTGATGTTTATATAGTAGCTTCATGAACTACTATTTTATCGATTCCGCTGCGTATTATTGTATTAATCTGTGTCTGTGATTCTGTGATTGATTTATTTACTGCATATGTTGAGTTTTGCCAAATTTAAATTAACAATCTGATATTTTGAATTATTCAAGTCAGACATGTGTGGATTTATTGTCGATTTGAATGGTCCAAAATAGCGGGATGTTACAGTTGGTATCAGAGCTTTGGCTCTAGGCAAAACCTAGCATATATAGTAAATTTATTTACAGAATCACTTTCGTTCGAGTTTGAATTTCTTCCTTTTGACTCGATTTCCTTTGAACTTTGGAACGTTCCTTGCGGTTCCAAAATTCATTCTTGTCTCTCCCTATTTGTATTCTTTTGATTTTGGAGTATCCCATAACTCCACTTCGAATGATCTCTATAAGAATAGGCGATCCTGCCAATCTTTGGATGATTTGTAAAGGGGTGGAACTCCTTTACAATTGGCATTGATTCACCGGAGATTTATATATTTTTGGTTTAGATACCGCTATCTCTTGCGATCGAATGTTGGTTTTTCTTGGAATTCTACATCGATCTTGTTCCTGAAGTCACGGTTGACCCGGTTAAGGTCGCCCGCGACTTGTATAAGTATATCCATCTCCTATTTTGTAAGTTAATTGTCTCATCTTCGTTCAAGCCTATCTTCGAATCAGAAATTTCATTTGATTAGAATTCCTCTAATTTGAATCTCTATCTTTGTTGAAATCCATTCTCAAATCATCCTTTGAAAATCGGGTTTTGTATTCTACAAATTGTTTTCTAAACCGAAATTATTATTTTGATAAGTATGATTTTATTCTATATATAAAATTGAAATGTTTTCGATAAGGATTATATACCCTTTTAAAAATAAGAATTTGAGGTTTTCGAAAGGATTTTGAAAAAAAAATTATATAAGAAATTTGATCTATCTAAAAATGATTTATAACTAAAGGATTTTAAATTTGAAATTCGAGAATTGAACTCCGGTATTTTGTAACTGGTTTTAAGATTTTGAAATATATAATAATAATATGATTTAAAAGTATTTTCCAAATAAGAAATGTTTCAAATGATTTTAATGAGTTTCGAATGATTTCGAAGAAATTTCAAAAAGAAGCTTGAGAAAATAGAAGTCCAGAACTCACTTATGTCGCTGGAAAATAATTTCGGTGATGAGTGCACGCATCATCGACATTGATTTTCGAGTTTTAGAGTGAGGGATAAGCCACTTTAGTAGCATCGCTACGCGAGTGATTTTGCGAAACCAATTTTGATTTCAAAATTTTGAAGTATGATTTGATATTCGAAAGATATATGTAAATGTATTTGAAACGATTTAAAATGAGCCGGTGTTCAGCCCTCGAGTTTTGGATTTGATATAACCCTCTCTATTAAAATTGATTTACTAATTTGTTGCTGATTTCCAACTCTTGAATTTGAAAATGATTTCTTCAACTATTTTGAAGGTTCGAGCACTTCCAAATCAAGGTTAACTTTTCAAAAGCTAAGAATTTTGAAAAGTATAAAGTATATAAGTTGGTATGAATGTTAAAGTATGTAGTAATATGATTTAAATAAGTTGAAACTGTTTGTTAAGAAAATGAATAAGGCAATTTTAAATTTTTCTAATATGAAATTTAGATTTGAAATGTTTTGAAAATAATTTGGTCTTCAAAATATTTTGAATAAAATTTAGTTTAAATGTTTTAACTTAGTAACATCTTTATGGAACTATATATTTAACAAGTTGGAATAAATATAGAAGTTGTGCGTATGCTGTTTTATTTGCATAATTAATTTGATCCAAGTTTGAGTACACAAGTTCGAGGTGAATTACACCATTTCGTGTTAGGATTTTTCATTCGATTCTTGATGGCGAATATTTGATATGGATTTGGGCTAAATTCTAGAATTCTCTATCATAGTATATGGCTATGCAAGGAGACTGATGGCTTCTAGTCGAGAAACCATATCGAAGTCCGCATTAGGGAAGTCGAATGGACAATACTAGTTCGAAAGCGAACTTGTGTGATCGAGCGAGCGATCAAATGTGATTTTGCGAAATGATGACGTATGTACATCGTATATTCTAATATCATTGATATATTTTGACACTGAAATTGAAAGCTGTCAGGTTAGAATATCTTTGCTTACTAAAAGAAAACTTTAAATTTAAATTACAAAGATATATAACCCATAAAAGCAAAGATATCCAATCCCATATGGCTCTTCATACAGCGAAATTTATTTTGTAAAGATTTGATCCTTATATAAGATGGACCTTATGTAAGTATAAGATGATTTTGAAAACATTTGATTTTGGAAATGAATTGGTTGACTTAAATTATATTGATTTGGAAATTTGGATTTATTTTCTAAATATATTATTTTGGAAACTTTGAAGCTAAAGATATTTAATTTGAGAAGAAATAATTTGGTGAAATTGTATATGATTTTGAAATTGAACTGATATTGAAACAAATTGAAATTTGAGAACCTTGTGTTACTAAATACTTGATTTGGGAGTTGTCAAACTTATATAAAATTGATTTGTATGAGTATGAAATTGATTCGAAAACTATGGATTTGAAAAAGGGTACTCAATTTGAAAAATGAAATCTTATATAATTAAAGTCTATATAAGTGTGATTTGATATACTTTTGATTTTGGAAAAGTATTTGATTTGAAATTTAAATCTTATATATAATGGATTTTATATAAGTACGATATTTGATAGTGATTTGAAAGGGTACTATATGATACATATTTTCGAAGTAAAGATATGGAAAGTGCCTTCTACTTGATATCCGATCTGTGGCCACATCTTGGATTCATTCTATCGATATTATTCTCTCTGAATTTTGGTTTTTCGGATATGATACTCGAGTGTCCTTCGAATTCCATGGCGTTACCCATGGTCTTACGAACTCGACTACATAGCGTAATTCGCAAGGCAGTGATTGCTTAAAAGGTACGGATGTTTCCTGGGGGATCCAGGCGTAACCATTGTGTATCTGCGATCTATGGTCGTGTTAGTGGCGTAATCCGCAAGGCAGAGATTGCTTAAGGGGTATGGATGTTTCCTGGGGGATCCAGGCGTAACCATTTTTATGTATCCTGCGGTCCACCGTTTTGTTATCATGGCGAAATTCGCAAGGCAGTGAATGCTTAAAAGGTACAGATGTTTCCTGGGGGACCCAGGCGTAACCATTGTGTATCTGCGATCCATGATTTGTTTGTTTGTTTTTGTTTGGATTGTACTTTCCATATCTGTTTTTAAAAGTTTTCCAGTATTTTCACTGGGTGTTGAAACAAGTCTACTAAGTACCTGGAGAATTCTAGTTTTGCGCCTGATCAACGCACTACCAGAGTCTGCAGGAACGAGGATAAACTTGTTGAAACATCGAGTTATAAAAGTATTTTATTATAACTGTATTTTATTTTAAAAGTATTTCCAACAAAGAAATTTTGATTAATATTTGAAGTTGAAATTCTTATGGTTTGAATTAATTATTCGTGCCCGATACTATTCTTTTGAATCTACCTTATCTGCTCAGCTTTATTTATTCACTTATATTCTGTTTTTCCAAATCCTCCTTCTTTTCCTTGTTGACTATATCTTTTTTAATGATTATTGATTTATTAAAGATGTTTGAAGAGTATTTTGAGATTTAAAACTAATAAATTTATAAATAATGGATTTAAGGTTTTCAAAGACTTTTAAATGGTATTTATAAAGGAAGCAAGAAATTTCATTGATGAATCTTTGTAAAGTGTTAAAGATGATTGATTTGCAAATGAAGATTCAAATAAATATTTTAAGTAAAGTTATATGTGTTTCTTTGAATGTATAATTTTAGGGATATTAAATGATTTGGGAAATTTATTTTAGTAATATGCTTGAAAAATAAATTGGAATTGCTATTTGGAAGTCATGTTCTGGATTATTTACTTGATTACGAAGTACTAATAGTTGTATGTGATATATTTGTTTCATAGGAATTGGAATTTTATAAATATTGATTGCAAAATAGTATTTATAAATAAAATGAATTTAATTGGAAATTTGAGAACTCAAGTTACGGGATTTTGAAATTGTTTTTCAAGTGATTAATGAAATATATAAGAAATTGAAAATAACTTGTAAATATGAAAAATTTAGAAGATATAATTATTAAACATTTTGTTAATTGAAGTGAATAAGATAAACTTGTGTAACGTCCCGAAAATTTTCGACTTTCGAAAATTCAACATCGATACTCACTTTATCGACTGCTGAGCAATCGAATGCCGGAAACCCGAAAAGTTATGGTTTTAAGAAAGAAAAAGTAGAAGAAGAAGAAGATAGAAGAAAAAGAAAGAAGAACAACAACAGAACAAGAGAACAGCAACAGAAACAGAACAATATCAGAATCTTACACATCGCAGCGGAACAATATATAATAGATAAATCAGTAATCTTTAAAACAAAGAACTATATCATTTTATACATACATCAATCATCAGAGTCAATATACAACAATGGACAGTTATATAACTTGTCCTCATACAGAATACACAGCGGAATAAATACTATCAGATACAAATACTACGTCTCGTCATCCAGCTTGCTTCCAAAGCTCCAGAATATCCAGATAACCTGATAATCTAACTCTAGACTGCCCGTGTGGAAATTTGTGGGCACCCAGAGTTTAGAAGGAAACAATAAACTCCGAGTCAGTCATGGTGACTGGTGTGAGATCGTAAAACAGTTATTCTTTAAAAATAAACAACAGGATAATTTTAAAGTCAATTCGAAATGCTTTTGGAAAATGAAACTACCATAAGACCTCCCACCACACACACAATGCAAACGCAGAATTGGAGGAGATTTCTTCTTATGATGGTCAAAGATGCTTACTACGCAAAATCAAATCATTTTTGATATTATTATTAGTGCATAGTGTCGAAAACATTTCGAAAGTATAATATTAATCTTAGCCAACATACGACCAGTATCGTATGCCTACTATAGCTACCATCCAAACAGTGGGGCGCCACCATAAGTGAATGGCAGGTTCTACAACTAATACCGTACAAGGCTCGTATTGTTTCTTTGGATTTCCAACAAATGGTCAGGCAAAGGAACTTCCTATCCACGATGGGTACGTCCCTGGAATAGACGACCCGAGAAATAACCTAACATTACGGTTAGATCTCTGCCAACACAAGGCCGGGTTACCTCTGCAAAAATAGGTAACTACTGACACGCGTATGCCATCCCCCGATCGTCACCGATCTTCCCGAGGATCCCCGATTCGCAACAAACCACATAGAAATAATAATGCAGTAACCACAGAGGTTAAGTATCTGGGCTCCATACCATGATACCACCTTTATCCAGAAGGAATGACATACACTAAGGGGCGCTACTCCCTAGAACCTTGCTGCATCCTTCCTGTTTCGACCATTTCCGGGGTGTGAGGCTCGACGAAGTCTCGTCCACAAAGCTACGCTTTCTATAAAAAGCCCTGCTTCGGGTCAAACAAAATGATCAACCTATGATCACAAAGATATAAGATCAAACAAATGATCATATCACAAATGATCAAACACTGATCATTTCACAGCAACACTCAGTATGCCACGTTACCAAATTGGGATATATCGCTGATAAATTTCAACTACATAACCTCTGAGCTCGTACGTCTCAGAGAAGGGTGTTAAGCTAAGAGAATAAATTCTCCGCCACCAACAGAAATGTATTTGAAAGAAATCAGCTTTACATCTCAAAGTGTAACGTCAGACACACATCCATACAAGTCTGTTCCGGGATCGAACAGAACCGAAGGCACTTCTCACGAAGCCCTTGCATTTCCGGATAATTTTCAATCGCGTCAGGACTTCCCGTCACTAAGGGTGATAAAACCTCTAAATCGAAGATCAGTCGATGTAGAGTAACTCGACGGTAATCCTTCCGTTTTCAAAAATATCCGGTCTTCAACACCGGTCTTCAAATGCGATTCATAACGACGTATCACATATTCGGAATGGGTTATACGACCCCATGGTCCTTTCCCGGCTAACCCGAATAGTGAGCGTATATTTAAAAACAAGTGTGGCATTCAAATTCATCCAATTCACAACAAATACCTATCTAAAGGTAATTATTGATAGTCGGTTATTTAACTATCAATAAAGATGCGCAACATCATCAGATTCCAAATAATTTTCCAAATTATTTCATCTTCAAAAATATCTTTACTAGATATAAAATTTTCTACACTTCAGAAATAAATCAACATTTATTTTTAAGATGAATTCCCATTTCTTTTATAAATTCCAAAGTGAATTTATATTTCAAAATATCTACTGATATACGATTTTCAAATTGTTTTCAATATTCAATTTCAATTTATCTTTACAAAGATAAATTCTCAAAACGTTCATTTCATATTGGAAAAGCATTTCCATACTTATTAAATAATGAGTATTTCACAATCATTTATTTTCAACACTTGGAAAATATTCGATATACTTAAATCAAATTAAGTATAATTTCATTCTTTAAGGAAAATATCCTTTTAACACCTTTATTTGAGTCAAAACAAATGTTACGTAAAACATCGTTACGACGACTCGAAATCACTAGTATAGGGATTCGGAATTAAGATAGATATATAAATCCCAATACTATATAAAATATTTCCTTCCGGAAATCATTTACTATAACAACAGTGTTATAGTCCATCATTTCCTTATATTCCTCGAAAACGTCTATTTCAACAATAAATGTTGAAATCTATGATTTCGATATTTAACACGTTTTAAAACATCCTTTAAAACAATTACTTCATTTCGTAACATCACTTTTTCCAAAACATATCCATTTTATTTAATAATATATTCACTGTCCAAAATCGTGAGTATAATCACTATCCCAATTTTAACAATTTCTACACATTTAACTTAAAGGATAATTCGCTGTCCAGAATCACGAATATATCTCCTTTAATAACTTAAATGTTAAATTTATCAAATTCTATTGATTTTGAATTTTTAAAACAATGTTTATAAATCCCATTTTCTATTTACTATAACAACTCCGGTTTAAAATCTCATTTTATTGATCTTCAAAAATTCACTTATAAGAATAAGTGATTTCGGATTTATAAAACAACGTTTATAAATCACATTTGTACTTTATAACGATTTCAACTTACAAAATCATTTCATTTTGCAATTTCTATTTATATCCCATCTAAGTGCAAAAGTCAAATTTATAAGTGAATTACTTATAAATCGTTTATTCTACAACATCTATTCACTTTATAACTTCACGTTATAAATCTATTTATTTCATTCACTTATGAAATCCTTTTTATACTTCTTTTTAACACTTATAAAAATTCGTTTTATAAGTCCAATATTTTTATTAATAAAATATCCATTTTATAAATCTTTTTATACAAATCGTTTATAGTTATTCAAAAATCCCAGCTTAAACCATTTTATAAATAAATCGACTTTTATTTCAAAAATCACCTTACGGTCATAATTCACAAAAATCTTAACTTTTATAACTTCAAAATTCTAGACGTTTATTTTTCTGAAATAAATCAATTCAAAAATTCGATAAACGTCTACTTTTCAAAAATCACTTAAAAATCCTTTTTAAAATAAAAGTCGTTATTTTTACATTTCAAAACTGAATCCGATGATGCAACAGCATCAATCAGTCCATCACAACAGTCAATATCATATATCAATATGATAACAGAATATTCATCAATATCTGTAAATAAATAACTACTGGTGAGGAATCCAGTTGGATCCCTCCAACCTGTTTCCCTGCATCCAAAAACGTCAGCACAATACCAATTCCGCTCCAGTACGGAATTATCGCGGTATATAGGTTTTTATAAATCCGCTTACTAACGGCGCAATAGGGTCTCATCCGCTATACGAGGCGGGAATCAATCAATCCAATATATACATATGCCAATATGTATATATTGCTATATATAGATATATCCTATTATATCTAATAGCACATTCAAACAAATCAATCAATAACTGCAAATAATTCCACATTCAATTGAGTGAGAAGATCTCACCGAGATTTCAATTCTGATTTCAGCGTTTATTTCGAATAAAATTAAACACGCGTTTAATTTTACCCGAAATTCAAACTAGCTCCAATAAATTCCAATCCTGCTCCATAGCGTAGTATTCAACGATACGAACGCAACGCAACTGGTTTCGTCGAATTTTGACCTCGTATCAATAAGATATTGCATTTCAAAGTTTATACAATTTAAATCATAATTAATTTACAATTAAAATTAAATTTCAACCCTCACACTACCATAGCCGTTCGTTCCATCACAGCAGATCTGGACCGTTGCACGCATCTCCTCCCCTCACGCAAAACACTCCAGTACTTCACGTTCAAACCTACCCATCAGCCGCCTCCTAACCCTAATGCACGCGACCACGTTGATGACTTCCACTTCGATCAGGTGAGGCCACTTCGTAGCCCTACTCGCCTAGCACGCCCGCCCCAATCCACGTGCAGCTCGAACCCCCCTACACCTCGAGAAACGTGCACGAACTGTTGGAGAACGCGGCCATCTTTTGGCCTCCACGGTGCTCTGATGATCATCATCACCGTTGGATCGGTTCGTCTCGTCGTCATCTCCATTTTCCTAGTTGGAAGGTTAAGCTATTGGTTGACGGATTTGGAGATAATTGGGGAAGAACGTGGGAGCATTCTGGCCATAGAAAACAATGGTGGCGGCCTGAACGTTTAAACTAGGGTTTTGATTTTTCTTTTGCAAATGAAAATACCTAGGTGCTTTTATAGAAAATTCCTCAATTTACTATTCACCCGAAATTTTTCGAACTCCGAATCGAGCGTGCCGGCTGACGTTCGTAAGGTTTACCCCGCGTTCCGAACGCAATGGAACAGGTTTCGGAAGCTAATTCGATCGTCTGCACGAGATACGGAATTAAACGATCAATTTAAATTAAACCGATTTAAATCGATTTCGAGGCGTTTTGGCTTGCCCCGGACAAACGGCACATCCAAAAATTACGAAATTTGAAATCTTACAATAATATCACATTACGGATCCGATGAAACTGGTTTCGTTGAAATCCGAGACTTTTTGAAAAATGACTATTTTAACTCGACGATTTAAAATTTAAAAAGCTATCGATGCGTTTCGAGTTGCCACGGTCAAACGATAACTCCATTTGCTACGAAAATTGAAATCCGATAATAACTAACTATTACGGATCCAATGGAACTAGTCTCGTTCAATTCTGAGACTGTTCGAAAATTGGCTATTTTTACAGTCGATAATTAAATATTAAAATATTCAATTTTCACAATTTAACTCTAAATTCGATTCTGAAAGTTCTATAACCTTTCTATAACTCCAGTATGATTTAAATAAAATTTTACAAATCATTTTCAATCATTTTAATCTCGATTTTCAATTATCTCTGGAATTTCACTATTTAATTTACCGATTTAATTGACCAAATTAAATCCAATATTCGAATAATAAATCATTCGACTTCTAAATTCCATTTATTAATATTTAAAATTAATTAAATATTCGAATTTTAATTATCAAAAATTCTGGGTCGTTACAACTTGTGTAACATTCAAATTCATTCTATAAAACATATATATAACTTACCAAAATGTTAAAGTTGAAAATGTTACAGAGGAATATGTAGTGGAATTATACAGGTAAAACTTAAGTAATGGAAGTGTTCAATGGAATTATTTCAAAATAAAAATTTTGATGTACAAGAAATGTTATAAACGTAAGTTAATATTGTGAAATAATTTATGTAAGTACATGAAAGAAAGAAAAAGACATTGTATGAATGAATGAAAATAAATAAAAAGGTAAATAATGATGTGAAAAGAAATCAATTGAATAAACGTAAATAATATGTCGAAATTATTGGTTATTTTGGCTTATGGGGTGTTTTATTTTTGAAATATGATACATATATTGTAATTATTGATATTATTGTTTTTCCGGACCTCTCTATACAAAGGAGACTCTACCGAAAATTTTCAAAATTTAAGACTTAGATTTTTTTTTGTTGAATTGGAGTTATTTTTTTAATTTTTATTAAACTTAAATATGTATGTTTAATTGTTTATAAATTGACTGTTTCAATAAAATATAACAAATTTTTGGATTCCTTCTTATTTCTTTTCGGGGACGTAAAGTTTTGAGTGGGGGAGATTGTAACGACCCGTATTTTTAAACATTTAAAAGTAGTAAATTAAATAAGATTTTTTGAATAAAATTGTTAGGAAAAAAAAAATTAAGATTTTATTTATACAAATTTGATTTTAATACAAATTATGAGCTTAATTAAAATTTCTATTAATGTCATATGTTTGCAACAATATAAGGATGATAAAAAATGTTAGTGTGTATTTTAATAATATTGGTTTGAATGATATTTGTAATTGTCTGAATGTAAATTTCCAATTGATTGGAATAATAAATGTTAATAAGAAAAAATAAATGTTTCTTTATAAAAAAAAGAATCATAAGTTTATTTATTTGAAATGTTTGGTAGCTGAAAGATTGATTGCAGAGATGAGAAACTATTATTTGGTAAGAAATGTATAATTTCTGTTTGTATCCAATAGTGCATAAATATGTTTCAATCACTGTTTGATAGGAAATAATTGTTTTATTTCTCATTACCTTTATTTTTTTCCATTTTGAAATTCACCCTTGTGAACAATTGAAAATAATGTAATTGAATAATTTCAATTAATGATAGAGAGGACACCAAACTGTAAATTAATAGGTGTAATTAAACGTAGCTTATGTTTTGTGAAAATATAAGGAAAGTTGGTTTAATGAAAAGAACATTTATAACAAATAAAATGGATGTTTCATTTGTGAATGTAGGTTTAATTTCATTAAAATAAAGAATAGGATGATTGATTTAAAGGAAGTAAATATGTGTATTTGAACTGTGTTTTAGCATATAGATGGATTACAAGAGTAGAAAAATAATTTATTTAAGTAAGTTATTTATAGCTCTGCTGTATAAACAACAAATTTATAAACGTGTTTAAATGACTAAAGGAAACAATTATTCTATTTTTCATCCATTTTAGTTGACTGTTTTGAAATTTAATTTTATAAGTAATTGTAATTAATGTAATTGAAATATTTCAATTAGAAGGGAAGAAAACGTTGATTGCAATTAATAGATTTAATAAAAGAAACGCACCTTTTGTGTTAAACAGAATTGATGTTTTAATGGAAATAAAAGATCATTTTGGGAAAACCAAATTGAACGTTTTCATTTTTATAGTAAGAATTTTATTTATTATGCATAGATAAAAAAACTAAATGCATACAAATTTGAATATTATTTGAGTTAATGAAGTTAATTTGGTTACGTTTCACAAATTGAATTTCAAAAAGGTTGTGTAATGTACATGGTCCATTCATTTCTTTTGTTATTAATTGTTGCATGTTTTGAGACGTATAAAAATAAACTTTCATTTTAAGCAAGAATGATTTTGGATAAAAAAAATTGAATTTTAGAATAATACACACACACACACATTAATATTCAAACTTTTAAATATATCAGAGGATTCGTGGTTTTGTAAATATTGTGGAATCAATTAGAAATTACCTTTTATTAACAGTTGTACATTAATTACATAAGTTCATATATTTTTTTTTTACATTTTATATATGGTTAAAACTTGTAAACTGGTTGCATTAATGTGACCGTTATAGTCATTAGAAAAGTAAAGTAAATCATTTTTATAGTGCATAGATAGATATATATTCATTATATAATGAAATTGGTTTGAGTAACGTAAATAAATATATAGATTGATTGGTTGATTAATTGATTGATTGATTGTTAATTGATTGATTGTGTTAATGTAGTATGCAAATATATTGACATAAAACGAATGTTTTAATATGAAATTAAATTATGTAAATATGTGTATATTTGGGTTTATTGATATGAATTAATTGGAGTGAGTTTTGGAATTTGGACCCCAAAGGTTTGTTTATAGGTTATATGTGGTCTCTTCATTTGCTTTACATTATTATCACCTCCATTCTCTCTCTTCCGTTTTCAAGTTCTTAACGTAGTCTCCACTTGTGCATCCATTTAATTATTAGCCTACTCATTCGTTTCTTATTAATTAGTAATAACCTCATTTGATTTATTTCCAATTAATAATTGCCTCATTCTTTTCATTTGTTTCTCCTTTATTCGTTTGCTCTTTTCAAATGCTTTATCTGAAGTTTTTCTTTTCTTTTCTATTTTTCCGTTTTTAATGTGAACATCAAATTAATATTCATGCCATCTAATTAGCATTTACTATTCTCTGTTTCTGAAGTTTATTTTACTTATGCATCATTAGTTCTTGTAGCTTCCTTTCATTGGCAATTCTTTCTCCTGAAACTTCATATTTAAAACGGAAGATTTATTTTTATCTTTATTGATATATTTATTCCTTTACTTCACCTCTTTCAATACTACCATTTTAAGACTATTCATATTTTTACTTTATTTCAATTCCTAGTTTGTTTATATATACTCTATTAGCTTTTCATTTGTTTCCATCGTCATTTCTGTAGCCTCATTTCATTTTTCAAATCACATCTTTTGTAGCTTCATTTCTCCAAACAAACTTCCATCTCATTTTTTTTTTCCTCTCTTCATTTTCTTCCTTCTTCATTTTTTTCTTCTTCTTCAAATCTCCTTCTTCTTCTTTTTTTTTCTTTCAAAGCTTTTTCTTATTCTTATTCTTCAAGTCTTCTTCTTCTTTTAAAGCTTCTTTTTTTAGCTTCGTTTTCTTTTTCAATTCTTCATCTTCCTTGAATTTTTTTTTTCTTCTTTTCCAAACATTCTTCTTTTTCCAAATCCTTTTCTTCAAATTCAGACCTATACAAACTTCTCTGTCTCTTCCAAAAAAATTCTGTAAAAAAAAAGAAGAAGATTAAAATAGCAAGGAAATAAATCAATAGGAGGAAGTAGTAGCGGATCCAAACCCGACTAAGAAACGGAAATCCATAAGGTGAGTGTTTAAACCCACTCACGAAATACTAAAATTTTATTGCAAGTTAAACCAGGTCATATAGTGATAAAGTTTTGATTGTTGGTTTGGAATTTTTATTGGTATTTAGTTTGAATAGCTAAATTCCAATATGTGATGACTAATAATTACTATGACATGTTATTGAATTGGTTGATTTGTTGAATTGATTGATTTGAATGTTGATTGTATAATGTGATGGATGCTATTGTGATTGAATGTGTATTTGTTCATTTATTTTGATATATCCTTGTTATCACCCTATAGTTTATTGTAATCATATAAATTTTCATATTGATTATTTGAGCACTGAATAAAGATATAAAACAGATGAAGTTCATGTATTTACATGAGAGGAAAAAAACTAGTATGTTTAGACTTACCATTTGAACCATAAAAATGATTTTGGTAAATAAACTGTCGTTACCTTATTTGAAAGTTTCCAAAATTAAATTTTGAAACATTGGGAAGTTTCCATAAAATTGAATGTTGAAACTTTGAAACATTTTTATAAATCAAATCTCTTGAACTATGAAATTTAATTGGGAATTGGTCTGTAAATTTGTAAGTTACTAGAATGGATCTATTGTGAAATCTATTGTATTTTGAATATGGAAACAATAACATTTCCAGAAATTTGAACCTTCAAAAATGTAGTTATTTGCATACCTTATTACATCAAATTTTGATTTAGTTTGCATAAGAATTTTAGTTCTGACTCGAGTGTTTTGTGTTTTCCTTTACGCTCGGGTCAGACCGAGCGATACAGCATTTGAGACTCACCCTTGGAGTTTGGAGCTTCCTTTGGAGATCCAACTATCGCCTCAGCTTTCAGCTCTTCTAGTTGATTTTTTCAGAGAAGTCATCTGTTGTACTGGAGACTTCACTGCATTTGAGATATTCTGCTGTATTTTATTTCTAACTCTGATGTTTATATAGTAGCTTCATGAACTACTATTTTATCTATTCCGCTGCGTATTATTGTATTACTCTAGTGATTCTGTGATTGATTTATTTACTGCATATGCTGAGTTTTGCCAAATTTAAATTAACAATATGATATTTTGAATTATTCAAGTCAGACATGTGTGGATTTATTGTCGATTTGAATGGTCCAAAATAGCGGGATGTTACAGTTTTACTTATGAGTTTTACTAAAAAGCTTTTATAAAATTTTCAAAAATCTTACTTTTTAGTTTTCAAAACTTTTTCTAAGGTTAGAAAAGGGGATTTAAGTAAAAAGATAAGTTTTAAAAACTATTTGATTCATAAAAACAACATTTGGGATCATATAGCGATAGTCCCTATAAGTGCATTTTGTGAAAACGAACACATTTCGAAATCTAAAAGTGTTTTCACTTAGGAACCATTTTGGAAAATGTTTTCAAACATAATTTAAGTTATAAAAAGTAATTAATTATTATTTAATTAATTAATTAATTAATTAAAGCCATTAGTACTTAATCATTAATTAACAAAGGTAATGTAACAACCCGTAAAATTTTAACTGTTTTAATAATGTCATTAACTGAAATTTTGTGAATTTTAAATGATTGAATTTTGAAATAAAAATTTAATATTTGAAATACGTCTAGTTAAACATAGCAAATGGTAAATTTTCATCAGATAATATTGAAATTTATTTTATTGTATAATTTTATTTAAATTTAAATTAGTTAATAATTGATGATAATAAAATATTTTCCAAAACTGAATATTTTTATACAATAAATTTGTAAATCATCTTCTGAGTGAGACATCATATTTCGTTTCTTCAAATCTGGACTGCTCTTTTTCCGTTTATCTTATTTTCGACAGATTTGTAGCTTTTTCGGTGCCGATATCGATTTTTGGTACGATGAACGTACCACTGACATCCATATACCATTTTGATCGTCTCGTCGTGCTGATCTCTACGGTATATTCATTTCTGTCTTTTGATGCCCGATACACGGCGAAATCAGAATATCGGTTGGTCGTATCGTTGCCATATTCGTGCCTTTTGCTCTCCTTTGTCTTTTAAACTCCTCAGCCGTGTAAACCTAATAGCCACATACATTTATTACTCTAATATCAACGTAGTGTCCTTTGATATTTCCATTTATCTTTAAATTTATTTTTGCTTTTCGGTTCATATTCTATCAACTTTGCTCCTTTCCTTCTTTCGTTCTGCATTATAATAAAAAAACTGTAACTGGTCTCTCCTCACCATCTCCTTGACAGCAGACCTCCCGCCCTCCTCGCCACCCACTCAGCAACCGACCGTTTTCCACCAACAACTTCCATGCACCCATCTTCGAACCCACGCCTGTAACGACCCACTATTTTGGACCATTCAAATAGACAATAATCCATACATGTCGGACTTGAATAATTCAAAATAACAGACTGTAATAAAATTTGGAGCAAATAAAATGACAAAGAAATATCATAATAACTCGCAGCGGAAGATAAAATAACATAGTAGTTCATGAAGCTACTATTACAAAGTCTCAAAACAAATACATAATATCAGTTCTGAAAACAAATACAATAGAAATCCCAATACATAGAAGTCCACTAATACAAGAGCTGAAATAGAACAACTGAAACTGAAATAGATAAATAACTAGATAAGTAGAATCTCCAGCGATTCCTAGCTCTAGAAAGCGAAGTCCAAAGCTGTGAATACTAAGGCTGACCCGAGCATAAATAAAACACAAACACTCGAGTAAGGACATACATACTTATACAATGTAAACCAACTCAAGTGAACTGTAATAAAGTACAAGTAACTTAAAGGATGCCTAGGACCGCCCACCCTCTAAGGATCCGTTAAACTATTTACTATGTAGTAATATTGCGCTATTATAATAATGTATACAGTAAAATAAACATACTTTTAAATAGCGTTAAAGGGTTACCCATATAGCCCTCAACACATAATAGTCCCAGTAGTCCATCCAGTATCAGCATACCTCCAGATCAAGAGGCTACCCTAAATACTCCATGGTCTACGGGAGAACAAAAAACTCATAGTAAAACTTGCTATGGTAGGTGACAAGGCACAACTAGGCAATGCCAGGGTAGATATACCAATTACGCTTCCGGACTGGTGGTAACGCATAACAGCTACTACCGCCCACCTCGAGCCACACTCCAAAAATCAAAGGGGTGCACCCAATCAATCACAAAAGTAATAGAATGGTATCAAAGAAGTGTGTCCGATAGGAGGAATGACCTCACTTGATCCGTCGATCGCTCCTGTTTTAGCCACCTTAAGCCAACTCACGGGAGTCGGGTCCACGTTCATACCATAATAGGATCGTCACCACCATCCCACTTCATTCTGGAATCTCCACCACATACACAGTTGTTATAGTGGTTTTCGGTATCGACAGAGAGTATGTCCATATCTGATCCCGGTCTCTTTAGCAACCAATCGTTATTATAACCCGTGGTTATAAATTTCAAAAATAGTTTATATTTCAAATCAAAATACTTCATTAAACCATTTAAAAGTGAAGTAGTTATATTTAAAAATCAAATATTTAATTCCCAAATATTTAGCCTTTTCTGAGTTCGTTTATTCACTTAACTACATTAAAACGATTAAATTTCAGCTTTCGCACCACTTAGAAAATGCTACGGTAAGTTACATTTGAAAACAATTCAATTCAGCAAAGACATCATTTAAAAACTGCTGGAATAGTTCAGTTTTAGTTGAAAAATAGTTCAATTCAGCAAAGACAGCATTTACAAAACTGCTGTAATAGTTCAGGGTTCAAATTAAAAGATTTAATTCAATTCAATAAAGACAGCGTTTACAAAACTACTGTAATAGTTCAATTATATTCAAAAATCTCATTTCAGCTAACTACAGCACTTAACAAGTGCTACCATAGCCCTTAGTTAAATTTTTAGCCTTATAGTTCACTTCTACAACTACAGCACTTACAAAGGATTCATTTAGTTCAGGTTTTAGTTCATTTTCAGAAACGATAGCATTTCTGAAGTGCTACTAAAAGAATTTCCAGATTTGCAATAGAATTTCAGTAACAATTAAACTTCAATTTAAATCATTTTAACTTATAAAATTTCATATTTTCCACTTTAGAAATAGTCATTTAATAACCCTTTAATTTAAAATTTTATAAAGGGAAATTCTACAATAATTATCAAAATTTCCAACAATTCATTTATTAAATTCAAGTGTACAAATTTCCTATTCTTTACATTTTTTTCTTTACACTTAAATTTAATTTACCATTTCAAACTAAACTTAATTTCCATTTTTTCTTCTTAACTTAACTTTTATTTTTAAACCAAATTTCACATTTCCAAGTCAAGTTATATTTTAAATTTCACTTTTAAGAATTCATTTATTTAACATTTTTAATACATAGAAAAATCACTAACACTTTATTAAATCATTTTAAATTCAATCTAAATCAAATTATCATATTTACACTTTTAAAAATACTTAAAATTTTCCAGAAAACTATATATAATAACCATGGGTCTATATAATATTTTCTAACCTAAGTCAAGTGGTACGGATAATATATCATTTCAATCCGTAATTTACGAAGAAAAAAGATCTGGGTTCTATCATTTCAAACCCGCAATCCCAAGTCAATAAAATAAATAAAAATCACTCGAGCCTATCACTTCAGCCCATAATGATTATTCCCCTATTCTAAAGTCCGTTCGGGTATGTATCATTTTAACCCATAGTGATTATATTCTACAGGGAACTTGTAGTGTGAGCAACATAAATAAATAACAGTATAACAACATATGACATAGCAGATGATGTGACAAGTTAATAACAGGGTTTAAAATCATATAATTTACATCACAGGCAGGTATAACATGATATAATAGTTTCTACACATTCACTTGTTGTCACTTCACAAAATATATAAGTATAAATGTCATGAGTGAATACTCACCTTTTTACGTTGGAGTTAGCAAAATAAAACACACAAATGAAAATCCAGAAAGCATTATAGCACGACTTTGATTCGAGTGGAGAGAGAGTCAAGATGTTAATCTTGTATACAACAACAAAACAAAGCAAAATATAAATATAAATACAACACAAAATTTTATTGAAACAATAATGGAATCAAAATAAACAAAAGACATAACCAAGCTTTTAGTGGATTTTGCTTGACCATAACTCAACATATGCTTGACCCTAACATGCTTTAGGCTCAGGCCTTGATGGTCTTATAGGTGGAAAAGGGTCTGGTTTGGGCTCATATAGGCATGGCTACAAAGGAATGCAAAGGGTTTGGAGTTACAAATGGAAAGAAGGTCAAAAGGTGTAATGACCCAGAATTTTTGATAATTAAAATTCGAATATTTAATTAATTTTAAATATTAATAAGTGGAATTATTAAGTCGGATAAATTATTTACCGAATATTGGATTTACCTGGGTAATCAAATCGATAAATTAAATAGTGAAATTCCAGAAATAATTGGAAATCGAGTTAAAATGATTGAAATTGATTTGTAAAATTCTATTTAATCATACTGGAGTTATAGAAAGGTTTTAGAACTTTTAAAATTGGAATTGGAGTTAAATTGTGAAGATTGAATATTTTAATATTTAATTATCGACTGAAAAATAGCCAATTTTCGAACAGTCTCAGAATTGAACGAGACCAGTTCCATTGGATCCGTAATAGTTAGTTATTATCGGATTTCAATTTTTGTAGCAAACGGAGTTGTCATTTGACTGTGGCAGATCGAAACGCATTGAAATTATTTTAATTTTTATTCGACGAGTTAAAATAGTCATTTTTCAAACAGTGTCGGATTTCGACGAAACCAGTTTCATCGGAACCGTAATGTGATATTATTGTAAGATTTCAAATTTCGTAATTTTTGGATTTACCGTTTGTCCGGTACGAATCAAAACGCCTCGAAATCTATTTAAATCGGTTTAATTTAAATTGATCGTTTATTGTCATATCTCACACATACGATCGAATTAGCTTCCGAAACCTATTCCATTGCGTTCGGAACGCGGGGTAAACCTTAGAAACGCCAGTCACTGCACGTAAATCGGAGTTCGGGAAAACCGGAATGAATAGTGTCGTTCAAACTTCTATAAATAGGCCCATTTTATCACAAATAAAAAAGAAAAAGAAAATGAAACCCTAGTTTATACGCAGCCGCCTCCATTGAAATGAACGGCCAGAGAACAATATTGTTCCTCCTCATTTTCCTCTCGATCCACTCAATAATTTCAAGAACTTTCAACTAGCAAAAGGAAGAGAGCATCGAGATCTACAATATGAACGGTTATGATGGAGTTTAAAGCTCTGGATTGATGGCAAATCACTTGTAAATGGCGCGACTTCGTGCACGTCGTTCGAAGACGTGGGACCACCGAGCTGAGCCGCGACTGGGGCGAAGGTGGAGGTGGCTGAGGCGGTTCGAGTGGTGGTGGTTAGATGGGCTCTCGACGTCTGTAGGTGGAGCGGTTCTAAACCCTAGGTGGCGGCTTCGTTGGGTTTAATCACGTACGTGATGCCTGGGAGCAAGCGTGAGTGAGAGGGAGAAGTAGCTACACGGCATGGATCTGCAGATTTCAAAACGAACGGCTCTGATTTGTTGGTATAAAATTAAAGATAGAAATTGTAATTTAATTTTATTTAAAATCGAGTAAACTTTGAAATGTGATATCTCTTTCATACGAGATTGAAAAATTACGAAACGAGCGGCGTTGGCTTCGTTTTCTCGAGCACTACGCGATGCAATTGGATTGGAGTCGTTTGGAGCTAATTGGAATTTCGGGTAAAATTAAACGTGCGTTTAATTTTATTCGAAATAAACGCTGGAATCAGAATTAAAATCACGGTGAGATCTTCTCACTCAAATTGAATGTGGAATTTTTGCAGTTATTATTGATAGATATGATTGCTATATTGGATGTGATATTAGATATGATAGGATATATCTATATATATAGCAGTATATACATATTGGCATATGTATATATTGGATTGATGATTTCCCGCCTCGTATAGCGGATGAGACCCTATTGCGCCGTTAGTAAGCGGATTTTTATAAAAACCCATATACCGCGATAATTCCGTACTGGAGCGGAATTGGTATTGTGCTAACATCTGTGGATGCAGGGAAACAGGTTGGAGGGATCCAACTGGATTCCTCACCGTATTGATTATTTACAGATATTTTGATATATTCTGTTATCATATTGATATATGATATTGACTGTTGTGATGGACTAATTGGTGTTGTTGCATCATCGGATTCGGTTTTGAAATGTAAAAATAACGACTTTTAATTTAAAAGGATTTTTAAAGTGATTTTTGAAAATATACGTTTTATGGAATTTTTGAATCAATTTATAAACGTAAAATTTTAAAGTTATAAAAGTTATAATTTTTAGTGAAATATAACTGAAGTGTCGTTTTGAAATAAAAGTCGATTTATTTATAAAATGGTTTAAGTTGGGATTTTTGAATAACTATAAACGATTTGTATAGAAAGATTTATAAAATTGATATGTTATAAATCAAAATATTGGACTTATAAAACGAATTTTTATAAGTGTTAAAAAGAAGTATAAAAAGGATTTCATAAGTGAATGAAATTAATAGATTTATAACGTGAAGTTATAAAGTGAATAGATGTTGTAGAATAAACGATTTATAAGTCTTATAAATTAGATTTTTGCACTTAATTGGGATATAAATAGAAATTGCTAAATGGAATGATTTCATAAGTTGAAATTGTTATGAAGTATAAATGTGATTTATAAACGTTGTTTATAAATCTGGAATCACTTATTTTGATAGGTAATTTTAGAAGTTAATAAAAGGAGAATTTTATAAATCGAAGTTGTTAGAAAATATAAAGGTGAATTTATAAACGTTGTTTTATGAATTCGAAATCAATCAAATTTGATGAATGTAATATAGAAGTTATTGAGGGAATTTTATCCACGATTTTGGATAGTGGATAATTCTTGGAATAAAACGTGTAGAAAAGATTGAAATGTAATTATTGAAGTATATTCACGATTTTGGACAGTGAATATGTTATCAAATAAAATGGATATGTTTCGGGAAAGCGATATTTGAAATGAAGTGATTGTTTTAAAGATGTTTTAAAACGTGTGAATTACCGAAATCATAGATTTCAACATTTATTGTTGAAATAGACGTTTCAAGAAATAAGGAAATGATGGACTATAACACTGTTGTTATAGTAAATGATTTTCGAAAGAAAATGTTTTATGTAGTATTGAGATTTATATATCTATCTAAATTCGAATCCCTATACTAGTGATTTTGAGTCGTCGTAACGATGTTTTACGCAACATTCGTTTTGACTCAAATAGATGTTAAAAATTTATGATTTCCTTAAAGTATGAATATGTACTTAATATTGATTTAAGTATATCGAATATTTTCAAATGTTGAAAATAAATGATTTGTGAAATACTTATTATTAAATAAGTATGGAAATGTTTTTCCAATATGAAATGAACTGTTTTGAGATTTTATCTTCTTAAAGATAAAATGAAATCGAATATTTGAAATCGATTTGAGAATCGTATATCAGTAGATATTTTGAAAGATATAAATTCAATATGGAATTTATAAAAGAAAAGGGAATCTGTTTAAAAATAAATATTGATTTATTTTTGAAGTGTGGAAATTTTATATCTAGTAAAAGATATTTTTGAAGATAAATAATTTGGAAAATTATTTGGAATCTGATGATGTTGCGCATCTTTATTGATAGTTAAATAACCGACTATCAATAATTACCTTGAATAGGTATTTGTTGTGATTGGATGAATTTGAATGCCACACTTATTTTTGAAAAAATCGCTCACTATTCGGGTTAGCCGGGAAAGGACCATGGGGTCGTATAACCCATTCCGAATATGTGATACGTCGTTATGAATTGCATTTGAAGACCGGTGTTGAAGACCGGATATTTTTGAAAACGGAAGGATTACCGTCGAGTTACTCTACATCGGCTGATCTCCGATTTAGAGGTTTTATCACCCTTAGTGACGGGAAGTCCTGACGTGATTGAAATTATCCGGATATGCAAGGGCTTCGTGAGAAGTTCCTTCGGTTCTGTTCGATCCCGGAACAGACTTGTATGGATGTGTGTCTGACGTTACAATTTGAGATATAAAGCTGATTTCTTTCAAATACATTTCTGTTGGTGGCGGAGAATTTATTCTCTTAGCTTAACACCCTTCTCTGAGACGTACGAGCTCAGAGGTTATGTAGTTGAAATTTATCAGCGATATATCCCAATTTGGTAACGTGGCATACTGAGTGTTGCTGTGAAATGATCAGTGTTTGATCATTTGCGATATGATCATTTGTTTGATCTTATATCTTTGTGATCATAGGTCGATCATTTTGTTTGACCCGAAGCAGGGCTTTTTGAGAAAGCGTAGCTTTGTGGACGAGACTTCATCGAGCCTCAACAACCCGGAAATGGTCGAAACAGGAATGTTGCGGCAAGGTTATGAGGGTCGCGCCCTTTAGGGTATGTCATTTCCTTCTGGAAAGGGGTGGTATCATGGTATGGAGCCCAGATACTTACTCATGTGGATACACTTTCTTTATGATGTGTGATGTTGGATATCGAGCGCTCGGATAAAGGTCCCAAAGGACCGGGTGATGACATATTCGTGAGTTACCTGTTACAGGGGTAACCCGACCTTGTTTGGCAGAGAGCAGTTTGTCTCTCGGGACGTCCAGCCAGAGGCGATCCTATTCGGCAGGAGGAAAGGAAGTTCCTTAGCCTGACCATTTGTTGGAAATCCATTCTTCCAATACGAACTTTTTACGGTTTTAGTTGTAGAACCTGCCATTTACGTACGGTGGTCACCACTGTTTAGATGGTAGCTATAGTAGGCATACGATACTGGTCGTATGTTGGCTAAGATTAATATTATACTTTCGAAATGTTTTCTGCACTATGCACTAATAATAATAATCCAATGATTTGCGTAGTAAGCATCTTTGACTATCATAAGAAGAAATCTCCTCCAATTCTGCGTTTGCATTGTGTGTGTGGTGGGAGGTCTTATGGTAGTTTCATTTTCCAAAAGCATTGCGAATTTGTTTTATTTTCTTTGTGAAAAATAACTGTTTTACGATCTCACACCAGTCACCATGACTGACTCGGAGTTTATTGTTCCCTTCTAAACTCTGGGTGCCCACCAATTTCCACACGGGCAGCCTAGAGTTATATTATCAGGATATTCTGGATATTCTGGAGCTTTGGAAGCAAGCTGGATGACGAGACGTAGTATTTGTATCTGATATATTTATTCCGCTATGTATTCTGTATGAGGACAAGTTTACATAACTGTCCATTGTTGTATATTGACTCTGATTGATGTATGTATAAACTTGATATAGTTCTTTGTTTTAAAAGACTAGTAATTATCTATTGTATATTGTTCCGCTGCGATATGTGAGATTCTGATGTTGTTCTATTTCTGTTTTCTGATGTTGTTCTTCTCTTCTTCTTCTACTCTTTTCTTTTTCTTCTATTTTCTTTCTTTTAAAACCATAACTTTTCGAGTTTCCGGCACTCGATGGCTCGGCAGTCGATAAAGTGAGTATCGATGTCGAATTTTCGAAAGTCGAAAATTTTCGGGATGTTACAAAAGGCAAGGCTAGAATGGGAGTTTTGGTTCATCTTTTAGGATCGGCCATATGGTCTATGGGCTCGGCCAGAGGCTGCTACAGGTCTAGTCATGTCTGATGGTGATGGCCAGAGGTGTGTACTAGCTGGTGGTGGTGGCTAAAGGGGTGGCCGTGGTCAACAATGAAGGTGAATGGTAATAAAGTGGCTCGGCTAGACAATTTTCTAGGAGTTGTTCAATGTTTTGTGAAGTTTTCATCTTGGGATGTTCATGGCACTTGCTGGTCAGAGTAGGAGGAGGTTAGGCCGTGGATGATGTGGGGAAGGAAGTGGTGGTGGTCGGTGGAGGATATGGTGGGGGGTATGGGCCGAGCAAATATATGAAGAATCAAGGCAAAATTATTGAAAAAATGAAGAAGAAGATGAGAAAAGAGGAGGCCATTGCTCACCAAAATATTTTCAGAAATGATAGCCGAAATTTGTGATGAGATGAGAAGTTTTTCACGTGAAATACAAAGTGAATGCACGGCTACCATAAAGGAAAAGAACGACCAAGAAATGAGAGGTCTAGACAATAAAAAGTCAAGCAAATGAAAAGCTTTTGTCTCTTAGAATTTCCAATTTCTTTTATATAAAATAAACAAAATAAAAAAATCAGTAAATACAAATAAAAGACAAACCAAAATAAAGTGAAAAAGAAAATAAATAATTCTTCTTAGGAAAATAAAAAGTAAATAAAGAAAATAGTTTATTATATTGAAACTAGAATTAAAATTTCAAACAAAAATACAATTAACTTTGGAAAATTTTAACTACACTTTGGAAAATTATAACTGCACTTCAAAAATGTTTTAGAAATAAAAATATTGAAATAAAATTTAGTTTAAAATAATTGCAAAAATATTGGGTTGTTACACTCTCCCCCACTCAAATCTTTTCGTCCTCGAAAAGAACGAAACAAGGAAATAAGGAAAACAAGATAGAAAACAAATAGTACCTGAAATAAACAATTCCGGATTCGAGGCACGAATGCTCTCCTCCGTCTCCCAGGTACAGCCTTGATCATCAGTACTCCAATGTACTTTGACCAGACTAACAGATATCCTTCTTAGCTACTTCGTACCTCTGTCGACAATACGAAGTGGCTTCCTCTCGATAGTCAGATTCGGCTCAATATCCAAACTATCAAGAGCAGAAGGCTGGACAATAAGAGATGGATCATGTAGACACCGACGAAGATGCGAACCGTGGAATACATTATGAACTCCAGAAAACTTCTCGGGCAAATCCAAACGATAAGCCAAAGAACCAACTCTTTCCAAAATGCGGAAAGGACCAATGAACCTATGAGAAAGCTTCCCTCTACGACCAAAGCAAATAACATTCCTTAAGGGAGAGACCTTAAGGAAAACCTGATCACCAACAGCAAACTCTAAAATCCGTCTACGCCTATCAGCATACTTCTTCTGCCTATCCTGAGCAACTCTCAACTTCCTCTTAACCTCCTCAACTCTCTCAGAAGCTTCCAAAATCATCTCAGGACCAAGAACCAAATGATTACCGGATTCAATCCAGCAAGATGGAGATCTACAAGGTCGTCCGTAAAGAGCAGCAAACGGAGACATTTTAATACTGGCCTGAATTCAAAGATGGAATGAGATAGATAAAAGATTAAGATAAGATTAAAATAGAAGATTGAGATTATACCTGATAACTATTATCGTAGGTGAATTCGACAACACGAAGATGATCTTCCCAAGATCCTCCATAATCAAGCACACAAGCACAAAGAAGATCTTCGAGAATCTGATTCACTCTTTCCGTTTGACCGTCGGTCCGTGGATTGTAAGCAGTGCTCAAATTCAGATGAGTACCGAAAGATTCCTCAAAAGCTTTCCAAAACTAACTGGTAAAGATAGGATCACGATCATAAACAATAATGAGAGGAACACCATGGAGACGAACAATCTCTCTCATGTAGATCTCAG
The DNA here is from genome assembly GCA_030737815.1 of Allium fistulosum. Classification (NCBI taxonomy): domain Eukaryota; kingdom Viridiplantae; phylum Streptophyta; class Magnoliopsida; order Asparagales; family Amaryllidaceae; genus Allium; species Allium fistulosum. The sequence goes on along the minus strand of CM060907.1, from coordinate 871,008,096 downwards.
ACAAGCTAGAAGCAGAACGGGTAGACTTGACCGGAATGAAATGAGCGGACTTGGTCAGTCTATCCACAATAACCCAGATACTCTCATTACCCCCTTCCTAGTCCTCAGTAATCTATCAATGAAATCCATGGAAACCTATTCCCACTTCCAATTGGGAATCTCAAGGGGCTGCAACAAACCAGGGGTCTTTTGATGACCGGCCTTGACTTGCTGACAAGTCGCACACCTGCTAACAAAGATAGAGATATCCCGCTTGACACCCTTCCACCAAAAAAGCCTCTTCATATCCTGATACATCTTCGACACACCAGGATGAATAGAAAGTCTGGATCGATGATTCTCCCGAAGTAACTCTTGCCTCAATCCATCAACATTCAAGACACAAATCCTACCATTAATCCTCAAAATCCCTCTATCATCGATCTGAGCTCCACTACTACCACTACTACTACCACCGACTCTGCTACGAACACTCTCCTTCATCAATCTAAGCATCTCATCCTCATCCTACTTAGCCATGATCCGATCCAAAAGAGGAGAAGAAGAAACAATAAGCTGACACAACAAAGCTTTTTTCCGACTCAAAGAATCGGCCACAACATTAGCTTTACCGGGAGTATAGCTAATATCGAGGTCGTAAGAAGCCAGAAACTCAAGCCAATGAACTTGCCTCTGATTCAAATCCTTCTGAGGGAAGATATATCTCGGAGACTGATGATCAGTGAAAAGCTCAAACTTAGTTCCTAGAAGATGATGCCTCCAAAGCTTCAAAGCAAAGACAACAGCAAGCAACTCTAAATCATGAGCAGCATAATTTGCTTCGTGGGTTTTCAACTGACGGCTGGCACAGGCAATGACCTTACCATCCTGCATGAGAACAGCACCCAATCCCTCACGACTAGCATCAGTGTATACTGTCAATCCTTCACTTCCGTTCGGAATGGTAAGAACTGGTGCGGAAGTAAGCTTGCGCTTTAACTCATTGAATGCAGCTCTACACTTATCACTCCAAATGAACCTAGCATTCTTACGAGTTAAAGCGGTGAGAGGTGCAGCAATCCGAGCAAAATTCTTAATGAATCTCCATTAGTAACCGGCAAGGCCCAGAAAACTACGAATATCAGATGGAGTCCTAAGAGTTTCCCAATCCTGCACAGAATAGGGATAAAATAAGGACAACCAAAAAGATAGGATTGTTAAATGATACAGGAAAAAGAGAAGGAAAAACTTACATTGATCGCAGCGATTTGACTGGATCAACAGAAACTCCATTACTAGAAACAATATGCCCGAGGAATCGGACTTCATCCTTCCAGAAATGGCATTTAGAAAATATAGCCTTCAATTGATAATTTCTAAGAGTCTCAAGAACAGACTTCAAATGCGACTCATGCTCTTCCTTGGTCTTAGAGATGACAAGGATATCATCAACAAAGACTAGAACAAATTTATTAAGCACATCATGAAAGACACGATTAATCAAATCAACAAAGAAAGCAGGAGCATTAGTCAAACCAAAAGGCATGACTAACCATTCAAAAAAACGCATTTTTAGTACGGAAAGCAGTCTTGGGAATACTTTCCTCAGCAACTCTAAGCTGGTGAAAACCTGAGGCAAGATCAAGCTGAGAGAAAACAGTAGCACCATAAAGCTGATCAAACATATCATTGATGTGAGGCATTGGATATCTGTTTTTCATAGTGAGCTTGTTCAGCTCCCTATAATCAACACACATCCGGAGAGAACCATCAGACTTGGTGACGAAAACCACCAAGCAATAAATCAAAAGCATCGAAACCTATAACATAGAAATCACCAGACAATTTATGGCCAGAATAGAAGAGTCTCACTTGCTTACAAATCCTATTAAGGTTTGCGGGACCCCCAATAGGATTTGAAACACATAAAGGAACAGAAGCATACTCATGAGAAAGGAGGAGCTCAAACTTATCACACAAATCAACAGAAATGAACTATGAGAAGCTCCAGTATCAAATAAAACACGAACAGGATAATGAAATAAAGAAAAGGTGCCCTGAAGAGTACCTTGGTCATCACTAGGAGCAGGAGCAGGTGTAGGAGCTGGAGAAGATGTAGAGGTGACATCAAAAATACCAAAAGTCTTACCCTTCTGTTGGGTAGGGCAATCCTTCCTAAGATGGCCAGGCTGAAGACAAATATGGCAGAGATCACGCCTAGTCAACTGAGCAGGAGGAGGAACAATAGCACCAACTAAAGTAGGACAACTATTGGCATAGTGTCCCTTCTGATCACATTTGAAGCAGGTAATGGAAGAAAGATCAATAGGCTACCTCTGAGGAGGAGAAGATGATGCAGATCCCAAACCCGGATTCTTGAGCCAATTCTTTTTCTGCTGCTGGTAATTTGGCTTTCTCTTCTTAGAGTTAGTAGAGGAAGTCTGAGATGAAGGAGCACCAACAACAGCAGGACCCTTAGAAGTAGGGTTCTCATAACGAATAGCCATATCCATAAGCTCGATGAAAGTGCCATGAACATGAGTGATGAGACGAGCATAATACTCAGGACGAGCACCAGCTATGAACTTCTCATTTTTCTTAAGAGGAGTGTCTATCAGGCCAGGACCGAACTTGGAAAGTTCATTAAACTTCCGCTCATACTCAGAAAGGACATGGTACCCTGCTTGAGATCCATGAATTCACGATAAAGCTGAAATTTACCGGCTTCTGGCATCCATTTTGCCACGAAAGTCTCCCTAGAAAGAAAATATATAAGCATAAGATAGATTCAAAAGAAAGGAAATTAGGAACAAAATCAAGATAACACAAAGGATACCTAAACTGCTCCCAAGAAAGATCACCCTTGTTAGTGTGGGCTGTAACAGACTCCCACCAATCTAAGGCTGACTCTTGCAGCTGCCAAGCTGCTAACTGACGCTTTTGGGCATCAGTGATCTCGAGACTGGTAAAGATCCTCTCTAAACTCCGTAACCATTGCTGGGCTTCGATAATGCTCTCTGAATCGGTAAACTTGGTACCACCAAGTTGAGAGAATTCCTTACAGAGAACGGTAAACCTAACAGGTGAAGTAGGCTGAGGAGCTGGGGTATTACCACGACCCCTACCTCTGGCATTTCCACGATTCATCCTGAAAATCAAGAATGAATTTAGGATAAGGTACAGAGAAGACAAAGATAAGATAAAATAAATTCACTTGGATGAATATCCTAATGAAAGAAAATACTAACAAGGTAGATACGAAAGGAAGGAAAGTTTAGAAAAATTGCTTTTAAAACAAGAAAAATTTGTATCAAAATAATCTTCGAAAAATCCTTTGAAAAATCATTTTGAAAATCATTTTATACTTTGAAAATACGTTCTCTCACAAAGAAATGATTCTGAGATTGATTTCACTCATTCTAGGGTATTTCTACCCTATCTCTAATGTGTTTTTGCTCCATAGGCTAAGGTTTGCCTAAAAACCTCACTCTGATACCAATTGTAATGACCCACTTTTTTGGACCATTCAAATCGACAATAATCCACACATGTCGGACTTGAATAATTCAAAATAATAGATTGTAATAAAATTTGGAGCAAAAAAAATTATTCACAGAATCACAGACACAGAAATATCAGAATAACTCATAGCGGAAGATAAAATAACATAGTAGTTCATGAAGCTACTATTACAAAGTCTCAAAACAAATACATAATATCAGTTCTGAAAATAAATACAATAGAAATCCCAATACATAGAAGTCCACTAATACAAGAGCTGAAATAGAACAACTGAAACTGAAATAGATAAATAACTAGATAAGCAGAATCTCCAGCGATTCCTAGCTCCAGACAGCGAAGTCCAAAGCTGTGAATGCTCAGGCTGACCCGAGCATAAATAAAACACAAACACTCGAGTCAGGACATACATACTTGTACAATGTAAACCAACTCAAGTGAACTGTAATAAAGTACAAGTAACTTAAAGGATGTCTGGGACCGCCCACCCTCTAAGGATCCGTTAAACTATTTACTATGTAGTAATATTGCGCTATTATAATAATGTCTATAGTAAAATAAACATACTTTTAAATAGTGTTAAAGGGTTACCCATATAGCCCTCAACACATAATAGTCCCAGTAGTCCATCCAGTATAAGCATACCTCCAGATCGGGAGGCTACCCTAAATACTCCATGGGCTACAGGAGAAAAACAAACTCATAGTAAAACTCGCTATGGTAGGTGACAAGGCATAACTAGGCAATGCTATGGTAGATATACCAATTACGCTTCCGGATTGGTGGTAACGCATAGCAGCTACTACCGCCCACCTCAAGCCACACTCCAAAAATCAAAGGGGTGCACCCAATCAATCACAAAAGTAATAGAATGGTATCGAAGAAGTGTGTCCGATAGGAGGAATGACCTCACTTGGCCCGTCGATACCTCCTGTTTTAGCCACCTTAAGCCAACTCACGGGAGTCGGGTCCACGTTCATACCATAATAGGATCGTCGCCACCATCCTACTTCATTCTGGAATCACCACCACGTACACAGTTGTTAAAGTGGTTTTCGGTATCGACAGAGAGTATGTCCATATCCGATCCCGATCTCTTTAGCAACCAATCGTTATTATAACCCGTGGTTATAAATTTCAAAAATAGTTTATATCTCAAATCAAAATACTTCATTAAACCATTTAAAAGTGAAGTCGTTATATTTACAAATCAAATATTCAATTCCCAAATTTTTAGCCTTTTCTGAGTTCGTTTATCCACTTAAATACATTAAAACGATTAAATTTCAGCTTTCGCAGCACTTAGAAAATGCTACGGTAAGTTACATTTGAAAACAATTCAATTTAGCAAAGACAGCATTTAAAAACTGCTGGAATAGTTCAGTTTTAGTTGAAAAATAGTTCAATTCAGCAAAGACAACATTTACAAAACTGCTGTAATAGTTCAGGGTTAAAATTAAAATATTTAATTCAATTCAGTAAAGACAGCATTTACAAAACCGCTGTAATAGTTCAATTATATTCAAAAATCTCATTTCAGCTAACTACAGCACTTAACTAGTGCTAACATAGCCCTTAGTTAAATTTTTAGCCTTATAGTTCACTTCTGCAACTACAGCACTTACAAAGGATTCATTTAGTTCAGATTTTAGTTCATTTTCAGAAATGATAGCATTTCTAAAGTGCTACTAAAAGAATTTCCAAATTTGCAATAGAATTTCAGCAACAACTAAACTTCAATTTAAATCATTTTAACTTATAAAATTTCATATTTTCCACTTTAAAAATAGTCATTTAATTACCCTTTAATTTAAAAATTTATAAATGGAAATTCTACAATAATTATCAAAATTTCCAACAATTCATTTATTGAATTCAAGTGTACAAATTTCCTATTCTTTACATTTTTTTCTTTACACTTAAATTTAATTTACCATTTCAAACTAAACTTAATTTCCATTTTGTTTTTCTTAACTTAACTTTTATTTTTAAACCAAATTTCACATTTCCAGGTCAAGTTATATTTCAAATTTCACTTTTAAGCATTCATTTATTTAACCTTTTTAATACATAGAAAAATCACTAACACTTTATTAAATCATTTTAAATTCAATTTAAATCAAATTATCATATTTACACTTTTAAAAATACTTAAAATATTCCAGAAAACTATATATAATAACCACGGGTGTGTATAATATTTTCTAACCTAAGTCAAGTGGTACGAATAATATATCATTTCAATCCGTAATTTACAAAGAAAAAAATCCGGGTTCTATCATTTCAAACCCGCAATCCCAAGTCAATAAAGTAAATAAAAATCACTCGAGCCTATCATTTTAGCCCATAATGATTTTCCCCTATTCTAAAGTCCGTTCGGGTATGTTTCATTTCAACCCATAGTGATTCTATTCTACAGGGAACTTGCAGTGTGAGAAACAGAAATAAATAACAGTATAACAACATATGACATAGCAGATGATGTGACAAGTTAATAACACGGTTTAACATCATACAATTTACATCACAGGCAGGTATAACATGATATAATAGTTTCTACACATTCACTTGTTGTCACTTCACAAAATATATAAGTATAAATGTCATGAGTGAATACTCACCTTTTTACGCTGGAGTTAGCAAAATAAAACACACAAATGAAAATCCAAAAAGCACTATAGCACGACTTTGATTCGAGTGGAGAGAGAGTCAAGATGTTAATCTTGTATACAACAACAAAATAAAGCAAAATATAAATATAAATACAACACAAAATTTTATTGAAACAATAATGGAATCAAAATAAACAAAAGACATAACCAAGCTTTTAGTGGATTTTGCTTGACCATAACTCAACATATGCTTGACCCTAACATGCTTTAGGCTCGGCCATGATGGTCTTATAGGTGGAAAAGGGTCTGGTTTGGGCTCATATAGGCATGTCTACAAAGGAATGCAAAGGGTTTGGAGTTACAAATGGAAAGAAGGTCAAAAGGCAAGGCTAGAAAGGGAGTTTTGGTTCATCTTTTAGGCTCGGCCATAGGGTATATGGGCTCGGCCAGGGGCTGCTACAAGTCTGGTCATGTCTAATGGTGATGGCCAGAGGTGTGTACTAGCTGGTGGTGGTGGCTAAGGGGGTGGTCGTGGCTCGGCTAGACAATTTTCTAGGAGTTCTTCAATGTTTTGTGGAGTTTCATCATGGGATGGTCATGGCACTTGCTGGTCAGAGAAGGAGGAGGTCAGGCCATGGATGATGTGGGGAAGGAAGTGGTGATGGTCGGTGGAGGAGATGGTGGAGGGTATGGGCCGAGCAAATATATGAAGAATCAAGGCAAAATCATTGAAAAAATGAAGAAGAAGATGAGAAAAGAGGAGGATGTTGCTCACCAAAATATTTTCAGAAATGATAGCCAAAATTTGTAATGAGATGAGAAGTTTTTCACGTGAAATACAAATTGAAATGCACGGCTACCATAAAGGAAAAGAACGGCCAAGAAATGAAAGGTCTAGACAATGAAAAGTCAAGCAAATGAAAAGCTTTTGTCTCTTAGAATTTCCAATTTCTTTTATATAAATAAACAAAATAAAAAAAATCAGTAAATACAAATAAAAGACAAACCAAAATAAAGTGAAAAAGAAAATAAATAATTCTTCTTAGGAAAATAAAAAGTAAATAAAGAAAATAGTTTATTATATTGAAACTAGAATTAAAATTTCAAACAAAAATACAATTAACTTTGGAAAATTGTAACTACAGTTTGGAAAATTATAACTACACTTCAAAAATGTTTTAAAAATAAAAATATTGAAATGAAATTTAATTTAAAATAATTTAAAAATAATTTAAAATAATTGCAAAAATATTGGGTTGTTACAACGCCAATCTATCCACCGCATCATTTTCCCTCTTGACCCATGTGCCGACCAATCCTCCTTGTCGTTCGCCACCATCTTCCTCCCAGGCTAACGGCAAGACCGAGCCTTTCCTCCTCTGATCTAGTGATCCACGCATATGTTTATTGGTTAGTACAGTTTTTTTTGAGATGTTGATTATATATATATGTTATTAGTTACTGTATTATATGTTATATAAGACTGTATAAAGAGTATATTATAATCTATTTGATTTTTTATATACAAATTATATAAGTTATAGATAATATTATAAATATAACAGGTTTTAAAATATAGTGTATATGTATACACTTTGATCTTTAAATCTATATATGCGGATCCAGATTTTTTTTATATGTTCTGTTTCGTTTAAGGTGTTATATTATATTAGTTGATATATATATATATTAGTTATATATTTTATCTGAGTAATAGATTAGTATATATTGGTTGCAGTTTCTATATTAGTGTATATATGTTAGTATAAATGACATTTTGTGTATATATAAAGTTTACATAAGTTTTGATCTGTTATTCTTTAATATGTTAGTTATATATTATTATATATATGAGTAAGTTTTAAAGTTGTAATTGCTGTTTTAATTATCAAGGCTGTAGTTGATTTCGGCAAAATATATATGTACAATCAAGAACTAAAGTTGCTTTGTCGTGTGAACTAATGTATACCAATACATATATATTTCACTTTGAATTGTATCTGATAAACCTTCTACTTTTTTTTATATAAAAACTTTTATATGCTATTTAGTCTACTGTTAAGTATAGATATTTAAATGTGTATATTTGGTAGTGTGTCAGTACTTTTTAATTGGTTCAATTATTATACGCAGTGATATTTTAAAATATATATTTTGATTTTAATAATATATATGTTAGTTTATATATATATTTATATATATTGTTGTTTATATATAGATTTATAAATATAGTTTTGTATATAAGTCATGATATGGTTGAGTATATATATTTATTATTTATTTCAAATTTTATTATGTAGAAATGTTTGTTTTATTTTATGTGTTACATACATATTTCCATCTGCTCAATGTATAAGTGGCTTTATATAAAAAGTTATGTAGTATGTTTTGTTTGGATATAAAACATTTGTTTATATTTTTAAACAAGTTATATATATATATATAAATAAATTGTTATATTGATTTGATAATAAAAATTGATATTTGGATCTTCTCTTTAGAAACATATATATATATATTATTTTAAAATTTTATATTAATTATTAGAGAAAGATATATTTGGAAATTATATTTAATTTTGTTTCAATTTATGTTAAATTAAAATTTGATTTGTTCTCATCGATTTCTATTATCAGCTTTGTTCGCCGAACTCGTGTCCATCGTGCTTTGTTCCGAAATTCATGCTTGGATTCGTAACACATCTTATTCTCGACCATCTCTAGCCTCGAAAGGTGAGCAATCACTCACGATTAACGTTCTTATATTTATTAAATTTGATTTCAATTGAAATGACAATTGAAATATACTGCTGTTAGTTATTTATATTGCCTTATATATGCTAATATCTGTACCTGTTCACCTGTGACATCCGACACCATTATCTGTTATTTATATTGATGATATATGCCTGTTATATTATTATCATATCTGTTATCACTCAGCAAGTTCCTTGTTAGTATAGAATTCCCTATTGGTTGAAATGATACATACACGAACGATCAGTAAAATAGGAGAAAATCGTTATGGGTTGAAATGATAAACCCAAGCGATTTTCAATTGAATTGAATTTAGGATTGCGGGTTGAAAAGTTATATACCCATATATATTTAAATTGCGGATTGAAATGATAAATATCTGTATCACTTGACCATAGGATAGAAAATTATATACAGACATCGTTGGTCTATATATAAATATTTTGAAAATGATTTCTATGGTTTTGGAAAGAAGTATATGGTTTATTAAATACTGATTTTTAAGATATTATATGTAAATGTATTTATAAAGTTTAAAAATTGAGTTTTCTAAAATTATATGTTTTGAAAATTGTATAGTTATAAGTAAAATTTGAAATTATAAATTTTAATAATTTATTTAAAATCTTTCTATTTTTAAAAATATATAAATAGATTAATGTTTAATATTGTTTAAGTATTTATTGAAAATTTATATTTTTCAAATATAGAGTTTATAATGATATTTATAAATTTCAGGTTGGAAATTTGTTTGAAATTTATTTATCTAAGAATTATAGTTAAACAAGTTTGATTTGAAATTTATTAATTTTGGAAGTTTTAAAGATATGATTTTATAACTTGAATTTGATTAAAAGTGACTTAAATGAATATTTCAAATTTACATAAATTGAAATAGGATATTTTGTTTATTTAAATTTGTAAATTTAAGTTGTATTTAAATGATACTGAAATGATTAAGTAAATATTTCAAAACTAAATAATAGTGAGGTGGATTTGATATATATATGAAATTATCGGATTTAGTTTTGAAAATGTTGAATATTTAAAGCTTTGAAATATATTGAAATTGAAACGGCTTATTTTATGGTTCAAATATGTATTTGAAATCGATAATTTGAAATGGTTTATCGAGAAACGGAATTGAGTTGAAATTGATGAATTGAGATCGTATATAATTTGAATTTTGGAATTGGAGTTGATTTGAATCGATTTGTGAAATTTGAAGTAACTATTTTATTATATAAAGTATTTTTAAATTATAATTAAACTATTTATATATTTTACTTTATAAATTATTTTAATATAAACTATTTTAATATAAATCATTTTTAATATGAACTATTTTATATAAACTATTTTAATATACTAATATTTTATTATAAACTATTTTTAACTTATAACTACTTTACATGAACTGTTTTATTTTATAAACTATTTTATTATATATACTATTATAAATATCTAAACTATTTAAAGGAAAGTGTTATGATTTCAAAGTGTTATGATTTCAAAGTGTTATGGTTTTCCAAAGTGTTATGATTTCCAAAGTGCTATGGTTTCAAAATGTTATGATTTCCAAAGTGTTATAATTTTAAGTGTTTTGGTTTCGAAAGTGTTATAACTTTGAAAGTACTATGATTTTGGAAATGAATATATTTGAAGTAGAAAAATGATATTGTATTGATATGGTTTTGAAATGGAAATGATATCGTGTTGGTATGGGTTTTGAAATGGAAATGATATTTTGGTTTTGAAGTATAAATTATTTTGAAATGACCGCGGTGTTATAATAACGTTTGGTTGTTAAAGAGACCGGGATCATTTATTGTCATACTCTCTGCCAACGCCGAAAACCACTTTAATAATCGTGTATGCGGTGGAGATTCCAGAATGAAGTAGGATGGTGGCGACGATCCTATATGAGGTATATACGTGGACCCGACTCCCATGAGTTGGCATAAGGTGGCTAAAACAGGAGCAATCGATGGGCCAATAAGGTAGCTCCTCTGATCGGACACACTCCATCTTATGCCATTCTATTACTTTGTGATTGATTTTGTGCGCACCTTCGGATTTTCAGGAGTGTGGCTCGAGTTGGGCGACTACTGCGGCTTTGTGTTACCAACAGCCCGGATGTGTAATTGGTATATCTACCCTGGCATTTCCTGGTTGTGCCTTGTACCTACCCTATCGTGCCTTTTACGAGTTTGATTTGTGTTGTACCTATGGAGTATCCTCTGGTAGCTCCAGTTTACGGGGTATTACGGTACTGTATAGACTATTGGCACTATAAAATGTATTAAGGGGGATATGGGTAACGCCTTAACGCTATTTTAATAGTTTACTTTACTTTAGACATATTATAATAGTGTATATTACTACATAGTAGATAGTTTAACGGATCCTTAGAGGATGGTTATCCCAAACATCCTTTGAGTTACTTGTATTTCGGTATATATTTCACTTGAGTTGGATTTATTGATATAAGAATGTTAATCCTGACTCAAGAGCTTTGTGTTTTGCTTTACGCTCCGGTCAGACTAAGTGATACAGCATTTGAGACTAACCTTTGGAGTTGGAGCTTCTCTTAGAGATCCAGCTATCTATCTAGTTTTCTGTTATTCAGTTGATTCCAGTGATGTATTTTGATCTTGTATTTGACTATTGTATTGAGACATCTATGTATTCGTGACATCTGTTGTATCTTGTTATATATATATATATTTATATATATAGTAGCTTCATGAACTACTATTCTTTTGTTTTCGCTACATTATTGTTATATTACTCCGTGTCTATGATTCTGTGATTATTTATTTACTGTATATGCTAAGTTTTGCCAAATTTAAATTAACAATCTGATATTTTGAGCAATTCAAGTCCGACATGTGTGTCTGCCTATGCACTTGGCGGGTGCAGCATGATATGGGGTTCTAGCGTTTGGTTTGGTAGCGAGCGGATGACTCTTACTCCTACATGTCCCTACGGGGTTGGTGCAGTCGAGAGGCTGGCCGTAAAGGCAGAACAGAGGTACGACCGTATGCTACAGTGGGCGTTACCCCACTGGCGCAGCCTGTTACAGTTGGTATCAAAGCTTTGGTTTTAGGAAAAAATCAGCATATGTAGTAAACTTAATTACGGAATCACTTTCGTTCGTGTTTGAATCTCTTCTTCTTTGACTCAGTTTCCTTTGAATTTCGGAACGTTCCCCTCGGTTACAAAATCTATCCTTGTCTCTCCCTATTCGTGTTTCTTTTGATTCTGGAGTATTCCATAACTCCACTAAATGATTTATAAAGGGGTAAAACTCCTTTACAACAGGCCTTGATTCACCGAAGATTTCTATTTCCTCGGTTTAGATGCTGCTGTCTCTTTTTATACCCGAATTATTCTCTTGTGATCTGACGCCGACTTGCCTCAGAATTCTGCATCGATCTTATTCTTGAAGTCACGGTTAACCCGGTTAAGGTTGCCCGCGATTTATATTAGCCTACCCACCTTTTCTCTTTTGTTATTTAATTACCTTATTTTCGTTGCGAGCCTATCTTCCTCGTTAGAATTCTTTTGATTAGGATTCCTCTAATTTGAATCTCTATCCTTGTTTTAGATTCCATTCTGGAATCATCATGTGAGGGAGTGTATTTGTATTAATATTAAAATGTTTTATAGTGTGTTGTTTGAGTTTTTGATGTTGATTTGGGTTTTCGATCGATTCGTCTGATCAACGCTATCGATAGGAATTCCAAACACTTGAATAGAGCAAACTAACACAATATTATTTTCAAATTTGGTAAATGAAATAAACTTGTATGATTATATTATAAATATATAAGTAAAATTTTCTAGAATTTAATAAGTTAATTGGTTGTTAAAATGATAATATTTGATTATCATTTATTATTCTATAAATGAATTTATAAACATGGTTTACAAATTGATTTGGAATTTAAATGAGTTTAAATTGAGAATTTGAGAATTTAATTTCCGGTGATTTCAAATTTTGGTTTTAAAGTTTTAAAGTGTATATCATTTAAAGTATTTTCAAATAGAAATCGTTTCAAAGAAATTTAAATGTTCAAATCAGTACTCTCTTCTTTTGTCGCTGGAAAATAATTCCGGTGATGGCGGCCGCATCATCGACATTCATTTTTTGAGTTTCAGAGTGGAGAGACCATTTTGTAGCTTTGCTACACGTTTGTTTGAAAAATAAATTATTTTGAATTTCTAGGGTATGACTTGATTTATATTATATATATTGGTATATGTTTATAGATTTGACTAGATATATATAATATATTTAACTGTAAATGGTTTGAAGTGAATCAGAAATTTAACTCTTAAACTTTGAATAAATATTTAAAGCTTGAAATAATTGAACTGGGAAAGTTTTATTTGTATAATACTCAATTGTATTCCAACACAACTTACCTAAAGTTATTCAGAAATTGAATATGTAATTGGATAATATACAATATAAAATGATTTTATGAATAAAATTTGAGTGGATATAATAAATGTTATACACTTAATTTTTAATTATAAATGTTAATAGAGATAAATAGAATAATAGGTTGATTGAATAGTGAATGAGACAAATAAAATAAAAGTTTTGTTTTGAAAGAAACCTTTTGTATCAAATATTAATAAATTGAAATAAAATCAACTTAATGAAATACCTTGAATTTAAAATCAATTGTTGAATATAAATTGAAATTTATATGGTTTGAACTAATTGTTTTATTTTGTTTTCAACCTATTTTCTTTATGGTTGTTTCTATTCTCCTACCTCGTTCCTTTTCGGGGACGAAAAGTTTTGAGTGGGGGAGAGTGTAACAACCCGTAAATTTTTAACTGTTTTAATAATGTAATTAACTGAAATTTTGTGAATTTTAAATGATTGAATTTTGAAATAAAAATTTAATATTTGAAATACGTCTAGTTAAACATAGAAAATGGTAAATTTTCATCGGATAATATTGAAGTTTATTTTATTCTATAGTTTTATTTAAATTTAAATCAGTTAATAATTGATGATAATAAAATATTTTCCAAAACTGAATATTTTTATACAATAAATTTGTAAATCATCTTCTAAGTGAGACGTCATATTTCGTTTCTCCAAATTTGGACTGCTCTTTCTCCGTTTATCTTATTTTCGACAGATTTGTAGCATTTTCGGTGCCGATATCGATTTTTGGTACGATGATCGTACCACTGACATCTGTATACCGTTTTGATCGTCTTTTCGTGTTGATCTCTTCGGTATATTCATTTCTGTCTTTTGATGCCCGATACGTGGCGAAATCAGCATATCGGTTGGTCGTATCGGTGCCATATTCGTGCCTTTTGCTCTCCTTTGTCTTTTAAACTCCTCAGCCATGTAAACCTGATAGCCACCTACATTTATTTCGCTGATATCAACGTAGTGTCCTTGATATTTCCATTTATCTTTAAATTTATTTTTGCTTATCGGTTCATATTCTATCAACTTTGCTCCTCTCCTTCTTTCGTTCTTCATTATAATAAAAAAAACTGTCACTTCTCTCCTCACCATCTCCTTGACAGCAAACCTCCCGCCCTCCTCGTCACCCACTAAGCAGCCGACCGTTTTCCACCACCAACTTCCACGCACCCATCTCCGAACCCACACCAATCCATCCACCGTGTCATTTTCCCTCTTGACCCATGTGCCGACCAATCCTCCTTGCCATTCACCACCATCTTCCTCCCAGGCTAGCGGCAAGACCGAGACTTTCCTCCTCTGATCTAGTGACCCACGCATATGTTTATTGGTTAGTACAGCTTTTTTGAGATGTTGATTTTATATATATGTTATTAGTTACTGTATTATATGTTATATAAGACTGTATAAAGAGTATATTATAATCTGTTTGATTTTTTATATACAAATTATATAAGTTATATATAAGATTATAAATATAATAGGTTTTAAAATATAGTGTATATGTATTCACTTTGATCTTTAAATCTATATATGCGGATCCAGATTTTTTTTATATGTTCTATTTCGTTTAAGGTGTTATATTATATAAGTTTATATATATATATATATATTAGTTATATATTTTATCTGAGTAATAGATTAGTATATATTGGTTGCAGTTTCTATATTAGTGTATATATGTTAGTATAAATGACATTTTGTGAATATATAAAGTTTACATAAGTTTTGATCTGTTATTCTTTAATATGTTAGTTATATATTATTATATATATGAGTAAGTTTTAAAGTTGTAATTGCTGTTTTAATTATCAAGGCTGTAGTTGATTTCGGCAAAATATATATGTACAATCAAGAACTAAAGTTGCTTTGGCATGTGAACTAATGTATACAAATACATATATATTCCACTTTGAATTGTATCTGATAAACCTTCTACTTCTTGTTTTATATAAAAACTTTTATATGCTGTTTAGTATACTGTTAAGTATTGTAACGACCCGTATTTTGACGGATCGACAAGTTCGTCAAAATCTGGAATTTTCAGCATTTTAAGCCATTTCAGATTTTAGGCTAAACATGGTTAAGTCCTAAGTCGTTCACGACTTAGTATAGGTCGTAAGTCGTATACGACTTAGGGAATAAGCGCGACTTAAGGAATCGGCGAGTTAGCGAGTTGAGGTGGTAAGTCGTGGACGACCTAGGGTATGATATAGGTCGTATGCGACTTAGTATGTTTGTCTTTTCAGTCCTATTTGTATAAGTCCTAGGTCGTAAACGACCTAAGAGATAAGTCGTGACCGAGTTAAATGTTAGGTCGCGAAGTGGTTTGGGTCACGTGTCAGTTTGGAGCGATCTAGTGGTTCCGAGTTAGCATTGTTAGGTCGGCAACGACCTAAGGAGTTTGGAGATAGCTGTGTAGCGACCTAGTGTCTTGGTATGACCTATAGGTTAGCGACTTAGGGAGTATACGACCTATGGGAGTTAAGTCGTACGAGTTAAGTCGTAAGTCTGCTAAGTCGCGAGGTAGTGTACCTGTTAAGTCGTTGGGTTGCTTATGTCGTAGGTCGCGGAGTTCTGCTAAGCCGTTAGGTCGTAAGCGACCTAGGAGTTGGGGGGCGCGTGCCTATCTGTTAAGTCGCTGAGTATGGCCTTGTAGTTAGGTCGTAAGCCGTATACCCAGTTAAGTCGTAACCGACTTAGGGGTTAGCTGTTGAGTTGTTAGGAGTTAGGCGCACGCGTTAAGTCGTAGACGACTTAGGGAAGTTAAGTCTTAGGTCGTAGAGACTTGGGTCTGTTTTAAGTCGTAGCCTTGTTATCTGTTAGGTCGTAAGCTGATGAGTTTTGGTAAGTCGTTAAGTCGTAAGGTTTGGGCAAGTCTTAAGTCGGAGGTGTCTTAGGTCGTAAGTCGGAGACGACTTAGGAGATAGCCGAGTTACGACTTAGTGAATTTTCAACTATAAATAGGAAGGGTTTTTCTCACTTTTTGGGATCCGGATTTCGAAGCGACGAAGTGCTGCCATTTTGAGAGCTCGACTTCTACACTTCTTCACTTCTTTTCTCCGCTCTAATCTAGTGCTTCCTTTCATCCAAATCGAAGATCAAGATCGAAGATCCAAGATCTAAAGTTGAAGATCTTCATCCTTTGAAGTGAGATTTCTTCGTTTGAAACGGATTCGTGATAGATCAAGCTTGATCCTTCGCTGTCCAGATCTGAAGCGTGTTGATTTGAGTTTGTTTTGGTGATTTGGTGAGTGGTGATTATCTCTCACACAGATCCAAAGGAGTATATCGGATTGTTGGCTCGATTTGGTGTTAAAATAGTGATTTCCATGCATTTTCTTCATCCTAAGTATAGCTCCACATAGATCCATTGTTCATGATGATGTTACATCCATTTTATCATATGTTAATCTATGCAAGTTCATTCATCAAGTTTGTAGAGATATTGTTCATGTTTTCATGCTTGTTAGACTTTCAACTCTTTAATTACGAAATTGCCATTATTGTGATAATTGTCTACTTAGATCATATTTGAATGCTCGATTGTTTGGATTAATGTTTGATTTGATTGATTGCTATGTATTAGATGATTGATGGTTTGATTTAGACCAAAGACGATTCAAAAGCTAAGGGAAAGGCTCTTGAATTGGGAAAGCTGCTTGTGGCATATGTAGCGGGATGATGAAGCTCTTATGCGTAGATTTGATGATGTAATGTTGAGATGAGGCTTTGCGAGGATGTGATGAAGCGAGGCAATCATGAGATGAAGACTTGGTCTAATCCAGACGGGATCATTCCAAGCACGTTGGTAACTCGGTGATATGATTCGAGTTAAGGGTAATGGATGCTTGAGAGGCGCTTGAGCTAGTATGGAAATAGTCGTCAAGGAGGATGACTAGGAGGCTTGGATAGCATCGTTGTTGAAGGTTCTAGCATGCTCTAAGCAAGAGTACGTTTGGGCAGATTCGATAGTCCCAACGTCCAACTGTTGATGGTCGAGTACTCTGGGCAGATTCGATAGTCCTAGGCACGGGCTGCGACGACGTGCGGGAGTTATGTCTAGAACCGGGGTTTCCATTAGCCCTTGACGGACGGCTGAAAGAATGTGCCGGTCATTCAATTAACGGTGATATCGAAGCAATGATAACAGTGATAGCCAGAGTCATGGATGTTTGGTTGTATCGTCATTCGGACTCAAGAGTGGTATTTTCTGGGTGCTTATCTGATTTAGGCCTTGGTACTTGGAAAACATCGCCCTTGACTCGAGTGATAGTAGCTTTACTTTAAATTGTATGCTCTGCTATGTTTGCTTCTGCTTAGTGTGTCTGGGGGCTATCACTGTAGAATGAGGTTGGAGTGGGAGGGTTGTATTCCTATTCCTTTTCCTTTATGCTCTTTTGGTATGTTGTTAGTTAATTTACTGCTTACTAAGACTGTTGTCTGACTCAAGGCTTTATGTTTTAACTCTTATTGCCTTGGGCTGTTCGTCCATTTTTGGGACGGGCAGACTAGGTAGCAGGTGACAGGTGCTGTTCTTGCTTCTCACGATGATGATATCGAAGACGAGCTGGAGGGTTGCATATTATCTTCTTACTATATGTACTGGATGTTCCGCTGTTTTGTATAACTCTGAGTGTTATGTAGTGAGGCTTGATGTATTGGCTATTTGGATGTTTGTATTCAACTACTATGAAGTTTTTATATGATGGAATTTTATTCTGTAAAGCTTCACTATATATATGTTCTATTGTATTTTGTCCATGCGCTGTGAGTAATACGATAGATTCTGTTGTTTTATTTTACCCTGACAATCGTCCATGGCTGCCTGGCACACTTTACAGCACACTATCTCTAGATTCAGTGTAGGGGTCATGGGCGGTCGTCACATTTGGTATCAGAGCATTGGTTAATCGATTTTACCCAACGCTCGCTGACGTAACTACGTATGAGAGACGTAATTGTATTTTGATGGATGAATACTATATATAATATAGTAGTTTAGTTGAGTTTGATTCCTTTATGCAGTTGTTTCTCTAGATGTTCTGATCATTCCTTTTTATAGATATTGAGAATGAGTCGAAGAGGGAGACCAGCTGCTAGGGAAGGCCGTGCTACTGAGGGGGTTGCTGATTATGCAGCTATGTTCGAAGCTATGATGACTTCGATCATGAGAAGGATACCAGTTCCAGGGGCAGCAGTAGATGTTGGAGTTCAAGTCCAAACTCCGAAACCAGTGGATTTTGCTAAGTTGTGCAAGGATTATACTGCTCTTGGAGGAAAGGTTTTCTTGGGAACAGAATCAACTATTGAGGTCCAGAGGTGGATAGATGCTTATAGAAGGATCTTTGGTGATTTGGGAATTGATGATGCAACTAAGAGGAAGTTGGCATCAAGGCAGCTTCAAGGGAGAGCCTCTGATTGGTGGAACTCTATTACCATCAATACTCCAGAGGAAGAGATTACTTGGGAGCAATTCCAAGTTAGATTTGAAGCTAAGTTCATTTCTACAGCTCAGAAGTCTGTTCTGTTCAAGAAGTTTGTAGAGCTCAAGCAGGGAGGAAGACCAGTTCTTGAGTATGTTTCTGAGTTTGAAGCGTTGTCCAAGTATGCCCGGTCATATATTGAATCTGCATATCAGAAGAATGAGAAGTTTGTGACAGGCTTGGACAGTTATCTTGGGAGGCAGTTGGTGGATCATTTGGATGATTCATTTGAGAAGCTTGTGGAGAAAGCTCTCAGGCATGAGAGTCTGTTTCCTAAGGAAGGATCTGTTGTTGCTGTGACCAGGGAAGAGTCTAAACCCCAGCAGGGTGGAAACAAGAAGAGGAAGCAGCAGCAGCAGAAGGGTAAGGATGGCCAGAAGAAGCCGAAAGGCGAGGTGACTTCCTACAATTGTCAGCAAAAGGGCCATTTCTCGAAGGATTGTAAGAATCCGAAGGCACCGATGAAGTGTCACAACTGTGACAAGCTGGGGCATTTCAGGAAGAATTGTCCAGAACCGAGGAGGGACAAGCAGATTGTGCAGGCTTATGCTTTGGGAGCTGTTCCGTCGTCTTCAAAAGCTCCTACCGCTGAAGAGAAAGGAAAGAGTGTGGTTGTTCAAGGTATTCTTTTCCTATGTGGTGTTCCAGTTAGAGTTCTGTTTGATACTGGAGCGTCGCATTCGTTTGTTTGTAGTGAACTCGTAGGCCGGTTAGGTTTGGAACCGGATATTGTTGATAGGCCATTGGTTGTGACTAATCCAGTTGGGGGTTCGTCTTGTTTGTGTATGTTATGCCGTGGTCTAGTTGTATCGAGTCATGGTTGCTCTTTTGTTTGTGATTGCTTTGTTCTGAACTTTGCGGGGTTCGGAATTATTTTTGGTATGGACTGGCTTAGGAAGTATGCGGCAAAGGTTGATTACGAGAGGTTGGAAGTGACAGTCGAGAATGTGGAGGGGCGAAAGGTTGTGATACGATGTAAGCATGAAGAAGGCGTCTTCATGAGCTTCATGTATTCGCTGGTTGTTCCATGGGATGGACTGTCATCAGTGCCGATCGCTAATGGATTCGAGGATGTCTTTGACGAAGTCTAAGGGTTGCCGCCGCATAGAGAGATCGAGTTTCGTATAGATCTAGTTGAAGGAGCCAGACCTGTTGCGATGCCTCTTAGGCGGATGGCGCCTAGGGAACAACATGAGTTGAAGGTGCAAGTTGATGACCTTTTATAGAAAGGATTCATTCGGCGTAGTGTGTCCGAGTGGGGTGCACCAGTTGTGTTCGCAACCAAGGCAGATGGATCATTGAGGTTGTGTGTGGATTATCGTGAGCTGAATAAGGTGACTAAGAAGAACAAGTATCCATTGCCGAGAATAGTTGACTTGTTTGATCAGCTTCACGAAGCTAAGGTGTTTTCTCAGATGGATTTGGCAACGGGATTTCACCAGTTGAGAGTAGCTAAGGATAGTGTGCCGAAGACTGCTTTTCGGACACCATCTGGTTTCTTTGAGTGGCTGGTAATGCCGTTTGGGTTGACTAACGCGCCAGCATATTTTGTGGATCTTATGAATAGAGTGTTCAGAGATCAGTTGAACAAGTTCGTACTTGTGTTCGTGGATGATATTCTGATTTATTCCAGAACTGAAGAAGAGCACAAGACGCACTTGCGTATTGTTTTGGAAATCTTACGGAAACATCAGCTGAAGGCTAAGTTTTCGAAGTGTCACTTCTGGAAGAGTGAAGTGAGGTTCTTAGGCCATGTGATTTTTGGAAATGGAATAGCGGTTGATCCCGCTAAGGTGGCAGCAATCCAGGATTGGGTTAGACCTAAGAATGCATCGGATGTGAGAAGTTTTCTTGGGTTAGCAGGATATTATCGACGGTTTATCAAAGACTTCTCCAAGGTAGCTGCACCGTTAACAGGATTGACAAAGAAGAACCAAGTGTTCAGTTGGGATGCTAAGTGTGAGCAAGCTTTCGGAATCCTGAAAGAGCGATTGACGAGTGCTCCTGTTTTGACTATTCCTTGTGGGAATGATGAGATGGTGGTTTACACCGACGCATGTGGTACTGGACTTGGAGCAGTGCTGATGCAGAAGGATAAAGTTGTTGCGTATGCCAGTCGACAACTGAAGCCGCATGAAAGGAATTATCCGACTCATGATTTGGAGTTGGCGGCGATTGTTTTTGCTCTGAAGACGTGGAGACATTATCTATTGGGAGTTCGATTCGAGTTGTTTACGGATCACAAGTCGTTGAAGTATCTTTTCTCCCAAAAGGATTTGAGTCTTCGGCAGCAACGTTGGCTAAAGTTTTTGGCATCATATGATTTTGGTATAGCTTATACTCCAGGAAAAGGTAACGCAGTAGCAGATGCGTTAAGTCGAAGACATGCAGGATTGGGAGCCATGTTTTCAGAATGGAAGAATCTCGAGTATTTAGCTGCATTTGACTTCAGGCCTAGATGCGAATTGGAACCTGAGATGTTGGCAAACTTATCGATAAAACCTTCTCTTGTGGAAAGGATTGGCGAGAGCCAAAAGCGAGACGATAAGCTTGTCAAGATTATCCGTGATTTGGAATCTGGATTAGAACCAGAAAAGGATAAAGGATTCGAGGTCGATCGAGAGGGTTGGCTTCGGAAGCAAGGACGACTAGTTGTTCCCGATATAGATGAATTGAGGAGTGATGTTCTGAAGGGAAGTCATCACTCGAAGCTAACAATTCATCCAGGTGGAAATAAGATGTATCGGGATATGAAGAGAACCTACTACTGGGAAGGTATGAAGAAGGATGTTGGAAATTTTATTTCCAAATGTATGAACTGCCAGTTGGTAAAAGCCGAACAGAAGAAGCCAAGTGGATTACTACAGCCATTAGAAGTTCCTACATGGAAGTGGGAGCAGGTATCGATGGATTTTATTGATGGATTGCCTAGAACCAGAATGGGAAATGAAGGGATTTGGGTCATTGTAGATCGTCTGACTAAGAGTGCACGATTTATTCCTATTCGATCGACTAGGACTGCATCAAAGCTGGCTGAGTTGTATGTTAAGTGGATAGTTCGATTCCATGGTATTCTGAAGAGTATAGTGAGCGATCGAGACCCATTGTTCACTAGTGGATTTTGGAAGAGCTTCCAGGATGTTTTGGGAACTGAGTTGTGTTTGAGTACAGCTTATCACCCTCAAACAGATGGTCAGACCGAGAGAGTCAACCGAGTTTTGGAAGATCTTCTTAGAGCATGTGTTTTGGATTTCGGAGGATCATGGGAAGATTACCTTCATTTGGTGGAGTTTGCGTACAACAACAGTTACCAGTCAAGCATTGGTATGGCACCGTATGAGGCATTGTATGGAAGACCGTGTAACTCTCCGACATGTTGGTTGGAAACTGGAGAAAAGCTGATGCTTGGGCCAGAGATGATTCGACAGACTTTAGATTGTATAGAGATCATTCAGCAACGAATGAAGGCAGCCCAAGACCGTCAGAAAAGTTATGCCGATAAGCGTCGAAAGGATTTGGAATTCGACGTTGGTGATATGTTTTTTGTGAAGATTTCTCCACTGAAGAATGTTATTCGATTCGAGAAGAAAGGAAAATTGACTCCGAGATTTGTTGGACCATTCCCGATTATCGAGCGAATTGGAAAGCTCGCCTATAGATTAGAGTTACCGGAGAAGATGTCGGGTGTGCACAATGTTTTTCACGTATCATATCTACGGAAGTATGTGCACGACTCGAATACCGTGGTTTCTGCTGATAGCTGTGAAGATTTCGAAGTTGATCCGGTCGATAGAAGACCTCGTAAGCCGCTTCGTGTTGTGGAAACCGACACGAAACAGCTTAGGAGGAAGGTAGTTAAGTTGCTCAAGATACAATGGAGTGATGATGATAACGACTGTACGTGGGAGGTGGAAGAGAGGATGAAAGCAGCTCATCCTGAACTCTTCAAGGTATGACCCTAAGGTGTCGTGTCATCTAACAACGTTGTAACTTGTTCTAAGTTTTAGAATTCTGCACGCTAAGCTAGAATTGGATGCATGGTTTGTCGATTGTTATGGATGATAGGCGTGCAGAATAGTCTTTGATTGCTTTGTTTGTTTGGAATTTCGGGGGCGAAATTCCTAAAGGGGGAGAGAATGTAACGACCCGTATTTTTACGGATCGACAAGTTCGTCAAAATCTGGAATTTTCAGCATTTTAAGCCATTTCAGATTTTAGGCGAAATATGGTTAAGTCCTAAGTCGTTCACGACTTAGTATAGGTCGTAAGTCGTATACGACTTAGGGAATAAGCGCGACTTAAGGAATCAGCGAGTTAGCGAGTTGAGGTGGTAAGTCGTGGACGACCTAGGGTATGATATAGGTCGTATGCGACTTAGTATGTTTGTCTTTTCGGTCCTATTTGTTTAAGTCCTAGGTCGTAAACGACCTAAGAGATAAGTCGTGACCGAGTTAAATGTTAGGTCGCGAAGTGGTTTGGGTCACATGTCAGTTTGGAGCGATCTAGTGGTTCCGAGTTAGCATTGTTAGGTCGGCAACGACCTAAGGAGTTTGGAGATAGCTATGTAGCGACCTAGTGTCTTGGTATGACCTATAGGTTAGCGACTTAGGGAGTATACGACCTATGGGAGTTAAGTCGTACGAGTTAAGTCGTAAGTCTGCTAAGTCGCGAGGTAGTGTACCTGTTAAGTCGTTGGGTTGCTTATGTCGTAGGTCGCGGAGTTCTGCTAAGCCGTTAGGTCGTGAGCGACCTAGGAGTTGGGGCGCGCGTGCCTATCTGTTAAGTCGCTGAGTATGGCCTTGTAGTTAGGTCGTAAGCCGTATACCCAGTTAAGTCGTAACCGACTTAGGGGTTAGCTGTTGAGTTGTTAGGAGTTAGGCGCACGCGTTAAGTCGTAGACGACTTAGGGAAGTTAAGTCTTAGGTCGTAGAGACTTGGGTCTGTTTTAAGTCGTAGCCTTGTTATCTGTTAGGTCGTAAGCTGATGAGTTTTGGTAAGTCGTTAAGTCATAAGGTTTGGGCAAGTCTTAAGTCGGAGGTGTCTTAGGTCGTAAGTCGGAGACGACTTAGGAGATAGTCGAGTTACGACTTAGTGAATTTTCAGCTAGAAATAGGAAGGGTTTTTCTCACTTTTTGGGATCCGGATTTCGAAGCGACGAAGTGCTGCCATTTTGAGAGCTCGACTTCTACACTTCTTCACTTCTTTTCTCCGCTCTAATCTAGTGCTTCCTTTCATCCAAATCGAAGATCAAGATCGAAGATCCAAGATCTAAAGTTGAAGATCTTCATCCTTTGAAGTGAGATTTCTTCGTTTGAAACGGATTCGTGATAGATCAAGCTTGATCCTTCGCTGTCCAGATCT
This sequence comes from Allium fistulosum, assembly GCA_030737815.1. NCBI lineage: Eukaryota > Viridiplantae > Streptophyta > Magnoliopsida > Asparagales > Amaryllidaceae > Allium > Allium fistulosum. The sequence goes on along the minus strand of CM060907.1, from coordinate 870,983,918 downwards.
GAAGCATGTTGATTTGAGTTTGTTTTGGTGATTTGGTGAGTGGTGATTATCTCTCACACGGATCCAAAGGAGTATATCGGATTGTTGGCTCGATTTGGTGTTAAAATAGTGATTTCCATGCATTTTCTTCATCCTAAGTATAGCTCCACATAGATCCATTGTTCATGATGATGTTACATCCATTTTATCATATGTTAATCTATGCAAGTTCATTCATCAAGTTTGTAGAGATATTGTTCATGTTTTCATGCTTGTTAGACTTTCAACTCTTTAATTACGAAATTGCCATTATTGTGATAATTGTCTACTTAGATCATATTTGAATGCTTGATTGTTTGTATTAATGTTTGATTTGATTGATTGCTATGTATTAGATGATTGATGGTTTGATTTAGACCAAAGACGATTCAAAAGCTAAGGGAAAGGCTCTTGAATTAGGAAAGCTGCTTGTGGCATATGTAGCGGGATGATGAAGCTCTTATGCGTAGATTTGATGATGTGATGTTGAGATGAGGCTTTGCGAGGATGTGATGAAGCGAGGCAATCATGAGATGAAGACTTGGTCTAATCCAGACGGGATCATTCCAAGCACGTTGGTAACTCGGTGATATGATTCGAGTTAAGGGTAATGGATGCTTGAGAGGCGCTTGAGCTAGTATGGAAATAGTCGTCAAGGAGGATGACTAGGAGGCTTGGATAGCATCGTTGTTGAAGGTTCTAGCATGCTCTAAGCAAGAGTACGTTTGGGCAGATTCGATAGTCCCAACGGCCAACTGTTGATGGTCGAGTACTCTGGGCAGATTCGATAGTCCTAGGCACGGGCTGCGACGACGTGCGGGAGTTATGTCTAGAAACGGGGTTTCCATTAGCCCTTGACGGACGGCTGAAAGAATGTGCCGGTCATTCAATTAACGGTGATATCGAAGCAATGATAACAGTGATAGCCAGAGTCATGGATGTTTGGTTGTATCGTCATTCGGACTCAAGAGCGGTATTTTCTGGGTGTTTATCTGATTTAGGCCTTGGTACTTGGAAAACATCGCCCTTGACTCGAGTGATAGTAGCTTTACCTTAAATTGTATGCTCTGCTATGTTTGCTTCTGCTTAGTGTGTGTTTGGGGGCTATCACTGTAGAATGAGGTTGGAGTGGGAGGGTTGTATTCCTATTCCTTTTCCTTTATGCTCTTTTGGTATGTTGTTAGTTAATTTACTGCTCACTAAGACTGTTGTCTGACTCAAGGCTTTATGTTTTAACTCTTATTGCCTTGGGCTGTTCGTCCATTTTTGGGATGGGCAGACTAGGTAGCAGGTGACAGGTGCTGTTCTTGCTTCTCACGATGATGATATCGAAGACGAGCTGGAGGGTTGCATATTATCTTCTTACTATATGTACTGGATGTTCCGCTGTTTTGTATAACTCTGAGTGTTATGTAGTGAGGCTTGATGTATTGGCTATTTGGATGTTTGTATTCAACTACTATGAAGTTTTTATATGATGGCATTTTATTCTGTAAAGCTTCACTATATATATGTTCTATTGTATTTTGTCCATGCGCTGTGAGTAATACGATAGATTCTGTTGTTTTATTTTACCTTGACAATCGTCCATGGCTGCCTGGCACACTTTACAGCGCACTATCTCTAGATTCAGTGCAGGGGTCATGGGCGGTCGTCACAAGTATAGATATTTAAATGTGTATATTTGGTAGTGTGTTAGTACTTTTTAATTGGTTCAATTATTATACGCAATGATATTTTAAAATATATATTTTGATTTTAAGAATATATATGTTAGTTTTTATATATATTTATATATATTGTTGTTTATATATATAGATTTATAAATATAGTTTTGTATATAAGTCATGATATGGTTTAGTATATATATTTATTATTTATTTCAAATTTTATTATGTAGATATGTTTGTTTTATTTTATGTGTTACATACATATTTCCATCTGCTCAAGGTATAAGTGGCTTTATATAAAAAGTTATGTAGTATGTTTTATTTGGATATAAAACATTTTTTTATATATTTATATAAGTTATATATATATTAAAATAAATTGTTATATTGATTTGATAATAAATATTGATATTTGGATCTTCTCTTTAGAAACACATATATATATATATATTATTTTAAAATTTTATATTAATTACTAGAGAAAGATATATTTGGAAATTATATTTAATTTTGTTTCAATTTATGTTAAATTAAAATTTGACTTGTTCTCATCGATTTCTATTATCAGCTTTGTTCGCCGAACTCGTGTCCATCGTGCTCTGTTCTGAAATTCGTGCTTGGATTTGTGACTCAACTTATTCTCATCCATCTCTAGCCTCGAAAGGAGAGCAATTACTCATGATTAATGTTCTTATATTTATTAAATTTGATTTCAATTGAAACGATAATTGAAATATACTGCTTTTAGTTATTTACATTGCCTTATATATGCTATTATCTGTACCTATTCACCTGTGACATCCGACACCATTATCTGTTATTTATATTGATGATATATGCCTGTTATATTATTATCATATCTGTTATCACTCTACAAGTTCCCTGTTAGTATAGAATTACCTATGGGTTGAAATGATACATACCCGAACGATCAGTAGAATAGGATAAAATCGTTATGGGTTGAAATAATAAACCCAAGCGATTTTCAATTGAATTGAATTTGGGATTGCGGGTTGAAAAGATATATACCCGTATATATTTAAATTGCGGATTGAAATGATAAATATTTGTATCACTTGACCATAGGATAGAAAATTATATACAGACACCGTTGGTCTATATATATATATATTTTGAAAATGATTTCTATGGTTTTGGAAAGAAGTATATGGTTTATTAAATATTGATTTTTAAAATATTATATGTAAATGTATTTATAAAGTTTAAAATTTGGGTTTTCTAAAATTATATGTTTTGAATATTGTATAGTTATAAGTAAATTTTGAAATTATAAATTTTAATAATTTATTTAAAATCTTTTTATTTTTAAAAATATATAAATAGATTAATGTTTAATATTGTTTAAGTATTTATTGAAAAATTATATTTTTCAAATATAGAGTTTATAATGATTATTTTAAATTTTTGGTTGGAAATTTGTTTGAAATTTATTTATCTAAGAGTTATAATTAAACAAGTTTGATTTGAAATTTATTAAATTTAGAATTTTTAAAGATATGATTTTATAACTTGAATTTGATTAAAAGTGACTTAAATGAATATTTCAAATTTACATAAATTGAAATGGGATATTTTGTTTATTTAAATTTGTAAATTTAAGTTGTATTTAAATGATACTGAAATGATTAAGTAAATATTTCAAAACTAAATAATAGTGAAGTGGATTTGATATATGTAACGACCTAAAATTTTCAACCATTCGCATTCACACATGTTGGACTTGAATTGCTTAAAATATCAGATTGTTAATTAATATGTGGAAAAACCTAGCATATATACAGTAAATAAATAATTACAAAATCACAAATACAGAGTAATATAACAATAGTGCAGCGGAAACAAAAGAATAGTAGTTCATGAAGCTACTATATATATAACCGAGTTAAACAAGATACAACAGAAGTTTCGAATACAATAGTCAAATACAAGATTAGAATACATCACTGGAATCAACTGAATATCTGAAAGCTGGATAGATAGCTGGATCTCCAAGCGAAGCTCCAACTCCAAAGGTGAGTCTCGAATACTGGTACACTCAGTCTGACCCGAGCGTAAAGCAAAACACAAAACACTCGAGTCAGGATCAACATTCTTATATCAATAAATCCAACTCAAGTGAAATAACAACTGAAAATATAAGTAACTCAAAGGATGTTTGGGATAACCATCCTCTAAGGATCTGTTAAACTATTTATATATAGTAGTGTACGTTAAGTAGATAATGCCTATCAGTAATATAAAGTATCAAAATAGCGTTAAGGCATTACCATTATCCCCCTTAACACATTTTATATAAGCGTCATAGTCTATACAGCACTGTAAACTCCACCGTAAACTAGTGGGCTATCAAGGAGTACTCCATAGGTATAACACAAAACAAATTCATAGTGGTCGCGCATAGGGATACGAGTATGACAAGGCACATGAGGCAATACCCAAGGTAGTGAAAGTACCGTTTGCCTGATCCGGACTGGTGAGAACGCATCACCGCAACGATCGCAACACCGCGAAACAACACTCCCAATTCAAGGGTGCGCACCAATCAAAAACAAGTAATGAGTAGTTTACGAAGAAGTGTGTCCACTAGAGGTAGATAACCTCACTGGCCTGGCACGGCTCCTGTTTAAGTCATTTCCAATTTGACACAAGTGTCAAGGTCATCCATTATCATTCTCTTTCTTCAAATCCAGCAACGTCATCATTCCATCCACTTCATTTTGGATCACACTCCGCGTATAATAGTTATTAAAGTGGTTTTCGGTTTAGACAGAGAGTATGTCCCAAACCGATCCCGGACTCTTTAATAACTACGTAATTCTTACACTAATTGGTCATTTAACAAACTTTCAAAATAGTTTATATTTCAAAACCAAAATATCATTGCCATTTCAAAACCATATCAATATGATATCACTTCCATTTCAAAACCAAATACGATATCATTTCCATTTCAAATATATCCATCTCAAATATATCCATTTACAAAATCTTAGTACTTTAAAGTTATAACACTTTCTAAATCAAACACTTTGGAAATCATAATACTTTGGAAATCAAAATTTAGAAATCATAATGCTCTGGAATCATAACACTTCCCACTTAACCATTTAAATATAAATAATAGTATATATAATAAAATAGTTTATAATTTAAAATAGTTTATATAAAATAGTTATAATTTGAAATAGTTTATATTAAAAATAATTTATATTAAAATAGTTTATATGAAATAAATTTATAAAGTAACATATATAAATAGTTTTAAATATAATTTAAAAATACTTTATATAATAAAATAGCTTCCTCAAATTTCACAAATCAATTCCAAATCAACACCAATCCCAAAATTTCAAATTTAATCAAATCTCAACCCATCAATTTCAATTCAATTCAATTTCTCAATAACCCCTTTCAAATTATGTCGATTTCAAATGGATTTGAACCACAAAATAAACCATTTTAATTTCAATATATTTCAAAGCTTTACGTATTCAACAATTCCCAAAACTAAATTTGAAAATTTCATATATATATCAAATTCAGTTTTCTATTATTTAGTTTTGAAATATTTACTTAATAAATCCAATATTATTTAAATAAAACTTCAAATTTCAAATCACTAAATATTTCCTTCAATTATATTTTAAACTTGAAATATTCATTTTAAATCGTCTTAAACCAAAATCAAGTTATAAAATCGTATCCTTAAATCGTCAAATTAAATAAGTTTCAAATCAATTTAATTAAAGCCAATTCTTAATTAAATACCATTTCAAATAAATTTTAAATCCACTTTAATTTAAAACTTATTCATAAAATAATTTCAATATCAAATAAAACCATATATATATCTTCCAAAACCATAGAAATTATTTCAATATATATATATATAGACCACGGTGTCTTTATATAATTTTCTATCCTATGGTCAAGTGATACAGATATTTATCATTTCAATCCGCAATTTAAAAATATATACGGGTATATATCATTTCAACCTGCAATCCCAAAATTAATTCAAATGAAAATCGCTTGGGTTTATCATTTCAACCCATAATGATTTTCTCCTATTCTAAAGATCGTTCGGCTATGTATCATTTCAACCCATAGTGAATTCTATACTAACGGGGAACTTATAGAGTGATAACGGATAAGATAAAATATAACAGGCATATAACATCAATATAAATAACAGAAAAAGGTGTCAGATGCTACAAGTGAATAGATACAGATAATAGCATTTATAACAATGTAAATAACTAACAGCAACATATTTCAATTGTCGTTTCAATTGAAATCAAATTTAATAAATAAAAAACGTAAATCGTGAGTGATTGCTCACCGTTTGTAATGACCCGTAAAGTTTGATAATTAAATTGGGTAATTTAATAAGATTTTTGTAACTAAATTTAGGAAGAAATAAAAACTTTATAACTTATAGTGAAGCAAATGTTTCAAATGAAATGTAGCTTTGGTATTTTAAAATTAATTATGTAAATTTGGAGTGAAATCCCAATAATGAAATAGTGTAAATTGTTGCACTTGGTTATAAAATAGAAATAAGTAAATAAGAATAAGTATTGAATCAATCAAGGAAATAATATATTGATTACTAGTAACTGAATGTAAATTAATGTAATAAGGTTTATGCATGTTGATAAACAACTAATTTAGTGCAATATCAATTAATTGAAACAATTGTAAGGTTATAATTGATGGGAATTAGTAAATTGGGAAATAAATTCAAATTTATATTAATTGATGTAATAATACGTAATAAATTGCAATTTGATAGAATCAATTCTAGGTAAGTAATTATAATAATTGTTAGTTGATAATTAAGTATGAATGTGAGTAAATTAGGCAAATAGTGATAATTAGTAATTGCTTACCCATTCATTTAATTTATTGGATTAGATCTAAATCAATGGCAACATTTGTTTGTTAATAATAGCTTATAAGTGAAATTTAACGTAAATGGTAACAATTATTATAAGTAACCATTTATGTAGTATATTAAATATAAATTGGTAATCAATTGCAATAAATCTAAATTAAAAGTTATGTTAGTGTAAATTTAGGATATAATGTCAATTCAATTTATAATATGACCATTGGTTGCACAAAAGGTATTGTAACAACCCGCATATCTATCGATTTTATATTTAAATATTTTATCGTTAGTCGGATGTTAGTCCGAAAAGCTACTTTTTGCATACGGTCAAATTAGGACTCGAGACCACCCCCATTGAGTTCAAAATGACGTTTGCGATCTTTTTGAGTGTAAACTTCGATATGTTTGGAGATAGTGAAATTTTCGTCACTTTTCCCACTTGTGACTTTGGTTGGGACTGCACCTTCTTAACTCAGCCCAACTCCCTCTTCTCTTCATCACTTCATCAAATACTTCAAGCTTCTTCAAAAATGGTGGAGGGAAAGAGAAATTAAAATTCCAAGCTCGAGATCTTTAGTGAATTCAGCATCAAACTCCGACTTCAAGGTGAAGAACATAGATTCAAGCTAGGGGTTGATTCTTGCTTTGCCCTTAAGCTCTCCAACATCAATTTCGTGGAAAAGGTGAGATTTTTAATCTCACATCTCGCCTATAACTGTCATTGGGTTGTTGGAAATGACTTCCTATCACTTTAGCATTAATGTTTGCAACTGGTTTGGATTGAATTGGTGAGAAACCCAAGTTTCAGTGCTGTTTGCAAATTCTGGCCCTAGGTCGTTCTGCCCTCCTTAGGTCGTCCAGGCTGCTAGCTCGCGTGTTGAAAAGTCTCCACTTTCTTAGGTCGTTCACGAGTTAGGACTTAGGTCGCTTGCGTGCTTAGGTCGTTCTGGCTTAGGTCGCAGGGAAATAAGTCGTGGGCCGAAACAGCTTTAAGTCTTAGGTCGTTGCCGACCTAAAATTCCAAGGCAAACCACTAAGTCGCTCGAATTTTGTTAAGTCTTAGGTCGTTGCCGACCTAAAATCCCCAGGCAAAACGTTAGGTCGTTGCCGACCTATAATCCCCCAGGCAAACTTTAGGTCGCTCGCACTGGCTTATCTCGTAGGTCGTCTCCGACCTAAGCTTCTTTTCCATAAGTCGTTCGCGAGTCAAGTGTTAGGTCGTCTCCGACCTAACGCCCTCGTCACCTTAGGTCGTAGCTCATAAGTCGCTCGACCCTGCTAAGTCTTTAAGTCGCTCGAGTTAGGTCGGCCAGTATATCTCGTAGGTCGTCTCCGACTTATCCTCCAGTTAAGTCGTTCGACCCTCTAGGTCGTTCGAGTTAGGTCGTTGGACCATTTACCTTAGGTCGCTTGACCTTAAGTCGTAGGTCGTCTCCGACCTATGCCCCACTAAGTCGCATCCCACTTAGGTCGCAGGACTCTGTAAGTCGAACCCCGTATTACTCTGCGTAGGCAATCTCTTCTGAAAAACATTTATCAGAATTTCTACTTTGATGGTTTTGGGATTGACTTCTTTGGACTTTACTCACGTCTTCGAACGTGAATTGATTTGTTTCTACAATCGTTTTATGACTTGTCACTTTAAAGATATATGAAGGTTTCAATACTAATAGTAAATATCAAAACTCTTTCATCAAAGCGATTTCAACACTATTTTAAATATCAAAAGTTTGTTTTCTCAAACCGATTTTAATTCTACTACTATATACAAGCCTTTACTTCACTCGAATGAGAAATCGACTTAAACGACTTAGTAAAACGAGTGGTATGAAACGCTTGCGTTCACTTCGTCGGTTAGCTCTTGGACTTGTTCGATTGAACCCTTTTGTGACAATTTCCTAGTGAAGATCTACAGTTTGTTCGTAAATATTTAAGTTAAGCAAGTGGTTATGGGACATGAAGCTAAACTCATATATTTACTAGCTTAGTGTGATTGACACTTCCTTATGATCATGACGATCATTCTTGTGATTTAGACTAGCGATTGAGCGATGTCTCTTCGTCCGTGTGTTCGGACTTGCCTTCGGGCCATCCGTGTGTTCGGAAAAATTAAATGGATAGCTTCCATGAGATAGCTTCTCGTCCGTGTGTTCGGACTTCCCCCTTTTAGTGATTTCTGGATTTCGTGTGTTGATTTCTAGGATTTGTTCTGGATTTCGTGTGTTGATTTCTGGATTTAGTGCTTCACCAACTTTTGTGGTTTTCACTGATATGATATCAGTTTTTGTGTATTGGTGAATTTGTGTGTCATTACCTTTTTATGTGTTTGGATCTTTGAGAAGATTCTTGTGACATTGATTAATCCCTTGTTGATTATCATTTACATACTTATAGTAGTATGCCATCATGGTTATTATATGTTTATGCCATACCCCTTATCCTATATCATGTCATCTGATATTTATAGTTAGACTGATCCGTTTATTATTTTCTTATAAATAATACTCGAGTCAGACCGAGATGTTACAGGTGCTTCTGCTTGACTTCTCTTATGGATTACTCTGACTTTTGGCTAACTACATAGATTAGTAGTTTTTGGATGTACACCTTTGAGATATAGACTCTATGTTATGTACTTATTCTTTTGTATAGCACGTGATGCTATTCTTTTGTATTATAGTGGATCTTTCTGACCACTACTCTGATGTACACTTTCATGTGTTATATATTTATTCATATCTTTTTCCGCCTTTGTGATATGGATGTCTGTGACTGATTTATGTTATGATTATTTCTATGTTTGTTTCCGAAGATTATATATAGCCACCGTGTGATAGCTTTGTGTTTGTATCGGTATGTCGGATTTCCCTATTCTATCTGACGTATCGGTGCTCGCACAAAGAAGTTACATGGATGGTCGCTCCTCCACAGCCTTATTCTCCGTGCTAATTGACAGTACTACATCGTAGTGTTCTTGGTTAGCGTGGGTATAGAGGTGGGGCGTCACAGGTATGGAAATAAATTTTTATCAATATATTGGAATTTAAAACTATAATAATTGGATCAATTGCAATTAAGTGAAATTAAATATCTAATTTTTACGTAAATGAAGATTAAGATGAAATTCGAGAATATTAATGTAATAGATTATGAACCAATATTAATTTCATTTATTTGGTAATGCTTTATTGAATATAGGATTTAAAATCAAATGAATGGATTTATTAGCATTTCAATTGAAAGTTAATAAATTTTACCGGAATTGGAATTTAATACTATAACTGCTGAATTAAGTAACTTTAAATTGATATGGAAATTTGTTATAAAGGATTTTAAATTTCTAAAGGAATACAAGATGATAAAATTTATGAATTATAGAATTTGAATTTAAATAGTGATATAATTAATTTAATATTAAATTATTTAATTAATTGGAAATTAGCCATTTTTGCTACTGACTCGGATTTCGACAAAACCAGTTTCATCAGATCTGTAACGGTGAATTATTGTAGGATGTCAAGTTTTAGAACGATCAGACTTGTCCTTTGATCGTACGGGCTTGAAACGCCTTGAAATCAATTTAATTGAAATTAATTGAAATCAATTTGAAATAACATGAATTGAGCATAACTTCTCCATACGATGGGATTTGGACTTGAAACTAGTTCCATTGATTTTAAAATATTTAAAAACATTATTTTGATATATGGGTTGATCCAATTTCGTTCTAGAGTCAGAACGGGCTTTTGGGCCATTATCGTTCAATTTTCCAAACCAACCAAGCCCATTCGTTCCTATTTTCAGCCTTGTCTATATATACCCTGTTATAAACCCTAATTGTTCCTCATTGTCATTTGTCTGTACGTAAAATTCCTCCTCACCACCTCATCTCAATGACAGACAATTTCAAAATCCAATTGCAATTCAAAAATCAAAGTCAAAATTCAATCTCCTCAAATAATATCAAATTTTATATCGATCTGAAGCTCTCGAAGAGCGCAAGTCAAATATGTGATTTTTTTTCTAATTTGGGTTACGACGTGGCCATAATCTGATGATTTATCCACGACGTTCGTTGATCGTTGATGAACTTTGACGGATCAACAAATTGATGGTACGGTTGGGTAAAGGAGGACGAGTGGAGGCCATCGGTGTGGGTAGTTAGTTGAATCCACGGCTAGATGTGGCAATTTAATTCGATTAGGTTTCATGTTTTGGGGCGGCTGCTGGCTATCGCAAGCGCAGCGGTGGCGCTGGAGGCCCGCGAGGGTAATCACGCGAGTGGAGGTCGGAGCGAGGTCTGGTGGACTGTGGCTGGTCAACAACGAAGTCTGGAGCGATGTAGGCGAGGCTTCTGGTTCGCATGCTCGATCTAGAGGCTCGGTAGGGTTTGGTGAATGTGCGAACGAAAGGTGACATGGTGACCGTTGTCTGGTTCGATTGTTTTACTTATTTATTTATTTTAATTTGAATTTCAATCATTCTAACTAACGTAACTTTCACATACGACATCCGTTTCACGCGCGGTTTGCTCCGCTAGGTTCATATTGGAATTCCAGAGTTTTTAACGCTAGTTTGGATGGATTTGAAGACTGTTCAAATTTTGGGTTTAAATTGGATTTAAATTCAATTTAAATCCAAAGGTGAGTGTTTTAACCCACTCACAACTTCTAAAAATTTCTTATGTTTGTTAAATTGATATATGATGTGATTTGAAACTTATTTATGACTGTTTGGCATATTTTAATCATCATCTCAGTTAAATTGAATTTATTGAATTAAATAGTTATTTAATTTATTATTGCATATAAACTGCAAGTTAAATAGTTATTTAATTTATTATTGCATATAAACTGGCAGTTAAATTATTAATTGATTTATTATTGCATTTAAAACTGCTAGTTAAATTGTTATATAATTTATTTTTGAATATAAACTGCCAGTAAATACCTGTTATTTATTTTCTATTCTGTATTGATGCTATTGTTGGATTGGATGATGATTGTGATAAATGCTTGATGATTGATATTAGATGAATGGATGTTTTATTTTATTTCATTAAAATATGCAAGTTGTTATGCATTTTTATTTCATTCGGGATTGCGGTTTGAAATGATATATAACCGTATTTTTATTTTTAAATTGCGGATTGAAATCATAAATATCCGTATCACTTGACCATTGGATAGGAAATCATATACAGACACCGTCGGTCTATATATATATATTTGGAATGATTTCTATGGGTTTTGGAAAATAAGGGTTTATAGAAATACTAATTTTGATATTATATAAATATTATTTTATATATAGTTAAATTCTAAAATTTAAGCTATGTATAACTTGATGATGTTTTAAGTTTTATTTACGAATATTTCAAGTTTGAGCTTTATTTAAGTGATATTGAATTTTTTAAATAAATATTTCTAAACTAAATAATAGTAAATTGAATTAAGGTATATATATGATTTTCAGATTTGGTTGGGAATTTTGGAATATTTAAAGACTTGAAATATATCAAAATTGAAATGTTTTATTGAAATTAAGGTATTATTGTTTTCAAAGAATTGGTTTTCGAAATTGTTATAACTTTGAAAGTAATATGGTTTGAAAGATGAATTTATTTGAAATAGAATTTATTTAAGAATTATCCGTGAATATATTGATTTGAAACCTATTGAAATTGAAAATTTAGAATATGACTTCAAAAGGTGGTTTGGGTTTAAGATGATTTAAAAGAATATTTCAAGTTATCTAAATTAAAGAAAGATTAGTGATTGGAAATTGGGTTTTATTTAAATAATATATTATTGAATTGTTTTGGGAATGGAAATGATATATTATTGAATTGGGTTTTGAAATGGAAATAATACATTGATAATTTGGGTTTGAAATAGCAATAATATTTTGGTTTTAAAGTATATACTATTTTGAAGTAAAGGATATGGTTTTGAAATAGCAATAATATTTTGGTTTAAAAGTATCTACTATTTTGAAGTAAAGGATATGTTTTGAAATGGCAAATATATTTTGGTTTTAAAGTATATACTATTTTGAAGTAAAGGATATGGTTTGAAATGGCAATAATATTTTGGTTTTTGAAGTATATACTATTTTGAAATAAAGAATATGTTTTGAAAGGGCAATGATTGTGTTTTAAAAGTATATACATTTTTAAAATGACCACGGTGTTATAATAATGTTTGGTTGTTAAAGAGACCAGGATCAGATATGGACATACTCTCTGTCGATACCGAAAACCACTTTAACAACTGTGTACGCGGTGGAGTTTCCAGAATGAAGTAGGATGGTGGCGACGATCCTAAGGTATATACGTGGACCCAACTCCCGTGAGTTGGCATAAGGTGGCTAAAACAGGAGCGATCTCGGACCAGTGAGGTAGCACCTCTTATCGGACGCACTTCTTCGATACCATTCTATTACTTTGTGATTTTTGGTGGCCACCCTTCGATTTGGGAGTGTTGTTCGAGGTGGAGCGGTAGTGGCTGATATGCGTTTCCATCAGTCCATGTGCGTAATTGGTATATCTACCTTGGCATTGCCTTGTGTGCCGTGTCACCTACCATATCGAGCTTTACTACGAGTTGTGATTTCTCCCATTGCCTGTGGAGTATCGAGGGTAGCCCCCATTTTGGGAGTATGCTAATACTGGATAGACTATTGGGACTATTACGTGTTAAGGGCTATATGGGTAACCCCTTGACGCTATTAAAAAGTATGTTTATTTTATATTAGACATTATTATAATAGCGAATATTACTACATAGTAGATAGTTTAACGGATCCTTAAGAGATGTGAATCCCGAACATTTCTTAAGTTACTGCACTCACGTTAGACACTGGATAGGAGATGTCAAACCCCGTAAACATCTTTGACGCCGTTTACACTCATATTTATTTTCTGACTCGAGTGTTTTGTCTTTTCAATTCGCTCGAGTCAGCTTGAGCGTTTCAAGATTTGAAGGCCTTTTTTGGAGGACGAAGACGAAGATTTTATTACTACTATTTATTATATTCCACTACACCATTGTATTCCGCTGCATTAATTATCATTCACCGGTATGTGTAACTCTGATATGTATTGTATAAGTATAATCAAATGTTTTGTAAAACAGCTTCATGAACTGTTATTTGATTATTATATTTTATCGTTCCGCTGCAAGATTCTATTTTGTTTCTTTTATTTCTCCACTTTTTTCTTATTTACTCCATAACAACCCGCCCTTCTGTATGGTTTAAGTTGGCACGTTTGTCTATTTAAGCGTACAAAAAGGTGGGATGTTACACCTTCCGAGGCTGTGGAGACGACGATAACTGAGATAATGGTACGGGCATGCACCAAGATTCAGACACGAGCAAGGAAAAGCGAAATTTCATCTGAAATCGATGGAAACAAACCAAGATAAGCTATAGATTGATGGAAATGAAGCCGATGACTTGATATCGGCGAAACCAATCAATTTTCTTGATATAAGTGGGAACGAAAATATACATATTTATTTTCAAATCAAAATTTTAACTTTAATATCAAAAATAGAAATATATATATATATATTTTAAAAAATCAAAATGTTTATAAGTATATACAAAATCCTTATTATATTTAAAACCGTATGCTTAGAATACATACTTGATATAAAGTTTAAAAATCAATATCTCTAAAAAAAATCAAGATAACTTACGCATCAAAACCCAACATACCGGAATAAAACATGATAAACCATAATATATTAGACTCATATATGGTCGGCTTATAAACAAATATATGCAAAATACCGTAACATATATATACATCATAAATATATATATTTTTACTTACTTGTATATATATATATAAGAAGACTGCAGCTTAAGTAATAAACAACAACTTATATAGCTTGTCATATGTCAGATCTTTATATAAAAAGTATATATACAATAATATATAAGATGAAAAGGCATAGTAACCTTCAGATTGGAAATATATACATATGACTCCAAAGCTTACATATATACTTAGTAACATGCAAGATACTTATATGTAAATCTATATAAAATGTCAAGGTCAAAAATACCCATTTATAATGCATACATCAAAACTTATATACATATATATAAATCTGAATATCCAAATATTTGAAGCTAAAATCAAAAAGAGTCATTCATATATTGTGTTCTGAATTTTTATATTTATGTGCAAGCTGCACTACTACTTAAATATATGTGTAACAGATCTTAGGGTATATATATATGCTTCATGTAACAACAAACCTATATGCATAATATATATATAACTAACAGATTATATGAACCTACAGTAAACTAAACATATACAAAGCATACACTGAGATGAACACATTTTATATATAAACTAGATATCGTACACTTTTATACACATATATTTATATATAAGATATATATAACTTAAATAGATAATATACAAATTTATATATATATATATACATTGTAATCTATAACTGCTGTATAACATATATACATAACTTAATATAAAATTCTGTAACTAAAAATCCTAAAATCATAAACGTAAATAGGTTAGATATACCTTAAATAAAGTCACGGTTTGGATCTCGGTGAGGCTGAGTTGAAGAGAAAATAGGCAGGGGAGAAAGAAGAACTATTGCAAAGCTTGGGTACACGGCCACGTAAGCAGAGGTGAAAAAGGAGATGGTGCGTGAGTCTGGGTGGCCGAAATGCTCGCTGGCGGAGATGAGGTCGAGCGGAGGTGGTTGATGAGGTGTTGGGTTATGGTGTTGGAGAGTACCGACATGAGGGTGGTGCTTGGTGATGAGGATGCATGCGGGCTTGGAGGCGAGGCTCGGTTGAGCGGATGGGGTCAAGCAGCTAGTTCCAGATTATAAAAAATATAAACAAGCTTTCCAATTTTTTTTAATTTATATATGAACCCGAGCAAGAAATGGTGGAGAAGAAGATGAGCAGACTAGATGAAGAAAGAAGATGAAGTTTAGCAGCTTGTCCAACATAAAAAAAAGTACAGCATATTGTATTAAATTTTTCAAAAGAGAATAACAACGGAAGGAAATTGACAGAACAAAATAAATGTAAATAGAAAAATCTGAGAATAACAACAGTCAGGACCATAATTCAAGAAAATTAAAAGCTAATGACCGTTGGGTTTATGCACCGTGGAAATTGAATAGACACAAGAGATCAAAAAGGTACGAACGGGTACCGATACGGAATCGTTTTCACCAATTTCGCTGCGTACCAGAATTCAAAGCACAGGATGGCATATACCGCAGAGATCAGCGCGACGAGACGATCAAAACGGTATACAGATATCAGTGGTACGATAATCCGATCAAAAGTCGATATTGGTACCAAAATGCTGCTAAAATGTCAGAAATAAGATGAACGGAGCAATAGAAGTCCAAATTTAGAGAAACGAAATGTGACGTCTCACTCAGAAGATGATTTACAAATTTTCTGCATAAAAATATTCAGATTTGGAAAATAGTTTATTATCATCAAATGTTAACTGATTTAAATTTAAATAAAATTACACAATAAAATAAACTTCCATATTAGCTGACGAAAATTTACCAGTTGCTATGTTTAACTAGACGCATTCCAAACATCAAATTTAAATTTCAAATTTTTATCATTTAAAATTTCACAAAATTTCAATTAAATATATTAAATAAACAAATAAAATTATTAAAAATTTTACGGGTCGTTACACTCTCCCCCACTCAAAACTTTTCATCCCCGAAAAGGAAGGAGGTAGGAGAATAGAAACAACCAAAAAGAAAAATAGATTTGAAAAACAAATAAAACAATTAATTTAAACCATATAAATTTTATTTTAAATTAATTTATATTCAACAATTGTTTTTAAATTCAAGGTATCGCATTAAGTTGATTTTATTTAAATTTTTTTTATCTTTGATACAAAAAGGTTTCTTTCAAAACAAAATTTTATTTAATTTGTCTCATTTACTATTCAATCAACTTATTATTCTATTAATATTTTGTAATTAAAATTTAAGTGTATAACATTTATAAAATCATTCAACATCAATTTACATTGTAAATTATTCAATTTCATATTCAACTTCTGAATTATTTAAGTAAGTTGTATTAGAATGAAATTGGGTATTATACAAGTGAAATTCCCAATTCAATTATTACAAGTTTAAATATTTGTTCAAAATTTTGCTTCATTTATTATTGAAATTATTCTTAGCAAAATTCAGGAATTAAATTTTCCAATTAACTTCAAACAATTTAGAGATAAATATATTATATTTTCAAATCAAATTTATAAACATAGACCTATATATACATTATAAATCAAATCATACCCCAGAAATTCAAATCGAATTCAAATTCCAAAACAAAAGTGTAGCAAAGCTACTGAGTGGCCTCTCGTCTTCGAAACTCGAAAATGAATATCGATGATGCTGCAGTCATCACCGAAATTATTTTCCAGTGACAAAGAGAAGAGTACTGATTTAAAACTTTTAAAATTCTTTGAAACGGTTTTAGTTTGAAATTAATTTAAATAATATACATTTTTAAAACCTTAAAACTTTAAAACCATAGTTCAAAATCATCGGAAATTTAAATTCTCAAATTTTTAATTTAAATTCATTTCACATTCTAAATAAGTTTATAAACCATGTTTATAAATTCATTTATAGAACAATAAATGATAATCAAATATTATCATTCAAATAACCAATTTAATTTACTTATTATTTTCCAGAAAAATTTTCACTTGTATATTTATAATATAATCATACAAATTTATTTCATTTACCAAATTTGAAAATAGTATTGTGTTAGTTTGCTTTGTTAAAGTGTTTTGGAAATCCTATCGATAGCGTTGATCAGACGAATCGATCGAAAACCCAAACCAACATCAACAACTCAAACAACACAATATAAAACATTTTTAATATTAATTACAAATACAAAATACACTCCCTCACTCGATGGTGTAGAATGGGTTTAAAACAAAGATAGAGATCCAAATATAGAGGGATCCTAACTAAAAGAATTCAACTAGAAGATAGGCTCGATAGGGAGATAAATAGATTTCAAGAGAAAAAAGAATGGATAGACTTATATAAATCGCGGGCAACCTTAAATGGGTCAACCGTGACTTCAAAATAAGATCGAGGTAGTATTCTGGAGCAAATTGATATTTGATCGCCAGAGATAGAATTCGGGTATAGCAGATGATAGCAGCATCGTATACTGAGGATACAGAAATCTCTGGTGAATCAATACCGATTGTAAAGTAGTTTCACCCCTTTACAAATCATTCAGAGATTGGCGAGACCGTCGATTTATTATAGAGATCATCCGAAGTGGAGTTATGGGATACTCTAGAGTCAAGAAGCACGAATAGGGGAGACAAGAATGGACTTTGGAACCGAAGGGAACGTTCCAAAATTCAAAGAAAACCGAGTCAAAGAAGAAGGAATTCAAGCTCGAACGAAAGTGATTCTGTAATTAAATTTACTTTATATGCTAAGCTTTGCCTAAAACCAAAGCTCTGATACCACATGTAACGACCTGAAATTTCAACCATTCGCATCCACACATGTCGGACTTGAATTGCTCAAAATATCAGATTGTTAATTTATATTTGGAAAAACTCAGCATATATACAGTAAATAAATAATTACAAAGTCACAGACACAGAGTAATATAACAATAGTGCAGCGGAAACAAAAGAATAGTAGTTCATGAAGCTACTATATAAATATAACCGAGTTAAACAAGATACAACAGAAGTCTCGAATACAATAGTCAAATACAAGATCAGAATACATCACTGGAATCAACTGAATATCTGAAAGCTGGATAGATAGTTGTATCTCCAAGCGAAGCTCCAACTCCAAAGGTGAGTCTCGAATACTGGTACACTCAGTCTGACCCGAGCGTAAAGCAAAACACAAAACACTCGAGTCAGGATTAACATTCTTATATCAATAAATCCAACTCAAGTGAAATAACAACTGAAAATACAAGTAACTCAAAGGATGTTTGGGATAACCATCCTCTAAGGATCCTGTTAACGTAAAAATCGACGCTAACACCCCAGTGTGAGTATTAGTAAAGTGAAAGCACCATCCGTTGGTACGGGAACTAGAAATAAGAAGAGAAATCACAGAAAAGCAGTAAAAGACAACAGTTTTATAGTGGTTCGGCTTAAGATCTAGCCTACGTCCACTTTAATCACTTTTATTGATGATTCGGTTACAATTCTTTACAATGCACTTTGATTACAACACACTTGAGACGAGTAGCTAGAACTTTGATGTAAGATAACTCTTTGAATCCATGTCGGATGTGTTAGATCTCCTCTTGAAGTTCGTTGAAGCATCTTTGGTGTTTGAAGTGTCGGATGAGTCGAGAAAACAGCAGAGTATAGGCACTTCAGAAATGATCCAAAAGTCCTTTTGAAGTTGGAGTAGGTGCAGTATTTATAGGGAGAATCTGGAGTTAGGTCGTAGGTCGTGAGCGACCTAAGGGTAGGTTGTAGGTCGTGGGCGACCTGGTGGGCATGGTTTGCGGCTTAACAGGGGTGCACTTGATCTATCTGAACGAGGTGGTAAGTTGTAGGTCGTGAGCGACCTAGGGAGTAGTCGGCGACATAACTGTGTTGAGATATCTTAGTGGAGCGACTTAAGTTGGCTCGACCTATAACTTAGGTTGTTTAGTTGTTAAAACGCTAGGTCTCTAGGTCGTTGAACTATTCCATCTTTAGGTCGCTAGGTTGCTTTGTGATGTTAGGTCGCTAGGTCGCTTCGTCTATCTACTGTGGTATACTGTTGCCCATGTTGATAGTTAGGTCGCTGGAGCTTTAGGTCGTTAGGTCGCTGGAGCTTTAGGTCATTAGGTCGCTGGAGCTTTAGGCCGTTAGGTCGCTGGAGCTTTAGGTCGTTAGGTCGTTAACCTGCTATGATCTCCAGAACCTTTAGCTCGCTAAGTCATTAGGTCGCTGAGTCCATTAGATCGCTAGGTCGCTTGTGAAGCTAGGTCGCTAGGTCGCTTCAAAAAGAGGAGTTAACACTTGCCCCTCGAAGTACAGGCCTATGTCATAGGTCGTGTGCTTTGATCTGATTCTGCTAGGTTGTGAGTGACCTAAAACATGTGCTAACTCGCATGAACATTCGCCTTCTTCTCTTTGCCCCATATAAACTGCTAGCTCGCTGCTTCTTCCTTGCTTAACTGCTTCGACATCCCGCTCTGCCATTAACAAAACTTTGTGATTTCAAAGGTGAATTCGAGCTAATCAGTTGATGATTCATCCTTGCTATCATATTGCGTAAGTAAACTCAATCTTTATCCATCCCACGATCACCATCAAACCACGAATTCCAATCTTCAAATCCCAGACCAATTTCGTACGCCGTGTTTCACTTTTCGAGTCATGTTGTGGTCGGTTTTGATCGCCATTAGCTATGTTGCCATTGTGATTCACGAAAGCATAGTAGCGTGCTGGATCTATGATGAATAAGAGATGGTTTGAATCTGCGTTGGGCGATTTGATGGTGTGGATAGTTAAATGGTCTAGCTGTGAAGATGGTAGATTTTGTTGCTTAAGTGATAACGGGTTATCGGGTTAACAGTTAACGAGATAGCGAGCTGTTGAGTGGAGAAGAAGTTAGCGATTTAGCAAACTGAGCGAATTAGAAACCTTCGCGACCTAAGAAACCTGGCCGACCTAACAGACTAACCGACCTAAGAACTCTCGCGACCTAAGGATCCTTGCGACCTAAAGAAAGCTGAACGACGTTCGAATCTGCGACTTAACTTCCTGTAGCATCACCTTTTGCGACTTAGGTCGTAGGTTGCGCTGGGATTCAAACGACCTAGGACTTAGTTAGATTTGCTCATGAATTCCAAGCAAAACGACTTAATAGAAACCCGACCTATGCTAGGTCGCTTGTGCACAGTCTGGACGACCTAGGAGATAAGAAAAACTGGAACAGTTGTAAAATTCTGAAAGAACTTGATTGAACTGTTTGAACTTGAACTGTTTGAACTTTGTTGCACTTCCTTACAGATTATACTAACTTTTAATCTAACAACCTGTTAAACACAACATTTGCTGAAAACTAGGGCAAGTATACTTCCATTGATTGCCCACATCGAATGACAGATTAGTCGATAAAGAATAATCAACTTAAATGAACTATGTGAATGAAACGCTGTGAATTAACAAGTTCAAGTGAAGTATTAAAGCAAAGCTAAAATAATCAACTAAAGCTGATTTGTTTGCATCAACACTATACTTGGACTTAAAATAACAAGCCCTGAAACTCTATAATTGACAAATGTCAACTAATTTGATTCCAGTTATATTTGCTTGTCATTTTACTAGTTCTACACAACACTTCACACTTTTAGGAAACGTGCACCTTCATATTTGAATGTCCAGTTCCTTGTGTAGAATGACTTCTCAACAAGAAGAGACAGTTGGACAAGCTGAAGAAGTCTTCCCCATAGCTAATCTCTTGGATAGTCCTCCAGAAAGAATTTCAACCACTCTGAATCAATGGGCGTTCAGTCAATTATGTATTCAGTTTGGTATTGCCGAAACGGACGCTTTGCTTCCTGGAGTAAACGATACTGCTGACAGGCGACCTCTTGGTTTTGTCGCAGTTAATCGTCAGATGTGCTTAAGTGGAGCTATTCCTCCCTTTAACGATTTTCTTCGACAGCTTCTTCTTCGATTAACTATCTCTCCCTTCCAGCTACACCCCAATGGTTATGCCATCTTGATGGGGTTGTGTGTGATGTTCAGGAGGACGCTCGACTGTCTTCCATGTTTTGAAGAGATTTGCTATTTGTGCACTTTTGCGAAGAACAAAGATCACCCTTCAATTATACTTGTGAGAGGCGCAAGAAACCGTAAATTGATTCAAGACTTGCCCGAGAATGCACACGGGTTTTTAGGCCAATTTTTCTTCGTTCGCTGCCCCTCAGTGTTCTATGCCATCTGGAGAATAGGAAGTAAGATTGCTTATTTCCGCTCACTTCATTTTCCTGAATTTCTTGAAACTTGAATTGTCAAGTACCGAACTTCATTCTTTACTTCTGTAGCACTTCCTCCTCCGCTTAGAGATCCCAACCACAAGCCAACCTTCGAAACATTAAGTGCCATGGCGACTGAAGAGAGAAGCATCAAATTTTTGCTGAAAGATGAATTTCTTCACCAATTTGAGCTTTTACATTCCTATCGATCCACTCAGATTCATGAAGTTTCTAGTTCTGAGACTGAAACATCAGATGCCCCGGTTTCTACCGAAGAAGTCGCATCGAAGGAAACTATTGCAGGAGCTTCGTTAGTGAAGTGTTCTATCCCCGTCGATGTCGCGGGGTCATCTGGCAAGCTCACACTTTCCCCGGTGATCGAAGAAGAGGAACCTCCTCAACACTCCGGGAAGGCTGATGATAAAGGAGTTGAGAGAAAGAGTCCCGCTAAGCATGACGGTGATGACACTTTTGAGGGATTGAGCGATCTGATGATTACTTCATAGGAGCTCTTCAAAGACGACACTTCCACAACTAAAGTTACATCTCCAGCAGTTGAGGTGACATCTGCCTTGCAGCAAATTTCGTCAGCCCAAAAGTTGACTCCTGCTTCACAATCTGTCATCACTCCCCAACCAAAGAGTGGTTTGTAGTTTGACGCGCGTAGCTTGCACATCACACACACTTAGGATTTTTGGCACTTATACGCACTTAGCTTCTTTAGTTCGAAGATTTTAAAGTTTCGTATCTTTTTCATTTTCAGATTCTCCGATGGGGCGAAGTGGCTCATACTATGACGATTTCCAGAGCTATGGAAGGCGTGGCACTTATGACACCAGGCGCTATCTCCCTGCCTTTAGAGAAACTGACGAAGAAAGAGCTACTAGGAAGCTCAAGAAAGGAGGGACTATGAGGAGCGACATGAAAGAAGAGATGAACGTCATGACTCCTCTCAAAGAGGTGACGATTCTCATAAAAGAAAAACGCATGACGATAGAGGAAAGAGCCACATTGTTGAAGATCCAAGTAAACGGGCCAGGCTTAGCGAAAGGGAAGCGTCTGCAATTTCTGAAAAGCCTGCCACTTCTATCCCTCTCGACATCCCCTCCGGTTCTCCTACTCTTGAGAAAACTGATATTCAGACAATCATTAGCAGGCCTCAGTACCGAGTTGAACAAGGTCCGGCTACTCTTCAAAGTCGGTTCCCGCACTGGTGCTTGAGGGGAGTGCGCTTTGACTTGGATTTGGTTCCCATTGATAAGCAGGCTATGCTAAGGAATCTTGACGCTGTTAAGCTTGACATCGGGAGAATGTCTGGATGGAAAAAGTTGGTTGACGAGCTTCAAAGGGTTAATCGTGCAAATCTCGAAGCCATGTTAACCATGGAAAATGATCATTCTGAATGGAAGAAAGTTCTTAAGCAGCACGATACAGAGATGAAAAACATTGCCGCTCATAATGAGGAGCTCGAGGCCAAAGTCAAGAAACTTGAAGATGATCTTGCCGCCTCTTCCACCTCTTTTACTCAAAAGGAAGAGGTACTTCAAAAGCAAGTACGTGATGCTCATGCTAGTCAACGAGACGCTGAGGCCAGATATGAGGCACATGAGAAAATTGTAGAGAGTTACCGCACTGATGTTGCTCAGTTGCGAGAAAAAACTAGCTCCCAGGACATGGAAATTGAAATGTTAAAAGCTCGACTTTCCAAAGTTGAAAAAGAGCGTGATGAGGTAGTTGCCGGCAAAGTTCCAGCCGAAGAATCTCACGAGGCAACTAAAGCCAATATCATCTCTACTTTATTCGAGTTTTACTTGCACAGCGTCCTGGGGCATGGTAGTCTCTCATTTTTGGGCCCTAAGTATGAGATTACTTTGGCCGAAGTGTGGGAAGCCGTACTCGATATGCTTAGAGGTGCTGGCTATGCAGAGGCAGATCTTGAGGCGCACTATCTGGATGATGAGGCACGTACTGCCCTTGCCAGGGGAAAAGAGCAGCTTGCCAGGGAGCGAGCCGAAGTAGCAGGAGGAGAGCGTTTGGAGAAAGCGCCTTAAACCGACCCCGTTCGTCCTCCGGCTTCGATCGACCCTGATACCATTGGCTCTTGTTCTTATTCTTTACTTCCTTCAAAAGCCGAAGTTAAAACCGCAATCACTGAGCCTCCCACTGTTCAAGTCGAGGAGAAGACCCAGGACGACACTGAAGCCGAAAACTTTGAAATCGATGTGATTAAGACGACTTCTCCAGGTAACTCCAAGTCTGATCTAGCTCAAGTAGACTGCTCGTTTGCTTCACATGAACTCGATGAACTTTTCGCCTATTACTTAAGCTTTGACGAGCCAATATCTTCTCTTTTTACGGAGAATACTGATTTTAACTTTTCTTCTTCTGTAGCGGAAATACCAAGTGCTGCACAAACTTCTCCTCTTCCAGCTGTTCCTCCTCCATCTCTTCAAGTCACTCCTGCTTCTCAGCCAGGGTCGCAGGAAGAACAAATAGAAGCCCTTCGAGGCTTGGATGATCCACCCGCTTCGCAAGAGCAGAAGGCCGGGGAACTTGGAGGAGGTGAGAAGACTCCGGAGCAACCTTATGATGATGACACAAAGCTATCTGAGCTATTTACTCCGGGCAGTGAGTCATCTTCAAAGAAGAAGGGGAAGCACGCAATTACGAAGAAGAAGAAGAAAAGCGCTTCTGTTGGTGAAGAAAAAGTGGAAGCGGATCCGGCCACACCTCCTTCTCCTTCCTCCCCGACCCGTCCACACCGGCTTCAAAAATTAATCATCAAGCCGGGCAAGAGTTCTAAAGGTAGCGGGAAGAAGGATTAGTGAGCTTGACTTTACGCTTATTGTTTTGCTTTTTGCTTTTTGCATGTATTGACCGGAGATTGTGCGGGTACCGGCTCCCGCTTGAAACCTGCACATGTACAAAAATTTCAAAGTATGGAATAAAATGTTTCTTTTTACTTGTACAATTTCTTGTCTGTATTCGTGAATGCATTTATTCCTTGTTTTTGCACAAGTTTCTTTATTTACTTTATATGATACTATAGTGAGCTCGTGGTATGATGTTTGAGCGTTGTTTTTATTAATATAGCTATATGCCACCATACCATGGCTCATTGCAATATTATGAAAAGACTTGCACTCTTATTTTAGAGAATAATTCTTCCGTTTTGAGGAAATATTATTCTGCTTTTAATAGGGTATGCCTTGTATCGGAGAATTTTTTCTTTCTCTCTTTTTTTTAAAGAACACTTCAACTTTCGGGGATGATCACTTTTATTTGTTGAAAAGTGGATTCCCTTACACAGTGAAGCGGGCTTCTGAAGAATGCTTTGATCTGTTTGTCAAAAAGTTATATCTCATCGTTGAATGGGTCCACGGGACAGACGTCAGCTGTTTTATCGGATATTTGTTTGTACAAATAATCATAAGTATTCACCTGCGGCCTGGAACCTTCTTTTTGAGAAGGTGCCCCTTTAGTGGTTCCATCGACGAAGTTTTTGGATATGCCTTGTTAAAGGGCTTCACTTGTTTAGTGCTTCCGAAGAAGGTTTGTGACTCCGAAGCAGTTTTTTGCCTACGAAGAGGTCTTTGTTTGTGTGCCTCCGAAGAGGGCTTGTGGTGCCTCGAAAGAGGGCTTGTGGTGCCTCAAAAGAGGGCTTTTGGCCTCCGAAGAGGAGCATTTGGTCTCCGAAGAGAAGCATTTGGTCTCCAAAGAGGAGCGTTTGGCCTCCGAAGAGGAGCATTTGGTCTCCGAAGAGAAGCGTTTGGTCTCTGAATTTGGTCTCCGAAGAGGAGCGTTTGGCCTCCGAAGAGGAGCATTTGGTCTCCGAAGAGAAGCGTTTGGTCTCCGAAGAGAAGCGTTTGGTCTCCGAAGAGAAGCTTGGTCTCCGAAGAGAAGCATTTAGCCTCCGAAGAGGAGCATTTGGTCTCCAAAGAGAAGCATTTGGTCTCCGAAGAGAAGCATTTATTGCTTGTGTCCTTCCACCATCTGTTTCTTAGCGATTCCTCGTTATCACTTCAAGTACATGCCTCATTCTTTTGCAAGTTGTTTGCTTTTTGCCAGAGAAGTGTACTTTATCGTTGAGTGAATCCACGGGGCAGACGCAAGCTACTGTACCAGATGTTCGTTTGCACAAACGATCGCGGTTGGTTAGCAAGGGTCTGGAACCTTCTCGTCAGGAAGGTGCCCGCTTTGGTGGAACCATCAACTGTTTGTGAATATCACTTCTTTTGTAGGAGTTGAATTTTGGAACTTTTGTGGCTTGGCGTTTATTTATCGAGTGATTTGTAGGAATCGCTTGGCTTCGTGATGTGTTGAATAGGTAAGCTTTGCTTTGATAACCTGCAATATTAAATCGACATTTTAGCAATATTTTTAATATATTTGCATATCGAAATGAGACAGGCATCTTATAGTATTAAAGAACACAAGATTTATCGTTCTTTATTATTGATTCGCACCGATTTCTCAGTGGTTTACAATACAAGAGTTATACATCCATCATCATTTTACAAACTTAAGCAATGCTTTTTAAGTAAAATATGGATGCAAGTGATTGTTGTTCCAGAATCTCGGGATTGAATTTCCATTTCCGCTGGATTCATTATTTCTGATCCATATGCCAATCAGAATGGAGTGTGGTCAGACGCAGTTCATTAACTTCTGCCTGCTGGGTGAGGACCCCCTGTGACAACATTAATGACAAGCTTCTTGGATTCCTGCACTGCAGTTTTGTCGCCTGAGCCGGATTGATGGGTAGGAAGTTGTTGCCCCTGAGTGGATGAGGTTGGGTCGACTCTGTTTGTCTTCACATATTGTTGCAGTTTATTCTATTTCAGCAACTCTTCAATCACATTTTTTAACTGGCGACACTGGTTAGTGTCATGGCCAGGTTGATTGTGAAATCGACAGAATTTCCCATTATGCACTGCACCTCTCCCCATCTCAGGTGGTTTGGGATACTTGACAACATCCTTCGTTGCGAAGAAGATATTCTCCGATGTATCAGTTAAGGGAGTAAAATATGAAGGATTAGAACGGTGAGGTTTCTTCTCATTCCTCTGCTTCTTTCCTCCGTCATTTTCCCTTTTCTGGTTTCCAGATTCTCTTTTGTTAGAAGCAACATCGTTATTCTTGACTTCGGCAACAACTACTTTTGCTGGCACAGAAAGGCTTTCTAGGCGCATGAATTCGTCGGCCTTTTTATAAAACTTCTCAAGTGAATTCGCTTCCTTCATTTTTAACCATCTTCCGAATTCACTTGATTTGTCGATGGCTCGCATCAAGTAAGTTAGGACCATACGGGGTTCTGCATTATCCACTTCGGCCAAGGCTATATTGAAACGGTTCAAGAAAGATTTGACAGATTCTCCGGGAGCATGTTCAAGGCTGGACAGTGACATTATATCCTTAGCTTTTGAAGCATACAACCAGAACTGATCCTTGAATTTTCGAGTTAAGTCGGAGAATTGATATACGGACCGAACTGGTAGCTTTGTAAACCAAAGTAGAGCCACTCCTTCCAAGTACACTGGAAAGTATCGGCATTTAATCTCATCTGATGCTCTTGCACCGGTCATATGCTAGTCATACTTATACAGAAAATGATTAGGGTCACTTGTTCCCCTATAGGCCGGGATAGTAGGAGGTACAAATTTCCTTGGAAATTCTGCTTTCAGGATCCTTTCAGTAAACAGAGTTTTGCTTGGAGCAAATCCCCAGTCGCTCTCATTTTCTTCCCTCTGCATGCTCTCTTTCATGATTCGGCGAACCATCCCTGATAGGTACTCCTCATTGTTCAGAGGCATCGCCGGGCAAACGTCAGCTATTTTTTCGGAAGTTTGCCTGGGCAAATGTTCGCGAAAAGTTGGCTGTGGCCTTGAACCTTCAGCTTGGAAAGGTGGCGCTTCGGCGGTGCCAGTTGCTCTTTGAGGAATACCTTTCTCTTGGGAATTATGGGCATCTTTGGCAAAGGTTATTTCATTGTTTTCTGGTTGTCGATTTGCCCCAAGCAGAGCGTTTAATCTGTCCATCATCAAAGAATTTTGAGCTTCAATTTGTTGGTATAATCCAGACACTACATCGTCTAATTCAGCCCTGGTGACTCCGACGGTAGGAGTTGCCTGGTTTGATGCTGGGGAAGCGGAAGTCCCCTCATGAGCATTTTCGGATCTGGTAGATCTACCCTTTCTTCCAGGAGTCATGATTTCAGATAGACTTCTGGTTTTTAAGGAGGATCTTTCAACAAATCTTTGCGAAGCAATGATGTGAACACTCCTGAGTTCGATATTCTCAGTGAAAGCACCAAAAATGTTAACATAAAAATCGATGCTAACACCCCAGTGTGAGTATTAGTAAAGTGAAAGCACCACCCGTTGGTACGGGAACTAGAAATAAGTAGAGAAATCACAGAAAAGTAGTAAAAGACAACAGTTTTATAGTGGTTCGGCTTAAGATCTAGCCTACGTCCACTTTAATCACTTTTATTGATGATTCGGTTACAATTCTTTACAATGCACTTTGATTACAACACACTTGAGACGAGTAGCTAGAACTTTTATGTAAGAGAACTCTTTGAATCCATGTCGGATGTGTTAGATCTCCTCTTGAAGTTCGTTGAAGCGTCTTTGGTGTTTGAAGTGTCGGATGAGTCGAGAAAACAGCAGAGTATAGGCGCTTCAGAAATGATCCAAAAGTCCTTTTGAAGTTGGAGTAGGTGCAGTATTTATAGGGAGAATCTGGAGTTAGGTCGTAGGTCGTGAGCGACCTAAGGGTAGGTCGTAGGTCGTGGGCGACCTAGTGGGCATGGTTTGCGGCTTAACAAGGGTGCACTTGATCTGTCTGAACGAGGTGGTAAGTTGTAGGTCGTGAGCGACTTAGAGAGTAGTCGGCGACTTAACTGTGTTGAGATATCTTCGTGGAGCGACTTAAGATGGCTCGACCTATAACTTAGGTTGTTTAGTTGTTAAAACGCTAGGTCTCTAGGTTGTTGAACTGTTCCATCTTTAGGTCGCTAGGTTGCTTTGTGATGTTAGGTCGCTAAGTCGCTTCGTCTATCTACTGTGGTATACTGTTGCCCCATGTTGATAGTTAGGTCGCTAGAGCTTTAGGTCGTTAGGTCGCTAGAGCTTTAGGTCGTTAGATCACTGGAGCTTTAGGCCGTTAGGTCGCTGGAGCTTTAGGTCATTAGGTCGTTAACCCGCTATGATCTCCAGAACCTTTAGCTCGCTAAGTCATTAGGTCGCTGAGTCCATTAGATCGCTAGGTCGCTTATGAAGCTAGGTCGCTATGTCGCTTCAAAAAGAGGAGTTAACAGATCTGTTAAACTATTTATATATAGTAGTGTACGTTAAGTAGATAATGCCTATTAGTAATATAAAGTATAAAAATAGCGTTAAGGCGTTACCATTATCCCCCTTAACACATTTTATATAAGCGTCATAGTCTATACAGCACTGTAAACTCCACCGTAAACTAGTGGGCTATCAGGGAGTACACCATAGGTATAACACAAAACAAATTCGTAGTGGTCGCACATAGGGATACGAGTATGACAAGGCACATGAGGCAATACCCAAGGTAGTGAAACTACAGTTTGCCTGATCCGGACTGGTGAGAATGCATCACCGCAACGATCGCAACACCGCGAAACAACACTCCCAATTCGAGAGTGCGCACCAATCAAAAACAAGTAATGAGTAGTTTACGAAGAAGTGTGTCCGCTAGAGGTAGCTAACCTCACTGGCCCGGCACGGCTCCTGTTTAAGTCATTTCCAATTTGACACAAGTGTCAAGGTCATCCATTATCGTTCTCTTTATTCAAATCCCGCAACGTCATCATTCCAACCACTTCATTTTGGATCACACTCCGCGTATAATAGTTATTAAAGTGGTTTTCGGTTTAGACAGAGAGTATGTCCCAAACCGATCCCAGACTCTTTAATAACTACGTAATTATTACATCGATTG
The DNA here is from genome assembly GCA_030737815.1 of Allium fistulosum. Taxonomy (NCBI): domain Eukaryota; kingdom Viridiplantae; phylum Streptophyta; class Magnoliopsida; order Asparagales; family Amaryllidaceae; genus Allium; species Allium fistulosum. Next base: position 870,954,308 of record CM060907.1, on the reverse strand, counting down.
GTCATTTAATAAACTTTCAAAATAGTTTATATTTCAAAACAAAAATATCATTGCCATTTCAAAACCATATCAATATGATATCACTTCCATTTCAAAACCAAATACGATATCATTTCCATTTCAAATATATCCATCTCAAATATATCCATTTACAAAATCTTAGTACTTCAAAGATATAACACTTTCTAAATCAAACACTTTGGAAATCATAATACTTTGGAAATCAAAATTTAGAAATCGTAATGCTTTGGAATCATAACACTTCCCATTTAACCATTTAAATATAAATAATAGTATATGTAATAAAAGTTTATAATTTAAAATAGTTTATATAAAATAGTTATAATTTGAAATAGTTTATATTAAAAATAATTTATATTAAAATAGTTTATATGAAATAAATTTATAAAGTAACATATATAAATAGTTTTAAATATAATTTAAAAATACTTTATATAATAAAATAGCTTCCTCAAATTTCACAAATAAATTCCAAATCAACACCAATCCCAAAATTTCAAATTTAATCAAATCACAACCCATCAATTTCAATTCAATTCAGTTTCTCAATAACCCCTTTCAAATTATGTCGATTTCAGACGGATTTGAACCACAAAATAAACCATTTTAATTTCAATATATTTCAAAGCTTTAAGTATTCAACAATTCCCAATACTAAATTTGAAAATTTCATATATATATCAAATTCAATTTTCTATTATTTAGTTTTGAAATATTTACTTAATAAATCCAATATCATTTAAATAAAACTTCAAATTTCAAATCACTAAATATTTCCTTCAATTATATTTTAAACTTGAAATATTCATTTTAAATCATCTTAAACCAAAATCAAGTTATAAAATCGTATCCTTACATCGTCAAATTAAATAAGTTTCAAATCAATTTAATTAAAGCCAATTCTTAATTAAATACCATTTCAAATATATTTTAAATCCACTTTAATTTAAAAATTATTCATAAAATAATTTCAATATCAAATAAAACCATATATATATCTTCCAAAACCATACAAATTATTTCAATATATATATATATATATATATATATAGACCACGGTGTTTGTTTATAATTTTCTATCCTATGGTCAAGTGATACGGATATTTATCATTTCAATCCGCAATTTTAAAATATATACGTGTATATATCATTTCAACCCGCAATCCCAAATTTAATTCAAATGAAAATCGCTTGGGTTTATCATTTCAACCCATAACGATATTCTCCTATTCTAAAGATCGTTCGGGTATGTATCACTTCAACCCATAGTGAATTCTATACTAACGGGGAACTTGCAGAGTGATAACAGATAAGATAAAATATAACAGGCATATAACATCAATACAAATAACAAAAAATGGTGTCAGATGCCACAGGTTAACACATACAGATAATAGCATTTATAACAATCTAAATAACTAACAACAACATATTTCAATTGTCATTTCAATTGAAATCAAATTTAATAAATAAAAGAACGTTAATCGTGAGTGATTGCTCACCTTTCGAGGCTATGGAGACAACGATAACTGAGATAATGGTACGGGCATGCACTAAGATTCATACACGAGCAAAATTTCATCTGAATTTGATGGAAACAAACCAAGATAAGCTATAGATTGATGGAAATGAGGCTGATGACTTGATATCGGCGAAACCAATCAATTTTCTTGTTATAAGTGGAAACGAAAATATACATATTTATTTTCAAATCAAAATTTTAACTTTAATATCAAAAATAGAAATCTATATATATATTTTAAAAAATCAAAATGTTTATAAGTATATACAAAATCCTTATTATATTTAAAACCATATGCTTAGAATACATACTTGATATAAAGTTTAAAAATCGATGTCTATAAAAAAAGTCAAGATAACTTACGCATCAAAACCCAACATACCGGACTAAAAACATGATAAACCATAATATATTAGACTCATATATGGTAGGCTTATAAACAAATATATGTAAAATACCGTAACATATATATATACAACATAAATATATATATATATATATATATTTACTTACTTATATATATATATAAGAAGACTGCAGCTTAAGTAATAAACAACAACTTATATAGCTTGTCATATGTTAGATCTTTATATAAAAAGTATATATACAATAATATATAAGACGAAAAGGCATAGTAACCTTCAGATTGGAAATATATATACATATGACTCCAAAGCATACATATATACTTAGTAACATGCAAGATACTTATATGTAAATCTATACAAAATGTCCAGATCAAAAATACCCATTTATAATGCATACATCAAAACTTATATACATATATATAAATCTGAATATCCAAATATTTGAAGCTAAAATCAAAAAGAGTCATTCATATATTGTGTTCTAAATTCTTATATTTATGTGCAAGCTGCACTACTACTTAAATATATGTGTAACAGATCTTAGGGTATATATATGCTTCATGTAACAACAAATCTATATACATAATATATATACCTAACAGATTATATGAATCGACAGTAAACTAAACATATACAAAGCATATACTGAGATGAACACATTTTATATATAAACTAGATATCGTACACTTTTATACACATATATCTATATATAATATATATATATATATATAACTTAAATAGATAATATACAAATTTATATATACATATACACTGTAATCTATAACTGCTGTATAACATAATACATAACTTAATATAAAGTTCTGTAACTAAAAATCCTAAAATCATAAACGAAAATAGATGAGATATACCTTAAATAAAGTCACAGCTTGGATCTCGGTGAGGCTGATTTGAAGAGAAAACAGGCAGGGGAGAAAGAAGAACTATTGCAAGGCTTGGGTACACGGCCACGTGAGCAAAGGGGAAAAAGGAGATGGTGCGTGAGTCTGGGTGGCCGAGATGCTCGCTGGCGGAGATGAGGTCGAGCGGAGGTGGTTGATGAGGTGCTGGTTATGGTGTTGGAGAGTACCGACATGAGGGTGGTGCTTGGTGATGAGGATGCATGCGGGCTTGGAGGCGAGGCTCAGTTGAGCGGATGGGGTCGAGCAGCTAGTTCCAGATTATAAAATATATTTACAAGCTTTCCAAATTTTTTTTATTTATATATGAACCCGAGATAGAAATGGTGGAGAAGAAGATGAGCATACTATATGAAGAAAGAAGATGAAGTTTAGCAGCTTGTCCAACATAAAAAAAAGTACAACATATTGTATTAAATTTTTCAAAAGAGGATAACAACGGAAGGAAATTGACATAACAAAATAAATGTAAATAGAAAAATCAGAGAATAACAACAGTCAGGACCATAATTCAAGAAAATTAAAAGCTAATGACCGTTGGGTTTATGCACCGTGGAAATTGAATAGACACAAGAGATCAAAAAGGTACGAACGGGTACCGATACAGAATCGTTTTCACCAATTTCGCTACGTACCGGACTTCAAAGCACAGGATGGAATATACCGCAGAGATCAGCGTGACGAGACGATCAAAACGGTATACAGAAATGAGTGGTACGATCATCCGATCAAAAGTCGATATCGGTACCGAAATGCTGTTAAAATATCAGAAATAAGATGAACGGAGCAATAAATGTCCAAATTTATAGAAATGAAATGTGACGTCTCACTTAGAAGATGACTTACAAATTTTCTGCATAAAAACTGTGACGACCCAACTTTCTACCACCAGAAAGTTGCATCGTCTTTAAGAAAGAAAGGGGTGAGAAATAGAAAAGATAGAGAAGAGAGAAGAAACAACATCAGAATCTCAACAGCGGAACGAATGAAATATAATATATCACATAAGAGATTACATAGTAACATATACATCAGAGTTACACAGATAATACATCACATACTAGACAGTTATAAACACATGTCTAGTTAATACAACTCGATACAACTCAAATACAACACAAAGATACCAACACAGCGGAACACTATACATATCTACAACGCTGAAGCCTCCTGCTCCATTGCTCCTCCACAATTCATCAAAGCTAACCAGAATCCCTTGGCTACTCGTAAAAATTTGAGTACCTGAGAGTTTATGAAAAACAGAAATAAACTCCGGGTCAGACATGGGTCTGGTATGAGTAACAGGTTAAAGTTGCTTAACTTTGAAAATCCTTTAAAACAAAAGGTATCACGTAAGATTTCCCACACAAAAACATGGAAAAGTTTTTACCTTACGCTAACCAAAACTTTGATAGGAAATTCAGTGATATTATAATAGGTCTAGGGTTTTCAAGTAAATAAGAAATAGCTGAAATTGTTACATCTATTAAATTCCAGCATACTAGCCAAACATGTGGGTAATACAATCAAATCTGTTGGTACTTATTGGAGATTGGATTCCATACAATGGCAGGGCTACTGGGGTACCGCCCGTCACAGTACCTGGCCTAGATCAGCGTACCGAGGACCCACCCTAAGTCCCCTGCAACACAAGGCCGGAACCATCCCTTACTGGACAGTCCCAAACAAGACAACCCCAACAGTTGGAGCTCAAAACTGCCCACACAACCGAAGTAAAAAGGGACATCTAGACAGGGGTATATCTCGCTCTCAAGTGGGTGCTACCCACGAAGCCTTGCTGCACCTCCCCTGTTTTAGCCATTCCCGGTTGATGAGGCTTGAGGCTACGATTACCTCATCAGAACACATCACTTAGAATGCTCATCGTCCACCTGACGATGTTCTGAAAGCATTCAATCCATACAAGTTCGTTCCGGGTTCGAACGAAACCGAAGGCATTATCACATTACACTCATTTTGGAATCACCCTCAGAGTTAACGACAATAACCCTTGCACACTGAATCTTCATCTTCACTTGAGATTCACGACCTATCATTAATTTGGATCGATGTGGTTTTCGGATATCCAAATCTGGAAACCCGATCCCGGTCTCATCGAAATCCAAACCGTATCTTTTAAGGCCAAGTTGTTTTAAAGTTAAAACAATTCATTACATTATCCATATACACACAGATAGATAATTCACAATATCACAGATAGAAAATCTACATTATCATTACAGCAAATAATTCACTTCAACCAAAGCATCCATATCACACAACATTACTTATCTCATATCTGAGATTTCAAACCATTCAAGGAAATCAATATCATCCATCATACATAAGCAAGGATTAATAATCACACAATTTATAATTAATTTAAAATGAATTAAATTAATTACTTAATCTCTACTTAATTTAAAGTAAATTAAATTAATTACTTCATCATTATAAATCTTGCTTACATAACCATTAATTAATTACAAATCAATTAATTAATCATTCTCTAATTTCCATCTTAATTAATCATCCTGGATTAAATTATCCTTTAATTACTTTCAAGTAATTATTCTTTAATTAATTTCACAAATTAATTATCCATTACCAAATACAGTAATTAATCTTTAATTACTCTATTAATTAATTAACTATAATTAATTACATTAATCCTTAATTAATTATATTAATTAATTACTCAAAAGCACTTATTATTGATTAATAAATCTTAATTAATCAACCCTTAATTTCATCATTACTTATATAATTTAATGATCCCTACTTATATTTTTAATTAATTATCCTATTTAAATAAATTACTTTAAGAAATTAATCTTAAATTAAACCATAATTATTAATCACTCTTGATTAATTCCATCTATTAATTAACTACCCTTAATTACTTCATTAAATAAATTAATTACTTCTTAATTAATTATCTTAATTAATCCCTTGATTAATTTCACACAGTAATTTAATCCAATTTACTTCCATTATTAAATCATCTTCAATTTATTACATACAGTAATTACCATTAATTACTTCACTATGTAATTATACTTCATTTATTACATTATGTATTTACTTATCAAATCATCCAGTGACTAATTTAAAATAAATTAAACTTAATTAATTAACTTAAACTAATCAAATCTAACTCAATTAATTACATTAAGTAATTAATTCCTTAATTACTTCCATTAAATAATTACACTTAAAATTTTCACAAATGATTATCTTTAATTAATTAATCTAATTAATTATTAAAACTAATCACATTTATTAATTATTTAACAAATCTTAAGTTAATGGCCTCCATTAACTATTTACAATTCTTAATTTCTTTCCTTAAGAAATTAAACTTAGACTTAATCATTATTAATTTTAAATTAATTTATCTTTAATAACCCATTAATTAATCTCTAATTATTTAATTATTTTAAGTTCTAACTATAACTTAATTAATTCTTAATTACTTTATTAATTAACCTAATCATAACTTAATTGCTTAATTAATAAATCTTTAATCATTAATTAATAATCTTTAATTATCTAATTAATGATTTTTAATTTCCAATTTGATTAACCCTTAATCATTTATTTAATCCTTAATCCTAAATTAATTAAATTAACTAATTATTTCTTAATTACCCCATTAATTTAATTAATTTCAAATCATTAAATCTTAATTTAACTTTAAGACAAAAACATTTCTTAATTATGACTAAATTGTCATTAACAAAACATTTGAAAACAATTCACTTTAAAATTTCATTTTAAATATAAGATTTTAAAAAAATGAATACCAAATTTAACTTTACAAAGTTTGAACCAATTTAAAAACCTTTTTAAATTCCATGTTAGAGAAATACTTGTTTATAAAAGAAATTTAAAAGAATTTAAACCAAATCCATTTTTAAAATTCATACCATTTAAATTATACTCTAAACACTTTAAATCTGGATTTTTAAATCTTGTTTAAATCTGGCCTTAAAATTTCTAAATTTCATTTCCAGATTCAAACGCAGACAGTTCTTTAAAAAACTGTAACTAGCCAAAAACCCAAGCCCATCCAATTTTGCTTCGTGCAAAAATCGAAAAGCTTTGAGTCGAACACTCGATTTACTTGAGAATTACCCGAGAACAAAATTCTCTGGCCAAACCAACATCACCAGACAACAAAGTGCACCGTGCACAAACACGGTGACTTTGTTCGCCTCCGACTAACTCCATTGATCTTCCCACATCGGCAAACAACTCCACCTCCTACCCTGATCATCAGATCGCCACCCAAAGCTCGAAATCAAATCCGAGACTTCAAAACCAACCTGGAACAAAGAATCTGGAACCACCTTAGACCTGAAACGCCTTCGTCTTCGATCCTCCGACCACCGGGGTGCCTATACTTCCGGTCACTCATCCGCCAACACCCCAGCTATCATTCCCTTGAGTTTCGTAGAACTCGATCATCTAGAGAAGCCATGCCGATCAAAAACTCCATTCTGGTCAAACCTAGGTTTACAAATTGAAATTCAACTACCGCTACCTCCATAGTGACCCGGTCCTCTTCTTGGCAATTTTCCTTCCATCTCTCATCACTCCACTACCCCCAGAAGAAAACCCGACCTCACAGATCCCCGAGATCATCAGAACTTCCCCTAGTACCAATTTCTGGTTAAACCAGAAATGCACCCACACATAAATACTAAAATTTATGATTTTTGTTTTAAAAAATATGTTTTTGATTAGAGATTTGATTTATAACCCTGAATTAGTAAATTATGAAATTTGAATTTTTGAATTAGCTTGATCATCTCTGTTCTTATAGTTTTCCAGAGCCATATCAAACTTGTTTTTGTTTACTTAAATTTTTAACATCTAATCTAGTATGAAACAAATAACTTTTGTTTATAGACTAAATCCTAACAGCAAATGGTTCAAGAAAAATGATTTTTGAATAAATCTTGAGCTAAAAAAAAACTGGTAACAGAGATCATACAAGAGATAAACATATACACATATTCACACATCCATATATATGCAGAAAATTCACCAAACATATATATATTCATACCAAAACACATACATTCCAGAACTTAACATAAAACCAAAATCAATTTAAAGCTTTTTAAATGTGATGTTACTCACCTCACATGAAGAAGCAGAGAACAGATTTTGAAACAGCTCTTTGAAAATCCTTTGAAAACCTTGAACTCTTTTAAAACTTGCACTTGAATGTTGAAATGCCTTATCAACCAAAAATACTTGTTTGTTTGGGAACTGAGTTGCTTTGATTTGAAAAAATGCAGTTGCTTTTGTTTGAAAATGTGCAGGTTTTCTTTTAGAAAATGATTCAGGCTGTGAAACAAGCTTTTGAAATTGCAAGCTGAACCCTCTTCTTAAATTTTCTTGTTGATTTAGATTGTTGTTGAAGCTGAACTTTTGTTTAAGTTGAAGTTTTATTTTAAGATGGTGTTTACTTCAGATGTACTCAGCTTGGATAGACGAAATGAGATAAGGAGTTGATATATATAAAACAAGTCACAGTATATTATTTTGTACAACAGGGTGATAAATGCTTTGTACAATATCAGAGATATTTTCTTGTGTTTTGTTTGACTAACCTGATTTACTACATCTTTGGTGGCTGAAAGCAAATTTGAATTTAATGGCATTTAATGCCTTGTCTCATTCCATGTTTACACATATATTTCCTTGCTTTTCAAGTGTGCATACTTAGTTAAATATATTTCTGTCATGTTTCATATTTGTTTCTTGTTTATTCATACTTATTCTTTATACCTTGCAAACACATGTATTGCAATAGTTTATATATTTACACTTATAAAACTACACTTTTTAATTTTTTTTTAAATAACCAATTTCTATTGTCTTTAAAACCTATCTATATCTATACATTTATTAATATCATTTGAAAATAATCACATTTATCAATTTGAAATAACTTATAAAAGAAATTATCTCTTTATTATAAATTACTTATTTAATCAAACTATATTTAAAAAAAACAAAACAACCTTTCTTGTTTAAATTTAAACTTAGGCTAAAATCATTTTAAACAAATAACTTTTATCTTGAGTATTTTAAAATCATATGGTTATTTATTTAATATTAAATTAAATCAAATTTCCAAATCACCAAAAATATTAAAATTAGAAAACATGCCTTTATTTATTATATTTAAAACAAAGCTTATCTATTTATAATATATAAAAATATATATACATTATAAATAGAAAACAATTTATTAGCTTTTAAAAGATAAATTATCAGTTAAATATTTATTTAAAAGAAGATTATTAAATCCATTCAAATCTTATTAACAAATATTATCAAATCAATTTAATTTTTAATGCAGATTATTAAATTGATATTGCCAAAAATTCCGGGATGTCACATTCCTCCCCTCTTAAAAGAATTTCATCCCCGAAATTTAAAACAAAGGTAATTTAATAATCTCATTAATAATTTAATTTTAAAAACACAAGCATATATTAATCATATGCTAACAACCATAGCAACCAACCCATCGAATCAAACAAATCTAACTATCCAGACAAAATTGTGGATAAAATTTCCTAGAGTTTCCCAAGTAAAAAATACCGAAATACTCGCCCTACAGAACCCAAACAAAACTGTACTACTAAGCTACAGAGCTCCTACTCATCTAGATCTACACAACTAGACAAGATATCAGACTACATACAAGTCTGACTCAACAACCAAACCTCTAGAACTGCTAGTTCCAAAACCAAAGATGGATTATACACGTACTCCCTCAGAGATACGTGAAATACATCGAATCCCAGTTATCCAAACTAACAATTCAATCCAAAAGACCAAACTCTTATCCTCACTAGAACATAGAGAAAATCCAAAATACCTCAGAGCTAGCTTCCCAATCTTACCAAACTATATAGCTCCTTCGATCGGGGAAAACTTACCCAAAATCAAATCTCAACTTCGAAATCCAAATTCCTCCGTCTCTTATCCACCAAACTCTTCTGACGATCCTGGGCTGTCTACATCCCTATCGATCCACTCACAATCAATACAAGAACACAAACTCTACTCCTCAAAATAAGAAGACTGAACTTACTTTTCCTATCCGAAAAGATAAAACAGATGCACTCCCAAACTGCTTCCGCTACACAACTCTGATCTGGAGTAGATGAAAATGCTAATGACGAACACAAGCACAAACTGGACAATACATCCCAGAAATATGGTTTAACAGATCCATAAAGATAAAATTCAGAAATCCCGAAAGATCTCTGACAAACCAAGAGACACTCAACTATCGCAAGTCACTTTTGCAATCAACCCAATCTAATATCCAAAGAAAAACTGTTCTCTCTTTACCAATCAGAACAGCTTAAGCCCATCTAGCCAATTTATCGAAGAAATGGGTCCACACAGCTGCTTCTGAACTTCACCTCTAGAAACTGCTGACAGATGACTTCCTTGCCTGCACACAGAATAATCTGAACTGCGACGCTGCCACTGATGCCAAAGACTTCCTAATCCAAACACCTCGAGAAACTCAGGCCTCAAAGCCAAACACAAACACCCAGCTGAACTCAGCCTCAACACCGATGCGGACACACTTCCTTATCCAAAGCTCCTTGAGAAACATCTTAGGAAACACCCTAGAGCCACTACATCTCATCACACAGCTACTAATTCCTGAGTTACCAAGATACCATGACTAGCTCTACTCAACTATTAGAATCCAAATCCTACTCATCCAACTTTCACTTCAAAAATGGACTCCGAACCCTAACAGGTTACCTTCAGAGATCAATGAAATCTGCCATCACTACAAAGCTCACTCGAGAGGGTATTAGGTCTACAGTCTCGACATATACACTTCCAACCACAAACATTCAAACTCCAACCATTGGTAGTCGTGTTACACACACCACTACCCTATCTACCTTTATAACTTATATTGGAAAACCCGAACAGGTAACCCAACAGATAGGTAGAAATATATACATATATATATATATATATATACACACACAAATACACTCTCTCAAGAAAGATACCACTCCAGAGTCTAGGTATTCACTCAACCTAGCGCTTTGATACCAACTGTGACGACCCAAATTTCTACCACCAGAAAGTTGCATCGTCTTTAAGAAAGAAAAGGGTGAGAAATAGAAAAGATACAGAAGAGAGAAGAAACAACATCAGAATCTCAACAGCGGAACGAATGAAATATAATATATCACATAAGAGATTACATAGTAACATATACATCAGAGTTACCAGATAATACATCACATACTAGACAGTTATAAACACCTATCTAGTTAATACAACTCGATACAACTCAAATACAACACAGAGATACCAACACAGCGGAACACTATACATATCTACAACACTGAAGCCTCATGCTCCATTGCTCCTCCACAATTCGTCAAAGCTAACCTGAATCCCTTGGCTACTCGTAAAAATTTGAGTACCCGAGAGTTTAAGAAAAACAGAAATAAACTATGGGTCAGACATGGGTCTGGAATGAGTAACAGGTTAAAGTTGCTTAACCTTGAAAATCCTTTAAAAAAAGGTATCACGTAAGACTTCCCATACATAAACATGGAAAAGTTTTTACCTTACGCTAACCAAAACTTTGATAGGAAATTCAGTGATATTATAATAGGTCTAGGGTTTTCAAGTAAATAAGAAATAGCTGAAATTGTTACATCTATTAAATTCCAGCAGATTAGCCAAACATGTGGGTAATACAATCAAATCCGTTGGTACTTATTGGAGATTGGATTCCATACAATGGCAGGGCTACTGGGGTATCGCCCGTCACAGTACCTGGCCTAGATCAGCGTACCGAGGACCCACCCTAAGTCCCCTGCAACACAAGGCCGGAACCATCCCTTACTGGACAGTCCCAAACAAGACATCCCTGGCAGTTGGAGCTCAAAACTGCCCACACAACCGAAATAAAAAAGGACATCTAGACAGGGGTATATCTCACTCTCAAGTGGGTGCTACCCACGAAGCCTTGCTGCACCTCCCCTGTTTTAGCCATTCTCGGTTGATGAGGCTTGAGGCTACGATTACCTCATCAGAACACATCACTTAGAATGCTCATCGTCCACCTGATGATGTTTTGAAAGCATTCAATCCATACAAGTTCGTTCCGGGTTCGAACTAAACCGAAGGCATTATCTCGTTACACTCATTTTGGAATCACCCTCAGAGTTAACGACAATAACCCTTGCACACTGAATCTTCATCTTCACTTGAGATTCACGACCTATCGTTAATTTGGATCGATGTGGTTTTCGGATATCCAAATCTGGAAACCCGATCCCGGTCTCATCGAAATCCAAACCGTATCTTTTAAGGCCAAGTTGTTTTAAAGTTAAAACAATTCATTACATTATCCATATACACACAGATAGATAATTCACAATATCACAGATAGAAAATCTACATTATCATTACAATAGATAATTCACTTCAACCAAAGCATCTATATCACAAAGCATTACTTATTTCATATCTGTGATTTCAAACCATTCAAGGAAATCAATATCATCCATCATACATAAGCAAGGATTAATAATCACACCATTTATAATTAATTTAAAATGAATTAAATTAATTACTTAATCTCTACTTAATTTAAAGTAAATTAAATTAATTACTTCATCATTATAAATCTTGCTTACATAACCATTAATTAATTACAAATCAATTAATTAATCATTCTATAATTTCCATCTTAATTAATCATCTTGGATTAAATTATCCTTTAATTACATTCAAGTAATTATTCTTTATTAATTTCACAAATTAATTATCCATAACCAAATACAGTAATTAATCTTTAATTACTCTATTAATTAATTAACTATAATTAATTACATTAATCCTTAATTGATTATATTAATTACTCAAAAGTACTTATTATTGATTAATAAATCTTAATTAATCAACCCTTAATTTCATCATTACTTATATAATTTAATGATCCCTACTTATATTTTTAATTAATTATCCTATTTAAATAAATTACTTTAAGAAATTAATCTTAAATTAAACCATAATTATTAATCACTCTTGATTGATTCCATCTAGTAATTAACTACCCTTAATTACTTCATTAAATAAATTAATTACTTCTTAATTAATTATCTTAATTAATCCCTTGATTAATTTCACACAGTAATTTAATCCAATTTACTTCCATTATTAAATCATCTTCAATTAATTACATACAGTAATTACCATTAATTACTTCACTATGTAATTATACTTCATTTATTACATTAAGTATTTACTTATCAAATCATCTAGTGACTAATTTAAAATAAATTAAACTTAATTAATTAACTTAAACTAATCAAATCTAACTCAGTTAATTACATTAAGTAATTTATTCCTTAATTACTTCCATTAAATAATTACACTTAAAATTTTCACAAATGATTATCTTTAATTAATTAATCTAATTAATTATTAAAACTAATCACATTTATTAATTATTTAACAAATCTTAAGTTAATGACCTTCATTAACTTTTTACAATTCTTAATTTCTTTCCTTAAGAAATTAAACTTAGATTTAATCATTATTAATTTCAAATTAATTTATCTTTAATAACCCATTAATTAATCTCTAATTATTTAATTATTTTAAGTTCTAACTATAACTTAATTAATTCTTAATTACTTGATTAATTAACTTAATCACAACTTAATTGCTTAATTAATAAATCTTTAATCATTAATTAATAATCTTTAATTATCTAATTAATGATTTTTAATTTCCAATTTGATTAACCCATAATCATTTATTTAATCCTTAATCCTAAATTAATTAAATTAACTAATTATTTCTTAATTACCCCATTAATTTAATTAATTTCAAATCATTAAATCTTAATTGAACTTTAAGACAAAAACATTTCTTAATTATGACAAAATTGTCATTAACAAAACATTTGAAAACAATTCACTTTAAAATTTCATTTTAAATATAAGATTTTAAAAAAAACGAATACCAAATTTAACTTTACAAAGTTTAAACCAATTTAAAAATCTTTTTAAATTCCATGTTAGAGAAATACTTGTTTATAAAAGAAATTTAAAAGAATTTAAACCAAATCCATTTTTAAAATTCATACCATTTAAATTATACTCTAAACACTTTAAATCTGGATTTTTAAATCTTGTTTAAATCTGGCCTTAAAATTTCTAAATTTCATTTCCAGATTCAAACACAGACGGTTCTTTAAGAAACTGTAACTACCCAAAAACCCGAGCCCATCCTATTTTGCTTCGAGCAAAAATCGAAAAGCTTCGAGTCGAACACTCGATTTACTCGAGAATTACCCGAGAACAAAATTCTCTGGCCAAACCAACATCACCAGACAACAAAGTGCACCATGCACATACACGGTGACTTTGTTCGCCTCCGACTAACTCCACTGATCTTCCCACATCGACAAACAACTCCACCTCCTACCCTGATCATCAGATCGCCACCCAAAGCTCGAAATCAAATTCGAGACTTCAAAACCAAACTGGAACAAAGATTCTGGAACCACCTCAGACCTGAAACGCCTTCGTCTTCGATCCTCCGACCACCGGGGTGCCTATACTTCCGGTCACTCATCCGCTAACACCCCAGCTATCATCCCCTTGAGTTTCGTAGAACTCGATCATCTAGAGAAGCCATGCCGATCAAAAACTCCGTCCGGGTCAAAACTAGGTTTACTAATTGAAATTCAACTACCGCTACCTCCATAGTGACCCGGTCCTCTTCCTGGCAATTTTCCTTCCATCTCTGATCACTCCACTACCCCCAGAAGAAAACCCGACCTCACAGATCCCCGAGATCATCAGAACTTCCCCAAGTACCAATTTCTGGTTAAACCAGAAATGCACCCACATAAATACTAAAATTTATGATTTTTTTAAAAAAATCATGTTTTTGATTAGAGATTTGATTTATAACCCTGAATTAGTAAATTATGAAATTTGAATTTTTGACTTAGCTTGATCATCTCTGTTCTTATAGTTTTCCAGAGCCATATCAAACTTGTTTTTGTTTACTTAAATTTTTAACCTCTAATCTAGTATGAAACAAATAACTTTTGTTTATAGACTAAATCCTAACAGCAAATGGTTCAAGAAAAATGATTTTTGAATAAATCTTGAGCTAAAAAAAAATGGTAACAGAGATGATATAGGAGATAAACATATACACATATTCACACATCCATATATATGCAGAAAATTCACCAAACATATATATATTCATACCAAAACACATACATTCCAGAACTTAACATACAACCAAAATCAATTTAAAGCTTTTAATGTGATGTTACTCACCTCACATGAAGAAGCAGAGAACAGATTTTGAAACAGCTCTTAGAAAATCCTTTGAAAACCTTGAACTCTTTTAAAACTTGCACTTGAATGTTGAAATGCCTTATCAACCAGAAATACTTGTTTGTTTGGGAACTGAGTTGCTTTGGTTTGAAAAAATGCAGTTGCTTTTGTTTGAAAATGTGCAGGTTTTCTTTTAGAAAATGATTCAGGCTGTGAAACAAGCTTTTGAAATTGCAAGCTGAACCCTCTTCTTAAATTTTCTTGTTGATTTAGATTGTTGTTGAAGCTGAACTTTTGTTTAAGTTGAAGTTTTATTTTAAGATGGTGTTTACTTCAGATGTACTCAGCTTGGATAGACGAAATGAGATAAGGAGTTGATATATATAAAACAAATCACAGTATATTATTTTGTACAACAGGGTGATAAATGCTTTGTACAATATCAGAGATATTTTCTTGTGTTTTGTTTGACTAACCAGATTTACTACATCTTTGGTGGCTGAAAGCAAATTTGAATTTGATGGCATTTAATGCCTTGTCTCATTCCATGTTTACACATATATTTCCTTGCTTTTCAAGTCTTCATACTTAGTTAAATATATTTCTGTCATGTTTCATATTTGTTTCTTGTTTATTCATACTTATTCTTTATACCTTGCAAACACATGTATTGCAATAGTTTATATATTTACACTTATAAAACTACACTTTTTAATTTTTTTTTAAAATAACCAATTTCTATTGTCTTTAAAACCTATCTATATCTATACATTTATTAATATCATTTGAAAATAATCCCATTTATCAATTTGAAATAACTTATAAAAGAAATTATCTCTTTATTATCAATTACTTATTTAATCAAACTATATTTAAAAAGAACAAAACAACCTTTCTTGTTTAAATTTAAACTTAGGCTAAAATCATTTTAAGCAAATAACTTTTATCTTGAGTATTTTAAAATCATATGGTTATTTATTTAATATTAAATTAAATCAAATTTCCAAATTACCAAAAATATTAAAATTAGAAAACATGCCTTTATTTATTATATTTAAAACAAAGCTTATCTATTTATAATATATACAAATATATATACATTATAAATAGAAAAAAATTTATTAGCTTTTAAAAGATAAATTATTAGTTAAATATTTATTTAAAAGAAGATTATTAAATCCATTCAAATCTTATTAACAAATATTATCAAATCAATTTAATTTTTAATTCAGATTATTAAATTGATATTGCCAAAAATTCAGGGATGTCACAAAAATATTCAGGTTTGGAAAATAGTTTATTATCATCAAATGTTAACTAATTTAAATTTAAATAAAATTACACAATAAAATAAACTTTTATATTATCTGATGAAAATTTACCAGTTGATATGTTTAACTAAATGCATTCCTAACATCAAATTTAAATTTCAAAATTTTATCGTTTAAAATTTCACAAAATTTCAATCAAATATATTAAATAAACAAATAAAATTATTAAAATTTTTACAGGTCGTTACAATATATATATATGAAATTATCGGATTTCGTTTTGAAAATGTTGAATATTTAAAGCATTGAAATATATTGAAATTGAAATGGCTTATTTTATGGTTCAAATATGTATTTGAAGTCGATAATTTGAAATGGTTTATCGAGAAACAGAATTGAGTTGAAATTGATGAATTAAGGAGATCGTATAAAATTTGAATTTTGGAATTGGAGTTTATTTGAATCGATTTGTGAAATTTGAGGAAACTATTTTATTATATAAAGTATTTTTAAATTATAATTAAACTATTTATATATTTTACTTTATAAATTATTTTAATATAAACTATTTTTAATATAAATCATTTTTAATATAAACTATTTTATATAAACTATTTTAATATACTAATTATTTTATTATAAACTATTTTTAACTTATAACTACTTTACATAAACTATTTTATTTTATAAACTATTTTATTATATATACTATTATAAATATCTAAACTGTTTAAAAGACAGTGTTATGATTTCAAAGTGTTATGATTTCAAAGTGTTATGGTTTTCCAAAGCGTTATGATTTCCAAAGTGCTATGGTTTCAAAATGTTGTGATTTCCAAAGTGTTATAATTTTAAGTGTTTTGGTTTCAAAAGTGTTATAACTTTGAAAGTACTATGATTTTGGAAATGAATATATTTGAAGTAGAAAAATGATATTGTATTGATATGGTTTCGAAATGGAAATGATATCGTGTTGATATGGGTTTTGAACTGGAAATGATATTTTGGTTTTGAAGTATGAATTATTTTGAAATGACCGCGGTGTTATAATAACGTTTGGTTGTTAAAGAGACCGGGATCGGTTATTGTCATACTCTCTGCCAATTGCGAAAACCACTTTAATAACCATGTACGCGGTTGAGATTCCAGAATAAAGTAGAATGGTGGCGACGATCCTATATGAGGTATATACGTGGACACGACTCCCGTGAGTTGGCATAAGGTGGTTAAAACAGGAGCAATCGACAGGCCAATGAGGTAGCTCCTATGATCGGACACACTCCATCGTATGCCATTCTATTACTTTGTGATTGATTTGGTGCGCACCTTCGGATTTTCGAGAGTGTGGCTTGAGTTGGGTGACTGCTGCGGCTTTGCGTTACCAACAGCCCGTAAGTGTAATTGGTAGATCTACCCTGGCATTGCCTAGTTGTGCCGTGTCACTTACCCTAGCGTGCCTTTTACGAGTTTGATTTGTGTCGTACCTATGGAGTATCCTCTGGTAGCTCCAGTTTACGGGGTATTACGTTACTGTATGGACTATTGGCATTATAAAATGTGTTAAGGGGGATATGGGTAATGCCTTAACGCTATTTTAATAGTTTACTTTACTTTATACATATTATAATAGCGTATATTACTACATAGTAGATAGTTTAACGGATCCTTAGAGGATGGTTATCCCAAACATCCTTTGAGTTACTTGTATTTCAGTTGATATTTCACTTGAGTTGGATTTATTGATATAAGAATGTTAATCCTGACTCGAGTGTTTTGTGTTTTGCTTTACACTTAGGTCAGACTAAGTGATACAGCATTTGAGACTCACCTTTGGAGTTGGAGCTTCGCTTAGAGATCCAGCTATCTATCCAGTTCTCTGTTATTCAGTTGATTCCAGTGATGTATTCTGATCTTGTATTTGACTATTGTATTGAGACATCTATATATTCGTGACTTCTGTTGTATCTTGTTTAACTCTGTTATATATATAGTAGCTTCATGAACTACTATTCTTTTGTTTCTACTGCATTATTGTTATATTACTCTATGTCTGTGACTCTGTGATTATTTATTTACTGTATATGATGAGTTTTGCCAAATTTAAATTAACAATCGGATATTTTGAGCAATTCAAGTCCAACATGTGTGGATGCGAATGGTTGAAAATTTCAGGCTGTTATAGGTAATTAGAACTTAAGTGTTAATTAAGTAAGTTAATTATAATTTGTTGACTAATAAAAAGTTAATAATTATTTAATTATTAATTGAGGATTAATTATTATTTAATTATCTATCAATATTTATTTATTAATTAATTATAAATGGGTTTATTTATTAATTAATTTCTAATTATGTTAAATTAAATTAAGATTTAATTAAGACTTAATTAAGTCTTAAATTATTATTTGATAAATGTTTAATTTGTTATTTAATTATTAATTAAAAACTAATTATGGTTAAATTATTTATTAAACGATTAACTATTATTAAATTAATTATTTAATGGATAATTATTATTTAATCATTTATTCAAAAGTTAATTAATTGTTTAATTAATAATTAAAGGTTTAATTACTATTAATTAAGGAGTTAAATGTTAATTAATTATTGAAATGAGGTTTTAAAATTTTAAATTTTTTATTTTTAAATATCGATCTTGTTTTAAAAACAGTTTTCTTTTTCAAAAATATTTCAAATCAAGGGATTTCTTTATCAATAACCCTTAAGTAAACCCAAATAAGTCTGAAACCAAATGACATCTATTTAGCAGAACAAAACACCATCTGCTATTATAATAACCGAGACATGTGTTTAGCAGAACAAATCCACATCGGTTATTATTATAATTGGGATATTTACCTGTATGTTGGTTGATTGTTGTTTGTTGATCCCTTTTACGTATTCTCTTGTCATGTAAATACCCTTGTTATAACTTAGAAAGTTTAAATAAAACTGAATAAACCATTGTGGTCGTTAAGCCTCTCCTGAATTTGTGAAATCATTCTTTTAATTCTTTTAAATGATTGTTTAAAGTTATTATTTTGTTAACAAGAGTTTAAGACAATTAAATGAAGGGTGTTTTAAATAATAACTTGTTTATTTAAAGGGTTTTAAATAATTGATTTGTTTATCAAAGTAACCTTATCGATCAAGATTATTTATTAAAGGAGTTTTATAAATTAAAAGAGATCTTGAAATTTGTAAAGTGATTTCATATATAATTTCGGATATCTATAAAAGAGTTTTTAAATAAACTAAAGTGTTTTATAAATGGATTTGGAATTTAAATGAAAGAGATTTATTTAAAGGATTTATAGAAGTAAATTATAAAAGAATTTGAGATGGGATTTCCTTTAACTGACCTTCTTAATTTTGGTGGTATGAACATTCGTTCCACACTTAACACCAAAGGAATAGTGTTTGAGGTTATCTTTATCTTTAATTTAAATACATTTATTTGAATCCTTTTAATATGATTTTGAAATTTGGAATCTTTCATAAATGTTTTGTGAATATACTTATGTCAATGAGATAAGTACATGACTGTTTTGACTAACGCTTTGAAAGGAGATTTAATAAATGAAGATTTGTTTTTGAGGCTTAGTGGTTGCTATGGGTAATTAAATCTCTAGATTTTGTTTATTTGTGTTTTTGATAGCTAAATAACCGACTATTAAATATTGGCCAGTTTTGACTTAGGAACTATGATTATATATGCGATTTCCCCAGTAAGGACTCGAATACTTGTATACTTCCAAAAGAGTCGAGAATGAGTCAACTAGAAATTATTGTTACTGGTTTGGAGAGACCGTGATCAGATATGTTATCCAAGAATCACTATGAACAAACATATGTGTTTGCGTGGAAGATACCTTGAAGATGATTGAAGAGGATGCTCCTTGAAGAGCCTTTGGTTTTGTTCAGACCTAGAACGAACTTGTATGGATGAATGCCAGCATTGTATTTTTGCTTGGAGGGCAGTGTTAGCATTCCAAGATGGATTGCTAAATGTTAAGAATGTAGCCTCTCAAACCTCACATCCTAGTAATGCTTAAAACATGGTAGATGCAGCAGGGCTATGTGGGTTGCACCCATTAGGGTATGATCATCCCAAGATCTAGTGTCGATATCTCTATGTATGCTTCAGAGCCCCTTTTTGGTTGTTGATCACATCCAAGGGATGATCATATTCGGTACTACCTAGTTCAGGGGTAGGTCGGTCCTGTGTTAGCAGAGGTCGAAAGGTTTTCGATCTCGCTATACAATTTATCTAGAGGTGTATAGATTTGCAAAAGGTAGTCCCTTACCTTGTCATTTGATGGAAATCCATTCTCCAATAAGTGCCTTTGGTTCTTGATTGTATACCTATTATTTCTATCATGTACACACGTCACAGCTAATTAGGTATTAAATACTTTAAACCCATAGGCATTATTATAATATCATTGGATTTTTGTAATGAAAATGATTTGGTTATCGTAAGGTAAAAGCCTATCTGTGTTTTTGTGCAGTGTGGTCTTACGAGATACCTTTTAGTTCGAAAAAGGTTTTCAAATATAGAAATCCATATGTTTTGATTCGAGTTTTACTTATGCCGGTTTACCTGATTAACCCATGCATTATTTCTCTTACAATGCTCGGGTCAGCTCGAGCATATTTTCCAGATTTAGCTGGATCCTTTGGAGCTTTTAGGAGAAGATCTGGATTCTCCAAGACGTAGCCACATATCTTATATTCTTCCAGTGTCTTTATCATGTATTATAGTGTCTTTATTTATCAGCATTTGTAAGGATAGGTTGTTATAACTGTCCAGGTTGATAATAGAATAGTATACTCTAATGTTGTATAAAATAAAAGTGATTTCTTTTTGTAAAGACTTGTGTATATTATATGTTTCTCGTCATGATGTGAAATTCTATTTTGTCTTTTTCTTTTTTCACCCCAAATGATATGTCTTCGGACACTTAAATTTATCGGCACATAAATACCAAAGATGTATTAAGTGTCATCTTTAGGTGTAAGAAAGGCAGATCCTTACAAAGAGTATTGGCTCTACTATAAAGATGTACAAATCCAAAAAGGATTCCAAGCATGTTATCAAAATATGATTTTGATAGTTATACCCGAATAGATATGAAACATCAGCCGCAAATGTGCCTTTAAGAGAAAGACTAATGCAATTGGAATATATAAGTAGCGTTGATAAGAATAACCTCGTAAGTTTCAATTATTGAAATTCGAGTAATAGATTCATCATTGAACATGCTTAAGTTATTTCAGATTTACTCACAAAATTATCGCTTAGTATGACTTTGTGTTTTTTTACATATGTTCTAAAATGTAAATTCTAAACAATGATTTAAAATAGACTATTTGTACAAAACAACCAAAGTGCCTCGAAGTCAATGAGAGTGATATTGAGTTTGTAGGTTTTTGGATATGATCCAAGAAATGGTATGAAAGCATCATTTTATAAGCATCGGAATTGAATAAGTATTTTGATACAAATATTAAATAGTTTGATTTTTAATCAAAATGCATAGGAAACGTGTGTCCATAAGAAAGAACCACTTAAAGTACATAGATTTTTCTAGACTATAAGTAAAAAAATTACTACTGATTGTTGATGATGTTCTTATGTTAAAATAAGTGATAGTTTGGTTGTTTAATACTCGATATTGGATTTGTAAATTATATCTTTTATAATAAGTATAAAGTATGTTGGGCATGTCCCAAACGATATATAAAGACACAATATTAAAATGTTTAATATGGAACATGTAAGATGGATTCCTTATGTATTGACAATATGAATTATCATACATGTTGAATTGTCTACAATATCGTAATATGTATTTGATGCATGAAGAAATTATCAATTCCAAATTAAGATCACTAAATGATAGTTTAGAGTGTTCTCGAATATTTATGAAATACTAGAGAATTGATTGCAGAAACAACGAACTCTTTATGAAATAGTGTTCAGACTCGAACTTCATAATTGCTATTGAGTATAATATGTTGATATTAAATTCATGTTCAAACCTTAATTAGGAAGCGTTAAGTGAGAAACGTTCCAAATGAAAGGTTGTGGCTGATTCAACGAAAGGCTAAGCACATTGCCTTGAATAACGTCATAATAAAAGCAATGTATATAAATATAATTGCATAAATTTATAATCGAGTTAGAGGTGATTCCAAGTATTAAAAATACTACATCACTGTTATATGATAACAATGTAATAATAAGAGCTCACTAGAAGTCGAGAAACATACTCTGAATTGTTCCACATGATTAAGGTAGTTTTTCAACATCCGAGAGAGTTGATTGACATAGTAGATAATTAAACCAACATAACATATCCATTCACGAAGGGTCTAACTCGATCAGTTCTCATCAAACTAGGGGCACCAAGGGGTTACGTACTGATAGTTATTGGATAACCCTGGAATAACTCACTTAATAGTTATTTGTTGGTCAATATAACTAAGGTCAAATAGAAAATATCGACGTGACAAAATTGCATAGTTATGTTGACTTGAGAATACTATTGATCTTTAATGTGGAAGCTCTGCTTTGATTATAGTGGAATCGTAGCATGACTGTAACGACCCGTACATTTTTAATAATTAAAGTTGTCAATTTAATAAGATTTTGGTAAATAAATTTGGAAGAAATAACAAAAATTTGTAATTAAATAATGAAACGAATGCCAAAATGAAATGTAACAATGTATTTAAAAACTAATTATTAACAATTGAAATGAAATTACAATTTATTGAAGTAATGTAAATTGTTATACTTGGCTATAAATTTATGTAAGAAAACAAATGCAGACATTAAAATTTATAAATGATTTAGTATGAAATAAATGACCATTGAATAAAGATTATGTATATAAGAACGGTAACATATGTTTGTGAACAATGAATTCAAAAGTGTGATTAAAAGTTATAGTAACGGTTGTAGGTTACTATTTAATTGGTCTATTAATCTAGTTGTAAATGTTGCATTTGGGTATAAAACTGAATATAAGTAAATAAATGTAAGTGTTGTATGGATAAATGAATTAGTATATAATTTATGGTAATTGAATGAATTAAACATTATGTAAGCAATTATGATAATTAGTGGACATAATAAACTTGAGTGTAATATAAAGATAATGATAACATTTATTGCAAGTTACATTTTATTTAGGCTGCTAAATTTAAAGTAGGAAATCAATTACATTTAAATGTAAGTAAATGTTCATTAATATGAGATAGGATAGTAATTGTAAAGTGTGAATGTAATGAAATAAATGGAAATGTATATTTTATTCATAGATAAAAAGAAAAGAATGAAACCTAGTTGAATAAATTAATTAAGGTTTTAATTATAATAAAAGTAAGTTTGGAATTTGTTGTAATTCATTTTCCAAATATAATAAAATCAACAATTTCTGAAAATTTTATATTTTGGTCAAACTTTGACTTTTATTTGAAAAATTTTAAAATTTAAAATTTTGAATTCTAATCTTTTTTAATTGAAGTTGGATAGGATGCTGATATCCATTCTATTTTTTGTTTCGTTAAATTCCGAGTTATACTTTTAAATTTGGTCAAAATTCAGCGTTTTATACGCGATTAAATTCTGTATTTTATTTTTATTTTTCCTATATCCATCTCTTGACTTTTATTTCTCTATTTATTTGTCTAGACTTTATTTATTAGATGTTTCTTGTGTATATCTTTTATTTAATAGCTTGGAAAAAATCAATTAGACATACGTTACCTTGTTTTAATTAGAGATACGTTACATTTGCTTTATCTCTTGCCTTTTTAGTTACCTATCCTCTTTATTACTTACCCTAGCCATTCACCTCATTCCTAGCCATGAATTACTCTTCTCTAGCCGTTCACTATGTTGTAATTCACGTACAAATATTTATTTCCCACTTCTCCTTTTCATTTGCATTTAAGAATAAAATATATGTAAGTTTCTTTCTCCTTAATTTTTGCCTTTTTGTTTTCCTAGCATTTGTTCCTTTTCTTGCCATTCAAACCATCTATTAGCCATGCATTACACTCCATCAATCACGTACAAACATCTCTTCACTTTCCATTTGCGTTGAGAAAAAAATATCACAAGATCCATGGCTTCCTTTCCTCCTCTTCTTTCTCTTTTCATTTTACTTTTCTCTTTTCTTTCTTTTCTGTTTTCTCGGCCATGCCCTCCTAGTCGACATCCTCATCATCACACCACCACCATGACCACCTCCACAACCTCTCCATCACCCATGCCTTAGCCCGTGATCATCATGAAGTCTACATCACCAAAACGTATGCCTAACCTTAGCCAATCTCCACCATATCACCACTTCCCTTCTTTGTAGCCTCAGCCACAACATAAAACCCCATCTCCTATTGCTTTGCCACTCCTTAGCCGTGTATTGTGATGTGCTTGACCAAGCACAAGCCTATGGCCGAGCACATGAAGCCTGGGGTCGAACCAAAATTGTTCCAAGCCTTTGACCTTTTGCCTTCCATTGTTGTTACTTTTCACCTTTCACCTTTCAAGCCTTTATGACCATGGCCGAGCCCACTTGTGGGTTAGAGCAAGGTTATGTCATTTTTATTTCATATATTTTCATTGTACAATCCATCTTTTCTTTGTATTGAATCATACATTTATGTTTGTGATATTTGTTTGCATACAGGATTGGATCTGACTATCCATCTACTCAAAAATCTAGTCGTGCCTTTTCGTGCTTTGTGGAGTTTGGATCTGTGTTTTGAATTTGATCACTAGCTTTAAAAAGGTGAGTTATTCACTCTAGACATTCGTACTTATATAATTGTGAAACAATGACATGTGAATTGTAGAAATTAATATGCTATGTTCATATATGCCTGTGATATGATTATATGATGTTATATACTGCTTATATATTTGTTACATCACCTGATATGATATTATATGCTCTACTGTTATTTTATTTTCTATATCTCACACTGCAAGTTCCCTATCACTATGGGTTGAAATGATACATACCCGAACGGACATTAGAATAAGGAAAAATTAATATGAGCTGAAATGATAGGCTCGAGTGATTTTTATTGTTTTTGTTTTACTTGGGATTGCGGGTTTGAAATGATAGAACCTGGATTTTTCTTTTAAATTACGGATTGAAATGATACATATCCGTATCACTTGACCTAAGTTAGAAAATATTATACAGGCCCATGGTCATATTTTAAATAATATTTTCCTAAAATTTATTAAGTATTTTTAAATAATATTTTCCTAAAAGATTATTAAGTATTTTGAGTTTTATAGGTATATGAAATTTTAACTAAAATTTTGATTTAATGCTTTAAATTATAAAGGTGTATTGAGTTTTCTATAAGTTAAATTTTTATAAGTTAATAATTGGTTTTAAGTTAAATTAAGGATCTTTATTGATGATAAATAACTTAATAATTGAATTTGACTTAATATGGAAGTTTTAAATCTAACCTAGTAATTGTTATGAATTTTACTTTATGAAATGGACATGTTTTGTGTAATAAAATTTATTTAACTAGAAAATCATAGTTAATTGATGTCTAAATGAATAGATCTAAAAGAAAATTTTGATTGTTATATTAACTATGATAAAATATTCTTTTGTGAAATGTTATGTTGTGTAAAATAAATAGTTATGATTTTTAAATGGAAAAATGTAACTTTAATTATGACCTAACCAGATAATTGGAAATTTGGTTTTTCAAATGGAAATTTTAAGTTAAATAGAAATTTAGTTTTATTTATGAAATGGGTATTTTAAAATAAAGTGTTAGGTTAGTGGTTAAAAATAAAAGTTAAGTAAAATAGTTTATTTTGACTTAATAAATGAATTATGGTTTAAATTGGATATTTATTTATAAAATTTTATTTTATTAAATCATAAGTTAAATGTTATCCAAATGAATGTTTTTAAAGCATGAAATATGATTTTTATAAGTTAAAAATGGCTAAAATTGAAGTTTTAATGTTTCTGAAAAGTTATAATAAAATCTAGAATTTTATTGGTAGCATTTCCAAAATGATGTGGTTTTAGATGGCAATTGTTAAGTGCTACCATTTCTGAAATTTAACTAAGTTCTGAAATAACTAAACAGCTACTGCAGCACTTTGTAAGTGCTGTTGCTGTTGAAAGTAGATTGTTTTGAAATAATAACTAAATATCTACTGTTGCACTAGGTAAGTGCTGTTGTTTCTTAAACTAAACTGTTTTGTAATTCTAATACCTACTGTAGCACCTTATAAGTGCTGCTGTTTTGAATTTGGCAATGTTTTTGAAATGTTAATATTTTTACCGTAACACTTTATAAGTGCTGTTGTTGCTGAAATTTCAATGAACTTTGGAAATTAATATTATTTTGGAAGATTTTGACATTGAATTTAAATGGTTTAAATGAATATGTTTTGAGGTGAGATATAAACCATTTTTGAAATTTATAAGTTAATACAACGTTTTCGAAATTGGTATAATTGAACGAATGAACTTAATAATGCTATAACTTTGGTAATGAATATTATTTTTAAGGGTGTTATGATTTTTCTAAATATTATGATTTCCAAATGATAACATTTTTAAATTGATATGGTTTCAAAGTATTATGGTTTCAAAGTGTTTGGTTGCAAAGGTGTTATAACTTTGAAAGTACTATGATTTTGGAAATGAATTTATTTGAAATGGTATTTAATTAAGAATTTTCTTTGAATATATTGATTTGCAATTGAAGATTTAAGAATATGACTTTATAAAGTGGTTTTGGTTTAAGATGATTTAAAAAGGAATATTTCAAGTTTAAATAAATTGAAAGAAATATTCAGTGGTTGGAAATTTGGGTTTATTCAAATGATATTTTGGTTTTGGAGTATAAACTAATTTTGAATATGATATTTTGGTTTTGAAGTATAAACTAGTTTTGAAATGGATATGATATTGTAACAACCCTGTATTTTGTGATTATTTTAATTGTATATTTTAATTTCTTTAATTTAATTTCCCGATTTAAAAACTTTATTTTATTTATTTAAATTTGATAATTTTGTTATTTTAAATATGAATTTTGATTTTGATGTGAATTAGAATGTCAAACATGAATAAATAGAATATTTTCCAGAAATTTGAATTTTGGTTAATATGGTCAAACTTTGACTTTCAATTTAAAATTTTGAATTTTTGATATTTATCTTTATTTTATGAAAGTAAATAAAATTTCAAGAATACTGCCTTTCGTTTCGTTGAAATCAGAATTTTATTGTGAAAGTTATGCCCTTTTAACTATTGAGTGTAATTTGCTGTATTTAACAAAATTGTTTATTTTAAATTATATAAATAATATTTTATCTAGTCATGTAATGTTCTAATTTATATTTATATGGGTAAACTAACATGTTATGTATATATTTTGGTTTAAAACATTTTTAAAAGTGTAATTGACATTTCCAGTGTCAGTTATATTTTGTTTACAATTTTTAATCTCCAGTTTCAATTAATTAAAGAAATTCTTTATTTATTCCTCTATTTCCTTAATACCTTATTTTATTAAATCTCCACTTTATTTTGTTCATCATTTATTTTACTTATTTGACTTTTATTTGTTTTAAAGTGAAATAGAAATTTTATAAAGCAAGTAATGTTTTATTTGTAATTTTAAGCCGTGTTTTAAATTAAATAAACTATTTCTTTATTCTTTTTCTATTTTCTCTAAATTTAATTATTTATTTCACTTTAGAAATGATAAATGAATTATTTATTTCAAAGTTTTTCTTTAGAATATTTTTAAAATGAAGTAGATATTTTTCCTAAGCCAATGATGATTTAATTGTAATTTTTGAACCCTGTTTTCAATATTTAAGCAATTTCTTTAATTCTTTTTCTATTTTCTTTAAATTTATTTATTTATCTTATTTTATTTTACTTTGTTTCAGTTTTTAAATTCATTTACTGAAATTTTATTTGTTTATTTGATTTAATAGAAAAGGAAATATGAAGACACTAAAGCTTTATAAGGTGTGACTTTTCGACTGCTAGTCTTTTCATCTTCTTTGTCTTTTCATTTACTTTGCTTGGCCGTAAACTACCTGATCTTTAGCCATGAGTTTTTAATTGTAATTCACGTGAAAAACCTTCCTCCTCACTTCATTTTCATGGCCAAAAGAATGGGTAATGTCTTTTCTTCATTTTTCTACTTTTTCTCCTTCTTTTTCCATTTTTTCTATTTGTTTTGGCCTTGTTCTCTTGCTATCTTGCTCGGCCACCCCTAGCTAGCCATGGCCATCACCTCCACCACCTCCTACTCTTCACCAGCAACCACCTACCCCTCTGATGTAACCAGGCCGTACCACCCCATAAGGCAAAACTCCATAAAACATGGCAACATCCCCTTGAAAACATGCATAGCCACCACTAGTTGAAACATACCTTCATCCATCACCTTGGCCACAACCTCTAGCCGCCGCCACCACCTTGCTACAACCACTACACATCATCTCAACCTCTGTCCAGACCTGAACATGACAGGGCCGAGCCCAAACACCCATGGCCGAACCCAAAGTATGAACCAAAACTACCATATTGCATAAGCCTCTTCATATTCATGCGTAGTAACTCCTCCACCACTTCAATTCCTTGTAGCCATGCCTTTTAGGTCCAAACCTGAACCAAAACATGTCCAAACCTAAGCCAAACCAAGCCCTAGGCCGTGCAAGCTTATGTAGAAAACAAAGAAAAAGTTTGTGTGTACAATTTGCTTTTCATTTCAAAGTTATCTCTATTCAATGTTGTATTGAATTTTAATTTTATTTGGTTTTGTTTTGGGTTGTAACACAAGATCATTAGCTTGGATCTCGCTCTCCACTCAAATTCGTAGCCTTGTCATCGTGCTTTCTGGATTGTTCATTTGTGTGTTTGAATTGATATCTCCAACATAAAGAGGTGAGTAAATCTCACATGACATTTATACTTATGCAAATGTAAAGCGACAACAATTGAATGTGTAGAATCATATATGATGTTATACCTGCCTATGATTATTAGTTTATGATGTTAAACCTATTTATTACCTGTCATATTATCTGTTATTGATATATGTTGTTAAACTGTTCATTTATATCTGTTCATCACTGCAAGTTCCCTGTTAGTTTAGAAATCACTATGGGTTGAAATGATACATACCCGAACAGACTTTAGAATAAGGAAAAATCGTTATGGGCTGAAATGATAGGCCTGAACGGTTTTTATTTAATTTATTTGACTTGGGATTGCGGGTTTGAAATGATAGAACCCGGATTTTTCTTGTAAACTGCGGATTGAAATGATATATATCCGTATCACTTGACCTAGGTTAGAAAACTATATATAGGCCCGTGGTTATTTTATAAAATATTTTGAATATTTTAAATATGTTTAAAAGTGTAAATTTATGCTAATTTGATTTAAATTGGATTTTTAAATTGGTTAAATAAAGAAATTATGATTTTTCTATAAGTAAAAATGTTGAATAAAGGACTAGTTAAATTGAAATTGGAAATATAACTTAAGTTTGGAAATTTGGATTTTGGTTTAAAAATGAAGTTAAGTTATGAATAAAATGGAAATTTTATTTTATTTGGACAATGGGAAATATGATAATTTGATTTAAATTTGAATTTAAATGATTTAATAAAGTATTATTGATTTTTCTATGAACTAAAATGGTTAAATGAATGAATGCTTAAATCTGTAATTTTAAAATATAACTTGACTTGGAAATGGGAAATTTGGTTTTAATTAAAGGTTTAAATTAATTAAATAAATTGGAAATATAGTTTAATTTGTGAAATGGTAATTTGAAAATGTAAGTGTTAATAAATTGTAAAAGGTAAAAATGGGAAAATTGTACATTTGAATTTGTTAAGTAAAATTATTGGAAAATTGGATTTTATTGTAAAGTTTACTTTATAAAAAAATCATATGTAAAAAAGATATTTAAATGAACATTTTTGAATGTTAAAAAATGATTTTTATAATGTTAAATGGGTTTAAAATGAATTTTATTATTTGCTGGAAATACACTAAAATCTGGAAATTTCTTTTAATAGCATTCAGAAATGCTATGATTTCTGATTTGAACTACAATTGAATAAAAGAGCTATTACAACATTTCTGAAATGCTGTAGTTACTATAGTTGAACAAAATAGACTAAAAACTTGACTCAGGTCTATTACATCAGTTCTGTAATTGCTGTAGTGGTCTGTTGTCTTTGCTGAATAAATTTAAAACCCTTATTTTGAAACCTGAGCTATTACAGCATTTCTGAAAATGCTGTCTTTGCTGTTTATGAGTTTTTACAGCAGTTTTTAAGTGCTGTCTTTGCTGAATTAAAATGTTTTCAAATGTAACTTATAACAGCTTTTTCTAAATGCTGTGAAAGGTTGGAATTTTTAATAATTATGGGTTTGACTTAGTAAATGAGCTCAGAATGGTTTGAAACTTTGGAAATTGAATACTTGACTTGAAAGAATAATAACTTCACTTTTAAATGATTTAAATGAACGAAGTTAATTAGAAAATGAATCATTTTAAAAGATGATTTGAATTGAAATAAATGAATGTTATTTTTGAGCTTTAAAAGGTATTAAGTTTGATATTTGGATTTGAATCCAAATAATGATTTAAAAGGGAAGTTTTGAAAGGATATGAAATTTTGAAATACTGAAATGGTTTGGAAATGATTTTATCTTTATTTTGATAAAGATTGGGTTTTGAAATGATATTTTATTTTGAAGTATAAAGTATTATTTTTAAAGCTGTAACCACGGGTTATAATAACGATTGGTTGGCAAAGGGACCAGGATCGGATATGGACATACTCTTTGTCGATACCGAAAACCACTTTGACAACTGTGTACGCGGTGGAGATTCCATAATGAAGTAGGATGGTGGCGACGTTCTTGTGGTATGTTACGTGGAACCAACTCCCATGAGTTGGCATAAGGTGGCTAAAACAGGAGCGGTCTCGGGCCAGTTGAGGTCGCACCTCGTAGCAAACGCATTTCTTTGATACCACTCTATTACTTGTGATTATTTGGTGGCCACCCTCCGATTTGGGAATGTGTTCCGAGGTGGGCGTATGTGGCTGCTGCGTTACCACCAGCCCGAGTGTCGTAATTGGTATATCTACCCTGGCATTGCCTTGTGTGCCGTGTCACCTACCATATCGAGCCTTTACCCGTAGCCCATGCATATGTTCTCGTAGTCTCCCGATCAGGAGATATGCAGATATTGGATGGACTACTGGGACTATTATGTAACGACCCACTATTTTGGACCATTCAAATCGACAATAAATCCACACATGCCGGACTTGAATAATTCAAAACAATGGATTGTAATTTAAATTTGGAAAAACTCAGCATATACAGTAAATAAAATAATCACAGATCACAGACACAGAGTAATATAACAATATGCAGTGGAAACAAAAGAATAGTAGTTCATGAAGCTACTATATATATAATAGAGTTAAACAAGATACAACAGAAGTCTCGAATACATAGATATCTCAATACAATAGTCAAATACAAGATCTGAATACATCACTGGAATCAACTGTATAACTGATAGTAGAATCGATAGATAGCTAGATCTCCAAGCGAAGCTCCAACTCCAAAGGTGAGTCTCAAACACTGGTACACTCAGTCTGACCCGAGCGTAAAGTAAAACACAAAACACTCGAGTTAGGATTAACATTCTTATGTCAATAAATCCAACTCAAGTGGAATAACAACTGAAATACAAGTAACTTAAAGGATGTTTGGGATAACCATCCTCTAAGGATCCGTTAAACTATCTACTATGTAGTGGTGTACGCTAAGTAGATAATGTATATCAGTAATATAAAGTATCAAAATAGTGTTAAGGCGTTACCATTATCCCCCTTAACACATTTTATATAAGCATCATAGTCTATACAGCACGGTAAACTCCACCGTAAACTAGTGGGCTAGCAGGGAGTACTCCATAGGTATAACACAACACAAATCGTAGTGGTCGCGCATAGGGATTCGAGTATGACAAGGCACATGAGGCAATACCCAAGGTAGTGAAACTACCGTTTGCCTGATCCGGACTGGTGAGAACGCATCGCTGCAACGATCGCAACACCACGAAACAACACTCCCAAATCAAGGGTGCGCACCAATCAAAAACAAGTAATGAGTAGTTTACGAAGAAGTGTGTCCGCTAGAGATAGATAACCTCACTGGCCCGGCACGACTCTTGTTTAAGTCATTTCCAATTTGACAAAAGTGTCAAGGTCATCCATTATCGTTCTCTTTCTTTAAATCCAGCAACGTCATCATTCCAACCACTTCATTCTGGATCACACTCCTCGTATAATAGTTATTAAAGTGGTTTTCGGTTTGGACAGAGAGTATGTCCCTAACCGATCCCGGACTCTTCAATAGCTACGTAATTATTACACCGATTGGTCATTTAATAAACTTTCAAAATAGTTTATATTTCAAAATCAAAATATCATTGCCATTTCGAAACCATATCAATATGATATCACTTCCATTCCAAAACCAAATACGATATCATTTCCATTTCAAATATACCCATCACAAATATATCCATTTACAAAATCTTAATACTTCAACGTTATAACACTTTCTAAATCAACCACTTTGGAAACCATAATTTTTGGAAATCAAAGTTTATAAATCACAATGCTTTGTAATCATAACACTTTCCTTCAACGGTTTAGATATTAATAATAATATATAAAATAAAATAGTTTACAAAATAAATAATTTATATAAAATAGTTACAAGTTAAAAACAATTTATATTAAAATAATTAGTATATTTAAAATAGTTTATATTAAAATAGTTATATTAAAATAGTTTATCTTAAAAATAGTTTATAAAATAATATAAAATAGTTCAAATATAATTTAAAATACTTTATATAATAAAATAGTTTCCTCAAATTCCATAAATCGATTCAACTCAACTCGGATTCCAAAATTCAAATTTAATCAAATCTCAAATCATCAATTTCAATTCGATTCAGTTTCTAAATAGACCATTTCAAATTATCAATTTCAAATACATATGTGAACCACAAAATAAGCCATTTCAATTTCCATATATCTCAAAGTTTTGAATATTCAACATTTCAAAACTAAATTTAAAAAATCTCGTATATATATCGAATTCACTTAGATATTATTTAGCTTTGAAATGTTCACTGAATAAAATACAATATCATTTAAATACAATCCAAATTTCAAATCATTTAATATTCCTTCAATTTATTTAAACTTGAAATATTCCTTTAAATCATCTTAAATCAAAACCACGTTATAAAACTTATTCTTAAATCTTCAAATTCAATAAATTTCAAATCGATATATTTAAAGACAATACTTAAATAATCAATTCCGAATAAATTTTAAATCCACTTTAATTTAAACTTATTGATAACATTAATTTCAATATCAATTAAAACCATATATATATCTTTCCAAAACCATAGAAATCATTTCAAATTATTTATATTTAGATCAACGGTGTTTGTATATAATTTTCTATCCTATGGTCAAGTGATATGGATATTTATCATTTCAATCCGCAACTTAAATATATACGGGTATATATATATATATCATTTCAACCCGTAATCCCAAATTCAATTCAATAGAAAATCGCTTGGGTTTATCAGTTTAACCCATAAAGATTTCCTCCTATTCTAAAGTCCGTTCGGGTATGTATCATTTCAACCCATAGTGATTCTATACTAACAGGGAACTTGTAGAGTGATAACAGATATGATAATAATATAACAGGCATATATCATCAATATAAATAACAGATAATGGTGTCAGATGTCACAGGTGATCTGATACAGGTAATAGCATATATATAACAGTGTAAATAACTAACATTGGCATATTTCAATTGGCAGATAATGGTGTCAGATGTCACAGGTGAACTGATACAGGTAATAGCACATATATAACAGTGTAAATAACTAACATCAGCATATTTCAATTGGCAGATAATGGTGTCAGATGTCAAAGGTGAACTGATACTGGTAATAACATATATATAACAGTGTAAATAACTAACATCAGCATATTTCAATTGTCGTTTCAATTGAAATTAAATTTAATAAATAAAAGAACATTAATCATGAGTGATTGCTCACCTTTCGAGGCTAGAGAAAACAGGAGATGATACGGATATGCACACTGATATCGAATTACGAATCCAAGCACGAATTGCGAAGCAAAGCACGATAGAAACGATTTCGACGGACAAGCTGATAAATTTGAAATCAAGAACCAGAATCAATTTGATATAAATGGAATATATATATATATACACAATATAAAATCAATAAAACTAAATATATAGGAACCCAGCAATCATATATAAACCATATATATATATATTCATAACTTTAAATATAACCAACAACATGCTATTTAACCTTTAAAATATAATACTATAATCAAAATAACTTACTTTATTACTATTAATATAATTTACTACTATAAACATATTTTAAAACACTTCAGTTATAGGTAATATAACTTGTATATCTACACTGACACACACTATATATTAATATCTCTGCAACCCATATATGTACTAACACATACATTTAAAATATATATATACATATCTTATCTTTCAAAATCAACACTTATAAAGATATACTTATTTTAAAATCATCCTTCCCAAATACAAGCATATGCAGTGTAACGACCCGCAAATCCGTACCCCTTGAGTCGACACTATTTACCATCAATCAACTCAAGAAGAACGGAAATACGAACCATTTGGGTTAAAGAAGAAGGAGGTAGAAGAAGAAAATAGAAAACAACATCAGAATCTAACATCGCAGCGGAATAAAATATAATAGATAATAACTGATCTTTACACAAAAGAACTATATCTGTTTTATACATCTCATCAGAATACAACATCAGAGTACAATACAATCAACATCACAATTCAGGACAGTTATAATAACTTGTTCCACATACAGAATACACATCATACACAACACAGTGGAATATACCTCATATACGTGTGATACGTTTCACCATCCAGCTCGTCTCCTGAGCTCCACAGCATCATAACCTGTATTCTATAATACTCGGTCTGGCTCGAGCATTATAATAGAATAACACCCAAGTCAGTCTGGAAAACCAGCATGAGAAAACACACTTAATTGGATTATTAAAGTTTTCCAAAACCCTTTGAAAACAAAAGCATCTCGTAAGACCACGCCACAAATAAACATGTCGGGTTTTTACCTTACGATAGCTAAAACACTTTTATAAAAATTCTCTGATATTATAATAGTGTCCATTGAAAGTAAAATAGAATCTAACTGAAATGCTTGCATCCCACGTTTCAGCAATAGTTGGGCACAATCAAAACCGTACAGGCGCTTATTGGAGATTGGATTCCATACAATTACTAGGCACTGGGGTACCACCTGTCACAGTACCTGGTCTAGATCAGTGTACCGAGGAGTACGCCCGCTCCCCTGCAACACAAGGCCGGAACCATCCCTTACAGGATAATTCCGAATAAAATCACCCCACGGTTGGGATCAGCAACCGCAACACTAAGCCGAAATATAAAGGACATCTAAACAGGGATAACCTTACTCTCAAGTGGGGGCTACCCACGAAGCCTTGCTGCATAACCCCTAATTTTCAGTCATTCCCGGTTGATGAGGCTTGAGGCTAAGCGTTACCTTTAGAATACATCCCTTAGAATGCCCATCGTCCGCTGACGATGTTCCAAAAGCATTCATCCATAAAAGTCTGTTCCGGGTCCGAACGGAACCGAAGGCACTATTCCTACTACATCCATTTTGGAAATATCCTCAGGATTAGTAGCGACTAGCCCTTGCACTTCACTGCTCCATTGTAACGTCCCAGATTTTCTCGCTCGAAAATCGACATCCATACTTTACATCGTACTCGAATGCCGCAGATTCGACCGTTCAAATCCGAGTCGCCGGAGCTTATAGCACAGTTAAGTAAATAACACAGCGGAATAAAAAGAATACATTGATATACAATATTTGATACAACAGAGTGATACAATGAATATCAATATACATCAGAGATATGATACAACAAATAGCAGCGGAAAAGAAATAGATAACATCAGCAGCGGATAGAATATCTTCAATAGAATGCCCCAATCCATAGCTAGCGAAAAGCAAGGTCAGTCGTCCAAGGACTGACTAGCTCCAGATAATCTACTCAACCTGAATATCTGAGAAACCCAACTCTAGACTGCCCGTGTGGAAAATAGTGGGCACCCAGAGTTTAGGAAGGGAACAATAAACTCCGGATCAGTCATGGGACTGGTGTGAGCAACAAAAACAGTTTATCTTTAAAAACAAATAGCAAAAGAATTTGAAGTAAATTCGCAATGCTTTTGGAAAATGAAACTACCATAAGGCCTCCCGCCACACACACAATGCAAACGCAGAATTGGAGGAGATTTCTCCTTATGATAGTCAAAGATGCTTACTACGCAAAATCAAATCATTTTGATATTATTATTAGTGCATAGTGTAGAAAACATTTCGAAAGTAGAATATAAATCTTAGCCAGCATAGACATTCCGAACTATGCCTACTATAGCTACCATCCAAACAGTGGTGACCACCATAAGTGAATGGCAGGTTCTACAACTAAAACCGTACAAGTCTCGTATTGTTTCTTTGGATTTCCAACAAATGGTCAGGCTAAGGAACTTCCTTTTCCACGATGGGTACGTCCCTGGAATAGACGACCCGAGAACCTAACCGGATCTCTGCCAACACAAGGCCGGGTTACCTCTGCAAAAATAGGTAACTACTGACACGCGTATGCCATCCCCCGATCGTCACCGATCTTCCCGAGGATCCCCGATTTCCAACAACCACAAAGTAATAAACTTGCAGCAACCACATAGGTTAAGTATCTGGGCTCCATACCATGATACCACCTTTATCCAGAAGGAATGACATACACTAAGGGGCGCTACTCCCTAGAACCTTGCTGCATCTTTCCTGTTTTGACCATTTCCGGGGTGTGAGGCTCGACGAAGTCTCGTCCACAAAGCTACGCTTTCTACAAAGCCATGCTTCGGGTCAAACAAATGATCAAAGAGATGATCACAAAGATATAAGATCAAACAAATGATCATATCGCAAATGATCATTCGACGATCATTTCACAGCAACACTCAGCATGCCACATTACCAAATTGGGATATATCGCTGATAAATTTCAACTACATAACCTCTGAGCTCGTACGTCTCAGAGAAGGGTGTTAAGCTAAGAGAATAAATTCTCCGCCACCAACAGAAATGTATTTGAAAGAAATCGGCTTTATATCTCAAAGTGTAATGTCAGACATGTATCCATACAAGTCTATTCCGGGTTCGAACAGAACCGAAGGCACTTCTCACGAAGCCCTTGCAAATCCGGATAATTTCCAATCACGTCCGGACTTCCCGTCACTAAGGGTGATAAAACCTCTATATCGGGGATCAGCCGATGCAGAGTAACTCGACGGTAATCCTTCCGTTTTCAAAAATATCCGGTCTTCAACACCGGTCTTCAAATGCGATCCATATACGACGTATCACATATTCGGAATGGGTTATACGACCCAAAGGTCCTTTCCCGGCTAACCCGAATAGTGAGCGAAATATTTAAAATCATATGGATATGGGATTACAATTAAGTCACAACTTAAAGTCCAAAGCCTTTCTTTTCAAATGGTTTAACAAATTACCATTTCCAATCTTTTAAACAAAAAGATTCAACCTTTATGGTTTAAACAGTTTCCACACTTTAATCTTTTAAACAAAAGATTCATTCACAGATTTTCCAAATTAATTTCCATTTCAATTTGATTAACTCGTTAAATCTTTAAATCAAGATTTAACTCATAGCTTTCAAAACAATTCATTCATAACTTGGAAAACCATTTTTCAATTCAATATTGAAATTCCTTTAATTAAACTGGAATTTCATTTCTTATCTGAAAGCTTTTATTCTTTAAAACAAACAGTTTTCATCTCAGAAAATCTGATTCATTCATACGAGTTAAAGTCTTTGAGTTAAATCCAAATTCTCAAAATTACATTTTTAAATGGTTTACATTCAAATAAACACATTTATAACATTTTCATTCCCTAGTTTCAAATCATAGGATTCAATTTCAAACTTGAATTCAAATTTAAATCAAATTATTTAAATTTTCAAAACTCGATTAAGTTATTCAAAATAGCTTTTATCTTTGAAATTCTATTTCAAAAGCTTTTCACTTTAAACCCGAATTCCAATTTCAAAATCAATTGAAATTAAAATTTCAATTTCAAAAACATCAAATTTACATTATCTGTGACTTAACCGATTTCCACGTGAAATCCATATTTGTGTGTGTAAAAGTGTAGTCCAGGGGTTTCACACAATAGTGCAACACAATGAATCATCACATATCAGAATACAGAAAAATAGTTGATAAACGATATAAACTATATTGCTTATCTTTATTCACAGATCACAGATATATAAATATCACAGATAAGTAAATTACAGATCACAACATAAATCAGGGTGTATCACAAAGCATCATATATCAGGGATATCAAACAACTCGACAATCAATAGAATCCAAACATCCATAGGTAAGGTCAGTTAATATCTGATAAATAAAAATCAGATCAATTTCATATGAGTTAACTACAAATCTTGGTTAATAAATCATAAATTAATTATAAACCATTTTAATTAATTGACCTTTAGTCATTTATTAATTAACCTTTAATTATTAAAGAATTAAATTTTAATTATTTAATTCACTATTTAATTATATATCTTCAATAAATAAATTAACCTTTAATTAATTAATTACCATTTTATTAATTACATTAATTAATCCTTAATTAATCTCTATAGATCAATTATTTCTTATTCATTAATTGATTAATAAAACCAAGTTATTAATCAAAAAAACTCAATTTCAAACTAAGTACTTCTTCATTACAAATTAATTAACCTTTAATTATTAATTAAATCGACCAATTATACTTAATTTCCTAATTAACTTAAGAAATTTCCAAGATAATAAAACTCCTTTTAACTTAAGCTACATTATCTTGTAAATACACTAATTACCATTTACATTTAAAACCCCTTTAAATCTTTAAAATTAACTTAAACAATTTTTAGATTAAATAGATTCTAAAACTCTTTAACAAATGTTAAGAAACCATTTGATATTCATAAAGTAATGTTTTAAAAGGAAGTTTTAATACAAATTGCTTAAAATTTCAAAAATTCTATTTTCAAAAACTTTTTATAAAAACTGGCTTCGTCTTGGACCCGAATGATACTCGGGACCGTCCCTGAATTCCTCTACTCTTTCCCCTGTTTCTTTTAAAAACTTAGTTAATTTTTTTCAAATCTTCAAAATTGCAGACCTTAAACCTACGAATTCACGAGTATGAACTCGAGTAGAAACCCCCAAGAACCCGAGCCTAACTTCGAGTAACCTCTCCAGATACTCGAGCACTACACACGAGCAGTTCGTCTTCCCCAAACTACCAGATACGCCGATGCACATGTGCACGTGCACGACAACTCCAGTCCCCTCCGATCATCTTGCTGCTCTTCAACAAGACGACATCGACTTCGACATCTACCTCGTCCACCCAGATCTTCAAATCGATCTCGAAAACGAATTCGAACTCGAACGAGCCAAATCTGGAACCAAACCCAAACAACCCCATCCCTGACAACGCCTCGTACCCACGACCCCGACCACGAGAACCCACGCAACTCCGGTCATCGACGCGTCTACGTTCAGGCTATCTCCTCCCAGCATCTCGTTAAACTCGATCACGTCTACACGCCATGGTGATCAATTTACTCCTCCAAGTTGAAACTAGGGTTCCTGGAGGAATTTCTCTACCGCAACTTCCACGGCGAATTTTATCGCCATCCCACATTTTTCCTAGCATCCCTGATTGCTTCTCCATCAATAGGAAGAACCCCAACCTTTCCAGACACATAGATCGCCAGAAAAACTTGAAAATCCATTTTCTGGTCAACTTCGAATTACACCCTCGATCCCAAACTAAAAATCATCATTTTATTTCTAAATTTCATCATTTTTGATGACGATTCTAATCATGTGATCAAATCGTAAAAACCTAATAGTCGAATTTCCTGCCTTTGTTTCATTGTTACTGTAATTCATAGATTTTGGAATAATTACTCAATAAATCCTTTTGAATCTACTTTTAAAAATGATGTTAACATATTACAAACATTTTCCTTTTAGAAATCAAAGCCTAAATTCGATTGTACAATGAGTAATTAAATTTATTTTGATGGGTTGGAGCCTGTATATTAACCGAGTGATGTTATTTATGTTTATACAGACATGCACAGGTATATTTTTATTTTTGTTCATACACATGCATTTATATTTATAACAAAAACATCTTCAAAGTACCATACCCATCTATCATCACATGCAAACCAAATTATATATATACAGGTTGAAGAGTTTACTCACAGGCATCCAAATATTAAAACATGTTATGGGTTTAAAAGAAAAGTTACTCACCTAGTCTCCAGAGAAAAAGAAACAGAGTTGAAACAGGTTGAAATTTGCAAGCAATACTCCCTTCTTTGATCTCTGGTTTGTATTGTTTGTGTTTAAACTTGAAGTTTGGGTTTAGTTTTGGATAGTATTGCTTTAGTTTCTTTTTTTCTTTTTCCAGTTTAGAATGGAACGAAACTGAAGTGGAGATTGAAATATGCAAAGTGAAGTTACAGGGTTATTATATTTTGTACAAGTGATATTTGCATTTGTTTGTACAACAATACAGGGATATTTTTCATTTGTAGGCTGATGAGAAGGAAATTTGGGTGCTGCATTTATTACGTTGTACAAACTTACATATCCTTTTACTTTTGGCTGTACAATATGAAGATATGTATTCTCCTTCCTATGCAAACTTGTCTCGGCTGATATGATTTTCTTCCTTGCTTGAGAAGATAGCATTAAATGCTCATGTTCCCACCTTTGTTTACATGTAAGCCTACTTCATTTTTTACGCAAGTACACGGCTTGTTTTATTAATGATGTTGCTTGCTCCTTTTATCTCAAGCCTTGTGATATAATAAAGTTATATCCTTATCATATTGTTTGAAACCATAGATATATCTTGTTTTGTTTTATTTTATCACTTTGAAATATTTTTCATATGTATACCTTTCTTCAAGTCTATGTACTTATATTTTCTTTTATTTTTAAAACTTAAACTATCAAATATAAAATTTACTAATGTATTCACTTTCTATTTTATAAAACTATAAAATTTATCTTACATATTTTGATTCTATTTATAACTTAATATCGATTATTATCATTTATTATTATTAAACCACTTAAACTTAGATTTAACTCGAATTCAATATACGTATATATTAACTTCAAATTTTCTCATATATCACATATACATATATATTCACATATATGTACAATATTTACAATATTATTAAATTTAAATGATTTATTCCAAATTTGTTGGATTCGGGGAAACTCGCTTCAATTTATCAATTTAATTTTACAATTTTTATTCAAAAATTTAATAAATTATCGATTTAAATAAATTTAAATCTGGGGTCGTTACAAACTTCCCCCCTTAAAAGAATTTCGTCCTCGAAATTCACAGGCACGAAAACAAAGACGGATGAAGAATGTTTCATCAACTCAAACTGAACATCTATTCCGCATTTGGCTTACCAAATCAGAATATCAAAATCAGATACGAGAACGAATCTGTTTAAAAATCAACAAAATACTCGGGTTATCCAGATCTACGAAATATACAGTGGCATCGGTTAGTTCGAAAGGATAACTAACCATTCGTAGAACATATCGGGACCCAAAGAATAGATAGATATATGGATACAATTTCAAAATTTTTTAGTTTAGAAACTAAAGGATACCTATCAACCATAGCAATCAAAGCAAACAATCCATCCAAACTGACAATTTTGGCCATCCGGAGTTTACGTCCCATATCAAATATATCGAATTTCTTCTTCCTGGATCTACCAGAAAATATCGATGAATTGAGAAAAGATGCTGAACAAAAGAGATTGATAGAGAAATCTATTTCCACTGTTACAGGGTATTGACCATTTATAGTCGTACTTCCATGTCCCCTATCTCGTCCTCTTCTTGCACTCATATCTACTATCGGTGGATAGTGAGAGAATTTACTGAGACGTTCAGACGGATATCTGAGGATACTCATTCTAGAGTTTACTTCACTCTATCTCTAATGAGCTACTTAACGTGTTACACTCCTGAGCTAAAGTTCAACCTTAGCTCTGATACCAAATGTAACGTCCCAGATTTTCTCGCTCGAAAATCGACATCCATACTTTACATCGTACTCGAATGCCGCAGATTCGACCGTTCAAATCCGAGTCGCCGGAGCTTATAGCACAGTTAAGTAAATAACACAGCGGAATAAAAAGAATACATTGATATACAATATCTGATACAACAGAGTGATACAATGAATATCAATATACATCAGAGATATGATACAACAAATAGCAGCGGAAAAGAAATAGATAACATCAGCAGCGGATAGAATATCTTCAATAGAATGCCCCAATCCATAGCTAGCGAAAAGCAAGGTCAGTCGTCCAAGGACTGACTAGCTCCAGATAATCTACTCAACCTGAATATCTGAGAAACCCAACTCTAGACTGCCCGTGTGGAAAATAGTGGGCACCCAGAGTTTAGGAAGGGAACAATAAACTCCGGATCAGTCATGGGACTGGTGTGAGCAACAAAAACAGTTTATCTTTAAAAACAAATAGCAAAAGAATTTGAAGTAAATTCGCAACGCTTTTGGAAAATGAAACTACCATAAGGCCTCCCGCCACACACACAATGCAAACACAGAATTGGAGGAAATTTCTCCTTATGATAGTCAAAGATGCTTACTACGCAAAATCAAATCATTTTGATATTATTATTAGTGCATAGTGTAGAAAACATTTCGAAAGTAGAATATAAATCTTAGCCAGCATAGACATTCCGAACTATGCCTACTATAGCTACCATCCAAACAGTGGTGACCACCATAAGTGAATGGCAGGTTCTACAACTAAAACCGTACAAGTCTCGTATTGTTTCTTTGGATTTCCAACAAATGGTCAGGCTACGGAACTTCCTTTTCCACGATGGGTACGTCCCTGGAATAGACGACCCGAGAACCTAACCGGATCTCTGCCAACACAAGGCCGGGTTACCTCTGCAAAAATAGGTAACTACTGACACGCGTATGCCATCCCCCGATCGTCACCGATCTTCCCGAGGATCCCCGATTTCCAACAACCACAAAGTAATAAACTTGCAGCAACCACAGAGGTTAAGTATCTGGGCTCCATACCATGATACCACCTTTATCCAGAAGGAATGACATACACTAAGGGGCGCTACTCCCTAGAACCTTGCTGCATCTTTCCTGTTTTGACCATTTCCGGGGTGTGAGGCTCGACGAAGTCTCGTCCACAAAGCTACGCTTTCTACAAAGCCATGCTTCGGGTCAAACAAATGATCAAAGAGATGATCACAAAGATATAAGATCAAACAAATGATCATATCGCAAATGATCATTCGACGATCATTTCACAGCAACACTCAGCATGCCACATTACCAAATTGGGATATATCGCTGATAAATTTCAACTACATAACCTCTGAGCTCGTACGTCTCAGAGAAGGGTGTTAAGCTAAGAGAATAAATTCTCCGCCACCAACAGAAATGTATTTGAAAGAAATCGGCTTTATATCTCAAAGTGTAATGTCAGACATGTATCCATACAAGTCTGTTCCGGGTTCGAACAGAACCGAAGGCACTTCTCACGAAGCCCTTGCAAATCCGGATAATTTCCAATCACGTCCGGACTTCCCGTCACTAAGGGTGATAAAACCTCTATATCGGGGATCAGCCGATGCAGAGTAACTCGACGGTAATCCTTCCGTTTTCAAAAATATCTGGTCTTCAACACCGGTCTTCAAATGCGATCCATATACGACGTATCACATATTCGGAATGGGTTATACGACCCAAAGGTCCTTTCCCGGCTAACCCGAATAGTGAGTGAAATATTTAAAATCATATGGATATGGGATTACAATTAAGTCACAACTTAAAG
The DNA here is from genome assembly GCA_030737815.1 of Allium fistulosum. Taxonomy (NCBI): domain Eukaryota; kingdom Viridiplantae; phylum Streptophyta; class Magnoliopsida; order Asparagales; family Amaryllidaceae; genus Allium; species Allium fistulosum. The sequence goes on along the minus strand of CM060907.1, from coordinate 870,909,508 downwards.
TCCAAAGCCTTTCTTTTCAAATGGTTTAACAAATTACCATTTCCAATCTTTTAAACAAAAAGATTCAACCTTTATGGTTTAAACAGTTTCCACACTTTAATCTTTTAAACAAAAGATTCATTCACAGATTTTCCAAATTAATTTCCATTTCAATTTGATTAACTCGTTAAATCTTTAAATCAAGATTTAACTCATAGCTTTCAAAACAATTCATTCATAACTTGGAAAACCATTTTTCAATTCAATATTGAAATTCCTTTAATTAAACTGGAATTTCATTTCTTATCTGAAAGCTTTTATTCTTTAAAACAAACAGTTTTCATCTCAGAAAATCTGATTCATTCATACGAGTTAAAGTCTTTGAGTTAAATCCAAATTCTCAAAATTACATTTTTAAATGGTTTACATTCAAATAAACACATTTATAACATTTTCATTCCCTAGTTTCAAATCATAGGATTCAATTTCAAACTTGAATTCAAATTTAAATCAAATTATTTAAATTTTCAAAACTCGATTAAGTTATTCAAAATAGCTTTTATCTTTGAAATTCTATTTCAAAAGCTTTTCACTTTAAACCCGAATTCCAATTTCAAAATCAATTGAAATTAAAATTTCAATTTCAAAAACATCAAATTTACATTATCTGTGACTTAACCGATTTCCACGTGAAATCCATATTTGTGTGTGTAAAAGTGTAGTCCAGGGGTTTCACACAATAGTGCAACACAATGAATCATCACATATCAGAATACAGAAAAATAGTTGATAAACAATATAAACTATATTGCTTATCTTTATTCACAGATCACAGATATATAAATATCACAGATAAGTAAATTACAGATCACAACATAAATCAGGGTGTATCACAAAGCATCATATATCAGGGATATCAAACAACTCGACAATCAATAGAATCCAAACATCCATAGGTAAGGTCAGTTAATATCTGATAAATAAAAATCAGATCAATTTCATATGAGTTAACTACAAATCTTGGTTAATAAATCATAAATTAATTATAAACCATTTTAATTAATTGACCTTTAGTCATTTATTAATTAACCTTTAATTATTAAAGAATTAAATTTTAATTATTTAATTCACTATTTAATTATATATCTTCAATAAATAAATTAACCTTTAATTAATTAATTACCATTTTATTAATTACATTAATTAATCCTTAATTAATCTCTATAGATCAATTATTTCTTATTCATTAATTGATTAATAAAACCAAGTTATTAATCAAAAAAACTCAATTTCAAACTAAGTACTTCTTCATTACAAATTAATTAACCTTTAATTATTAATTAAATCGACCAATTATACTTAATTTCCTAATTAACTTAAGAAATTTCCAAGATAATAAAACTCCTTTTAACTTAAGCTACATTATCTTGTAAATACACTAATTACCATTTACATTTAAAACCCCTTTAAATCTTTAAAATTAACTTAAACGATTTTTAGATTAAATAGATTCTAAAACTCTTTAACAAATGTTAAGAAACCATTTGATATTCATAAAGTAATGTTTTAAAAGGAAGTTTTAATACAAATTGCTTAAAATTTCAAAAATTCTATTTTCAAAAACTTTTTATAAAAACTGGCTTCGTCTTGGACCCGAATGATACTCGGGACCATCCCTGAATTCCTCTACTCTTTCCCCTGTTTCTTTTAAAAACTTAGTTAATTTTTTTCAAATCTTCAAAATTGCAGACCTTAAACCTACGAATTCACGAGTATGAACTCGAGTAGAAACCCCCAAGAACCCGAGCCTAACTTCGAGTAACCTCTCCAGATACTCGAGCACTACACACGAGCAGTTCGTCTTCCCCAAACTACCAGATACGCCGATGCACATGTGCACGTGCACGGCAACTCCAGTCCCCTCCGATCATCTTGCTGCTCTTCAACAAGACGACATCGACTTCGACATCTACCTCGTCCACCCAGACCTTCAAATCGATCTCGAAAACGAATTCGAACTCGAACGAGCCAAATCTGGAACCAAACCCAAACAACCCCATCCCTGACAACGCCTCGTACCCACGACCCCGACCACGAGAACCCACGCAACTCCGGTCATCGATGCGTCTACGTTCAGGCTATCTCCTCCCAGCATCTCGTTAAACTCGATCACGTCTACACGCCATGGTGATCAATTTACTCCTCCAAGTTGAAACTAGGGTTCCTGGAGGAATTTCTCTGCCGCAACTTCCACGGCGAATTTTATCGCCATCCCACATTTTTCCTAGCATCCCTGATTGCTTCTCCATCAATAGGAAGAACCCCAACCTTTCCAGACACATAGATCGCCAGAAAAACTTGAAAATCCATTTTCTGGTCAACTTCGAATTACACCCTCGATCCCAAACTAAAAATCATCATTTTATTTCTAAATTTCATCATTTTTGATGACGATTCTAATCATGTGATCAAATCGTAAAAACCTAATAGTCGAATTTCCTGCCTTTGTTTCATTGTTACTGTAATTCATAGATTTTGGAATAATTACTCAATAAATCCTTTTGAATCTACTTTTAAAAATGATGTTAACATATTACAAACATTTTCCTTTTAGAAATCAAAGCCTAAATTCGATTGTACAATGAGTAATTAAATTTATTTTGATGGGTTGGAGCCTGTATATTAACAGAGTGATGTTATTTATGTTTATACAGACATGCACAGGTATATTTTTATTTTTGTTCATACACATGCATTTATATTTATAACAAAAACATCTTCAAAGTACCATACCCATCTATCATCACATGCAAACCAAATTATATATATACAGGTTGAAGAGTTTACTCACAGGCATCCAAATATTAAAACATGTTATGGGTTTAAAAGAAAAGTTACTCACCTAGTCTCCAGAGAAAAAGAAACAGAGTTGAAACAGGTTGAAATTTGCAAGCAATACTCCCTTCTTTGATCTCTGGTTTGTATTGTTTGTGTTTAAACTTGAAGTTTGGGTTTAGTTTTGGATAGTATTGCTTTAGTTTCTTTTTTTCTTTTTCCAGTTTAGAATGGAACGAAACTGAAGTGGAGATTGAAATATGCAAAGTGAAGTTACAGGGTTATTATATTTTGTACAAGTGATATTTGCATTTGTTTGTACAACAATACAGGGATATTTTTCGTTTGTAGGCTGATGAGAAGGAAATTTGGGTGCTGCATTTATTACGTTGTACAAACTTACATATCCTTTTACTTTTGGCTGTACAATATGAAGATATGTATTCTCCTTCCTATGCAAACTTGTCTCGGCTGATATGATTTTCTTCCTTGCTTGAGAAGATAGCATTAAATGCTCATGTTCCCACCTTTGTTTACATGTAAGCCTACTTCATTTTTTACGCAAGTACACGGCTTGTTTTATTAATGATGTTGCTTGCTCCTTTTATCTCAAGCCTTGTGATATAATAAAGTTCTATCCTTATCATATTGTTTGAAACCATAGATATATCTTGTTTTGTTTTATTTTATCACTTTGAAATATTTTTCATATGTATACCTTTCTTCAAGTCTATGTACTTATATTTTCTTTTATTTTTAAAACTTAAACTATCAAATATAAAATTTACTAATGTATTCACTTTCTATTTTATAAAACTATAAAATTTATCTTACATATTTTGATTCTATTTATAACTTAATATCGATTATTATCATTTATTATTATTAAACCACTTAAACTTAGATTTAACTCGAATTCAATATACGTATATATTAACTTCAAATTTTCTCATATATCACATATACATATATATTCACATATATGTACAATATTTACAATATTATTAAATTTAAATGATTTATTCCAAATTTGTTGGATTCGGGGAAACTCGCTTCAATTTATCAATTTAATTTTACAATTTTTATTCAAAAATTTAATAAATTATCGATTTAAATAAATTTAAATCTGGGGTCGTTACATCCATCTTCGATTCCAAACTCATTTTCCCTCGAAAACGTACAAACCGAATCGAAGTGGTTTTCGGAAAATAAATCCCGATCACGGTCTCTTCGAAACGATCAACGCATTGGCCAATATTGATAGTCGGTTATTTAATTATCAATTAACATTCACAGCATCCATCAAACAATAAATAATTTTCCAAATTATTTATTTACCTCAAAATTATCTTCACAAGACATATTTCTATTTTCAAACCCCTTTGAAATAATTCCAAAACAGTTTCCTTTCACGGAATGCATTTCCCAAATATTTATTTCCACTGAAACACCAAGTACAAAATAATTTTAGATTTTAAAATAATTTAAAAACACTTTATTATGAATATACTTTATAACATTGAAATTTAAAACTACTTTAAAATATATACTTTAAGAATATTTAAAATAAACCACTTTATAGATATAACTAAATTTCTCTTTTTAACATAATACTAAATCACTTTTATATAATTATTACAATAATAGGTTTTGAAAATCTTACTTTGGGATTTAACATTTAGAAATAATCAATTTTCTAAAACATGATTTTTAAAACACAATTAGAACTTTTAACTTATATTTAAAATTGCTTTAAAAACGTACTTGGCTATCCAAGGAAATACACTTCTCTTCACATCTTTTAAAATAAATCAACATTTAATTTTAAACCAATTCATATCCCTTTATAAATTCCCACCTTGAATTTATATTTTCAAATATCCACTGATATTTTTATTTTACTTTATAAACCCAGTTTATAAATTCCAAAATCTCACTTCTCTTTAAAATTTCAATTCCAAATACTTAAATCAATTTACAATTGATTTCCAACTCACTTCACTTGAGATAATTTTCTTTACTTACTCCATTTATTTCAAAATATATTAACTTTTAGATTTCTTTCTTTATTATGAGTTAAAACCCCTTTTAACTGAAAATACCAATTTCAAATTTCCAAAACTCCTTATTTATCCTTTAATTAAATTTAATCCTTGAATTTAAAAATAAATTCTTTTATTCTTTAAAATAATATCACTTTAGTTTTAAAATTATTATTCCCCTGTTAATTCAAAATCCCCTTTTTCCATATTTGTTAAAATTTTGAAATCTCTTTTATTTCTTTTACAATTCATTATTTAATTTATTCAAATTCACTAGAATTATTTTACTTAAATTTTACTCTTTTATTTCTTTCCAAAAATCCAATTCAATACATTTTGATAACTCCTTTTACTGAAATATTCAATCCAACCATATCATCCAATATTTCAATTACCAATAAAATCATCACATGATATCAATATTTATAACACAGAATATTAAATAATCTAAATAATTTTGAGGAATCCAGTTGGATCCCTCCAACTTATTTCCTTGCATCCACAGATGTTAGCACAATACCAATTCCACTTCGAGGTGGAATATCGCGGTATATGGGTTTAAATACTATCATCCGCTATTATGCGGCGCATAGGGTCTCATCCACTATATAATGCGGGAATATCAACAACTCCAATATATACTATATATACTACTATATATAATATAGCACATCAAACCAATTCAATCATTCAACCAATTATTTAAATTTAACCATTTAAATTTAAATTAAAACCAGATAAGTGAGATTAACTCACCTTTGATTTTGTTTTGCAATCCACTTCAATCTCATCTTGATTTCAGACTGACTTTTGACCTTGAATAACAATTTATATGATTTATTAACCTTCGAAATAAAATCGACCATTAAGTACCATTTAATAATTCAATTGGCTAATGATTTAAATTTGAATTAATTTTCCCTTAAATAATTTCTTAGTAACTAAAATAATTTAGATCTAATTAAAAAAATACATCTTCATTATTTTAAAATTGACTAGTAAATGAAAATAGGTATACATGTATTTTTATTCTCTTTTGAAACTACATGCATACTTATAAAAATAATTTATAGATTTCAAAATCTAATTTTATATAACTTCAACATGTTCAAATTCCTATTTTTCAAACCTTATCTATATAAAAAAATAAATTCTGCATGTATAAACCTATTTAAATTAAATTAAGATACTGCTATACCTTACTGCCTCCAAACTCTCGTGTTCGAGGTCGACTAGAAGATCCCCAAAATCCAAAACGCAAAAACCCTAACCTCTCCAACACCCACGAACTCGCGGCCACCGATCACACCATCTCTCTTCCGCATTTTCCTCCTCGTGCCTTCCTCTTCGCTAACGACACCCAAGTCTTTAATCGTGACACAACTCGTTCAGACACATCGCCGCATCTATGGCGAAACCTCCCACCAGCGTTTGCCGAACTTCCCTTCCTCCCCCTTAGATCTGAACGCCGCTCGACCCAGAACCGATCGCGCCTCTCGCTCATGCCTCGTTATGCTATCGCGTGCAAACCCAAGGCAAATTGCCGTCATTGGGGTCGAGCACGACCATTTGAGGGTGCCAGTTGCTCGAGTTAATTTCCAACTAGATTTTTGAATTGAAGAAGGAAGTTCGATTTTTGATTCTCTTTCTGATCTTCGAGTTCTGTCATGGTTTTTAATTTGATTTACTCGTATGAAATTTAGGGAGAGGATTTATTTTCGGATGACAAAATGAAGAGGGTACTGCTATTTCTTATGCGACCATTATTATTTCTAAGTTTTGTTTGAAATCAGAGAGTGTTTTGCTTTTAAAAAGAAGTGGGGGAAAAGGTCTGATGGTTGCGTGTTTTATAAAAGGAAAAGAAAGTATTTGATTTGAACGGGAAGGCAGCATGAATTAAGGATAATGGTTAACGTGTTGAATCATCTTGCAATAATAAAAGTGGTCGTGATTTGATTTTTGATCAGATATATATATTAAATTCTCGATATAGATTTCAACGCGTTTATCTATCGTACGATCACACGACCACTCCAAATGCTACGAAAATTGAATTCCGATAATAATACACTATTACGGATCCAATGGAACTGGTTTCGTCGAATTCCGAGACTGTGCCCCGGAAGGCTATTTTTAAATTCAAATTAAACAACATATTTTTAAAACTGAACAAACCACTTCCAAATTCAATTTTAAAAATTCTATTACCTTCAGTCTTATTAATATGAATTTTCCAAGCCTTCAAACTATTTTTAAATGGCTTAAAACTCCATATTCAACAATTTACTCAATTCCGTTAATTAAATTCAATAATTAATTACCCAATAACATTGATATTTGGAATTCAAGTTAAAATTTAACTTTTAAATATTTAAAATCAATTAAATATTCCAATTTCAAATATCCAAAATACTAGGTCGTCACATGCAGAGTACAAACTAGTATAATTTTTTTGCAATTTAAACAACTTATTTTAAAACCCATACCTGTAACTTAAATAACACAGAAACCGTACTTGGTATATAAAATATATGTATAAAACTAAGCAGTAAATGAAAGGTTTAAAATCTACCTATACTATACATTATATAACATACTTGAACAACATATATAAGTTGACATTATACATATAAAACATATATATATATACTACAAAACCTGGACCTATTATATAATACTGAACAACATATATATATATATATATATATATATATTACTGCAAACGTACGTATATATACTTTGAAAAATGTATACCATTGAAAATCTAAAATTTACTGTAAATATGTAAAAACTGAAAAACACATGTAATACTCCTTGGTATATTAAGACTTACATATATCCCTGCTTCTCTCTAACATAACAAAGAAGAGGACTATACAATATAATACAATACTAACCCCACAAACAACTCTATGTACACATATTGTATCAAGTCAATATAACTAACATAATATAGTATACTTTAAATATATATATACCTTAATATAAAGGAGAAGTGAAGGCAAGGATGATGTAGACACATGCGGTTAGGAGGAGAACTTGGGTGGGTGAAGTGGAAGGCCGAGTTCGGTGGCAGTGGGGAGCAGGAGGCATAGGAGCTTGGTGTGGCGGTCGAGATGTGGAACTCGGGTTGGTGGGTTCTTCGGGTTGGAGAGGGCGACACTTCGAGTTTGGGGCGTTGTCAGGGAGACACGTGGCTGGAAGTGAGAGAGTGGTGAATGAAAGAGAGGAGTGGGATGGTTGAGGTGGTTGCATGGGTGAAAGGTTTGGGGCGAGTTGCTGGTTGGAGGAACAAGCAAATGAAGGCTGGGTTGCGTGGAAGAAATGTTGTAGAGGGTGGAAGAAAAGGAAGGGTTCTGGCAAATGAAACTTAAAATCGTAAAGGCACACTACCAGAGGAATGAAAACGAACCATCAATAAACATTGGAACCCGGATGAATAGCACAATCGAAGTATCTGAATTTAAGAAAAATAAATGCTAAAGACTATTGGAATTTACAACAGTGGAAATTGAATTGTCACAAGAAACCAAAAAGGCACGAAACCGGTACCGATACGGTTCAACTTTTACAGATTTTGCCGTCCACCAAACGTCGAAACACCCATACGAATATACCACGGAGATCAGCATGACGAGACGATCAAAACGGCATACATATATCAGTGGTATGATTGAATTATAAAATTTCGAATTTTCTACTAGCGAAAATTGCAGCAAAAACGCAGAAAAATAAGATCGACGGAGCTAAAGAAGTCCAAATTTGGAAAAACGAAAAATGACGTCTTAGTCAGAAGATGAATTAGAATTTTTCTATGTAAAAATATTCAGGTTTAGAAAACATTTTATTATCATCGATTTTAAATGATATAAATTGGAATAAAATTACACTAGAAAATAAACTTCCAAATTATCTGATGAAAATTTACCGGTTGCTATGATTAATTAGACGCATTCCAAATATCAAATTTTTATTTCAGAATTTTATCGTTTAAAATTTCACAAAATTTCAACTAATTACGTTATTAAAACAGTTAAAATTTACGGGTCGTTACACTCTCCCCCACTCAAAACTTTTCGTCCCCGAAAAGGAAGGAGGTAGGAGAATAGAAACAACCAGAAAGAAAATAGATTGGAATACAAGTAAAACTATTAATTTAAACCATATAAATTTAAATTTAAATTAATTAATATTTAACAATTTGGTTAAATCACTTTGAGTTCACTTAAGTTAAATCAATCTATATATTTCTAAATTCATTATCTAATTATCTAGTCATCCTCAATTAACAATTTCTAAATCATCAATTTGTATAATCATTTATTGTACTCATATTTTATTCAACAAATTTAATTCTTTTATTCCAAATTATTATTAAGTGTACTTAATATATCTTATTACATATATTTAAACCATATAAATTAATTTAAACCATATAAATTTCAATTTAAATTAATTTATATTCAATAATTGTTTTAAATTTAAGGTATTTCCATTAGTTGATCTAATTTCAATTTGTTAATTCTTTCAGAACAAAATTTATTATACTCATCTCATTCAATTAACTTATTATTCTATCATCTTTATTAGCATTTTTTATATATAATTAAAATCTAAGTGTATAACATTTATTATAAATACTCAAATTTTATTTATAAAATCATTTTATATTGTATATTATCCAATTACATTTTAACTTCTGAATAATTTAGGAAAGTTATATTGAAATGCAATTTAGTATTATACAAATAAAATTTTCAAATTCAATTATTTCAAGTTTAAATATTTATCCAAAAATTTTGACTTCAGTTTATAATTGAAATCATCTTTAAATCATAAACTTAAGAATTTAAATCTCCGATTTACTTCAAACAATTTTGAGATAAATATATATAGTATATATCAGATCAAAATTAAATCTTTGTATATATAATAAATCAGGTCATACCACAGAAATTCAAATCAAATTAAATTTCCAAAAAAAGTGTAACAACCCAGGGTTTCGTATCGATTGATCATCGACATTAGACGATTAAATCGGTTAGCTGATTGCTGTTTGTAATTTTATTATGTTGAAATTCTGTTACAAATTAGTTAAGGGTTGTGGGCTTTAAAATTTTCTTAGTCCATATTTTTGTTTGAGGCCGTGATAATATTCACTACCCATTCTTTTTCCCCCTTGATTCATTTTCGATCGAAACCCTGATCTAAACAAAAGAATTAAAAATGGCGACTTCATTCGTTCGTCCCCCTTTTCAAAATTACGGCTTCGGAATTTTGAAGCCGCGGCCATGATTAGCTCGATCGAAAGCTTTGTCGATCGATGCTTTCTACATTTCGTTGCTTGCCCGTCGAAGAAGGTGAGTGATCCACTCACATCTAATTCGTATCTCGTGTTTATTTAGAGTCGAATTCTGTGATCTTGGTTCATATTTACTTGTTTGAATTCATCAATTGCTTTATCTCGGCCGTATGGTTTTGCTTGAATGTTTTAGATGATCTCTGACTTGTTCATTGTCACCTGACTTTGGTATTTATTCGTAGTCGAGTTTGGGAGAATAGTTGCTTTCGACAATTGACATTATGTTGACTTTGGCATTTAACTGCTGCTTTGATAATTTCAGTAGCATACTTGGCTTTCACTTTGACTTCGACATTGTTCATAGTTGATTTTACTCCTTTGTTGGCTTTTTCCAGTTCGATTTAGTTGGTGACTTCGGAATTATTTTGAACTGCAGTTGTTTGAATTCAAATATTTTGTTTTTGAGAAAAAAAAGGCAATATATTTTATTTGTGCACTTGCTCGATCCATTTCAATGGGCTGGTTTTTGCCTTTTTGCTTCGGCATTGTGTCTTGTTCTTGATGGAGATGCCAGTACTGTCCAGTTTACAGTTGTATACATGTTGCATTTTTGATGTTCACATGGTTTACTGTCACTACTTCTAGCTCATATACATGTATACATATACGTGCCTATATGTATATATGTGGTTGGAGTGGTAGTATTTTGATAGAAATTTTCTGGAGTGATTCATACTCACATCTTTAATTCGTTCTCGTGTTGTTGTGACTTTCGTTGCTTGATTTCTTGACAAATTCAGTTTTGATTCTGATTTGAAATTGCTCGGCTTCGAAAAACAACTGCTATGTGAATTTCCTTTTTTTTTGTGAATTTCCTTTTTGTTCGAACTCTTCTTGACAACCACGGCTTGATGATTTTATTCCTTGACCATCACGGTATTAAACATTGTGATTATCAGGAAGTTTTGATTTTTTTTGGTGCTTTGAATTTATGTTGACACGTTCAACCTGTATCCTGCTGTTAGGTTGAACTCGGCCTTGACTTTGATTTGAAATGTATATACTCTCTGATTTACATGTGAGCATTTGACTTTGGACTGATTAGTTGATGTCTTGTACATGAATTGGTCTACACATCAGGTTGTTTGTAGTTAGTTCACATTGTACCCTGTAGTCGTTCATGTGATTTCTGGTTTGATGTACTAAAGTCTGGTACCTTTTGAAGTTCTGGTTTGAGTCATTTGTATCAGTCATTGTTCTCTGATGCACTTGCTATATTTGGGTTGACCATTACTTCGAACTTGTAACAACCCTAGATTTTTTGCATATATTTTAATTTTGACTTTATTTTTATTTTAAATTATTTTAAACTTGTTCTATTTCAAACATTTCGTTTTAAATATAAATGTTGATTATTAAGTGATTTATAGTTCAAACTAGTATAAATTGGATATTTCACTGAAAAGTGAATTTCTATTCAAACTGGTCAAACTTTGACTTTTGAACTTTAAATTTAAATACTTCATATTCTTAAATTTTATCTTTTATTATGAAAATATATTTAATTCCATGAATACTGCTTTTCGTTTCGTTGAAAATGGACTTATATTGTAGAAGTTATGTAATTTTCAATTTTGTGTATAAACTGTTTATTTTGCAATATTATTTATTTTAAATCATATAAATTATATTTTTATTGTCATATTTTGTTTTAATATGTGTTAATAGGTTATTTTATGTCTTTTAGTATTTTTAAAATGATAATATAATTTTTCTAAAGTATACTTGAATTTATTTCAATTTATAATGCCTAGTTTCCATTTTTCTGCTATTTTCTTCATTAAATTATATTTAATTAAAATATATTTATTTATTTTTGTGAATTCATTTTTATTTTGTGTCCTTATATTTATTTATAAATATTTTTCAAGTATATAAAATTTTTCCAAAGTGCATTGAATTTATTTCTAATTTTAAAGTCTACTTCGCAATTTTAAGCCATTTTCTTAATTTAAATTCTATTTAATTAAAAATTAATTATTTATTTTATATTTTTATTTTTTTATTTCTGAGTGTTGTCTTTATTTATCAGTTTTATATGTTTTTATAAATTACAAAATAAATAAAAGAAATTTGAGAAGTTGTGACCTTTGATTTGCCTAAGTCCTTTTGTATTCCACCATTTCATTTTAATCAGTACATCTTTTATTTTTATTTTGCCGTTCTTTTCCTTATTCTTTTTCAGCCGACTTCCTCATCTTTTTCACGTATTTTCAAAGCTTCTCAACCCTAAAAAAAATCATGGCCTCCATCTTGCAAAAATTTGGTAAAATCTTCTTCTCTTCTCTTGTTTTCTAGTTTTTCTATGTGATTTTGCAACTTGTTCTCTACTTCATGGCTCCACTCCTCCTCAACCAAATCTAGGCTGACCTCCACACCTCCTCCTTCTCTGATCAACCACCCCTCTAGTCCATCACCATGACCAGGCCGAACCCACCTTAGCAAGAGACAACACCAAAAATGCACAAAACCATCACCTATTTACATAAACCGAGCCTAGTTTGCTAGCACCACCTTATACAACCATTAGTCGCCACTTCCACCACCACCACCACCAGCACCACCTCTGACCTGACCTCCACCCTCTTCCACATCACCCACCACCACCTGGACCCACTGGCCATGCCCCTAGAGCCTATGGCCGAACCCATTTATAGCATAAATGTGATGAATTTGCCTTGCAATTGTTGTTTTGTTGCACCTATGTCCATTCACCTTTGAACCAACGTAGGCCAACCCTATTTGGACCCAAACCAGACCTTAGTGCATGCCTTGGCTGAACCAATCCCATCCATAACTGATCCATGTGAAGTTGAGAACAAGTGCAAGTCAATCGTTGTTGATTTGGGCATTGAATCCTTATGCTGTTTGATGTTATTTTAGTGTTGAAACTTATGTATTATATATATTGTTTGTGTATATGTTATCAAGTCAAATTGCTTTGGCTCTCCACTCTCAAGTCATATCCATGTCATCGTGCCTTCATTGTGTTTGTGTTGTGTGCTTTGGTGGATATCTCCAGCTCTAAACAGGTGAGTAATTCTCACCAGACAATGTGTACTTATATAACTAGTAAACTGACACCATTTGAATCTGTAAAATTATATCATTCTGTTGTAACTATTATATTATGATCATATAATGTTTACCCCTGTTATTACATATTTTATATCATCTATTACTGTTATCTCATGCTATTCTGTTTATTTATATCAGTTTATCACACTGTAAGTTCCCTGTAGATTAGAATCACTATGGGTTGAAATGATACATACTCGAACGGATTTTAGAATAAGGAAAAATCGTTATGGGCTGAAATGATAGGCCTGAACGGTTTTTATTTATTTATTTATATTACTTGGGATTGCGGGTTTGAAATGATAAAACCTGGTTTTTCTTTGTAAACTGCGGATTGAAATGGTACATATCCGTATCACTTGACCTAGGCTAGAAAATTATATACAGACCCATGGTTTATATATTTTTCTGAAATTTTTAAAATATTTTTTTATGTAAATATTGTGATATTTTGATTTAAATTTCATTAAAATGATTTCTATAAAGTATTTGTGATTTTCTACAAATTAAATAAGTGAATTAAGTAAATGGTGAAGTAGAATTTGAAATATAAGTTAATTTTGGAATTTATGATTTTTTTATAAATGGAATTTTTGTAAAGTAAGAAAATATGACAAATTTGATTTAAAGATGAATTTAATGATTTTTATTAAGTAATAATAATGTTTTAAAGGTTTTAATGATTTTGTATAAATTAAAATATGGAATAAATGAACATTTAAGCTGAATTTGGAAATATAACTTAAATTGAATTTTGTGAAATTTGTTTAAAAGTGAAATTTTAATTAAGTAAAACAAATGGAAATAAGCTATATTTTGGAAATTTAAACTTAGTTGTTAAGTTAATAATTTAATTAAAGAAATGAAAATTTAATTTTTATTAAATTTGATTTTTGTATGGAAATTTGACTTTATAAAATCATAGAAATAAAGGTATTTAAATGATCGTGTTAAATGTGAAATATATGATTTTATAAGTTAAAATGATTTATATTAAAAGTTAATTATGTGTGAAATTGTAAATAAAACTCTGAATTTGATTTGACAGCATTTTTGAAATGTAATGTAAAGATATTACAGCATTGGAAAATGCTGTAATTGTTTTAAATGAGCCAAATAGCAAATTTGAACTAAGGGTTATTATAGCACTTTGTTAGTGCTATAGTTGTTAAATTTAACTAAAATTTTAATCGAAACTAAATTAAGATATTACAGCATTTTAAATGCCGTCTTTTGTTAATGAACTATTTTTAAACATAACATTTCGTAGCATTTTCTAAGTGTTGCAAAAGTTGAATTTTTTTTGTTTAATAAATTCAAATGAATAAATGATCTTTGAAAAAGATTAAATTTTGGAAATTAAATAATTAATTATTAAATATAATAAATTGACTTTAAATGATTTAAATGGAATAGTTGATTTGGGAAATACAACTATTTTGAAATGTGACTAAATGGTATTTAAATTTAAATTAAATAGATGATACTTTGAAATGATATTTTGATATTTTGAAATTAATTTGAGATGATATTAAATCTTGGAATGAATAATTGAAGTTTATATTAGTATGAAAAATATTTGATTTACTTGTAATTTTAATCTATTTAAAAGATATTGGACTTATGAAATATTGGATAATAAAGCTTTGGAATTTATTTTATAATTTGAATAGTTATTTTGTGGATTAAATCTATATTAATTTATAAGATTTGAAATGGTCTATGGAAATTTAATTGAAATAAATGATTGAATTGAATTGGAACTTTGGAAATTGAATACTTGATTCGAAATATAATACTTACACTTTTAAATGAATTTAAATCAATTAATTTGTTGGAATATAACTTATTTAAAAAGGTGACTTGAAATGATAATAAATGAATGATATCTTTAAATTTTAAAAGTATTTAAAGTTGAATATTTAGATTTGAACTAAATGATATTTTGGTATATTAAAATGATTTGAAATGAAGTTTTGGAAAGATACGATATTTTGATATATTGAAATGATTTGAAATGAAGTTTTGGAAAGATATGATATCTTGATATATTGAAATGATTTGAAATGAATTTTTGAAATGATATGATATTTTAAATAAATTGAAATGGTTTGGAATTTATTTAATCTTTATTTTGAGAAAGATTTGGATTTGAAATGATATTCTATTTTGAAGCATAAACTGTTTTTAAATTATAACCACGGGTTATAATAACGATTGGTTCTTAAAGAGACCGGGATCGGATATGGACATACTCTCTGTCGATACCGAAAACCACTTTGACAACTGTGTACGCGGTGGAGTTTCCAGAGTGAAGTAGGATGGTGGCGACGATCCTAAGGTATATACGTGGACCCAACTCCCGTGAGTTGGCATAAAGTGGCTAAAACAGGAGCGATTGACGGGCCAAGGAGGTAGCACCTCTTATCGGACACACTTCTTCGATACCATTCTATTACTTTGTGATTGTTTGGGTGCGCCCCTCGATTTGGGAGTGTTGTTCGAGGTGGGCGATAGTGGCTGCTATGCGTCACCACCAGCCCGGATACGTAATTGGTATATCTACCTTGGCATTGCCTAGTTGTGCCGTGTCACTTACCATATCGAGCTGTAACGTCCCAGATTTTCGCGTTCGAAAATCGACATCCATACTTTACATCGTACTCGAATGCCGTAGATTCGACCGTTCAAATCCGAGTCGCCGGAGCTTATAACACAGTTAAGTAAATAACACAGCGGAATAAATGAATAATACATTGATATACAATATCTGATACAACAGATTGATACAATGAATATCAATATACATCAGAGATATGATACAACAATTAGCAGCGGAAAAGAAAAATAGATAACATCAGCAACGGATAATCTCCATCTCCAAAGCACTAATCCAGAAATAGCTCGAACTCTAAAATACGGGGCATAAAGATAAGCAAGTGCAGTCCATATCCAAAGACTGAACTAGCTCCAGAAAATCTACTAATCTGACTATCTGAAAAACCAAACACTAGACTGCTCGTGTAGAAAATTTTGAGCACCCAGAGTTTAGGAAAGAAACAATAAACTCCGGATCAGTCATGGGACTGGTGTGAGCAACAAAAACAGTTTATCTTTAAAAACAAATAGCAAAGAATTTTAAAGTCAATTCGCAATGCTTTTAGAAAATGAAACTACCATAAGACCTCCCGCCACACACACAATGCAATCGCAGACTTAGAGGAGATTTCTTCTTATGATAGTCAAAGATGCTTACTACGCAAAATCAAATCCTTTTTGATATTATTATTAGTGCATAGTGTAGAAAACATTTTCGAAAGTAGAATATCAATCTTAGCCAACATAGACATTTCGAACTATGCCTACTATAGCTACCATCCAAACAGTGGGGCGCCACCATAAGTGAATGATAGGTTCTACAACTAAATCCGTACAAGTCACGTATTGTTTCTTTGGATTTCCAACAAATGGTCAGGCTAAGGAACTTCCTTTTCCACGATGGGTACGTCCCTGGAATAGACGACCCGAGAACCTAACCGGATCTCTGCCAACACAAGGCCGGGTTACCTCTGCAAAAATAGGTAACTACTGACACGCATATGCCATCCCCCGATCGTCACCGATCTTCCCGAGGATCCCCGATTTCCAACAACCACATTATAATAATAATGTAGTAACCACAGAGGTTAAGTATCTGGGCTCCATACCATGATACCACCTTTATCCAGAAAGAATGACATACACTAAGGGGCGCTACTCCCTAGAACCTTGCCGCATTCTTCCTGTTTTGACCATTTCCGGGGTGTGAGGCTCGACGAAGTCTCGTCCACAAAGCTACGCTTTGTCACAAAGCCATGCTTCGGGTCAAACAAATGATCAACCTATGATCACCAAGATATAAGATCAAACAAATGATCATATCACAAATGATCAAACACTGATCATCACACAGCAACACTCAGCATGCCACATTACCAAATTGGGAATATATCGCTGATAAATTTCAACTACATAACCTCTGAGCTCGTACGTCTCAGAGAAGGGTGTTAAGCTAAGAGAATAAATTCTCCGCCACCAACAGAAATGTATTTGAAAGAAATCGGCTTTATATCTCAAAGTGTAATGTCAGACATGTATCCATACAAGTCTGTTCCGGGTTCGAACAGAACCGAAGGCACTTCTCACGAAGCCCTTGCAATTCCGGATAATTTCCAATCACGTCCGGACTTCCCGTCACAAAAGAGTGATATAAATCTCTATACCGGCGCGACTCAGTGTAGAGACATTCGACAGGTTGTCCTTTCATTTTCGAAAAATATCCGGTCTTCAACACCGGTCTTCAAATGCGATCCATATACGACGTATCACTATTCGGAATGAGTTATACGACCCAAAGGTCCTTTCCCGGCTAACCCGAATAGTGAGCGTAATATTTAAAAACAAATGGATAATGGGATTTCAATTAAGTCACAATTTAAACCCAAACTTTCTTTTCAAATGGTTTAACAAATTACCATTTTAATCTTTTTACATAAAAAGATTCAATTCACCAAGTTCACTCAGTTTTCATAAGGATTCATTCACAGATTTTCCAAATCGATTTCCATTTCAATTTAATTAATTCGTTGAATCTTTAAATCAAAGATTTAACAAATAGCTTTCAAAACAATTTCATTTCGAATGGTTTAACAAAACATCATTTTAAATCTGTTAAAAATAAACAGATTTAATTCATAGCTTTCGAAAAGAATTCATTTATAACTTGGAAAATCATTTTTCAATTTAATCTTGAAATTCCTTTACCTAAATTGGAATTTCATTTCTTATCTAAAAGCTTTTATTCTTTGAAAACAAACAGTTTTCATTTTGGAAATTTGATTCATTTATACGAGTTAAGGTTCTTGGGTTAAATCCAAATTCCCAACTTATACTTTTAAAATGGTTTAAATTCATATAAACACATTTATATCATCTTTACTCCCTAGTTTCCAAATCATAGCTTAATTTCAAACTTGAATCCAAATTTAAATCTAACTATTTAAATTTTCAAAAACTCGGTTAAGTTATTCGAAATAACTTTTATCTTTGAAATTCCATTTCAAAAGCTTTTCACTTTAAACCCAAATTTCTAATTTCAAAATCAATTGAAATTAAAATTTCAATTTCAAAAACATCAAATTTAATTATTTGTGACTTAACCGATTTCCACGTGAAATCCATATTTGTGTGTGTAAAAGTGTAGTCCAGGGTTTAACACACAATAGTGCAACTCAATGAATCATCACATATCAAAATACGGAAATATAATTCGATAAGCGGTATAAGAACAACGCTTATCGTTCATTCACAGATCATAGATATATAAATTTATCAGTCACAAAGATTCACAATTATAATTCGATGTGGGTTTCGGATAACCAACTGGAATCCGACTCCCTGTCGCATCGAAATTCAAGTGTCGTTTTACGGACCAAGGGTTTCATATTCACATAGTAATATATCACAGAAATAGAAATTACATCTCAGATCACAACATAAATCAGGATGTATCACAAAGCATCATATATTAGGGATATCAAAAAGTCAAATCAATAGGATCCAAACATCCATAGGTAAGGTCAGTTAATTGTCTGATTATAATTAAGTTATACCATGTTAATTACCTATGAATAACTATAAATCTTGGTTAATTAATTTTTGCAAAGTAATTTAATCTAAATTGCTATCATACTCAAATCAGTATAGGTATATCACAGATCATCACATTTGTTATCATTTCTACTAGCTTACAATATAATTTATTTGAATATTATTTACCTTACATTTTAAATCTTCTTTAAATAATTTAAAATAACTAGATTTTGATAAATTTAAATAACTTGGAATAATTTCAAGCTTAAGTGTTAACAATTTAAAATATTTGCCAAATAAATAATCCTTTACCTAAGTTTAACTTAACCGCCAAACATTCAAAATCTATAGTGCTCAAGTTTAAAGAAAATTGTTCACTTAACTTTATTTGAAATAAAAACAATTTCAGCTTCCCTTATACAAACCCGAGTGGTTACTCGAGTAATTCTCGAAAAACCCCGAGACCCACTCTGTTTTCATGCGTCTTCCCTTTCCTTGCTCCCTGTTCTTCTTTTTCTACTTTCTTTCCTTTCCCGGTTACACTCAAGTTAACAACTTGTCGAAGAAACTCACGCGCCAGTTCTTTCTTTTTTTTCCTCGAGTCAACTTCCTTTCTCCCTCGAGTTTCCCCCTCGTCACGAAATCGCCATGCCTTACTGACCTGCACGTCACCCAACCAAAACAACTTCGAGTCCTACTCGACAATATCACGAGACCGAACCCAGTTTTCTTCATTGCTACTATACACATACTCGACTGTGCACGTGTGCACAGTGCACCGCCACCAGATCATCGCTGGCCATCCACTCATTCGCCGACAACTCCAAATCGATCCCCTCTACGCAATCGACCACCCAAACCATCAACTCATTGCTCGAATCAAAATTCAACACTCCGGTCGAAACTGGAATGTACAGACTCACCCAAAATCGCTTCGTCACGGCCATCTCGACCACCAGCATCGCCACCACTTCGTCCATAACCTCGTCTATGACCCACTCACCTCCTCTCCAAGTCCGACCCCACTCGATGCAACGAGGAATGAGAACGACTCGAAAAAAAACTCATCAGTTTACACGGTCTTAAACCCTACTTTCGATTCGAACTCACAATCTATACATTCGAAAATTTTTCTATCATTTTTCTGGTATTGCTACACTATCAAGCTTGCTTCTCACCAAAATTTAGATTTTAAATTTGTTTGAAACGACTGGAATTCGTGAAAGTGTCTCTAGACGTCATGTTCGAACTGCATCTCACACACTTGCTTAAAAATCATCATTTTCATTTTAAAAATCCTACTTTGTATGTAGATTCAATCTATATTGTTGAATTGACAAATTAAAACATTTGAATTTAATGTAGAAAATTTTGATAGCCTGCAAATCACTTCCTGTTTTGAAGTTTTCCAGTGATATTTAAATTGTTTTTTAGCTTAAATAAACTTTTAAAAACTACACTATGATAAAACATACAAATTTTGTTTGAACTCAATACTTATCACAGACTAAAACGAGAGATATCTTTTTTTTTTCTTTGAATCAAAACTGAAATCTGAAAACAGACAGAAGAGCTACAGATATAATCATGTACACACATACATTTACAACTACTCAAGTAATCACATAACCTAGCTATGCCCAGATGTAAACATGTAACCAACATATACTTAAGTAGTTTTAACAAAAAAATGTTACTCACAAGCAACACAAAATCAAAACAGGGTAAGCTCTAAAATTAGGAGTTGCTCACCGTGGTTTCCATGAAAATAACAGAGTTCTTTGACACTGGTTTTGAAATTGCAAGTTGAAGTTCTTCCTTTTGATCTTTAGTTTGAATTGGTTCAAGTTGTTTGTTTGTTTGAGTTTTGAACTGATATTTTTTTTCTTTCAGGTTTCACTTAGCTTTGAAGATTAAACGAGACTAAAATGAAATGAGTAGTTGATATAGAGGAAGAGTTGTACAGGGTATATTTTCTTGCTTGTACAATATAAGATCAAAGATCTTTTCCTTTGGAGGCTGAAGTGATACCTTTCGTGCGTGCATTAAATGCAAAAGTCCTTTCTTGTTCACAACTTATGCTGTTTGAATTATGTATGTACAATAGGCAGAGATATTTGTTTTCAAATTGTTGGCTGAAATCTTGCTTTTCCAGTTCCCATTTGTTTTGTTTTATGCCTTGTTTTCGGCTGAGATAATTTTGTTTGTGTTCATAGATATGTCTATTTGTTTTATTACTTTGAAATGTTATATATTGTTATGTTGTTTTAGTTATTTGTATTAATTTAACTTAGGTTGCATACTTGTCTTTATACTTACTTGAATATATTTTATTTTGGTTTATTTCTATACTTTTGTTCTATTAGTTTAAATGAGATTCTATAATTATTTTACTTCATTTTTATTAGCTTAAGTATTTTGTATTTGCTTTTATTATTTCATATAACTATAAATTTGTTTAAAATATTTGTTCAAAACAAACATTTATTCGTTTTGGGGAAACTCGAATTCATTTATCGATAAATTTTACAATTTTTTATTCAAAAATTCTTTTAATTATCAATTTAAATTTATATAAAATTCGGGGTCGTTACAGACTTCCCCCCTTAAAAGAATTTCGTCCTCGAAATTCGCAGGCACGAAAACAACAAAGAGATAGACAGATGCGATCTCCTATTATTCCTTAAACACTAGATATGGATTCCGAATTCAAGTCGGAATATCATAGAATACATACCAATTCGTCCATCTTCGGACTTTGGTATTCAAAAGAAATTTCAAATAAAATTTCAAATTCCGTTTCAAACGATATCCTTTATTGATTTAATTTCAAATTAGCTTCATATTCTATTAATCAATTTACCTCAAATTAAAATTTCCAGTTTCAAATTCATTAAGACTTAAATCAAAAAGCTGATAAGAAACCGATGAAAATACTAAGTAAAGATCTTCGACAACGATTCGTAGAGCCATAACCCACCGAAACTTCTTTCTGGAGCTGATACGAAGAAATGAAAAGAATTTGGAAACGAATCAAAGAAATTAGATAAGAAAGTTGTTTCCACTGTCGCAGGGTATTGACCATTTATAGTCGTATTCCCTTGTCCCCTATCTCGTCCTCTTCTTGTACTCATACTCACTATCAGTGGATAGTAAGAGAATTTACTGAGACGTTCAGACGGATATCTTAAGGATTACTCATTCTAGAGTTTACTTCACTCTATCTCTAATGAGCTACTTAACGTGTTATACTCCTGAGCTAAAGTTCAACCAAAGCTCTGATACCAAATGTAACGTCCCAGATTTTCGCGTTCGAAAATCGACATCCATACTTTACATCGTACTCGAATGCCGTAGATTCGACCGTTCAAATCCGAGTCGCCGGAGCTTATAACACAGTTAAGTAAATAACACAGCGGAATAAATGAATAATACATTGATATACAATATCTGATACAATAGAGTGATACAATGAATATCAATATACATCAGAGATATGATACAACAATTAGCAGCGGAAAAGAAAAATAGATAACATCAGCAACGGATAATCTCCATCTCCAAAGCACTAATCCAGAAATAGCTCGAACTCTCAAATACGGGGCATAAAGATAAGCAAGTGCAGTCCATATCCAAAGACTGAACTAGCTCCAGAAAATCTACTAATCTGACTATCTGAAAAACCAAACACTAGACTGCTCGTGTAGAAAATTTTGAGCACCCAGAGTTTAGGAAAGAAACAATAAACTCCGGATCAGTCATGGGACTGGTGTGAGCAACAAAAACAGTTTATCTTTAAAAACAAATAGCAAAGAATTTTAAAGTCAATTCGCAATGCTTTTAGAAAATGAAACTACCATAAGACCTCCCGCCACACACACAATGCAATCGCAGACTTGGAGGAGATTTCTTCTTATGATAGTCAAAGATGCTTACTACGCAAAATCAAATCCTTTTTGATATTATTATTAGTGCATAGTGTAGAAAACATTTTCGAAAGTAGAATATCAATCTTAGCCAACATAGACATTTCGAACTATGCCTACTATAGCTACCATCCAAACAGTGGGGCGCCACCATAAGTGAATGATAGGTTCTACAACTAAATCCGTACAAGTCACGTATTGTTTCTTTGGATTTCCAACAAATGGTCAGGCTAAGGAACTTCCTTTTCCACGATGGGTACGTCCCTGGAATAGACGACCCGAGAACCTAACCGGATCTCTGCCAACACAAGGCCGGGTTACCTCTGCAAAAATAGGTAACTACTGACACGCGTATGCCATCCCCCGATCGTCACCGATCTTCCCGAGGATCCCCGATTTCCAACAACCACATAATAATAATAATGTAGTAACCACAGAGGTTAAGTATCTGGGCTCCATACCATGATACCACCTTTATCCAGAAAGAATGACATACACTAAGGGGCGCTACTCCCTAGAACCTTGCCGCATTCTTCCTGTTTTGACCATTTCCGGGGTGTGAGGCTCGACGAAGTCTCGTCCACAAAGCTACGCTTTGTCACAAAGCCATGCTTCGGGTCAAACAAATGATCAACCTATGATCACCAAGATATAAGATCAAACAAATGATCATATCACAAATGATCAAACACTGATCATCACACAGCAACACTCAGCATGCCACATTACCAAATTGGGAATATATCGCTGATAAATTTCAACTACATAACCTCTGAGCTCGTACGTCTCAGAGAAGGGTGTTAAGCTAAGAGAATAAATTCTCCGCCACCAACAGAAATGTATTTGAAAGAAATCGGCTTTATATCTCAAAGTGTAATGTCAGACATGTATCCATACAAGTCTGTTCCGGGTTCGAACAGAACCGAAGGCACTTCTCACGAAGCCCTTGCAATTCCGGATAATTTCCAATCACGTCCGGACTTCCCGTCACAAAAGAGTGATATAAATCTCTATACCGGCGCGACTCAGTGCAGAGACATTCGACAGGTTGTCCTTTCATTTCCGAAAAATATCTGGTCTTCAACACCGGTCTTCAAATGCGATCCATATACGACGTATCACTATTCGGAATGAGTTATACGACCCAAAGGTCCTTTCCCGGCTAACCCGAATAGTGAGCGTAATATTTAAAAACAAATGGATAATGGGATTTCAATTAAGTCACAATTTAAACCCAAACTTTCTTTTCAAATGGTTTAACAAATTACCATTTTAATCTTTTTAAATAAAAAGATTCAATTCACCAAGTTCACTCAGTTTTCACAAGGATTCATTCACAGATTTTCCAAATCGATTTCCATTTCAATTTAATTAATTCGTTGAATCTTTAAATCAAAGATTTAACAAATAGCTTTCAAAACAATTTCATTTCGAATGGTTTAACAAAACATCATTTTAAATCTGTTAAAAATAAACAGATTTAATTCATAGCTTTCGAAAAGAATTCATTTATAACTTGGAAAATCATTTTTCAATTTAATCTTGAAATTCCTTTACCTAAATTGGAATTTCATTTCTTATCTAAAAGCTTTTATTCTTTGAAAACAAACAGTTTTCATTTTGGAAATCTGATTCATTTATACGAGTTAAGGTTCTTGGGTTAAATCCAAATTCCCAACTTATACTTTTAAAATGGTTTAAATTCATATAAACACATTTATATCATCTTTACTCCCTAGTTTCCAAATCATAGCTTAATTTCAAACTTGAATCCAAATTTAAATCTAACTATTTAAATTTTCAAAAACTCGGTTAAGTTATTCGAAATAACTTTTATCTTTGAAATTCCATTTCAAAAGCTTTTCACTTTAAACCCAAATTTCTAATTTCAAAATCAATTGAAATTAAAATTTCAATTTCAAAAACATCAAATTTAATTATTTGTGACTTAACCGATTTCCACGTGAAATCCATATTTGTGTGTGTAAAAGTGTAGTCCAGGGTTTAACACACAATAGTGCAACTCAATGAATCATCACATATCAAAATACGGAAATATAATTCGATAAGCGGTATAAGAACAACGCTTATCGTTCATTCACAGATCATAGATATATAAATTTATCAGTCACAAAGATTCACAATTATAATTCGATGTGGGTTTCGGATAACCAACTGGAATCCGACTCCCTGTCGCATCGAAATTCAAGTGTCGTTTTACGGACCAAGGGTTTCATATTCACATAGTAATATATCACAGAAATAGAAATTACATCTCAGATCACAACATAAATCAGGATGTATCACAAAGCATCATATATTAGGGATATCAAAAAGTCAAATCAATAGGATCCAAACATCCATAGGTAAGGTCAGTTAATTGTCTGATTATAATTAAGTTATACCAGGTTAATTACCTATGAATAACTATAAATCTTGGTTAATTAATTTTCGCAAAGTAATTTAATCTAAATTGCTATCATACTCAAATCAGTACAGGTATATCACAGATCATCACATTTGTTATCATTTCTACTAGCTTACAATATAATTTATTTGAATATTATTTACCTTACATTTTAAATCTTCTTTAAATAATTTAAAATAACTAGATTTTGATAAATTTAAATAACTTGGAATAATTTCAAGCTTAAGTGTTAACAATTTAAAATATTTGCCAAATAAATAATCCTTTACCTAAGTTTAACTTAACCGCCAAACATTCAAAATCTACAGTGCTCAAGTTTAAAGAAAATTGTTCACTTAACTTTATTTGAAATAAAAACAATTTCAGCTTCCCTTATACAAACCCGAGTGGTTACTCGAGTAATTCTCGAAAAACCCCGAGACCCACTCTGTTTTCATGCGTCTTCCCTTTCCTTGCTCCCTGTTCTTCTTTTTCTACTTTCTTTCCTTTCCCGGTTACACTCAAGTTAACAACTTGTCGAAGAAACTCACGCGCCAGTTCTTTCTTTTTTTTTCCTCGAGTCAACTTCCTTTCTCCCTCGAGTTTCCCCCTCGTCACGAAATCGCCATGCCTTACTGACCTGCACGTCACCCAACCAAAACAACTTCGAGTCCTACTCGACAATATCACGAGACCGAACCCAGTTTTCTTCATTGCTACTATACACATACTCGACTGTGCACGTGTGCACAGTGCACCGCCACCAGATCATCGCTGGCCATCCACTCATTCGCCGACAACTCCAAATCGATCCCCTCTACGCAATCGACCACCCAAACCATCAACTCATTGCTCGAATCAAAATTCAACACTCCGGTCGAAACTGGAATGTACAGACTCACCCAAAATCGCTTCGTCACGGCCATCTCGACCACCAGCATCGCCACCACTTCGTCCATAACCTCGTCTATGACCCACTCACCTCCTCTCCAAGTCCGACCCCACTCGATGCAACGAGGAATGAGAACGACTCGAAAAAAAACTCATCAGTTTACACGGTCTTAAACCCTACTTTCGATTCGAACTCACAATCTATACATTCGAAAATTTTTCTATCATTTTTCTGGTATTGCTACACTATCAAGCTTGCTTCTCACCAAAATTTAGATTTTAAATTTGTTTGAAATGACTGGAATTCGTGAAAGTGTCTCTAGACGTCACGTTCGAACTGCATCTCACACACTTGCTTAAAAATCATCATTTTCATTTTAAAAATCCTACTTTGTATGTAGATTCAATCTATATTGTTGAATTGACAAATTAAAATATTTGAATTTAATGTAGAAAATTTTGATAGCCTGCAAATCACTTCCTGTTTTGAAGTTTTCCAGTGATATTTAAATTGTTTTTTAGCTTAAATAAACTTTTAAAAACTACACTATGATAAAACATACAAATTTTGTTTGAACTCAATACTTATCACAGACTAAAACGAGAGATATCTTTTTTTTTTCTTTGAATCAAAACTGAAATCTGAAAACAGACAGAAGAGCTACAGATATAATCATGTACACACATACATTTACAACTACTCAAGTAATCACATAACCTAGCTATGCCCAGATGTAAACATGTAACCAACATATACTTAAGTAGTTTTAACAAAAAAATGTTACTCACAAGCAACACGAAATCAAAACAGGGTAAGCTCTAAAATTAGGAGTTGCTCACCGTGGTTTCCATGAAAATAACAGAGTTCTTTGACACTGGTTTTGAAATTGCAAGTTGAAGTTCTTCCTTTTGATCTTTAGTTTGAATTGGTTCAAGTTGTTTGTTTGTTTGAGTTTTGAACTGATATTTTTTTTCTTTCAGGTTTCACTTAGCTTTGAAGATTAAACGAGACTAAAATGAAATGAGTAGTTGATATAGAGGAAGAGTTGTACAGGGTATATTTTCTTGCTTGTACAATATAAGATCAAAGATCTTTTCCTTTGGAGGCTGAAGTGATACCTTTCGTGCGTGCATTAAATGCAAAAGTCCTTTCTTGTTCACAACTTATGCTGTTTGAATTATGTATGTACAATAGGCAGAGATATTTGTTTTCAAATTGTTGGCTGAAATCTTGCTTTTCCAGTTCCCATTTGTTTTGTTTTATGCCTTGTTTTCGGCTGAGATAATTTTGTTTGTGTTCATAGATATGTCTATTTGTTTTATTACTTTGAAATGTTATATATTGTTATGTTGTTTTAGTTATTTGTATTAATTTAACTTAGGTTGCATACTTGTCTTTATACTTACTTGAATATATTTTATTTTGGTTTATTTCTATACTTTTGTTCTATTAGTTTAAATGAGATTCTATAATTATTTTACTTCATTTTTATTAGCTTAAGTATTTTGTATTTGCTTTTATTATTTCATATAACTATAAATTTGTTTAAAATATTTGTTCAAAACAAACATTTATTCGTTTTGGGGAAACTCGAATTCATTTATCGATAAATTTTACAATTTTTTATTCAAAAATTCTTTTAATTATCAATTTAAATTTATATAAAATTCGGGGTCGTTACATCGAGCCCACTACGATTTTGGTTTAAAGATCCGACCGCGTTAAGGTTCACCATCCCCTTAACGCTATTTTCTATATGATTATACTTTACTGATTAGACACTACTGTATATAGCGTATATTACTATATAGTAAATAGTTTAACGGATCCTTAGAGGATGGGCGGTCCTAAGAATCTTCTAAGTTACTTGTACCTTTATTACAGTTCACTTGAGTTAGTTTACATTATATAAGTATATATTGTCCTGACTCGAGTGTTTTGTGTTTTGCTTTACGCTCGGGTCAGCCTGAGTATTCACAGATTTGGATTCCACTTTCTGGAGATTGGAATCACTGGAGATTATCTGCTTATCTAGTTTTATCTATCTCAGTTATGTTGTTCTATTCAGCTTGTACTTTGTTATCATATTGAGACTTGTTGTATTTTATTTCTTCTGTTGTATCTTATTTAACTCTAATATATTTACATAGTAGCTTCATGAACTACTATTTCTTTTACTTCCGCTGCACTTCTTACTCTGTGTCCGTGATCTGTGATTTAATTTATTGTATATTCTGAGATTTGCCAAATTTTTATTTACAACGCGGTATTTTGAGCAATTCAATTCTGGCATGAGTGTCTACCTATACACTTATAATGGATGCGAATGGTTGAAAATATCGGGTCGTTACAGAACTGCAGTCATTAGTCTTGTTGGCTGCACTTGGTTTGTACTTCACTATTGACTGTTGCAGTGCTCCATATATATATATATATATATATATATATATATATATGCAGTCATGTATGTTTTCCTGGTCTCCCTTTGTTGGTTGGTTTGAGTTTTGCTGCCTTCATGTTTGTAGCTTGTTCACTGATTCATGTTTGGGCTTGATGTAGTCTAATATGTGCATATTGAAGTTTGTTGCAGTTTGAATTGTGATGAGATGCTTCTTTAATTTGAAATTGTAGTCTAGTCTTGGTCGAGTTGGACTGTCTAGCCTCTGTTTTCATGGGTATGACTTGAACTTTGGTCGAGCCTTGATTTTTGTGTCTTGACCATTTCATTTAAATTTTCACCTGAGTTGAACCCAGTTTAAATGCTCGGGTTTGACCTCGTGCTCGATTGGGAGTTTTCATTGTGCATTCGTGTGCACTTCGTTCAATTGATGGTTACTGGGTGGATGCTATTGCAGTTCCATCTGGTTCATTTTGATTTGATTTGATGCCATTTGTTTCCGATTCATTGAGCTTTTGTGTATTTCATCACTGTAGTGGCGAGGCAGTGCACGCGAGCGTGTACTACAGCCAAACAGTATGGATTATTTTGTTGTTAATTGCTGTTTAGGCAATTCTGCGGTTTTCATATTATCTTCATTAATAATCGTTTTATTTATCTTGCTGATGATTTAAATTTGCCGATTTGTTGTTTAACACTATTTAGTGCTATATCTACCGTTATCCGATTTCCTTGTTAAAGGATTGGATAGACGAGATTTCTGTGACTGTCATCTATTTGTTATTTATTATTATTGCTTCTGTGCATTAATAACTGAGTTTGAATTAGACTGGCCCGTGTATTATTTTCTTTTGAATTTAATACTTGGGTCAGACTGAGTTATTACAGGTTGTAGATATCTTGCTTTGGGTTGCTGCTTGAGCTATGAAGTCTTTGCATATCTTTTGAAGTAGTCTTCGTCATGTTGTAGTAGTCAGTGTATCCGATTTAGGTTGATATGTATTCATGTATATTATTCGATAATGTACTTGTATATATAACTTCCAGAGTCGACAGTTGTAGTTGTATCATATGTATTGTGTCAAATGTATTGTAACTGACATCAGTTATATATATATATGAGACTTTTATTATCTGTGTTCCGCATTTAGCTGATTTGTGTTATTATTATATATATTGTCCTAAACTATTATGAACCATCGTAGTTCGTTTTATACTGGAATTGGGTATGTCGATGGGAGTAAATAAATAAGAGATGAAAAATAAAAATGTATACCACTCCTATCGAGGTAACCAATACTAGTGTAAGGCCCAACTACGGATGGCCGCTCCTATCCAGCCTTATTCTTCATAATAATAGACAGTATTTCTTTTAATACTCTTTGTTATTGTGAGCTTAGAGGTGGGGCGTCACAGTTGGTATCAGAGCGAGGGGTTTTTGGACATAATATAAAACATAACTTAGATGGAACATGTGTTACAACTATTTGTTGATGTTTTATTTGTGTTTTGAGTCAAAACTAAAGTTTTGAAATTATGATGAAATTTTTAAATATCTTTATTTATAAATAATAGTGAAACTATGTTTTGATGATTGAATAATTTGTGTTCTGTTTATTAGAGTGCGCAGCGGAAATAGTGAGACTGTCTCCGCTGAATACAGCTGATAATCTTTTTGATTTAGAAATCAAAATATGAAATTGAAATAAATTTCATTTGTTGTTTACATAGCTGGGTTTATTTTGTTTCTTTGAAAATTTCGAATCCGATTTGAGGATTCGAAGCGATTGCAGTTATGTGATTTATGTTGAGATTTTTGCTGGTTTTCTTTTATGCTAATCATATATTGATTAGATTTTAATGTTTTGAATTATCTTCACTGAAGATACATTCGAATGATTTCTTTGTTTATTTTGTAGTACGTGCAAATTTGAGTTGCACGTTACTGCATTAATTTAACGTTGAACTGGTGTTTGGTTTAAACGTATTTTGTTGCCGTTATTTTTATAACGGGATTTTTACATCGGTGCTAAATTTTTGAAGCACGGTGTTTTGTGACATTTTTTATGAATGAAAATTCACTGGTATTACATTTTGATGTGAATTATTTTGATGAGATTTTGACGTTTAAAAATTACTGTCGCTTTGACTTCAGTAACCGTCAAATTTTAAAAGTGGATTTTCAAGCGGTTAGCCCGCAATGCTGATTTTGAGATTTGTTTTTTACGATGTTTTGGTAAGTGCAATTTTCTTTTGGAAATTGCTACTGATGTTGCTACTTAAATCACGTGTTTTGAAAATTGTTTTAAAATTCTTTACAGTTTGCGCTTTCAAAAGAATGAGGAAGCGATTTAAACGCTTCAGCAAAATTGAGGACTATGAACCCTCACTTTTACTGATTCGCTTAATTCCGGACTTGTCCGTTTGAGAACATAAAATGTTATTTATTTGAAATACAAAATTTTTACAGTTTATGCTTTCAAAAGAATGTGAAAGCGATTTAAACGATTCAGCAAAATCGAGGACTATGAACCCTTTCTTTTACTGATTCGCTTAATTCCGGACTTGTCCGTTTGAGAATGTAAAATGTTATTTTTACAAAATACACAATTTTTCACTTTCAAGGAAACGATGAAGAGGATCAAACGATTTAGTAAAACATGTGGTATGTGGCATGTGTGTTTGCTATTTCGGTTAATTCCGGACTCGTTAATTGAAATATTTGCTATTTTGATGATTTTGATGATTTTGTGTGCTTTCGAGCCACTATGTTGGACCTTCGGGTCATATGTTGGACCTTCGGGTCATATGATGGACCTTTGGGTCAAATACCAGTACTAGACCTTCGGGTCATTTGTTGGGCGTCAAAAATTATGATGATAGTACTTGGTAGGCTTCGGCCATTTGTTGATGCACGTGCGGCGTAGCTAAAAACTCGCCATCTGCTGGGATCGATCCACCTTTTATGTTGATTTTCTAGAGTATCTTAATTGATTTCTAGATATTTGTTGTTTCTAATTATCTACAGGTAATTAGATATTTGCTGTTATGAGATTTAATTATCGTATCGATAATTAGATATTTGTTGTTATGAGATTTAATTATCATATCGATAATTAGATATTTGTTGTTATGAGATTTAATTATCGTATCGATAATTAGATATTTGATGATTCTTATTATCGTTTTTGATAATCGGATATTTGTTGTTTCTGATTATCGTTTTTGATAATCGGATATTTGTTGTTTCTGATTATCGTTATCGATAATTAAATATTTGTTGATTTGAGATTTCTGATTATCGTTTTTTTTATAATTAGATATTTGTTGATTTGAGATTTCTCATTATCGTTTTTGATATCTAGATATTTGTTGATTTGAGATTTCTGATTATCGTTTTTTTATAATTAGATATTTGTTGATTTGAGATTTCTGATTATCGTTTTTGATAATTAGATATTTATTGATTTCAGATTTCTGATTATCGTTTTTGATAATTAGATATTTGTTGATATGAGATTTCTGATTATCGTTTTTGATAATCGAATATTTGTTGTTTCCGATTCTCATTTTTGATAATCGGATATTTGTTGTTTCTCATTATTATTTTTGATAATTAGATATTTGTTGATTTAAGATTTCTGATTATCGTTTTTTTTGATAATTAGATATTTGTTGATTTGAGATTTCTGATTATCGTTTTTGATAATTAGATATTTGTTGATTTGAGATTTCTGATTATCATTTTTGATAATTAGATATTTGTTGATTTGAGATTTCTGATTATCATTTTTGATAATTAGATATTTGTTGATTTGAGATTTCTGATTATCATTTTTGATAATTAGATATTTATTGATATGAGATTTCTGATAATCGTTTTTGATAATCAGATATTTGTTGTTTCTGATTTTTGTTTTTGATAATCAAATATTTGTTGTTTCTGATTTTCGTTTTTGATAATCGAATATTTGTCGTTTCTGATTATCGTTTTTGATAATTAGATATTTGTTGATTTGAGATTTCTGATTATCGTTTTTGATAATTAGATATTTGTTGATTTGAGATTTCTGATTATCGTTTTTTGATATTTTTTGATTTGATATTTCTGATTATCGTTTTTAATATTTAGATATTTGATGTTTTCTAATTATCGTTTTGATAATTGGATGTTTGCTAATTTTGCTGATTTTGAGATTTTCTAGTCTCTAATTGATTCTAGATTATGTTGATTATATTGAATTGTTGTTTCCTATCTATCTCTGTTGATAGTTAGAGTTTGCTGATTATGAAGTTTGTGTTTTCTAGTTATTTGTTGGATAACCAGATATTTGCAGTTTTGCGATTTGTGATTTTGTGTTTTCTAATTATTTTTGCTGATAATTAGATTTTGCCATTTTCTAATTATTGTGTGATAATTAGATATTGCTGTTTTGTGATTTCTGTATTCTAATCATCTAATTAAAAATTAGATGTTGCTGATAATTGTATTTATTCAGTTTTGATTATTTTTTGATTATCTATGTGATAATTAGATTTTGTTGAGGATTTGTGAATTTCATTTATGGAATTAAAAGATTTCTTTGGCGTTTGTATTACTGACTTTTATTTTTCTAACTTAACCAGTTTATGTTAGAAAAATAATGGTTATAGACAACTTTAATTATGAAAATTGCGGGGATGCAATTTTTATAAGGAGGGGAGTCTGTAACAACCCGGGGTTTCGTATCGATTGATCATCGGCATTAGATGATTAAATCGGTTAGCTGATTGCTGTTTGAAATTTTATTCTGTTGAAATTCTTTTACAAATTAGTTAAGGGTTGTGGGCTTTAAAATTTTCTTAGTCCATATTTTTGTTTGAGGCCGTGATAATATTCACTACCCATTCTTTTTCCCCCTTGATTCATTTTCGATCGAAACCCTGATCTAAACAAAAGAATTAAAAATGGCGACTTCATTCGTTCGTCCCCCTTTTCAAAATTAGGGCTTCAGGATTTTGAAGCCGCGGCCATGATTAGCTCGATCGAAAGCTTTGTCGATCGATGCTTTCTACATTTCGTTGCTTGCTCGTCGAAGAAGGTGAGTGATCCACTCACATCTAATTCGTATCTCGTGTTTATTTGGAGTCGAATTCTGTGATTTTCGTTCATATTTACTTGTTTGAATTCGTCAATTGCTTTATCTCGGCCGTATGGTTTTGCTTGAATGTTTTAGATGATCTCTGACTTGTTCATTGTCACCTGACTTTGGTATTTATTCGTAGTCGAGTTTGGGAGAATAGTTGCTTTCGACAATTGACATTATGTTGACTTTGGCATTTAACTGCTGCTTTGATAATTTCAGTAGCATACTTGGCTTTCACTTTGACTTCGACATTGTTCATAGTTGATTTTACTCCTCTGTTGGCTTTTTCCAGTTTGATTTAGTTGGTGACTTCGCAAGTATTTTGAACTGCAGTTGTTTGAATTCAAATATTTTGTTTTTGAGAAAAAAAAGGCAATATATTTTATTTGTGCACTTGCTCGATCCATTTCAATGGGCTGGTTTTGCCTTTTTGCTTCGACATTGTGTCTTGTTCTTGATGGAGATGCCAGTACTGTCCAGTTTACAATTGTATACATGTTGCATATTTGATGTTCACATGGTTTACTGTCACTACTTCTAGCTCATATACATGTATACATATACGTGCCTATATGTATATATGTGGTTGGAGTGGTAGTCTTTTGATTGAAATTTTCTTGAGTGATTTATACTCACATATTTAATTCGTTCTCGTGTTATAGTGACTTTCGTTGCTTGATTTCTTGACAAATTCAGTTTTGATTCTGATTTGAAATTGCTCGGCTTCGAAAAACAACTGTTATGTGAATTTCCTTTTTTTTTGTGAATTTCCTTTTTGTTCGAACTCTTCTTGACAACCACAGCTTGATGATTTTATTCCTTGACCATCACGGTATTAAACATTGTGATTATCGGGAAATTTTGTTTTTTTTTGGTGCTTTGAATTTATGTTGACATGTTCAACTTGTATCCTGCTGTTCAGGTTGAACTCGGCCTTGACTTTGATTTGAAATGTATATTTACATGTGAGCATTTGACTTTGGACTGATTACTTGCTGTCTTGTACATGAATTGGTCTGCACGTCAGGTTATTGTACTTAGTTCACATTGTACCTTGTATTCGTTCATGTGATTTCTAGTTTGATGTACTAAAGTCTGGTACCTTTTGAAGTTCTGTTTTCAGTCATTTGTATCAGTCATTGTTCTCTGCTGCACTTGCTATATTTGGGTTGACCATTTCTTCGAACTGCAGTCATTAGTCTTGTTGGCATTGTCTGCATTGGGCTTGTGTGCTGTGCACTTGGTTTGTACTTCACTATTGACTGTTGTAGTGCTCCATATATATATATGCAGTCATGTATGTTTGCCTGGTCTCTCTTTGTTGGTTGGTTTGAGTTTTGCTGCCTTCATGTCTGTAGCATGTTCACTGATTCATGTTTGGGCTTTATGTAGTCTGATATGTGCATATTGAAGTTTGTTGCAGTTTGAATTATGATGAGTTGCTTCTTTACTTTGAAATTGCAGTCTGGTCTTGGTTGAGTTGGACTGTCTAGCCTCTGTTTTCATGGGTATGACTTGAACTTTGGTCGAGGCTTGATTTTTGTGTCTTGACCATTTCATTTAAATTTTCACCTGAGTTGAACCCAGTTTAAATGCTCGGGTTTGACCTCGTGCTCGATTGGGAGTTTTCATTGTGCATTCGTGTGCACTTCGTTCAATTGATGGTTACTGGGTGGATGCTGTTGCAGTTCCATCTGGTTCATTTTGATTTGATTTGATTTGATGCCATTTGTTTCTGATTCATTGATCTTTTGTGTATTTCATCACTGTAGTGGCGAGGCAGTGCACGCGAGCGTGTACTGCAGCCAAACAGTATGGATTATTTTGTTGTTAATTGCTGTTCAGGCAATTCTGCGGTTTTCATATTATCTTCATTGATAATCGTTTTATTTATCTTGCTGATGATTTGAATTTGCCGATTTGTTGTTTAACACTATTTAGTGCTATATCTACCGTTATCCGATTTCCTTATTAAAGGATTGGATAGACGAGATTTCTGTGACTGTTGTCTATATGTTATTTATTATTATTGCTTCTATGCATTAATAATTGAGTTTGCATTAGACTGACCCGTGCATTATTTTATTTTGAATTTAATACTCGGGTCAGACCGAGATATTACAGGTTGTAGGTATCTTGCTTTGGGTTGCTGCTTGAGCTATGAAGTCTTTGCATATCTTTTGAAGTAGTCTTCGTCATGTTGTAGTAGTCAGTGTATCTGATTTAGGTTGATATGTATTCATGTATATTATTCGATAATGTACTTGTATATATAACTTCCAGAGTCGACAGTTGTAGTTGTATCATATGTATTGTGTCAAATGTATTGTAACTGACATTAGTTATATATATGAGACTTTTATTATCTGTGTTCCGCATTTAGCTGATTTGTGTTATTATTATATATATTGTCCTAAACTATTATGAACCATCGTAGTTCGTTTTATACTGGAATTGGGTATGTCGATGGGAGTAAATAAATAAGAGATGAAAAATAAAAATGTATACCACTCCTATCGAGGTAACCAATACTAGTGTAAGGCCCAACTACGGATGGCCGCTCCTATCCAGCCTTATTCTTCGTAATAATAGACAGTATTTCTTTTAATACTCTTTGTTATTGTGAGCATAGAGGTGGGGCGTCACACAAAGTGTAGCAAAGCTACTGAATGGTCTCTTCACTTCGAAACTCGAAAATGAATGTCGATGATGCGGCCGCCATCACCGAAATTATTTTCCAGCGACAAAAGAGAAGAGTACTGATTTAAACATTAAAATTCTATGAAAATCATTTATTTTCGAAAATACTTTATATAATATACATTTCCAATTTTAAAACCAGAGTTTGGAATCATCGGAAATTAAATTCTTAAATTCCTGATTTAAATTTATTTAAATTCCAAATCAATTTATAAACCATGTTTATAAATTCATTTAGAACAATAAATGATAATCAAATATTATCATTTCAAACAACCAATTAATTAACCACTTTTTTTATTCCAGAAAATTTTACTTATATATTTATAATATAATCATACAAAATTATTTCATTTACCAAATTTTAAATCAATATTGTGTCAGTTTGCTCTATTCAAGTGTTTTGGAAATCCTATCGATAGCGTTGATCAAACGAATCGATCGAAAATCCAAACCAACATCAACAACTCAAACAACACATTATAAAAATAAAATATTTTATATTAATTACAAATACACTCCCTCACTCGAATATCCTTGAATGGATTTCAAAACAAAGATAGAGATTCAGATTAGAGAAACTCTAACTAAAAGAATTCAACTAAAAGGTAGACTCGATAGGGAGATAAGATAATTGAGTTTTCAAACCGAAGATGAACAAACTTATATAAATCGCGGGTAACCTTAACCGGGTCAACCGTGATTCCAAGAATAAATTCGATGTAGAATTCTGCGACGAATCGACATTCGATCGCCAGAGATAGAATTCGGGTATAGCAAATGATAACAACATCGTAAACTGAGGATACAGAAATCTTCGGTGAATCAATGCTGGTTGTACAGGAGTTTCACTCTTTTACAAATTATTCAGATATTGGCGAGACCGCCGACTTATTATAGAGATCATTCGAAGTGGAGTTATGGGATACTCCAGACTTAAAAAGACACGAATAGACTTTGGAACCGAAGGGAACGTTCCAAAATTCAAGGAAACCGAGTCAAAGAAGAAGGAATTCAAGCTCGAACGAACGTGATTCTGTAATTGAATTTACTCTATATGCTGAGTTTTGCCTAAAACCAGAGCTCTGATACCAACTGTAACGACCCACTATTTTGGACCATTCAAATCGACAATAAATCCACACATGCCAGACTTGAATAATTCAAAATAATGAATTGTAATTTAAATTTGGCAAAACTCAGCATATACAGTAAATAAAATAATCACAGATCACAGACACAGAGTAATATAACAATATGCACCGGTAACAAAAGAATAGTAGTTCATGAAGTTACTATATATATAACAAAGTTAAACAAGATACAATAGAAGTCTCGAATACATAGATATCTCAATACAATAGTCAAATACAAGATCTAAATACATCACTGGAATCAACTGTATAACTGATAGTAGAATTGATAGATAGCTGGATCTCCAAGCGAAGCTCTAACTCCAAAGGTGAGTCTCGAACACTGGTACACTCAGTCTGACCCGAGCGTAAAGCAAAACACAAAGCACTCGAGTCAGGATTAACATTCTTATATCAATAAATCCAACTCAAGTGGAATAACAACTGAAATACAAGTAACTCAAAGGATGTTTAGGATAACCATCCTCTAAGGATCCGTTAAACTATCTACTATGTAGTAGTGTACGCTAAGTAGATAATGTTTATCAGTAATATAAAGTATCAAAATAGTGTTAAGGCGTTACCATTATCCCCCTTAACACATTTTATATAAGCATCATAGTCTATACAGCACTGTAAACTCCACTGTAAACTAGTGGGCTATCAGGGAGTACTCCATAGGTATAACACAAAACAAATCGTAGTGGTCGCTCATAGGGATACGAGTATGACAAGGCACATGAGGCAATACCCAAGGTAGTGAAACTACCGTTTGCCTGATCCGGACTGGTGAGAACGCATCGCCGCAACGATCGCAACACCGCGAAACAACACTCCCAAATCAAGGATGCGCACCAATCAAAAACAAGTAACGAGTAGTTTACGAAGAAGTGTGTCCGCTAGAGGTAGCTAACCTCACTGGCCCGGCACGGCTCCTGTTTAAGTCATTTCCAATTTGACACAAGTGTCAAGGTCATCCATTATCATTCTCTTTCTTCAAATCCAGCAACGTCATCATTCCAACCACTTCATTCTGGATCACACTCCTCGTATAATAGTTATTAAAGTGGTTTTCGGTTTGGACAGAGAATATGTCCCTAACCGATCTCGGACTCTTCAATAACTACGCAATTATTACACCGATTGGTCATTTAATAAACTTTCAAAATAGTTTATATTTCAAAATCAAAATATCATTGCCATTTCGAAACCATATCAATACGATATCACTTCCATTTCAAAACCAAATACGATATCATTTCCATTTCAAATATATCCATCACAAATATATCCATTTACAAAATCTTAATATTTTAACGTTATAACACTTTCTAAATCAACCACTTTGGAAACCATAATTCTTTGGAAATCAAAGTTTAGAAATCATAATGCTTTGGAATCATAACACTTTCCTTCAACGGTTTAGATATTAATAATAGTATATAAAATAAAATAGTTTACAAAATAAATAATTTATATAAAATAGTTACAAGTTAAAAACAATTTATATTAAAATAATTATTATATTTAAAATAGTTTATATTAAAATAGTTATATTAAAATAGTTTATATTAAAAATAGTTTATAAAATAATATAAAATAGTTCAAATATAATTTAAAATACTTTATATAATAAAATAGTTTCCTCAAATTCCACAAATCGATTCAACTCAACTCGGATTCCAAAATTCAAATTTAATCAAATCTCAAATCACCAATTTCAATTCAATTCAGTTTCTAAATAGACCATTTCAAATTATCAATTTCAAATACATATTTGAACCACAAAATAAGCCATTTCAATTTCCATATATCTCAGAGCTTTGAATATTCAACATTTCAAAACTAAATTTAATAAATCTCGTACATATATCGAATTCACTTAGATATTATTTAGATTTGAAATGTTCACTTAATAAAATACAATATCATTTAAATACAATCCAAATTTCAAATCATTTAATATTCCTTCAATTTATTTAAACTTGAAATATTCCTTTAAATCATCTTAAATCAAAACCACGTTATAAAACTTATTCTTAAATCTTCAAATTCAATAAATTTCAAATCGATATATTTAAAGACAATACTTAATTAATCAATTCCGAATAAATTTTAAATCCACTTTAATTTAAACTTATTGATAAGAATAATTTCAATATCAATTAAAACCACATATATATCTTTCCAAAACCATAGAAATCATTTTAAATTATTTATATTTAGATCAACGGTGTTTGTATATAATTTTCTATTCTATGGTCAAGTGATACGGATATTTATCATTTCAATCCGCAACTTAAATATATACGGGTATATATATACCATTTCAACCCATAATCCCAAATTCAATTCAATTGAAAATCGCTTGGGTTTATCATTTTAACCCATAACGATTTCCTCCTATTCTAAAGTCCGTTTGGGTATGTATCATTTCAACCCATAGTGATTCTATACTAACAGGGAACTTGCAGAGTGATAACATATATGATAATAATATAAAATGCATATATCATCAATATAAATAACATATAATGGTGTCAGATGTCACAGGTGAACTGATACAGGTAATAGCATATATGTATATAACAGTGTAAATAACTAACATTAGCATATTTCAATTGGTAGATAATGGTGTCAGATGTCACAGGTGAACTGATACAGGTAATATCACATATATATCAGTGTAAATAACTAACATCAGCATATTTCAATTGGCGGATAATGGTGTCAGATGTCACAGGTGAACTGATACTGGTAATAGCATATATATAACAGTGTAAATAACTAACATCAGCATATTTCAATTGTCGTTTCAATTGAAATCAAATTTAATAAATAAAAGAACATTAATCGTGAGTGATTTCTCACCTTTCGAGGCTAGAGAAAACAGGAGATGACACGGATACGCACACAGATATCGAATTACGAATCCAAGCACGAACACGATAGACACGATTTCGACGGACAAGCTGATAAATTTGAAATTAAGAACCAGAATCAATTTGATATAAATGGAATATTTATATATATACACAATATAAAATCAATAAAACTAAATATATAGAAACCCAACAATCATATATAAACCATATATATATATATATATTCATAACTTTAAATATAACCAACAACATGCTATTTAACCTTTAAAATATAATATTATAATCAAAATAACTTACTTTATTATTATTAATATAATTTACTACTATAAACATATTTTAAAACACTTCAGCCATAGGTAATATAACTTGTATATATAAACTGACACACACTATATATTAATATCTCTACAACCCATATATGTACTAACACATATATTTAATATATATATATATACATATCTTATCTTTCAAAATCAACACTTATACAGATATACTTATTTCAAAATAATCCTTCCCAAATACAAGCATATGCAGAGTACAAACTAGTATATTTTTTTTGCAATTTAAACAACTTATTTTAAAACCCATACCTATAACTTAAATAACACAGAAACCGTACTTGCTATATAAAATATATGCATAAAACTAAGCAGTAAATGAAAGGTTTAAAATCTACGTATAATATACATTATATAACATACTTGAACAACATATATAAGTTGACATTATACATATAATATATATATATAT
Source organism: Allium fistulosum (assembly GCA_030737815.1). Lineage (NCBI taxonomy): Eukaryota > Viridiplantae > Streptophyta > Magnoliopsida > Asparagales > Amaryllidaceae > Allium > Allium fistulosum. Next base: position 870,868,364 of record CM060907.1, on the reverse strand, counting down.
ATACACACTACAAAACCTGGACCTATTATATAATACTGAACAACATATATATATTACTGCAAACGTACGTATATATACTTTGAAAAATGTATACCATTGAAAATCTAAAATTTACTGTAAATATGTAAAAAAATGAAAAACACATGTAATACTCTTTGATATATTAAGACTTACCTATATCCCTGCTTCTCTCTAACATAACAAAGAAGAGTACTATACAATATAATACAATACTAACCCCATAAACAACTCTATGTACACATATTGTATCAATTCAATATAACTAACATAATATAGTATACTTTAAATATATATATACCTTAATATAAAGGAGAAGTGAAGGCAAGGATGATGTAGACACATGCGGTTAGGAGGAGAACTTGGGTGGGTGAAGTGGAAGGCCGAGTTCGGTGGCAGTGGGGAGCAGGAGGCAGAGGAGCTTGGTGTGGCGGTCGAGATGTGGAACTTGGGTTGGTGGGTTCTTCGGGTTGGAGAGGGTGGCACTTCGGGTTCGGGGCGTTATCAGGGAGGCACGTGGCTGGAAGTGAGAGAGTGGCGAATGAAAGAGGGGAGTGGGATGGTTGAGGCGGTTGCGTGGTTGAAAGTTTTGTGGCAAATTGGTGGTTGGAGAAACAAGCAAATGAAGGCTGGGTTGCATGGAAGGAATGTTGTAGAGGGTGGAAGAAAAGGAAGGGTTTTGGCAAATGAAACTTAAAATTGTAAAGGCACACTACCAGAGGAATGAAAACGAACCATCAATAAACATTGGAACCCGAATGAATAGCAAAAGCAAAGTATCTGAATTCAAGAAAAATAAATGCTAAAGACTATTGGAATTTACAACGGTGGAAATTGAATAGTCACAAGAAACCAAAAAGGCACGAAACCGGTACCGATACGGTTCAACTTTTACAGATTTTGCCGTCCACCGGACGTCGAAACACCCATATGAATATACCGCGGAGATCAGCACGACGAGACGATCAAAACGGCATACAGATATCAGTGGTATGATTGAATTATAAAATTTCGAATTTTCTACTAGCGAAAAATGCAGCAAAAACGCAGAAAAATAAGATCGACAGAGCTAAAGAAGTCCAATTTTGGAAAAACGAAAAATGACGTCTTAGTCAGAAGATGAATTAGAATTTTTCTACGTAAAAATATTCAGGTTTAGAAAACATTTTATTATCATCGATTTTAACTGATATAAATTGGAATAAAATTACACTAGAAAATAAACTTCCAAATTATCTGATGAAAATTTACCAGTTGCTATGATTAATTAGATGCATTCCAAATATCAAATTTTTATTTCAAAATTTTATCGTTTAAAAGTTTGCAAAATTTCAACTAATTACGTTATTAAAATAGTTAAAATTTTTGGGTCGTTACATATTACGTGTCTGGGCTATTTGTGTAACCCCGTGATGCTATTTTAAAGTATGTTTATTTTATATTAGACTTATTATAATAGCGAATATTACTACATAGTAGATAGTTTAACGGATCCTTAAAGAATGGGCGATCCCAAGCATTCTTTGAGTTACTTGTGCCTTTATTTCAGTTCACTTGAGTTGGTTTACATTTTATAAGTATGTATGTCCTGACTCGAGTGTTTTGTGTTTTGCTTTACGCTCGGGTCAGACTGAGTGATACAGCATTAGAGACTCACCTTTGGAGTTGGAGTTTTGCTTTGAAGATCCAGATATCTATTCTTTTGTTATCCAGTTGATTCCAGTTGTATTCTGAGTTGTACCCGACTATCATACTGTTACTCCTGTTATCTTGGTATTCCTATTGTATCTTACTTATCTCTGATGTATTTATATAGTAGCTTCATGAACTACTATTTCTCTATTTTCGCTGCATTATATTACTCTGTGTTTGTGATCTGTGATTATTTATTTACTAAATATGATGAGATTGCCAAATTTTTATTTTCAACACGGTATTTTGAGCAATTCAAGTCCGACATGTGCGGATGCGAATGGTTGAAAATATCGGGTCGTTACAGTTGGTATCAGAGCTCTGGTTTTAGGCAAACTCAGCATATAGAGTAAATTTAATTACAGAATCACTTTCGTTCGAACTTGAATTCCTTCTTCTTTGATTCGGTTTCCTTTGAATTTTGGAACATTCTCTTCGGTTCCAAGTCCATTCCTGTCCTCCCCTATTCGTGTCTTCTTGATTTTTGAGTATCCCATAACTCCACTTCGAATGATCTCTGTAATAAATCGGCGGTCTCGCCAACCTCTGAATGACTTGTAAAGGGGTGAAACTCCTTTACAAAAAGCATTGATTCACCAAAGATTTCTATATCCTCGGTTTAGATGCTAGTATCTCTTATTATTCCGAATTCTATCTCTTGAGATCGAATGTAGATTTACCCCAGAAAACCCACAACGATCTTATTCTTTTAGTCACGGTTGACCCGGTTAAGGTTGCCCGTGATTTATATAGGCTTATCCATACTCCCTATTCTGTTGTTTAATCATCTTATCTTTTGTCTCCAACTTATATTCAAATCATAGTTCTCTTTGATTTGAGTCCATCAAATCTGAATTCCTATCCTTAATTTGAAAATTAATCTTGTATTTGAAATTTTATATTTTAAAGATGTTTTATATATTGTGTTATTTGGGTTGTTGATGTTGATTTGGGTTTCCGATCGGTTCGTCTGATCAACGCTATCGATAGGATCTCCAAAACACTTGAACAGAGCAAACTGACACAATATGGTTTTAAATTTAGTAGATGGATAAATTTTGTATAATTATTTCATGTATAAGGTTAATTTTCTGAATTTTGATAATTAATGGAATTGGGTGTTAAGAAATAATATTTAACTTTGCATGTATTTTATAATCATTGGCTTTAGTTTCATATCTAAATAATTAAACATGGTTATAAATTAATTTGGAAATTTAAATGGATTTAAATAGAGAATGTGAGAATTTAATTTCCAATGATTTCGAACTTTGTTTTGAAAGTTTTAAAAGGATTTATTATTTAAAAGTATTTCTAGTAGAAATTGTTTCAAAGGATTTTTAATTTGTAAATCAGTGCTCTTTTCTTTGTCGCTGGAAAATAATTTCGGTGATCACTGCAGCATCATCGACATTCATTTTCGGGTTTCGAAGTGAAGAGACTATTATGTAGCTTTGCTACAGTTTTGCCTTGAAATTTAATTGATTTGAATTTCTAAATATGACTTGACTTATATTATATAGATATATGATTTAAATTTGATTCGATATATATTGTGTATTTATATATATATTTATTTCTAAATAGTTTGAAGTTAATCGGAAATTTAATTCTTAAATTTTATCTTAAAGGATAATTTCAATTATAAAAGGAAATCAAGGTTTGAATAAATATGTAAACTTGAATAATTGAAATTGGAGAATTTATTTGTATAATATTCTATTACATTCCAATATAACTTACCTTAATTATTTATAAGTTAACAATGTAATTGGATAATATACAATATAAAAAGATTTTATAAATAGAATTTGAGTGGTTATAATAAATGTTATACACTTAAATTTTAGTTATAAAAAGATTAACAGAGGTAAATAGAGTAAAAGAGTAGTGGAATAATTTACACAATAAAATGATGTTAAAGGGACTAAGAATAAATTCAAGCAACTATATTAAGTGTAAATATATTCAACATAGGTGATAAAAATATTGAGAGGAATAAATTTAATTTTAATTAGGAATAAAGAAGAATTAAATTTATTGAATACATTATGAGTATAATAAATGATTTTTTTTTCAAATCCATGATCTTAGAGATTGTTAAATTAAGAAAATTGGATGATAAGATAATGAAATTTGAGATAGTTAAGATTTATTTAACTTGTGTAAAATTAATTATCAATTTAAGTTGAAAATTCCATGGTTTCAAACTTATTATCTTATTTTGTTTTTCAAACCATCTCTTAGTTTTCCTTATTTTCCTTATCTTCTTTTGTTTTCAAACTATCTTTTGGATGTCCTTATTTTCCCTCATCTTGCTACAAAATGGGAAGGCTATTGCTTATACCAGTCTGTTTAGAAATCTTTCCATAATCTTTGATAATATTTAGTACTCATTTTGAATCTGAGCACTGCTTGCCATCCACAGACCGTCGGTCAAACGGAAAGGGTGAATCAGATTTTAGAGGATCTTTTTCGTGCTTGTGTCCTTGATCTTGGGGATCTTTGGAAGATCATCTCCATCTTGTTAAACTTTCCTATAACCACATTTATCAAGTATAATTTCAATCTTCTTGTCATCTTGTCTTAATCTTATTTCATTTTATCATTTTTGTGCTTTTCCCGTACCTCATTCCTTTTCGGGGACGAAAAGTTTTGAGTGGGGGAGAATGTAACAACCCTGTATTTTGTGATTATTTTAATTGTATATTTTAATTTATTTAATTTAATCTCCTGATTTAAAAACTTTATTTTATTTATTTAAATTTTATAATTTTGTTATTTTAAATATGAATTTTGATTTTGATGTGAATTAGAATTTCAAACATGAATAAATAGAATATTTTTCAGAAATTTGAATTTTGGTCAATATGGTCAAACTTTGACTTTCAGTTTAAAATTTAAAATTTTTGATATTTATCTTTGTTTTATGAAAGTAAATAAAATTTCAGGAATACTGCTTTTCGTTTCGTTGAAATCAGAATTTTATTGTGAAAGTTATGCCCTTTTAACTATTGAGTGTAATTTGATGTATTTAACAAAATTGTTTATTTTAAATTATATAAATAATATTTTATCTGGTCATGTAATGTTCTAATTTATATTTATATGGTTAAACTAACATGTTATGTATATATTTTGGTTTAAAACATTTTTAAAAGTGTAATTGACATTTCCAGTGTTAGTTATATTTTGTTTACAATTTTTAATCTCCAATTTCAATTAATTAAAGAAATTCTTTATTTATTCCTCTATTTCCTTAAGACCTTATTTTATTAAATGTCCACTTTATTTTGTTCATCATTTATTTTACTTATTTGACTTTTATTTGTTTTAAAGTGAAATAGAAATTTTATAAAGCAAGTAATGTTTTATTTGTAATTTTAAGCCTTGTTTTAAATTAAATAAACTATTTCTTTATTCTTTTTCTATTTTCTCTAAATTTAATTATTTATTTCACTTTAGAAATGATAAATGAATTATTTATTTCAAAGTTTTGCTTTAGAATATTTTTAAAATGAAGTAGATATTTTTCCCAAGCCAATGATGATTTAATTGTAATTTTTGAACCCTGTTTTCAATATTTAAGCAATTTCTTTAATTCTTTTTCTATTTTCTTTAAATTTATTTATTTATCTTATTTTATTTTACTTTGTTTCAGTTTTTAAATTCATTTACTAAAATTTTATTTGTTTATTTGATTTAATAGAAAAGGAAATATGAAGAGACTAAAGCTTTATAACGTGTGACTTTTCGGCTGCTAGCCTTTTCATCTTCTTTGTCTTTTCATTTACTTTGCTTGGCCATACACTACCTGATATTTAGCCGTGATTTTTTAATTGTAATTCACGTGGAAAACCTTCCTCCTCACTTCATTTTCACGGCCAAAAGAATGGGTAATGTCTTCTCTTCATTTTTCTACCTTTTCCCCTTCTTTTTCCACTTTTTCTATTTGTTTTGGCCTTGTTCTCTTGCTATCTTTCTCGGCCACCCCTAGCTAGCCATGACCACCACCTCCACCACCTCCTCCTCTTCACCAGCAACCACCTACCCCTCTGATGTGACCAGGCCGTACCACCCCAAGAGGCAAAACTCCACAAAACATGGCAACATCCCCTTGAAAACATGCATAGCCACCACTAGTTGCAACATACCTTCTGTAACATCTCGGATTATCGACTTCCGAAAATCGACATTAATACATCCACTGTATCAACTGCCGAGCAATCGAATGCCGAAAAATCAAATTGTTATGGTTAAAAAGAAGAGGTAGAAGAAGACAGAAGAAAAAGAAAAAAAAACAACAACAGAATCTCACATTCGCAGCGGAACAACATATAATAGATAAATGAATAATGTTTTAAAACAAAGAACTATATCTGTTTGTAGATTACATCATCAGTGTCAATATACACACAATACATCAATGGACAGTTATACAAACTTGTCCTCATACAGAATACACAACGGAATAATAATATCATATACAAGTGATACGCCTCGCCATCCAGCTCGCCACTGAGCTCCACAGCATCTCCTGAATCCAGAATGACCTGATAACCTGACTCTAGGCTGCCCGTGTGGAAAATTATAGGCACCCAGAGTTTAGAAAGAGAACAATAAACTCCAGGTCAGTCATGGGACTGGTGTGAGAACTTAAAACAGTTTATCTTTAAAACAAACAACAAAAGAATTTTAAACATTGAAATCCGCAATGCTTTTGGAAAATGAAACTACCATAAGACCTCCCACCACACACACAATGCAATCGCAGACTTGGAGGAGATTTCTTCTTATGATAGTCAAATATGCTTACTACGCAATAAAACTCTTTTGATATTATTACTAGTGCATAGTGCAGAAAATATTTCGAAAGTGTAATATTAATCTTAGCCAGCATAGGTACCATTATATTATGCCTGCTATAGCTGCCGCCTGAGGAGACAGGTTATACAAATTGCAATCGTAAAGGGCTCGTATTGTTTGATTGGATTTCCAACAAATGTTCAGGCTAAGGAACTTCCTACTGCCAATGGGTACGCCTCTGGCGGGACGTCCCGAGAAACCAACCTAGCTCTCTGCTAACACAAGGCCAGGTTACCTCTTACACTAGGTAACTACTACACGAATATGCCACCCCCCGGTCCTTTGGGACCTTTATCCGAGGCGCCTCGATCAAACAACAATCACATAGTAAATGAGATTAGAGTAACCACATAGGTTAAATACCAGGGCTCCATACCTAATACCACCCTTTTCCAGAAGGAAATGACATACCCTAAAGGGAATGACCCTCATAACCTTGCCGCATCATTCCTGTTTCGACCATTTCCGGGTTGTGAGGTCCGAAGAGGTCTCGTCCACAGAGCTATGCTTTTTCACAAAGCCACGCTTTGATCAACAAATGATCAATAAATAATCATCACACAACAACACTCAGCATGCCACATTACCAAATTGGGAGTATATCATTGATAACCTTCAACTACATAACCTCTGAGCTCGTACGTCTCAGAAAAGGGTGTTAAGCTAAGAGAATAAATTCTCCGCCACCAACAGAAATGTATTTGAAAGAAATCAGCTTTATATCTCAAAATGTAATGTCAGACATGTAACCATACAAGTCTATTTCGGATTCGAACAGAACCGAAGGCACTTCCAAAGAAGCCCTTGCAATCCGGGTATTCACAATCCCGATCGAACTTCCCATCACAAAGGAAATCTCTATACCGTAGCTAACGGTGCAGAGACAATCGATAGGTCATCCTATCGTTTTCACAAATACCCGGTCTTCACCACCGGTCTTTAATGCAATCCATATCGTCGTATCACTTATTCGGAATGGGTTATATGACACAAAGGTCCTCTCCCGGCTAATCCGAATAGTGAGCACAATATTTCAAAACATATGGATATTGGGATTTCAATTAAGTCACAACTTATTACCCAAAACTTTTCTTCCAAATGGATTAAACAAATTACCATTCCAAATCTTTAAACAAAAAGATTCACTTCACAAAGTTTACCTACTTTCACAAAGATTCATTCACAGATTCCCAAATAAATTTCCATTTCAATTGGACTAACTCATTAAATCTTTAAATTAAGATTTTTTACTTATAGCTTTCAAAACTATTCACAATTCAAGTCTTTTATAATATAAAAGATACACCATTTGAAATACTCCTTTATTTCAAAACAAGATTTAATCATCGTCACAAAGGTTAATTCATAGTTTTTCCAAACTATTTACAATTTCATTTCAACTTGAAATGTTTCGATACAAATTGGAAATACTTTCTTTTTATGAAAGCTATTATTATTTGAAAACAGATAGTTTTCGTTTTGGGAAAAATTGATTTCATTTATACAAGTTACGGTCTTTGGGTTAATTCAAATTTCCACAACAACACTTTTAAAAATGGTTTAAATTCGTATAAACACCCTTTTTCACTTGTATAATCCTTTTAGACCAGAATTCCCAAACCCTTGAATTCAATTTCGAATATTGAATTCAAATTTAAATCAAATTATTCAAATCTCAATTTTATTAAGTTATTTAAAATAACTTTTATTTTTTGAAACTCATTTTCAAAGATTTTAAATTCCAATTCCAAAACTAATTTAGATTCAAAAATTCAATCTATAGAATTGTCAAAAATCTGTGACTTAACTGATTTCCATGTGAAATCCACATTGGTGTGTGTATTGTGTAGTCCAGGGGTTTAACACAATAGTGCAACAACATTCAACCATCACAGATTCAAATATAACAATGTATTTGATAAGCGGTATAAACTATAACGCTTATCATTCATTCACAAATCATATATATATATATATATCACAGATAAACAAATTACAGGTCACAACACAAATCAGGATATATCACAAAGCATCACATATTTGGGATATCAAACAATTCAACATCCAATAAAATCCAAACATCCATAGATAGGATCAATTTAATCATCTGATTGATTTAAATCAGATAAATTTCTATAAATAATTTTTTCTAGTTATGGTAAATAAAAATCAATTAATTTCAAATTTATCTCAAAACACCAAATCAAATTTTCAACGAATTTCCAAATTATTTCCTTTTTAAAATAAATTTCTTTATCTCTTCAAATCTATTTAAAAATCCAAATTTTAAATAAATTCTTCAACTTATAAATAATATTTTCAGAAATCCATTTATTAAGGCTTTCTCCCAAAATTTGATATTTAATTCAATATGGTTCAAAAATAACTTTTATCTGTTTAAAATCCCTTTTTATTTATCCAATTCTCAAAAATAAGTTTTAAAATAAACTTTCAACTTGAATTTTTAAAAATCCACTTTTTATTTATTTCCGGTATCTAGGGATACCAAAAATATATTCGGCTAACCTATAGCCTTCAACAATTTCAATCACAAAGATAATCACACAGAGATTATAAAAAATCAACACACAACAGATGAAACAAATTCAAATGTTTGAGGAATCCAGTTAGATCCCTCCAACCTGTTTCCCTGCATCCACAGATGTTAGCACAATACCAATTCCACTCCAAGGTGGAATATCGCGGTATATGGGATTTATATAATACTATCCGCTATTATGTGGCGCAATAGGGTCTCATCTGCTATATAATGCGGGAAATCAACTCCAAATACATATATAATACAAATTCCACTTTGAGGTGGAATACCGCGGTATATGTGTTTAATATAATAACCTTCGCTATTATGCGGCGTATAGGGTCTATTTCAATTCAACAAATGACAACCATCAATCCAAACGCACAATCAACACTATCAACAATTTTTAAATCTAACTATTTAAAATTTAAATCGAAAGATAATTCGATTGAGTGAGGAGTTCTCACCTTGCTTTCAATAATGGTTGCAGTATTTTATTTTGAATAAAATTAAACACGCGTTTAATTTTACCCAAAATTTAAACTAGCTCCAATCAATCCCAATCCAGCTCCACTGCGTAGTGCTCGTCAATACGAACCCAACGCAAGTCGTTTTGTCAAAAATGGACCTTGTATGAAAAAGTTATAGCGTTACAAAGTTTATACGATTTTATATATAATAATTATTACATTTCCTTTTTATTTTTAGACCTCAATTATTTCTGGCCGTTGATTTCCAGAACCTTAGCATCCTGGCCGCTTGTTTCTTTCTTCCTCCCTCCAGCATCTTCACGCGTTAAAACCCACTCGGCCGCCATAAATCAACGAATTATTGCTCCTCCCTCGATGACATCTACAATGATCAACCACCACCGCTTCGAAGCTCTTGCTCCGCTCTACCTTCGGTCCCCACGGCGTGAAGCTCGGTCCTCCTCTGCTCGATAAAAACGAACCCAAAGCCGGAATGAACGCGACCCCATAACGGCCACTACGTGTGGAATATGCATGTATATGCTTTTTGTTTGATGATAATAAACATATATACATTCATTTAAATGTATTTGATATTGTACTATTTTATTTTTCACAGATTAAATAGATATTTGCTGAATAAAATAAATAACACAGAATTTGAATTCAAACGAATATTTTATTCAAACAAATATTTATTACAATTTTGATAGTACAATTTCAAGCTCTCACTATATACATTAATTTCAGTCAAAATACAATTAACATCACACTATTCATTGTTACATCATTTCCTCACTACATATCACTCACACTCATATTTTATCTTCAACTTCATTCCAATGTGAATCCAGCATCTGAGCAATCTGTAGAAATATACATTGACGAAGTAAAATTGAAAAGGAAATGTTTTTGCAGTATAAAACAAAATATGAATTTTAAAAATAATATTTGCCTTAGTTATTTGGGTTGTTCGTCATTATTTATATTTGAATTCATCACACACGAACGATGTGACATGCACAGTGTATCACTATACATGCCACAAGGCCGTGCACATCAATATACACTTGATAATGCTACAGGGACAGGTGAGCACAAGGTCAAACCCAAATATACAGACAGGTTCAACTCAGGTGCAATATATTCAAAGTCACATTGCTCAACACAAGGTCAAATCCAAAGCAGATTCAACTCAGACTATATACAAGCAAGATGATGATCTAAGTGCAGTGAAGATTACAACAACTCAAGCATCGACTCCAGTGAACAGGCAAACATCACATTGAAGCAACTCGAGCAAATTACAGTGAACATGGTTAGAAGACATACAATTCAGACTACACAAATATCACAAGTTCAAGTCCAACATGATCAAGTTCATCAATACAGTTGAACCAGGCTACAAGAAAAAGACAAGTAGAATGTACATGAACACAAAGGCATAGTAAGTTTCACAAAGACCATCAAGCAGTGAACAATGAAGGAAACTATACAAAAGAGAGTATGCAATATGTAAACAACGAATGTACACGCTAAAACTTCAGAAGAACAGAATTATACAACTACAAGTAAAGGTACAATATAATAAAGACCTAGGGGAAGTGCATTTATCAAGTTCATCATGAAGCAAAACCAAGTGCAGTTTGAAGATAAAGTAGTGATACAAGTAGAATGAACAAGTCTCGAACTCAAAACAGTATAGCAATGCACAACTACAAAGCAACCAACGTATTCAAGTTCAATGAACGGCTTTAAGTGACAAACAGTGACTCAAAGCATGTACACATGCAGATTGTAAATGGAACAGATATGGGACAGCAAGCATATGAACTTAATACAGTATGCTACAGAAAGATGAAGCCGTGAACATCACAAGGCCAGGAAATCAAAAAATCAAAGTCTACAAAGTCAACTGCAGTTTCTAGAAATCACAGTAGCCAGAAAGAAGAAGTCAACCAAGAATTACAAAATATACGTGTATATACTAAATACAAATCAAAGTCAGAAACGTGATGACCAGGGAAAGGTCGAACAAGTCAAATTGCAATGCCGTGGAAACCAAGTTAATCAAAGAATATGATGAACAGGTCAGAGATGAGGTGTAAGTTTCAAACTCAACACCGTGATTACCAAGGCAACAAGTTCGAATATATACGTATTTGAATAAGTCGCGAACATCATCAACCATCGATACATAATCAAGCAGCAGAGAAAAGAATTTGACAAATTCAAATACATATAGACGAACGAATATTCAGGGATTCGAACCCTATAAAAGCACAAATCATCATCGGCAAAAAGGTGTATTCGAGTTCAAACTAACAGAAAAACAATAAACCAATAACTCGAATCACATCGAATTCAAGCAATCAAACCAGAGAACAAAAGGCACAAATTACATACCGAAGTCAGGTGACGAATTCGATCACAAATCGAAGAGCAGCCATGTGCAAGACAATGAAATCAATCGATCGACTACGCAACGAAGTTCGAAATCAAATTCAATCGATCAGTATAAAGTCGGTGTAACGACCCACTATTTCTGGACCATTCAAATCGACAATAATCCACACATGTCAGATTTGAATAATGCAAAATAACAGATTGTAATAAAATTTGGAGCAAATAAAATCATTCACAGAATCACAGACACAGAAATATCAGAATAACTCGCAGCGGAATTTAAAAATAACCATAGTGGTTCATGAAGCCACTAAAATACATAGTCTCAAATCAAATACAAAATACATAGTCTGAAACCCAATACAGTTCTGAAACAAGTACAATAGAGATCCAAATACACAAGTCTCTAAAACAAAAGCTGAAATAAGGCAACTGAAACTGAAATAGGAAGATAACTAGATAAGCAGAATCTCCAGTGATTCCGAGCTCTAGAAAAGTGAAGTCCAAAGCTGTGAATACTCAGGCTGACCCGAGCGTAAAATAAAACATAACACTCGAGTCAGGATATACATACTTATACAATGTAAACCAACTCAAATGAACTGTAGTAAAGGTACAAGTAACTTAGAAGATGCTTGGGACCGCCCATCCTCTAAGGATCCGTTAAACTATCTACTATATAGTAATATTCGCTATTATAATAGTGTCTAAATAAGTAAAGTATAATCATATCGGAAAATAGCGTTAAGGGGATGGAGAACCTTAACGCGGTCGGATCTTAAAATCATAATCGTAGTAAAGCTCGATATGGTAGGTGACACGGCACAACTAGGCAATGCCAGGGTAGATATACCAATTACGCATCCGGACTAGTGGTGACGCATAGCAGCCACTACCGCCCACCTCGAACAACACTCCCAAATCAAGGGTGGCCACCAAATCAATCACAAGTAATAGAATGGTATCGAAGAAGTGTGTCCGATAAGAGGTGCTACCTCATTGGTCCGTCAATCGCTCCTGTTTTAGCCACCTTATGCCAACTCACGGGAGTTGGGTCCACGTAACATACCTTAAGAACGTCGCCACCATCCTACTTCATTCTGGAATCTCCACCGCGTACACGGTTGTCAAAGTGGTTTTCGGTATCGACAGAGAGTATGTCCATATCCGATCCCGGTCTCTCTGCCAACCAATCGTTATTATAACCCGTGGTTATAGATTTAAAACAATTTATCAAAATATACTTCGAATTAAATCATTTAAAAACAAAACATTATTCTTTTAAACCAAATATTAAATTTCCAAAACTAACCTTTCGGAGTTCACTTATTCACTTAAAAATAATAACGTTAAAATTTCCAGCTTTCACGGCATTTAAGAAAATGCGACGGTAAGTTATATTTGAAAACAATTTTATTCAACAAAACAACATTTATAAACTGCTATAACCATTCAGTTTAAAACAAAAATCATATTTCAGCCTACTGCAGTCCTTAACAAGTGCTACAGTAGCCTTTATTAGTTCAGGTTCCAATTTAGTTTCTGCTACAACAGCACTTACCAAGTACTATCATAGCCTTAGTTCATTTTAGTCTTTTGGTTCACCTATACAATCCACAACACTTAACAAGTGCTACGGATTCTACCTAGTTAAAACATATAAAATCATACATTAAGATGTTCATTTCAATTCTTTAACAAATTTTATTTCAAAAGAAATTTTACAAGTTAAAACCAAAACTTTCCAATTTGCTTATTACATTCATTTCAACACTTAAACTTAAACTCCATTTTTCCACCAATTTAAAACTAAATTTCATTTTAATTAAATTTACTTAAGTTTCCATCTTTCCTTTTTCAAAATTTCAAAATTTAAGTTTCGTTTTAAAATCAATATTCCTCCATTTTTTTTTTATCACATAGAAAAATCATTTCTATTTTTAATAAATCATTAAAAAAAAATTCGGTTTAAATCAAATTAAATATTATTACAATTTTTTTTTAAATTATTTAAAAATATTTAGAAAATACATAAAAATAACCACGGGTCTGTATAATAGTTTCTAGCCTAATTCAAGTGATACGGATACTATATCATTTCAATCCGTAATTTACAAAGAAAATCCGGGTTTTATCATTTCAAACCCGCAATCCCAAGTAAATAAAATTTAATTGAAAATCGCTCAGGCCTATCATTTCAGTCCATAACGACCTTCCCTTATTCTAAAGTCCGTTCGGGTATGTATCATTTCAACCCATAGTGATTCTATTCTACAGGGAACTTGCAGTGTGATTTAACAGAATAGAATAACAGTAAAATAAGAACAGATATAACAGATGATACGATATGCAGTTTTTAACAATTAACATCAACTATAAATAAATCACAGGTAAATATAACATCATTTATTTATTTATTTATTTCTACACATTCAGTTGCGGTCGTTTCACAATTATATAAGTATGGATATTCGTGTGAGGTTTACTCACCTCTACGGAGCTGGAGATCCGAAGAAAAGAGAAATACGATGTAAATCGAAAGCACGCGGATAGCACGATCAGTCGTTAGCGGATGCGCCAACTGGATTCAAACCAAAAGCACAATAAGATAAATAGACAAATCAAAGCATACACGAATAACCATTTCCAATGAAGCCATCAAACGAAAAGGAACAAGTAGAAAAATAGAAGGAATTGGTTCGACCACTTTTATTGGAGATTATAACTTTAAAATTTTGCAAAGTAAAAATTTTGCATTATTCACAAATTCTCTTTTTCACAACCAAGGCCAGTGGGAATTTACAACATTCAAAATAAAACATGAAGTGGAAATCTCTGTTCACTATTTCATTTCAACAAGACAGAGACAATACAAATTCACGGCTGCAAAGAAAAACAAACTGAAATAGATTTTAGTTCATTTTTTTTTCTTCAAACCCAAAAGTCAGTGAAAATATAAACGAAAGTTGCAAATACAGGTGACAAAAGCATAACTTCATATTTTTCAAACAGGTCTCGGTGGAAATAAAACAAGGCGTGGGTGGTCTGGAAAGTGGGGTAGGCTGGTCTCGTATGGGGAAGGGTAGGCGTGGGGTTCTCTGGCAGACCGTGGGTTTTTGGTGGAGCACGGGATGGGGTTGGGGATGTGGTGGCGGATGGATGGTCTGGGGTGGCGTACGGTGGTGAGGCTGGGGTCGTGGTGTTGGGCTGGTGGTGGACTGGGGTACGTGGTCGGTGACTGGCCGAGTATAGGGGTGACGAATGGGTAGGGCGTGGCCAGGCTTGGTCTGGTGGTGGGTGCTAGTGCGGATCAGTGCGACTGGGTACGGTGGTGATGACAGGCGTGGGGTGGGTGCTAGTGCGGGTCAGTGCGACTGGGTACGGTGGTGATGACAGGCGTGGGGTGGTGGCTTCGGCCTGGGGAGGTTGGATTGGACTCGTGGCAGGTGGTGAGATGGAGGGGCTGACGTGGTGGGTTGGATCTCGAATGGGGAAGGGTGATCTGGTGGCAGCTGTGGGTTCGTGGAGGAGGGTCTGGGCTCGGCATGGCTGTGGCGTGGGACGAGCATGAAGGAGGCAACCGAAAACAAAGCAAAGTCGAACAGGTGGAAGAAAAAAAAAATATATAGAAAAAGGAAGAAGACAATAGAGAGAAAGCATATGCAGCCATACCTTGGTACGAGATCTCAAACAAAAGCTGAAGTGATGGAACTTTTGTTTGCTTGTGAAAAATAAAAAGGCAGCTGTTCACAATTTGTAAAGAGGAGGCAAACGAAAAGTTTTGGAACGGTAAAGAAATTAAAGCAATAATTAAAGTTGAACGGTAGCAAAATTTTAGGCAATCAATTATATTCAATAGGGGGAAACGTTTGGAAAATGAAAAATATAACGAACACTAAGATTTGGAACGGTAAAGGAATGGAATAAAATTTCCAGTAAAATGATAAGGCACGTATTTTTATTCTCCAAAGTAAAGTACGGTTGAAGCAACCATTGCTAACGCAAGAAATCAAATGGACAGGCGAAAGCAGCGGACGTAAAGTGTAACGCCCAAAGTAACGTATAACCGTTATTTGTTTCAAAAAAATATACCGTTTCTTTAAATAAATAACGTATCTCATAAACCAAAATTTAAATAGCTATTACCAAAATAAATAAAATTTGATTTTTAAATATAAGATAAAACAGATGTTAATATACGGAATGAACTGTAGAGTTTTAAATTTCTTGTTTCACACTAATTTTTACACTTTAATTTAAATCAATATTTCAAAATGTTTTATTTTTAATTAAAATTTCGTTTAAAATATCGGGCTGTTACACTCTCCCCCACTCAAAGCTTTTCGTCCTCGAAAAGGAACGAAGAAGGAAAACAAAGAAAGATAAGACAGAATAGTAAAGTACCTGAAATAAACAATTCCGGATTCGAAGCACGAATGCTCTCCTCCGTCTCCCAGGTGCAATCCCGTTCATCAGTGCTCCACTGCACTTTGACCAGGTTGACAGATTTTCTTCTTAGCTGCTTCGTACCTCAATCGACGATACGAAGTGGCTTCCTCTCAACAGTCAGATTTGGCTCAATATCCAAACTATCAAGAGCAGAAGGCTGAATAATAAGAGATGGATCATGCAGATAGCGACGAAGATGAGATACATGAAAGACATTGTGTATTCCAGAAAATTTCTCGGGTAAATCCAGACGATAAGCAAGAGAGCCAATTCTTTCCAAAATGCGGAAAGGACCAACAAATCTAGGAGAAAGCTTTCCTCTACGACCAAAACGAATAACATTCCTTAAGGGAGAGACCTTAAGGAAAACCAAATCCCCAACAGCAAACTCTAAACTCCGTCTTCGACGATCAGCGTACTTCTTCTGTCTGTCTTGAGCAATCCTCATCTTCCTTTTAATCTCTTCAACTCTCTCTGAAGCTTCCAAAACCATCTCAGGACCAAGAACCAATCGATTACCGGATTCAATCCAACAAGAAGGAGATCTACAAGGTCGTCCGTAAAGAGCAGAAAATGGAGAAGTCTCAATACTGGCCTGATAACTATTGTTATAAGTGAATTCAACAAGATGGAGATGATCTTCCCAAGATCCTCCATAATCCAGCACACAGGCACGAAGAAGATCTTCTAAAATCTGATTCACCCTTTCCGTTTGACCGTCGGTCTGTGGATGGTAAGCAGTGCTCAGATTTAGATGAGTACCCAACGAATCCTGAAAGGCTTTCCAAAACCTACTAGTAAAGATAGGATCACGATCACAAACGATACTGAGAGGAACACCATGGAGACGAACAATCTCCCTCATGTAAATCTCAAACAAACTAGAAGCTGAACGGGTAGACTTGACCGGAATGAAATGAGCTGATTTGGTCAATCTATCCACAATAACCCAGATACTCTCGTTACCCTTCCTAGTCCTCGGTAAACCATCAATGAAATCCATAGAAACTTGTTCCCACTTCCAATTGGGAATCTCAAGAGGCTGCAATAACCCAGGGGTCTTCTGATGATCTGCCTTGACTTGCTGACAAGTCGCACACCTATTCACGAAAATGGAAATATCTCGCTTCATACCTTTCCACCAATATAACTTCTTCATGTCCTGATACATCTTGGTTACGCCTGGATGAATAGAAACTCTGGACTGATGATTCTCCCGAAGTAACTCCTGTCTCAATCCATCAACATTCGGGACACAAATCCTATTATTGATCCTCAATACACCCTTATCGTCAATCTGAGCTCCATTACCATCAAGACTACTACTTCCAACTCTGCTTCGAACACTCTCCTTAATCAATCTAAGCATCTGATCCTCATCCTGTCTAGCCTTAATGCGATCCACAAGAGGCGAAGAAACAACAATCTGACACAACAAAGCTTTCTTCCTACTCAAAGCATCCGCCACTACATTAGCCTTTCCCGGTGTATAGTTGATGTCGAGGTCATAAGAAGCAAGGAACTCTAACCACCTAACTTGTCTCTGATTCAAATCCTTCTAAGAGAAAATATACTTCAAAGACTGATGATCTGTGAAAAGATCGAACTTGGTACCCAACAGATGATGTCTCCAAAGCTTCAAAGCGAAAACAACAGCAAGCAACTCTAGATCATGGGCAGCATAATTTACTTCATGAGTCTTCAACTGTCTACTAGCATAAGCAATCACTCTACCATCCTGCATCAGAACAGCTCCTAAACCTTCTCGACAAGCATTGGTGTATACCGTTAATCCCTCATTTCCATTTGGAACGGTAAGAACAGGTGCGGAAGTAAGCTTGTCTTTTAACTCATTGAAGGCGGCCTTACACTCGTTACTCCAAATAAACTTAGCATTCTTCCGAGTTAAAGTAGTGAGAGGTGCAGCAATCCGAGCGAAATTCTCAATGAATCTCCGGTAATAACCGGCGAGGCCCAGAAAACTACGGATATCAGTAGGAGTCTTAGGAGTTTCCCAATCCTGTACAGAATAGGGAAAAAGAAGGATAATAGAAATGATAGAGTAAATTGAAATGAAACAATGAAAGAGAAAGAAAGGAGAACTTACATTGATCGCAGCGATCTTGACTGGATCGACTGAAACTCCATTACTAGAAACAATGTGCCCGAGAAATCGGACTTCATCCTTCCAGAAATGGCATTTGGAAAATTTAGCTTTTAACTGATGCTTTCGAAGAGTCTCAAGAACAGATTTCAAATGTGACTCATGTTCTTCTTCAGACTTAGAGAAAATGAGGATATCATCCACAAAGACTAGAACAAACTTATTTAGCACATCACGGAATACACGATTCATCAAGTCAACAAAGAAAGCGGGAGCATTAGTCAAACCAAAAGGCATGACTAACCATTCAAAGAATCCATTCTCAGTACGGAAAGCAGTCTTAGGAATACTTTCCTCGGCAACTCTGAGTTGGTGAAAACCTGTGGCAAGATCAAGCTGAGAGAAAACAGTAGCACCATAAAGCTGATCGAACATGTCATTGATGCGAGGCATTGGATATCTATTTTTCATAGTGAGTTTGTTCAACTCCCTATAATCAACACACATCCGAAGAGAACCATCGGATTTGGTGACGAAGACCACTGCAGCTCCCCATTCAGAAAAACTAGGTCTGATCAGACCCTTGGACGATAGGTCTTCAATTTGTTTCCTTAACTCAACCTTCTCGCGGGGTGCCATTCTTCTAGGAGGAAGAACTATAGGTCGAGCTCCAGGAATGAGATCAATGCGGAAATCAATTTCCCGCTTGGGAGGTAAAGCAGTAACTTCACCAAATACATCCGGGTAGTGATTAACTACACGGGTCGACTGAAGATCATCAATAGAAGCATCTAGAGAAAAGATAAAGCTACTAGCATAATCGTGAGGCATACGGCCCTGAATAAGCAAAGAATTTCCTCGATCATCCTTAAGAGAAACAATTCGGGATTTACACGAGATACGGGCATTGTGTCTATCAAGCCAATCACTTCCAAGCAACAAATCAAAAGCATCGAAACCTAGGACATAGAAATCTCCAGAAAATTTATGACCAGAATAGAAGAGTCTCACTTGCTTACAAATCTTATCAAGATTTGCGGGACCACCAATGGGATTTGAAACACATAGAGGAACAAAAACATACTCAGGAGAAAGGAGAGTTTCAAACTTATTACACAAAACATCAGAAATAAAGCTATGCGAAGCCCCAGTATCAAATAAAACACGAACAGGATGATGAAATAAAGTAAAGGTGCCCTGAAGAGTACCTTGATCATCGCTAGGAGCAGGAGTAGGTGCAGGAGCAGGTGATGAAGCAGATGTGACAGCAAATACGCCAGATGGCCTTCCCTTTTGATATAAAGGACAGTCTTTCTTAAAATGACCCGGCTGAAGACAAACATGACAAAGATCGTTCCTGGTAACCTGGGGTGGAGGAACAGCAGCAACAGACGGATTAGGGCAACTATTGGCATAGTGTCCCTTCTGGTCACATTTGAAGCAAGTAATAGAGGAAAGATCAATAGGGTGCCTCTGGGAAGGAGCAGATGCTGAAGATCCTAAGCCCGGATGTTTGAGCCAATTTTTCTTTTGCTGGTGGAAGTTGGGCTTTCTCTTCTTGGAATTAGCAGAGGAGGACTGAGATACATGAGCACTGGAAGCAGCAGGACCCTTGGAAGTAGGGTTCTCATAGCGAATAGCCATATCCATGAGCTCAGTAAAAGTGCCATGAACATGCGAAATAAGACGGTCGTAGAACTCTGGGCGAGCTCCAGCAATGAACTTCTCATTCTTCTTTAGCTGAGTGTCGATAAGACCAGGACCAAATTTTGAAAGTTCATTGAACTTCCGTTCATACTCTGAGAAGGACATGGTACCCTGCTTGAGGTCCATGAATTCACGGTAAAGCTGAGATTTACCGGCTTCGGGCATCCATTTTGCCGCAAAAGCCTCCCTGAAAGGAAAAATACAGAAACCAAACTTAAGATAGATTCAAAAGGAAAGGAAATGGGGAAAAATTCAAGTTAACAAAAAGGATACCTGAACTGCTCCCATGAAAGGTCACCTTCGTTAGTGCGAGTCGTAACAGACTCCCACTAATCTAGGGCTGACTCTTGCAGCTGCCATGCTGCTAACTGACGCTTCTGGGCATCAGTGATCTCTAAACCAGTAAAGATTCTTTCCAAACTTCTTAGCCATTTCTGGGCTTCGATGATACTTTCTGAACCGGTGAACTTAGTGCCACCGAGCTGAGAGAATTCTTTGCAAAGAACTGTGAACTTAACGGGTGCAACGGGTGGAGGAACTGGGGCAATACCACGACCCCTACCTCTAGCATTTCCACGATTCATCCTGGAAATATCAAGAATAAATTTAGGACAAGGTACAGAGAAGACAAAGATAAATTAAGATAAAATACGATAAGGTCACTTGGGTGAATATCCTAATATTTCCTAACAAGGTTGATACGGAAAGAAGGAGGTTTAGAAAATTTCTTCTTAAAACAAGAAAACTTTATATCAAAATAATCTTTGAAAAATCATTTGAAAAATCATTTTAAAATCATTTTATACTTTGAAAATACGTTCACTCACAAGGAAATGATTCTGAGTTTGATTTCACTCAATCTAGGGTATTTCTACCCTATCTCTAATGAGTTTTTGCTCCATAGGCTAAGGTTTGCCTAAACCAAGGCTCCGATACCAAATGTAACGACCCACTATTTCTGGACCATTCAAATCGACAATAATCCACACATGTCAGATTTGAATAATGCAAAATAACAGATTGTAATAAAATTTGGAGCAAATAAAATCATTCACAGAATCACAGACACAGAAATATCAGAATAACTCGCAGCGGAATTTAAAAATAACCATAGTGGTTCATGTAGCCACTAAAATACATAGTCTCAAATCAAATACAAAATACATAGTCTGAAACCCAATACAGTTCTGAAACAAGTACAATAGAGATCCAAATACACAAGTCTCTAAAACAAAAGCTGAAATAAGGCAACTGAAACTGAAATAGGAAGATAACTAGATAAGCAGAATCTCCAGTGATTCCGAGCTCCAGAAAAGTGAAGTCCAAAGCTGTGAATACTCAGGCTGACCCGAGCGTAAAATAAAACATAACACTCGAGTCAGGATATACATACTTATACAATGTAAACCAACTCAAATGAACTGTAGTAAAGGTACAAGTAACTTAGAAGATGCTTGGGACCGCCCATCCTCTAAGGATCCGTTAAACTATCTACTATATAGTAATATTCGCTATTATAATAGTGTCTAAATAAGTAAAGTATAATCATATCGGAAAATAGCGTTAAGGGGATGGAGAACCTTAACGCGGTCGGATCTTAAAATCATAATCGTAGTAAAGCTCGATATGGTAGGTGACACGGCACAACTAGGCAATGCCAGGGTAGATATACCAATTACGCATCCGGACTAGTGGTGACGCATAGCAGCCAATACCGCCCACCTCGAACAACACTCCCAAATCAAGGGTGGCCACCAAATCAATCACAAGTAATAGAATGGTATCGAAGAAGTGTGTCCGATAAGAGGTGCTACCTCATTGGTCCGTCAATCGCTCCTGTTTTAGCCACCTTATGCCAACTCACGGGAGTTGGGTCCACGTAACATACCTTAAGAACGTCGCCACCATCCTACTTCATTCTGGAATCTCCACCGCGTACACGGTTGTCAAAGTGGTTTTCGGTATCGACAGAGAGTATGTCCATATTCGATCCCGGTCTCTCTGCCAACCAATCGTTATTATAACCCGTGGTTATAGATTTAAAACAATTTATCAAAATATACTTCGAATTAAATCATTTAAAAACAAAACATTATTCTTTTAAACCAAATATTAAATTTCCAAAACTAACCTTTCGGAGTTCACTTATTCACTTAAAAATAATAACGTTAAAATTTCCAGCTTTCACGGCATTTAAGAAAATGCGACGGTAAGTTATATTTGAAAACAATTTTATTCAACAAAACAACATTTATAAACTGCTATAACCATTCAGTTTAAAACAAAAATCATATTTCAGCCTACTGCAATCCTTAACAAGTGTTACAGTAGCCTTTATTAGTTCAGGTTCCAATTTAGTTTCTGCTACAACAGCACTTACCAAGTACTATCATAGCCTTAGTTCATTTTAGTCTTTTGGTTCACCTATACAATCCACAACACTTAACAAGTGCTACGGATTCTACCTAGTTAAAACATATAAAATCATACATTAAGATGTTCATTTCAATTCTTTAACAAATTTTATTTCAAAAGAAATTTTACAAGTTAAAACCAAAACTTTCCAATTTGCTTATTACATTCATTTCAACACTTAAACTTAAACTCCATTTTTCCACCAATTTAAAACTAAATTTCATTTTAATTAAATTTACTTAAGTTTCCATCTTTCCTTTTTAAAAATTTCAAAATTTAAGTTTCGTTTTAAAATCAATATTCCTCCATTTTTTTTTTATCACATAGAAAAATCATTTCTATTTTTAATAAATCATTAAAAAAATTCGGTTTAAATCAAATTAAATATTATTACAATTTTTTTTTAAATTATTTAAAAATATTCAGAAAATACATAAAAATAACCACGGGTCTGTATAATATTTTCTAGCCTAATTCAAGTGATACGGATACTATATCATTTCAATCCGTAATTTACAAAGAAAATCCGGGTTTTATCATTTCAAACCCGCAATCCCAAGTAAATAAAATTTAATTGAAAATCGCTCAGGCCTATCATTTCAGCCCATAACGACCTTCCCTTATTCTAAAGTCCGTTCGGGTATGTATCATTTCAACCCATAGTGATTCTATTCTACAGGGAACTTGCAGTGTGATTTAACAGAATAGAATAACAGTAAAATAAGAATAGATATAACAGATGATACGATATGCAGTTTTTAACAATTAACATCAACTATAAATAAATCACAGGTAAATATAACATCATTTATTTATTTATTTATTTCTACACATTCAGTTGCGGTCGTTTTACAATTATATAAGTATGGATATTCGTGTGAGGTTTACTCACCTCTACGGAGCTGGAGATCCGAAGAAAAGAGAAATACGATGTAAATCGAAAGCACGCGGATAGCACGATCAGTCGTTAGCGGATGCTCCAACTAGATTCAAACCAAAAGCACAATAAGATAAATAGACAAATCAAAGCATGCACGAATAACCATTTCCAATGAAGCCATCAAACGAAAAGGAACAAGTAGAAAAATAGAAGGAATTGGTTCGACCACTTTTATTGGAGATTATAACTTTAAAATTTTGCAAAGTAAAAATTTTGCATTATTCACAAATTCTCTTTTTCACAACCAAGGCCAGTGGGAATTTACAACATTCAAAATAAAACATGAAGTGGAAATCTCTATTCACTATTTCATTTCAACAAGACAGAGACAATACAAATTCACGGCTGCAAAGAAAACAAACTGAAATAGATTTTAGTTCATTTTTTTTTCTTCAAACCCAAAAGTCAGTGAAAATATAAACGAAAGTTGCAAATACAGGTGACAAAAGCATAACTTCATATTTTTCAAACAGGTCTCGGTGGAAATAAAACAAGGCGTGGGTGGTCTGGAAAGTGGGGTAGGCTGGTCTCGTATGGGGAAGGGTAGGCGTGGGGTTCTCTGGCAGACCGTGGGTTTCTTGTGGAGCACGGGATGGGGTTGGGGATGTGGTGGCGGATGGATGGTCTGGGGTGGCGTACGGTGGTGAGGCTGGGGTCGTGGTGTTGGGCTGGTGGTGGACTGGGCTACGTGGTCGGTGACTGGCCGAGTATAGGGGTGACGAATGGGTAGGGCGTGGCCAGGCTTGGTCTGGTGGTGGGTGCTAGTGCGGGTCAGTGCGACTGGGTACGGTGGTGATGACAGGCGTGGGGTGGGTGCTAGTGCGGGTCAGTGCGACTGGGTACGGTGGTGATGACAGGCGTGGGGTGGTGGCTTCGGCCTGGGGAGGTTGGATTGGACTCGTGGCAGGTGGTGAGATGGAGGGGCTGACGTGGTGGGTTGGATCTCGAATGGGGAAGGGTGATCTGGTGGCAGCTGTGGGTTCGTGGAGGAGGGTCTGGGCTCGGCATGGCTGTGGCGTGGGACGAGCATGAAGGAGGCAACCGAAAACAAAGCAAAGTCGAACAGGTGGAAGAAAAAAAATATATATATAGAAAAAGGAAGAAGACAATAGAGAGAAAGCATATGCAGCCATACCTTGGTACGAGATCTCAAACAAAAGCTGAAGTGATGGAACTTTTGTTTGCTTGTGAAAAATAAAAAGGCAGCTGTTCACAATTTGTAAAGAGGAGGCAAACGAAAAGTTTTGGAACGGTAAAGAAATTAAAGCAATAATTAAAGTTGAACGGTAGCAAAATTTTAGGCAATCAATTATATTCAATAGGGGGAAACGTTTGGAAAATGAAAAATATAACGAACACTAAGATTTGGAACGGTAAAGGAATGGAATAAAATTTCCAGTAAAATGATAAGGCACGTATTTTTATTCTCCAAAGTAAAGTACGGTTGAAGCAACCATTGCTAACGCAAGAAATCAAATGGACAGGCGAAAGCAGCGGACGTAAAGTGTAACGCCCAAAGTCTTCGAATACAAGCCCTAAATCCAGAGCGCAAAGAGGAGTTGCTGAAATCAGACTACTTCAATCAAAACCCTAAATTCCAAGAGCAAGCATTGAAGAAGATCGAGCTCGTATTCGCCAGAGAATCGAAGAATCGCCGAAGCCCTAAAATTGCCATTTTTATTTCTCAAAGAATCGGGCCAGGATAACAAAAGAAAGGGGATCGAAGTTACAAACTCAAGTGGGCGGACGTTTTAGCAAATAAAAAAGAAGCGGGCCGACATTTTTAATCGAGATAAAATAATAGTGGGCCAGATATTAAAAGAGTTTTAAATTTGGGGCTGTCTTGTTTTAATTCTATAAATTTGGGCCGGGTTTAAAATAATTTAGTATTGGGCCTAGTTTATTTGAGGGCAAAATTGTTTTAAAATTGTCAATCTATATTTTGCCCTGGGTTTAATCTGTATTTTGTCTTTCAGTTTGTATTTTCAAAGTCCAGTCAGGGTTAATCACCACCTAGGGTTTAGGTGTTGTCAGATTGTCTAGTTAGGGTTAGTTAAGTGAGCAGGGTGTGCGAGTTTACAAAGCTCTATAGGCGGAGCAGGGTGTGCGAGTCTGTAGGAGTGTTTGTAAGCGGGATACTGTTTAATTCTAATAGAAATCTGGGAATGCAGCAGTAGGCAGGGGTTGCCGAAGCTGGGTAAATTCTGTGTGTGATTTACTTTTTCTGCATATTTATCTGCTGTTTGATTACGTGTTTAATCTGAGAAAATTTGCTATAACCCTATTCACCCCCCCTCTAGGATTAATCTAGATCCTACAAGTGGTATCAGAGCGAGGTATTTTTCTTAAACTCTAGAGTCATGAATTTTTCAAATAATGCTTTTTCTGAGGGACAATCGATTGTTAGGCCACCTATGTTTAATGGGAGTGATTATGCTTACTGGAAAGTTAGGATGGGTATTTATCTTAGTTCTGTTGATTATGATGTTTGGGACATTATTGAAACTGGCTATACACCTCCCACTATAACTGTTGGTGATACTGAGATTCCTAAACCTAGGGATAGGTGGGATGCTAACAATAAGAAATTAAAAACTACGAATGCTAAAGCCATGAATGCTTTGATCTGTGCTCTTGATAAAACTGAATTTAATAGAATTTCTCATTGTAAAACAGCACAGGAAATTTGGCATACTTTGGAGATGACACACGAAGGAACTTCTCAAGTCAAGGAGTCTCGTCTAGCCCTGTTCAGCAATGAATACGAGAACTTTGTGATGGACGAAGGCGAGAGCATAAAGGATATGTTTGGACGGTTCTCAACCTTGGTGTACAATGCTAGAGCACTTGGAAAGGTATTCTCTGAGGTAGAGCTAGTGAGGAAGATTCTACTAGTCTTACCGATAAACTTTGAGGCAAAAGTCACGGTAATACAAGAATCAAAAGATTTAAGTAAACTGAGCATGGAGGATTTGATCGGAAATCTGATGATGTATGAGCTTGAGTTAAAAGCCAAAGAGGAACGCATCAATTCCGAGCCAAAGAAGAAGACAATTGCCTTGAAAAGCAGAGAAGAGAGCGATGAAGAAGATCCAATTGAAGTGCTTGCAATGGTTGTCAATAATTTTAGAAGATGGTCGAAATTCAAGCCACGCAAGAAGAAATCAAGTGATAATAGGTCAAAAGACTCTGACAACTCTGAAAACGGATTAACCTGCTATAACTACAATAAGCCTGGCCACTTCAAACAAAATTGTCCACTTCTCAAAAACATCAAGGAAAGGAAAAAGAAGAAAAAGGCCTTCGCAGCAACTTGGGATGATGAGGAAGGAGAGGAAGTTTCGACTGATAGCTCAGAGGAGGCTAACTTGTGTCTTACGGCAAGATCAGATTCAGAAGCAAGCTCAGAGGAATCAAGATCAGATTCGGAAGCAACCTCAGAGGAATCTAATGAGGTAAAGAACTATTCTTATAAAGAACTTGTTTATTTGTGCCTCGATCTTACTAAAACAATTGAAGCTCTTGATTCTAAAATTGATAAACTGAAATCTGATAGGAGAGAACTTGCCCGTGAAAATTTTAGGTTAGAAACTGAACTTGAAAAGATTCAGAACCTAGACTGTAAAAACTGTTAAACTTTAGATTCAGAGTTATCAAAACTGAAGAATAGCTTCGAGGATCTTAAAAAAGAAAACTTGAATCTAAAGGAAACCATTGAAACTAGGAAGAAGGATTTTATAAATAGATGCACCTCACTTGTGTTTGAAAACTCAACACTGAAAACCAAAGTCCAAGATCTTGAGAAATCACTGAATAACTTTTCTAGAGGAGAAAAATCATTCAATATGTTGTTGGGAAATCAACTATTTGCCAACAACATAAAAGGACTAGGTTTTGGAAAATCACAAGTTGATGATAGTGCAAAAGGAAAGGGTATCTTTACTGAATGTGAAATAATTGGACATCATATTGAAAATTGTAGTCATAGGAACAAGAACACAAAATTTATAAAAGTTTGGGTTCCTAAAAATTCTACAAACAAATTTCATGTCTATTGGAACAAGAATGAAAAGACAAAACAAGTTTGGGTTCCAAAAGGATTGTATATTCAAAATTATTCTGACACTAACAACCATGGACCTATAAAAACAAATAGGTCACATAAATCTTTAACCGTGTAGGTGTGGTGGCAGGCTAAGGAACAACATTAGTGTTATCTGGATTCTGGCTGTTCCAGATACACAACGGGCGACAAATTAACGTTCCTTAGCCTAGTATAAAGGTGACAGATTCACTATGGGTAAACAATGAAAGATTATCGTATAGGTAAAACAGGTAGTTGTATTTTTTTTCAAACGATAAATAACCGGTAAGAATCTGCACCATAATCTGAATTAAATCAGCCAGTTATATGAAATGATTGATGATGATTAATTCTGATTTCATCTTTTAATGGATTTACTCGAAGTAATTATGATGGTTGACAGATTCTAATTACTTGATATGATCTTACATGACTTGCTCTTGTCCATGACTTTGATTTGTGAATAAAAGTTGACCAACCATTTTTTTCATTGAACTCTTGTTTAATGACTGTTGATCTTACGGTTTCTAAATCTGACACTGTGATATTTGTTTGATGGTTAACATGACTTCAATTTAAAGTCAAGTTTGTTGAAAATAACTCTGAGATAGTTTGTTGAAATTTCACAATCTGGTCTATGACATCCAACGAGTGATATTGAGTAAGATGCAAATCACACTGGTTGTAACATCCCACCTTTTTGTATGCTTAAGCATACACACGTGCCAACTTAAACCATACAAAAGGGTGGATTGTTATGAGGTAAATAAGAAAAAGTGGAGAAATAAAAGAAACAAAATAGAATCTTGCAGCGGAACGATAAAATATAATAATCAAATAACAGTTCATGAAGTTGTTTTACAAAACATTTGATTATACTTATACAATACATATCAGAGTTACACATACCAGAGAATGATAATTATGCAGCGGAATACAATAGAATATATAACAAATAGTAATAATAAAATCTTCGTCTTCGTCCTTCAGAAATAGGGCCTTCAAATCCTGAAATGCTCAGGCTGACTCGAGCGAATTGAAAAGACAAAACACTCGAGTCAGAACTAAAAGATCTTATGTAAGTTAAATCAATGAAATAAATATGAGTGTAAACGGCGTCAGAGATGTTTACGGGGTTTGGCATCTCCTATCCAGTGTCTAACGTGAGTGTAGTAACTTAAGAAATGTTCGGGATTCACATATCTTAAGGATTCGTTAAACTATCTACTATGTAGTAATATTCGCTATAT
The DNA here is from genome assembly GCA_030737815.1 of Allium fistulosum. Taxonomy (NCBI): domain Eukaryota; kingdom Viridiplantae; phylum Streptophyta; class Magnoliopsida; order Asparagales; family Amaryllidaceae; genus Allium; species Allium fistulosum. Next base: position 870,839,424 of record CM060907.1, on the reverse strand, counting down.
ACGGTAGTGTCTAATCAATAAAGTATAATCATATAGAAAATAGCGTTAAGGGGATGGAGAACCTTAACGCGATCGGATCTTAAAATCATAATCGTAGTAAAGCTCGATATGGTAGGTGACACGGCACAACTAGGCAATGCCAGGGTAGATATACCAATTACGCACACGGACTGATGGATACGCGTAGCAGCCACTACCGTTCCACCTCGAACAACACTCCCAAATCGGAGGATGGCCATCTAGTCAAATCACAAGTAAGAGTATAATATCGAAGAAATGTGTCCGAGAAGAGGTGCTACCTCACTGGTCCGAGATCGCTCCTGTTTTAGCCACCTTATGCCAACTCACGGGAGTTGGGTCCACGTAACATACCTTAAGAACGTCGCCACCATCCTACTTCATTCTGGAATCTCCACCGCGTACACGGTTGTCAAAGTGGTTTTCGGTATCGACAGAGAGTATGTCCATATCCGATCCCGGTCTCTTTAACAACCAATCGTTATTATAACACCGTGGTCATTTTAAAAATATATATACTTTTAAAAACACAATCATTGCCCTTTCAAAACATATTCTTTATTTCAAAATAGTACATACATCAAAAACCAAAATATTATTGCCGTTTCAAACCATTTCCTTTACTTCAAAATAGTATATACTTTAAAACCAAATTCAATAATATATCATTTAAATAAAATCCAAATTTTCAATCACTATTCTTACTTTTAATTATAAAACTTGAAATATTCTTTAAAACCATCTTAAACCCAAATCACATAATGTAGTCATATTCTAAATCTCAAATTTTCAATCGGTTTCAAATCAATATATTTAAAGATAATTCTTAAATAAATTCTATTTCAAATAAATTCATTTTCAAACCATATTACTTTTAAAGTTATAACAATTTCGAAAACAAATACTTTGAAAAACAATAATACCTTAATTTCAATAAAACATTTCAATTTTGATATATTTCAAATCTTTAAATATTCCAAAATTCCCAACCAAATATGATAATCTTATATATACCTTAATTCAATTTACTATTATTTAGTTTAGAAATATTTATTTAATAAATTCAATATCACTTAAATAAAGCCCAAACTTGAAATATTCGTAAATCAAACTTAAAACATCATCAAGTCATACATAGCTTAAACTTTAGAATTTAACCATATATAAAATAATATTTATATAATATCAAAATTTAATATTTATTAAACCGTATATTTCTTTCCAAACCATAGAAAATCCCTTAAAATATTTTATATATAGACCACGGTGCCTGTATATAACTTTCTATCCTATGGTCAAGTGATACGGATATTTATCATTTCAATCCGCAATTTAAAATAAAATTACGATTATATATCATTTCAAACCGCAATCCCGAATAAAATAAAAATGCATAATAACTTGCAGTTTATACAATATAAAATATAGCATCCATTCATCCAAATATCAATAAACAACCATTTATTACAATCATCATCCAATTTAAACAAAACATCAATATAAAGCATATAAAATATAACAGGCATCAACAAATAGTTTATATTCAATAAAAATTTATAACTGTTCAACTGGCAGTTTATATGCAATAATAAATAAATTTAACTCGCAAATTTTATGCAATAATAAAATTAAATAACAATTAAATTTAACTAAATGTTATCTAACTAAGATGATGATTAAATATATGCCCAAACAATCATAGATAAATTTTAAATCACATCAAAGTTTAATTTAACAAACATAAGAAATCTTAGAAGTTATGAGTGGGTTAAACACTCACCTTTTGAATTTAAATCGAATTTTAAATTCAATTTAAACTCAAAAATTTGACAGTCTCCAAATCCATCCAAACCAGCGTCAACAGATCCGAAATTTTATTACGATCCTACCAAAAAAAATCTCGCGTAAATCGGAGTTCGTATGTGAAATATGTAGCGAAAATTGCGATTGAAATTTAATTAAAAATAAACAAAGAAAGGTACACTTTCACTTACAATTCTCTGCCACGTCACACCGCCCCTCTCTCCTGTACGCGACACAAAACCCAAATCCTAAAACACGCGCCCAGTCACCTGTTCAAACTTCACCTTTGACCAGCGATAGCCATCACCTCAGGCCACCTGACGACCGCCGACCACCTCCATTCTCCACGTCGCGTCGCCCTCTACCTTCGGCCAAGCTCCGGCCCCCTCCGACTCATGCCGCTGCCGCCACTTATTAGGTTTGTTGAAACCCTAAAATGCGATTTCCCGATGCCACAATCATCAATTGAATCAGCGACCACAACCAAACGAATTCTCAAGCCCAGCTCACCAATACCCAGAAACAGATTCCTCGATTGAAGCCTAAATCGAAAAGCCCCAAATCGACCATATTGGTTTCGAAATTCCTGGCTTTGACCGTGATTTTTGGTTGACTCGAACATCAATTGCAAAAACAGAGGCCACCCGTAGATTCGTATCGATGAAAACTACAACATATAATTTTTTTGAAATTTTCTGAGATGTTTGAATTTTATTTGATTTTTGAACTGTATTTGGATCTGGAATTTGCATCCCATTGAGGAAGAGAAAGAGTTGAAAAAAATGAACGCACAACCCAATGATAAAAGATGGAGGCTAGGGTTTATAACTATGTTTATATAGAGGGGTTAGAGATAGAGTAGATAGACCGGATAAATGAACGTGTGGAACAAACTATGGCCCAAAAAGCCCGTTTCTACTCTGGAACGAAATTGGGTAAACCCATATATCAAAATAGGCATTTTAAAATATTCTGAACGCGATGGAAAAAGTTTCATGTCCAAATTCCATCGTATGAGGAAGTTATGCTGAAAACAAAATTTTAAAATTGATTTCAAAATTGATTTCAATTAAATCGATTTCAAGGCGTTTCACGATCGTACGATCAAACGACAAGTCCGATCGTTATGAAACTTGAAACTCTACAATAATTCACTGATATGAATCCGATGAAACTGGTTTCGTCGAAATCCGAGTCCGCGACCAAAAAGGCTATTTTTATATTAATTAAATAAATTAAGAATTAGTAAATAAATCCAATTTATTATATTTCAGTTCCAAAATTTGCAATTTTTATCACTTACAAATTCTCAAACATTTAAAATGATCTAACAAATTTTTAAATATCAATTTCATTAAATATTAAATCAATATAAATCTTAAATTTCATAAAGTTCAAAATTATATGTAAATTTCCAAAATTCCCTTTTAAATTTAAATTAACCTATATTTATTCCATTCATAAATTTCCAATATAAGGGTTTACCATTGGATTTAAAATTATTGTATAAATATTTCCCATTTCAACTCAAATTTTAATTTAACGTAAAATTTACATTTACTTTAAATAAATTGCAATAAATCCAAATTATCATATCTTAAATCCAATTAAATTAATAAAGCTTGATTCCCATTTTAACTCATTTGATTGCAATTAACCCTTTTATAGTGAATTTAATTTCAATGTATTAATGAAACTTTATTTCCATTCTTTATATACACTAACCATCATTAAATGAAAAATTCATTTCCGTTATTACCATCTATGACCTAAATTTATTTAACGTAACATTAAATTTAAATCTATTGCAATGATTTCCAATTAAACTTCAAAAGTTATCAGATTGAAACCTAAATAAAACATTTATTTATTTTAGAAACTTGTTGTTTAATTAAATTGTCCATTCACGGATAAAATTTACATTGACCTCCAATTATTACTTAAATACATCACAAGACGTTGAATCTATATTCATTACAATTTGTTTCCAAAATTTGTTTAACGAAATCAATTACGCCCTTTTAAAAATTTCTATTCATTCATTAATTACTAATTGTTATTCAATTAAACCTATTTATTTGATTTCCCTATTATGCATCAATTGATTCTCACTTATTCCTATTTTATTGCAATATATTTCTATATTCATTCTTAAATGCATAACTTCACTTACTTCCTTTTCACTGCCGTTACTTTATTAATAAACGGTAAAGAAACGTTTATATCAATTCATATCATAATTACTTACCCTTTAAATTTTTCCGTTTTCCATTTATTACTAACCTTAATTATTGCAATTTATTGTCTACCATACAATTTGAATCTAATTGCAAATTTTCACCGTTCAATTAATTAACACCTTACAATAGTAAATAAAAGGATTGAGCAAATTAAAAATTTTATTTACACTGATGAATTCAATACTTGCCTTTATTTACTTATTTCTAATCCTTTTATCCAAATGCACAATTTCCACTATTCAAATAAATTGCAATATATATTTCAATTTGTAAATCTTAATTACCCTTGATACATCTAATTTCAACATTCTCTTTCATGTAAATAAATAAGATTTCTATTCCTTTCTAAATTTAAATTAAAATCCTATAAATTTAATTTATATTAAACGTCGAAATTATACGGGTCGTTACACTGGTAATATAGTTGATAGATAAATTACTAGTGGAACGTGATTATATTTCGGGACATTCATTTGCTGCATCATTTTTCAAAGAAAATATCTGCATATCTTTCACTTGAAATATTTTTCATTTTAGCAGAAATTTTTCTTAAAAACACCTTCTAGAAAATAATTTCTGTTGACCTTGTATCAGATAAGTTATTTAAGAAAATTTGATAACTATGTTTGAAATTGATTAACTAATCTACCCCCTAATAATTATCTAAAAAGATAGATAGTGACTGAAAATAAGATGAGTGTTGATATTTGTAACAACCCGAGATTTTGTAAATGTTAGATATCGTCGTTAGACGATTATGATTGCCAACAGATTGATATTGAAAATTTATTCAGGTTGGAATTCTTTTGAAATTTTCTTTAAGGGTATACGGGCTTTAAATAAATATTTCCCTTTTTAATTTTATTGAGCCCATTTCTTTAGTTTGTTGAGATAAAGGCCTATGCCGTTCCCTCCCCCTTACTCATTTTTACTTCGCAACCCTAAACGAAAAAAAAAACCCAATCTAACGAATAACGGCAGCTCGATCTCCTTCCCATTCGTCTTTGAAGCTAGGGTTTGTAGAAATCGGAGATGCCGACTGTTAGTAGTTCGATCGAATGGTGGACTCGTCCCTTGCTTCGCTCGATCTCGAGAGCGCTCGGCGTCGATTCGATCTGGCCGATTCTCTTTGACTTCGACTCCTCTTCAGTTCGAACACGACTACTCCAATTCGTAGCAAAGGTGAGTGATTTCGTCGCTCACATCTTCTAATTCATCTCTGGTATTATGCTTCGACAGTTGATTTTGTTTGACGTTGTTTATGAACTGTTCGTTTTTGGTAATTTCATTTCGATGGTTTATATGTGCACTCGCTCGAGTCTGGTTCATGTAGCCTTGCTTGTGCAAGTGGATGTTTTGTGGTTGTGTACCTATGATGTAAACTGGTCTCCCTTTGTTAGTCTGCACTTACCTGATTTGTTCAATTGCCGGTTATCTTTGGAAATCCTTGATTCCATATACTTCGAACATATTTGATTCTAGTAGATAGTTCAACATGAGAATATTTTTACCGTGTGGGACTATTTACTCTCGGATATGACTTTGCGTATTCTCTGAGGTGTCTTACTAGTAGTTTCATTGTTTTGACTGTCTTGTGGTCACAAATTTACAAGCGAGTAATTTCAAATTGCTCACATCTAGTTCGATCCGTATGTTGTAGGGTTTAAATTCCCTTATTTGTGTTCGCTTGACAGTTGATTGAATTCGTCGATGATTTATTCGTCCCTTGTTTCGATTTTCGTATGAAGAATGAGAAGATTTCTACTTTATAGTCATCAAGCCTCTGATTTGGTTCGAAACACTGCTTTTAGTGATTTTTGAAAATTCGATACTGTGTGATTTTTCCACCGTGATTTCGACACTATGCTTGAGCGCAGGCGTGTACAGTTATGCATTCATGTATGTGTATACGCGTTATCATCTTGTACATCTAGGGCTGGGGTAGTTTTGCATTGTTGTGGTTATATATTGTGGTCACTGCATGTGTTCAAAATTGTAGTTTTCATGCATGTCTTCATATTAATCTTCAGCAACTTCATTATATAATACAACAGAAAACCTTGCCTGGCCATTGATTTTATTTACAACTGTTAGTTGTAGGCGTGAGTTATATGTGTACAGGCATTGTTTTTTTTTCGTGTTTAAAAATGGTTGCATACGTAAGTTGGAAGTTTGGTTCAAGCCCAGATCATGTGCATGTGTGAGTTAATGGTTAGTCTTATTGAAATGTTTTTCTCATATATCATCTGTTCAATATTGCTGTGTTAAGTTGAAAGTGAAATATATATAAGTGAAGTTCACTTTGGAACCCCCTGTTATTTTGTTATGTGCAAAGTAACAAGCTCACTGTTGAATTACATTTTATGAATACCTGCATGGTTTGGTAATGTATAGCTCAGAGTATTGCTTTTGTGAGAATTGAAGTTGTTTCTATTTTTGTTTTGTGAGAATTGCAATTGCTAATGTTGGTTCTGACTTGTTCAATTGCTCGTGACTTCGACTTGAGTTCTGACTTGATTGCTTGCATTTGTATTATCGCCTTGTCCATCCCTGTCTGGAGTAGTTTCTACCTTGTTCCATTGTATGCATGTATGTTGTTATTCTTTGGTCATTTGTTCAGCACTTGAAGTAGCTGGCCTGGTCATTTGCAGTTGCCATCGTAATTCCCTGTAGTCCCTGTGTACCTTTTTCGTGTGTAGCTTGACCATTTGTGTTCACTGTGCTTACTGCTATCACGTCTCTCCTGTTTGTAGTTGCAGTCTGCCCTGGTCTTTACAACCGTTTGCCACTGCAGTTTCATCGTGGTGGTTGCTGTGTATTCGTTTATGTCTGCAGTCGCATGTGTTTCGCAGTTTTCCCCCCTGTTGGGATTTGTTTCTGAATTCACTTGAGTTGAATCCGGCACTTCGGGGTTTGACCTGGTGATCACCTGTGACTTCCAATGAGCTTTTGCGTATTTCTTGCGATGGTGGCGAGGCGGTGCACGCGTGCGTGCACTGCAGCCACCCAAACTCGACAGTTTTGAATTGATCTTTCTTTTGCTTCTGATGCATTGATCTTTTATGCCGAATTGGCGAGGCCGTACACGCGTGCGTGTACGGCAGCCAATCGAATTTTTGATGGTTTTAAAGTGACAATGTCAATCGCTTTAAATTGATTAGTCGATTTGATAAATTGTTTATTTATCTCTGTTGATGATTTAAATCTACTGATTTTTGCTAAACACTGTTAAGTGTTATATTGACCGTTATCCGGTTTCTTTGTTTAAAGAATCGGATAGACGGGAATTATTGTGACTGTCGTCTATTTAAATTATTACTGCCTATATGCACTAATAAACTGGTTTGAATTAGACTGACCTGGGTATTATTTTCTTTTGAATGTAATACTCGGGTCAGACCCGAGTTATTTCAGGTTGTAGATTTTCTTCTTTGAGTTGCTGTTCGGGATTGAAGACTTTTCACATCTTCTGAAGTTGTCAGTCATTTTGTAGTAGTCATGTCATTGTATAGAATGATATGTATTCATGTATATTAGTCGATAATGTACTTGTATATATAACTTCTAGAGTCGACAGTGTAGTTGTATCATATGTATAGTGTCAACTATGTATTAACTGACATCAGTTATATATATCTGAGACTTTTGTTTTTATCTGTGTTCCGCATTTATATTATCTGTGTTATTGTTATATCTAATGTCCTAAACTATTATGAACTATCGTAGTTTGTTTTATACTGATAATTGGATAGATCGATGGGAGTAAATAATTAATAGATGAAAAATAAAAAGTATATACCACTCCTATCGAGATAACCAATATTAGTGTAAGGCCAATTACGGATGGTCGCTCCTATCCAGCCTTATTCTTCGTAATAATAGACAGTATTCCTTTTAATACTCTTTGTTATTATGAGCATAGAGGTGGGGCGTTACAGTTGGTATCAGAGCTTGGGGTTTATGGACATAAAATAAAACATAACTGGGATGGAACATATGTTACAACTAGTGGTCGATGTTTTATTTGTACTTTGAGTCAAAACTAAAGTTTTGAAATTTGGATGAAATTTTTAAATAACTTTATTTAAAAATAAAAGTGAAACTGTGTTTTGTTGATTTGATTGAATTGTGTTCTGTTTATCAGAGTGCGCAGCGGAAACTATCTTCGCTGAGTACAACTGGTAATCTTTTTGATTTAAGAATCAAAATACGAAATTGATATGAATTTCATTTGTTGTTTACATACCTGTAATTATTTTGTTTCTTTAAGAATTTCGAATCCGAATTGAGGATTCGAAGAAATTGCAGATATGTGATTTTTGTTGAAATTTCCGCTGGCTTTCTTTTGTACTAATCATCTATTAATTAGATTTTTGCTGTTTTAAATTATCTTCATTGAAGATACTTTCGAATGATTTCTTTGTTCATTTTGTAGTACGTGCAAAAATTTGAATTGCACGTTATTGCATTTATTTTACGTTGAACCGATGCTTGGTTATGAAACGTATTTTGTTGCCGTTATTTTTATAACGGGATTTTACACCAATGCTATATTTTGAAGCACGGTGTTTTGTGGCATTTTGATGAATGAAAATTCTCTGATATTACATTTTGATGTAAATTGTTTTGATGTGATTTTGACGTTTTAAAATTACTGTCGCTTTGGCTTCAGTAACCGTCAAATTTTAAAAGTGGATTTTCAAGCGGTTATTCCGCAATATTGATTTGTGACCGTTTTTACGGTATTTTGAGAAGTACAATTTCCTTATCGAAATTGTTACTAATATTGCTGCTTTAATCACGTGATTGGAAACTCGTTTTAAAAATGAAAATTGTTTTATAAATTTTTAACGGTTTGCGTTTTCAAAAGGATGAGAAAGCGACTTAAACGATTCAGCAAAATCGAGGATTATGACCCCTTTCTTTTACTGTTTCGCTTAACTCCGGACTTGTCCAGTTGAGAAAGTGAATTGTTATTTTTACAAAATAAATAAAATTGTTTTCAAAAATTTTACAGTTTGCGATTTCAAAAGAATGAGGAAGCGATTTAAACGTTTCAGCAAAATCGAGGACTATGACCCCTTTCTTTTACTGATTCGCTTAATTCCGGACTTGTCCGTTTGAGAATGTAAAGTGTATTTTTACAAAATACACAATTTTGCACTTTCAAGGAAACGATGAAGCGATTTAAACGATTTAGCAAAAGTGCGGAGTATGGAACCACACTTTTACTATTTCGGTTAATTCCGGACTCGTTAATTGAATATCTGTTGTTTTGATGAATTTGATGATTTCACACTTTCAAGGAAACGATGAAGAGAATCAAACGATTTAGTAAAACACGTGGTATGGGACATGTGCGTTTGCTATTTCGGTTAATTCCGGACTCGTTAATTGAAACATTTTGATGCTTTCGTGTGCTTTCGAGCCACTTTGTTGGACCTTCGGGTCATTTGTTGGACCTTCGGGTCAAATACCAGTACTAGACCTTCGGGTCATTTGTTGGACCTTCGGGTCATTTGTTGGGCGCCAAAATTATGTTGAGTACTTGGTAGGCTTCGGCCATTTGTTGATGCACGTGCGGCGAATTAAAAACTCGCCATCTGATGGGATCGATCCAAGCTTTTATGTTGATTTTCTAGTCTTCTTAATTGATTTCTAGATATTTGTTGCTTCCAATTATCTGCAGGTAATTGGATATTTGTTGATATGGGTTCTGATTATCGTTTTTGATAATCAGATATTTGTTGTTTCTAATTATCGCTTGAGATAATTAGATATTTGTTGATATGAGTTCTGATTATCGTTTTTGATAATTAGATATTTGTTGTTTCTAATTATCGCTTGAGATAATTAGATATTTGTTGATATGAGTTCTGATTATCGTTTTTGATAATCAGATATTTGTTGTTTCTAATTATCGCTTGAGATAATTAGATATTTGTTGATATGAGTTCTGATTATCGTTTTTGATAATTAGATATTTGTTGTTTCTAATTATCGCTTGAGATAATTAGATATTTGTTGATATGAGTTCTGATTATCGTTTTTGATAATCAGATATTTGTTGTTTCTAATTATCGCTTGAGATAATTAGATATTTGTTGATATGAGTTCTGATTATCGTTTTTGATAATCAGATATTTGTTGTTTCTAATTATCGCTTGTGATAATTAGATATTTGTTGATATGGGTTCTGATTATCGTTTTTGATAATCAGATATTTGTTGTTTTTAATTATCGCTTTAGATAATTAAATAATTACTGATTCGAGATTTAATTATCGCTTTTGATAATTAAATATTTGTTTATTTGAGATTTAATTATCGCTCTAGATAATTAAATATTTGTTGCTTTGAGATTTAATTATCACTTTAGATAATTAAATATTTGCTGATTTGGAATTTAATTATCACTTTTGATAATTAAATAATTGTTGATTTCGAATTTAATTATCGCTTTAGATAATTAAATACTTGTTGATTTGAGATTTAATTATCGCTCTAGATAATTAAATATTTGTTGCTTTGAGATTTAATTATCACTTTAGATAATTAAATATTTGCTGATTGGAATTTAATTATCACTTTTGATAATTAAATATTTGCTGATTTCGAATTTAATTATCGCTTTAGATAATTAAATATTTGTTTATTTGAGATTTAATTATCGCTTTAGATAATTAAATATTTGCTAATTTTGAGATTTAATTATCACTTTAGATAATTAAATATTTGCTGATTTGGAATTTAATTATCACTTTTGATAATTAAATATTTGCTGATTTCGAATTTAATTATCGCTTTAGATAATTAAATATTTGTTTATTTAAGATTTAATTATCGCTTTAGATAATTAAATATTTGCTAATTTTGAGATTTAATTATCACTTTAGATAATTAAATATTTGCTGATTGGAATTTAATTATCACTTTTGATAATTAAATATTTGCTGATTTCGAATTTAATTATCGCTTTAGATAATTAAATATTTGATTATTTGAGATTTAATTATCGCTTTAGATAATTAAATATTTGCTAATTTTGAGATTTAATTATCACTTTAGATAATTAAATATTTGCTGATTTGGAATTTAATTATCACTTTTGATAATTAAATATTTGCTGATTTCGAATTTAATTATCGCTTTAGATAATTAAATATTTGTTTATTTGAGATTTAATTATCGCTTTAGATAATTAAATATTTGCTAATTTTGAGATTTAATTATCACTTTAGATAATTAAATATTTGCTGATTTGGAATTTAATTATCACTTTTGATAATTAAATATTTGCTGATTTCGAATTTAATTATCGCTTTAGATAATTAAATATTTGTTTATTTGAGATTTAATTATCGCTTTAGATAATTAAATATTTGCTAATTTTGAGATTTAATTATCACTTTAGATAATTAAATATTTGCTGATTTGGAATTTAATTATCACTTTTGATAATTAAATAATTGCTGATTTCGAATTTAATTATCGCTTTAGATAATTAAATACTTGTTGATTTGAGATTTAATTATCGCTCTAGATAATTAAATATTTGTTGCTTTGAGATTTAATTATCACTTTAGATAATTAAATATTTGCTGATTTGGAATTTAATTATCACTTTTGATAATTAAATAATTGCTGATTTCGAATTTAATTATCGCTTTAGATAATTAAATACTTGTTGATTTGAGATTTAATTATCGCTCTAGATAATTAAATATTTGTTGCTTTGAGATTTAATTATCACTTTAGATAATTAAATATTTGCTGATTTGGAATTTAATTATCACTTTTGATAATTAAATATTTGCTGATTTCGAATTTAATTATCGCTTTAGATAATTAAATAATTGTTGAATTTGAAATTTGATTATCGTTAGTGATAATCGAATATTTGTTGATTTGAGAAATTTGATTATCGTTTTGATGATTGAATATTTACGATTTTTGAGATTTGAGCTTCGTCTTTTTCTCTGTCAATTCAGGTGAGTAATTTGATTTACTCACATTCAATTCGTGCTCTGTATGGGATTTCTGCTCTGTTCTTCCTTCTCTTTTGGTTGTTACCTTTTATCCATTTATTCCCTAGAATTGCGTGGATGCAATTTTTATAAGGAGGGGAGTCTGTAACAACCCGAGATTTTGTAAATGTTAGATATCGTCGTTAGACGATTATGATTGCCAACAGATTGATATTGAAAATTTATTCAGGTTGGAATTCTTTTGAAATTTTCTTTAAGGGTATACGGGCTTTAAATAAATATTTCCCTTTTTAATTTTATTGAGCCCATTTCTTTAGTTTGTTGAGATAAAGGCCTATGCCGTTCCCTCCCCCTTACTCATTTTTACTTCGCAACCCTAAACGAAAAAAAAAACACCAATCTAACGAATAACGGCAGCTCGATCTCCTTCCCATTCGTCTTTGAAGCTAGGGTTTGTAGAAATCGGAGATGCCGACTGTTAGTAGTTCGATCGAATGGTGGACTCGTCCCTTGCTTCGCTCGATCTCGAGAGCGCTCGGCGTCGATTCGATCTGGCCGATTCTCTTTGACTTCGACTCCTCTTCAGTTCGAACACGACTACTCCAATTCGTAGCAAAGGTGAGTGATTTCGTCGCTCACATCTTCTAATTCATCTCTGGTATTATGCTTCGACAGTTGATTTTGTTTGACGTTGTTTATGAACTGTTCGTTTTTGGTAATTTCATTTCGATGGTTTATATGTGCACTCGCTCGAGTCTGGTTCATGTAGCCTTGCTTGTGCAAGTGGATGTTTTGTGGTTGTGTACCTATGATGTAAACTGGTCTCCCTTTGTTAGTCTGCACTTACCTGATTTGTTCAATTGCCGGTTATCTTTGGAAATCCTTGATTCCATATACTTCGAACATATTTGATTCTAGTAGATAGTTCAACATGAGAATATTTTTACCGTGTGGGACTATTTACTCTCGGATATGACTTTGCGTATTCTCTGAGGTGTCTTACTAGTAGTTTCATTGTTTTGACTGTCTTGTGGTCACAAATTTACAAGCGAGTAATTTCAAATTGCTCACATCTAGTTCGATCCGTATGTTGTAGGGTTTAAATTCCCTTATTTGTGTTCGCTTGACAGTTGATTGAATTCGTCGATGATTTATTCGTCCCTTGTTTCGATTTTCGTATGAAGAATGAGAAGATTTCTACTTTATAGTCATCAAGCCTCTGATTTGGTTCGAAACACTGCTTTTAGTGATTTTTGAAAATTCGATCCTGTGTGATTTTTCCACCGTGATTTCGACACTATGCTTGAGCGCAGGCGTGTACAGTTATGCATTCATGTATGTGTATACGCGTTATCATCTTGTACATCTAGGGCTGGGGTAGTTTTGCATTGTTGTGGTTATATATTGTGGTCACTGCATGTGTTCAAAATTGTAGTTTTCATGCATGTCTTCATATTAATCTTCAGCAACTTCATTATATAATACAACAGAAAACCTTGCCTGGCCATTGATTTTATTTACAACTGTTAGTTGTAGGCGTGAGTTATATGTGTACAGGCATTGTTTTTTTTTTCGTGTTTAAAAATGGTTGCATACGTAAGTTGGAAGTTTGGTTCAAGCCCAGATCATGTGCATGTGTGAGTTAATGGTTAGTCTTATTGAAATGTTTTTCTCATATATCATCTGTTCAATATTGCTGTGTTAAGTTGAAAGTGAAATATATATAAGTGAAGTTCACTTTGGAACCCCCTGTTATTTTGTTATGTGCAAAGTAACAAGCTCACTGTTGAATTACATTTTATGAATACCTGCATGGTTTGGTAACGTATAGCTCAGAGTATTGCTTTTGTGAGAATTGAAGTTGCTTCTATTTTTGTTTTGTGAGAATTGCAATTGCTAATGTTGGTTCTGACTTGTTCAATTGCTCGTGACTTCGACTTGAGTTCTGACTTGATTGCTTGCATTTGTATTATCGCCTTGTCCATCCCTGTCTGGAGTAGTTTCTACCTTGTTCCATTGTATGCATGTATGTTGTTATTCTTTGGTCATTTGTTCAGCACTTGAAGTAGCTGGCCTGGTCATTTGCAGTTGCCACCGTAATTCCCTGTAGTCCCTGTGTACCTTTTTCGTGTGTAGCTTGACCATTTGTGTTCACTGTGCTTACTGCTATCACGTCTCTCCTGTTTGTAGTTGCAGTCTGCCCTGGTCTTTACAACCGTTTGCCACTGCAGTTTCATCGTGGTGGTTGCTGTGTATTCGTTTATGTCTGCAGTCGCATGTGTTTCGCAGTTTTTCCCCCTGTTGGGATTTGTTTCTGAATTCACTTGAGTTGAATCCGGCACTTCGGGGTTTGACCTGGTGATCACCTGTGACTTCCAATGAGCTTTTGCGTATTTCTTGCGATGGTGGCGAGGCGGTGCACGCGTGCGTGCACTGCAGCCACCCAAACTCGACAGTTTTGAATTGATCTTTCTTTTGCTTCTGATGCATTGATCTTTTATGCCGAATTGGCGAGGCCGTACACGCGTGCGTGTACGGCAGCCAATCGAATTTTTGATGGTTTTAAAGTGACAATGTCAATCGCTTTAAATTGATTAGTCGATTTGATAAATTGTTTATTTATCTCTGTTGATGATTTAAATCTACTGATTTTTGCTAAACACTGTTAAGTGTTATATTGACCGTTATCCGGTTTCTTTGTTTAAAGAATCGGATAGACGGGAATTATTGTGACTGTCGTCTATTTAAATTATTACTGCCTATATGCACTAATAAACTGGTTTGAATTAGACTGACCTGGGTATTATTTTCTTTTGAATGTAATACTCGGGTCAGACCCGAGTTATTTCAGGTTGTAGATTTTCTTCTTTGAGTTGCTGTTCGGGATTGAAGACTTTTCACATCTTCTGAAGTTGTCAGTCATTTTGTAGTAGTCGTGTCATTGTATAGAATGATATGTATTCATGTATATTAGTCGATAATGTACTTGTATATATAACTTCTAGAGTCGACAGTGTAGTTGTATCATATGTATAGTGTCAACTATGTATTAACTGACATCAGTTATATATATCTGAGACTTTTGTTTTTATCTGTGTTCCGCATTTATATTATCTGTGTTATTGTTATATCTAATGTCCTAAACTATTATGAACTATCGTAGTTTGTTTTATACTGATAATTGGATAGATCGATGGGAGTAAATAATTAATAGATGAAAAATAAAAAGTATATACCACTCCTATCGAGATAACCAATATTAGTGTAAGGCCAATTACGGATGGTCGCTCCTATCCAGCCTTATTCTTCGTAATAATAGACAGTATTCCTTTTAATACTCTTTGTTATTATGAGCATAGAGGTGGGGCGTTACAATATTAATCATATATTATCACTTGAGAAAGTATAATTAGAAAATTTCTTTAGAAATTTAAACAAGAGTTATAAAAACTTTTTGTTGATAACTATTCCATGGTCATTTCTATTTCTATCATCTTTCTATCGACCATCACTCATCAACAATCGATATAGTATGTCAATATGTGGTAGTTTAAACGGGAAATCATTTGTGCTTCAATTTTATTATATTTCTAACAATAAAAAATAATATCCAAAATATTTACTCTCATTTAAAAGTCCTCACGGTTATGCATGGGTGAATTACTTGGATTTTTGATTATGTGCTTCCATGCTCATTTAAAAGTCCTTACGGTTATGCATGTATAGAACGCATATCAAAATTAATTGATTAAATAGACAAGTTGATTCTAATCCCATTTAAAAGTCCTCACGGTTATGCGTGGTTAGAAGATACTTGAATTCATTTTTTTTTAAATTTTGAAATACTACTAATCTCATTTAAAAGTCCTAACGGTTATGCATGGTTAGTAGATATTCAAATTCCTAATATAAATATACCACAAATAGACACAATATATGGTTTTATTTGATGAAATCATTCATATCATTCTAAAGTGGAATATGCGTCAATTAAAGTATTTATGATTTTTGTTTGATTTTCTTATTGAAATTCATATTTACTGTAACAACCCGCAAATTCGTAGCAATTAATTATCGCCATTAGGTGATTAAATCGTTCGTAAATTTTTATTGAAATTAAAAATCAATTTGAAATTCTTTTATAAACATGGTTAAAAGTTATTCGGGCCTTTAATAAATACACTCTTCTATTTTAATTGGCCCAATTGTATTGATGAAGAGTTTATACTTGATACCCACTGCCGTTCTTTCTTTTGGTGGATTCAAACCCGTTCCCCATTCCTTTTATTCATTCGAAAACCCTAGGCTAAGAAAACGAGACGAACGTTAATAGCGGCCTCATCTATCTCGTTCAACTGAATTAGGGCTTCTTCAATCATTCGCTTCTGGAACTCGAAGGCGCCAACGTCAATGATTCCTTCAACTTGCTCGTGGCTGCTTCGACGTGCTCGTGCTCGATGGGGCTTCGGCGTAACTTCGTTCCTCTTCCTCATCGCTACAGCTTCGTCTTTCATTCGTGGCTAAGGTGAGTGTTCCCGGCACTCACATCTAATTTAATCTAGTTATTTGTGAATCTTGCCTTAGTTCTCTCGGCTTCGATTTTGAACTGTTAAATGCTTTATCTCGACTGCTTGATAATGTTTTCTTGGTCATCATGGTTTTGTGAATTTGCTGTTTGATTTTGTGACTTGCTCACTTCAGCCTGGTCACTGATTCGACCTGTGAATTGTTGCCTTGATTTTCCTTTTTACTGGTTATCTGGTATTACTTTCTCAGTAATCTTGTTTTTGTGACTTATGCCATCTGACCTTGATTTGAACCCGGCTTCGATTTTGATTGTGAACTGCATATTATTTTACTTGAGTTCGTCTCTGGCTAGTTGTGTTCGTCCTTGACTTCTGTTTCAACTAGAAACTGCTACTTTGTTTTAGAACAGCAACTCAACATCGAGTCTGTTCAAATACTTCGACTTTGATTTTGAACCTGGTTATTGTCGTTCCTCTGTGACCTTGTCACTGACACTACTGACTTGGGTTATGGTGATCTTTATCTCCGGTAGCAATGATTTCAAAACCCGAATTTGATTCTAGACTGTATATTTCTTTAGACTTTGGCCTTCACTACTGTCTCATTTTTGGTTGGTCTGACCTGTCTGTGATTTACCACTATCTTCACTTGAGTTGCATTTAGCTATTCACTTGTTTGAGTCTTTGAATCTTCTTCATTGTATATGTTGTACATACGAACTGCAGTGCATATGCATTCCAGTATAGTAGCAATGTGATGTTGTTTGGGCTTCTTTGTGTGTCACTGCATATATATACTTTTGATTGCCCTGTCCACATGAGTTTGCTTTGATTTCATTCCTGAGTCTGTTGCCTTCCTGTTCCTTCACCATTTCAACTTGATCCTTTTTCTTTGTCCACTGCCTTGACATTTTGTTTACTGGTGCCTCTGTTTCTCTGTTGCATTCGACTTGATAGTGTTCTTCACTGTTTGCATTTGCATACCACTGTAATTCTATCACCTGTGACTCGAGTTCTTTACTTGATGTCATTTGAGCTCCTTCATGATATTTTCATGTTATTGCTAAACTTGTATGTGCCGTTCACCATTGATACAATGTTTTAGTTACATCTTTTGATCTGCACATTCATGTGCCTTCTCTGTCTCATTTATTCTTTTGGTTCCACTTCACAACTTTGAGCCTTCTTGCTTATGCTCAGATCATTTCGAGTTTGGGCTTGCATCTGAGTTTTTGTGCAGTTTGCCTTGTATTTTGTTGTGGTCGCAGTCCCATTTTTGTTGCAAATTTGGACTGTATATATATTGACTGGAGCCTTTTGTTGTTCTACTGCAACTTTGGTTTGCATAATTGATGTGCAGTAGCCGGTAGCACTTGTTTATGATGTTGGTACTTGACTGTGTCACTGTCTAGTTTCGTTTGTGACAGTCTTGAATCTGCATCCATGTTCTTCATTGATGTTGTGGTGGTGAGCTTTTGTAGTTGCTTTTGTTCTGGTTTTAGTTGTCATCAGTTGCATGCATTCCTCTGCATTCATTGTTGTCCACCCTGGTTTCACTGCTTTGACTTGTCTGTCCTGTGATTGCCACTGTCACTTGATCTTGTTGTGACATTGTGACTTGGTTCACTTTGTCACTGCATATCTATATATGCTTGACCTGTTTCTATTTTAGTTGTTCTTGGGTATACACTGCATATCCATGTGTCATTTTCACTTGCATCTGTTCATCCCTGAGCACTTGCTGACCTGCTGCATTTTCGTAGCAGTTTTACCCTTGTCCCTTGTGGTGACTTTATATTCTGTTGTGGCGAGGCGGTGCACGCGTGCGTGCACTGCAGCCACACTGAATTGATAGATTTTAATCGATATTTCTTTTGTTCTTGATTCATCGACCTGTTGCGTAATTCGTAGGCCGTATTGGCGAGGCAGTACACGTTAGCGTGTACTGCAGCCAATTAGCATTGATGTTTTTAAATTGGCATTTCAATTGTTTAAACTGCTTTGGATTTCTGTTTTGTGGATTAACACTGTTTAGTGTTATATCTGCCGTTATCCGGTTCTCTTATCGAGAGGTTGGGTATACGAGATTTCTGTGACTGTCGTCTATATGATATTGGATTATTATTGCTTCTGTGTATTAATAACTGAGTTTGAATTAGACTGATCCGGGTATTATTTTCTTTTGAATGTAATACTCGGGTCAGACCGAGTATTTATAGGTCATAGATTTTTAGCTTTGGGTTGCTGCTAGAGCTGTGAAGACTTTTTAGATCATCTGAAGTGGTCTTCGTCGTGTTGTAGTAGTCAGTGTGTCTGTTTTAAGATGATAATGTATTCATGTATGTTAGTCGATAATGTACGTGTATATATAACTTCTTGAGTCGACAGATGTAGTTGTATCATTTGTATTGTGTCAAATGTATTGTAACTGATATCAGTTATTGTATATATGAGACTTTTCGTTCCATCTGTATTCCACATTTATGTTATCTGTGTTATTTTTATATCTATTGTCCTAAACTATTATAGCCACTGTGTAGTAGCTTTGAGTTTGTATCGGTATGTCGGATTTTCTCTAAAAGATGAAATGCAATGTTTTATTATCTGACATATCGGTGCTCGCACAAAGTAATTACATAGATGGTCGCTCCTCAACAGCCTTATTCTCCGTGCTAGTTGACAGCACTACACCGTAGTGTTCTTGGCTAGCGTGGGTATAGAGGTGGGGCGTCACAGCTTGGTATCAGAGCCTGGGGTTTAGGACAATTATAAAACATAACTTAGATGGAGCATGTGTTACAACTATTTGTCGATGTTTTATCTCTCATCTTTACATATGATTATTTTTTTCTGTTAGGTATGAATTCCTAACGCTTATTCTTGTGTTTTCGGCTTTGAATTGATTTAGCCGATGTTGATTTTGTTTTAATGTGGCAAATTAAAGCCATTTTGACTTTTGGACTTTGTTCCACTTTTGTTCTATGCTATGAGTGTCATTGTGTACCTGTTACACTGTGATGAAAAATAGCTGGACCAGTTGCAAATTGAGTGATTTTGATTTCTCATTCACATCTAGTTTGAATCTCAGCGATTTTGCACTTGATATTTTGTGTTTTCCTCATCTTGAATTCCATTCGACTTCGGTCACTTTGTTTTTGAGAAATTGCTAATTTCTTGATTTTCAAGACTCTGATTTTGTTTGCCGTTGGATTCCTTGATGATATTGATTCATTTTGTACTTGACAGTGACCATTAATTGTTGACTTTGACATTGACTTGATTCTTACTTTTGTTGAAGTCATTTATGCATTTCTGCTCGTTTTGCTTTGTTTTTCCAGTTGATAATCGATTCTTCTTTTCTAATTAGTTGTTATCACCTTTGTCGATTTTGATAACTTCTATTTCTGGAATTTTTGGGTATTCCTATTTTAATAAATTTGGAATCGAATTCTTTGGATTTCATTCACGTCTTCGAATGTGAATTTTAAGTGAATTGATTTGTTTCCTAATTTAATCGATTCTTGATCATTTCCCCGATTTGTTGCTATCATTTATTACAACTTTGATGACATTTTCTTCGGGATTTTTGTGAACATACTTTCTGATGGATTCAGTATCGATCTCTTTGGATTCCATTCACATCTTCGTATGTGAATTCTTGTGATTGATTGTTTCTACAATCATTTTTATGATTTGTCACTTTAAAAATATAAAGGTTTTCTATACTAGTAGTAAATATTAAAATCCTTTTCTCCAAACGATTTCAAAACTATTTTACTACAAAGCTCTTTTCCTAAATCATTTTCCAATCTATTAGTATATACAAGCCTTTATTTCACTCGTATGAGAAATTGAATTAAATGGCCTAGTAAAACAAGTGATATGAAACGCTTGCGTTTACTTCGTCGGTTAACTCCTGGACTTGTTCGATTGAACCCTTTTTGTGATAATTTCCTAGTGAAAATTTACAGCTTGTTCGTAAATATTTAAGTTAAGCAAGTGGTTATGGGACATGAAGCTAAACTCATATATTTACTAGCTTGGTGTGATTGACACTTCCTTATGATCATGACGATCATTTTTGTGATTTAGACTAGCGATTGAGCGATGTCTCTTTGTCTGCGTGGGAGACTATACCCCGTTTATGTGATGTTTCGCCATCACATATCTAGGGTAGCACCCTACGGTCGTCGGGCCATTCCTGTGTGAAAATTTAATGGATAGCTTCCATGAGATAGCTTCTCGTTATGTGTTTACGCGTAGGTGAGTTTTCATGCTCCCATTCATGTGTTAGGCCTTTTCCCCCTTTTTATAATTTAGACTAGCGATTGTGCGAAGTCTCTTTGTCTGCGTGGGAGACTATACCCCGTTTATGTGATGTTTCGCCATCACATATGTAGGGTAGCACCCTACGGTCTTCGGGCCATTCCTGTGTGAAAATTTAATGGATAGCTTCCATGAGATAGCTTCTCGTCATGTGTTTTACTCGTAGGTGAGTTTTCATGCTCCCATTCATGTGTTAGGCCTCCCCCCTTATTTATGTGTTTTCTGGATTTCTTGTGATGATTTCTGGAATTTTGTGCTTCACCAATTTTCATGATTTCTATTGATATGTTTATCAATTTTTGTGCATTGGTGACTTCATGTGTTATTGACTTGTTATGAATACAAGTTTAGGGTATGACATCCCTTTCTATCTTTGAGAAGATTCTTCTGACATTTTTGATGAATAAAAATTCATTTGGAATTATATTTCGATGCCAGTTATTTTGATGAGATTTTGACGTCTTAACTTCAGTAACCGTCAATTTTGAAATGGATTTACAAGCGGTTCTCCCGCAATACTGATATTGCTAATTTAATCACGTATTTTCAAAATTCTTATTTTTAAAAGTTGTTTCAAAATATAAATTAAAATTGTTTTCAAAATTTTTACAGTTTGCATTTTCAATAGAATGAGGAAGCGATTTAAACGTTTCAGCAAAATCGAGGACTATGACCCCTTTCTTTTACTGGTTTGCTTAATTCCGGACTTGTCCGTTTGAGGATGTGAAATGTTATTTTTAAAAACACACAATTCTGCACTTTCAAGGAAACGATAAAGAGATTTAAACGATTTAGCAAAAGTAAGGAGTATGGAACCATGATTTTACTACTTCGGTTAATTCCGGACTCGTTAATTGAATATTTACGACTTCTGATTATCGTTTTTGATAATCGGATATTTGTGTTTCTGATTATCGTTTTTGATAATCAGATATTTGTGAAATTTGATTATCATTTGAGATAATTAAATATTTTTCGATTTGATTAATCGAATGTTTGTGTTTCTGATTATCGTTTTTGATAATCAGATATTTGTGAAATTTGATTATCATTTGAGATAATTAAATATTTTTCGATTTGATTAATCGAATGTTTGTGTTTCTGATTATCGTTTTTGATAATCGGATATTTGTGAAATTTGATTATCATTTTTGATAGTTAAACCTATTTGCGATTTGAAAATTCGATTATCGTTTGTGATGATTGAATATTTGCGATTTTGAGATTTAAGCTTCGTCTTTTCTCTGGCGATTCAGGTGAGTAATTTGATTTACTCACATTCAATTCGTGCAGTACGTGAATTCTGCTCTGTTTTTTCCTTTTCTTTTAAATGCTGGAACTCGATTGATTCTTGCTTTTAATAGTCGTCTGATTTTGATTCCTTGATCCCCACGATTTTGATTCTTTTGATTTGAATCAGTCGAACCTTTTGATTCTATATCTGATACTTCATTATTCCTATACTTCCCTGTTGACCTTTGCTTTGCTTATGCATTCGACATTGTTATGTTCTTATGGTTGTTACCTCTTTCCCATTTATTCCTTATGATTGCGAGGACGCAATTTCTTTAAGGAGGGGAGTCTATAACAACCCGCAAATTCGTAGCAATTAATTATCGCCATTAGGTGATTAAATCGTTCGTAAATTTTTATTGAAATTAAAAATCAATTTGAAATTCTTTTATAAACATGGTTAAAAGTTATTCGGGCCTTTAATAAATACACTCTTCTATTTTAATTGGCCCAATTGTATTGATGAAGAGTTTATACTTGATACCCACTGCCGTTCTTTCTTTTGGTGGATTCAAACCCGTTCCCCATTCCTTTTATTCATTCGAAAACCCTAGGCTAAGAAAACGAGACGAACGTTAATGGCGGCCTCATCTATCTCGTTCAACTGAATTAGGGCTTCTTCAATCGTTCGATACTGGAACTCGAAGGCGCCAACGTCAATGATTCCTTCAACTTGCTCGTGGCTGCTTCGATGTGCTCGTGCTCGATGGGGCTTCGGCGTAACTTCGTTCCTCTTCCTCATCGCTACAGCTTCGTCTTTCATTCGTGGCTAAGGTGAGTGTTCCCGGCACTCACATCTAATTTAATCTAGTTATTTGTGAATCTTGCCTTAGTTCTCTCGGCTTCGATTTTGAACTGTTAAATGCTTTATCTCGACTACTTGATAATGTTTTCTTGGTCGTCATGGTTTTGTGAATTTGCTGTTTGATTTTGTGACTTGCTCACTTCAGCCTGGTCACTGATTCAACCTGTGAATTGTTGCCTTGATTTTCCTTTTTACTGGTTATCTGGTATTACTTTCTCAGTAATCTTGTTTTTGTGACTTATGCCATCTGACCTTGATTTGAACCCGGCTTCGATTTTGATTGTGAGCTGCATATTATTTTACTTGAGTTCGTCTCTGGCCAGTTGTATTCGTCCTTGATTTCTGTTTCAACTAGAAACTGCTACTGTGTTTTAGAACAGCAACTCGACATCGAGTCTGTTCAAATACTTCGACTTTGATTTTGAACCTGGTTATTGTCGTTCCTCTGTGACCTTGTCACTGACACTACTGACTTGGGTTATGGTGATCTTTATCTCCGGTAGCAATGATTTCAAAACCCGACTTTGATTCTAGACTGTATATTTCTTTAGACTTTGGCCTTCACTACTGTCTCATTTTTGGTTGGTCTGACCTGTCTGTGATTTACCACTATCTTCACTTGAGTTGCATTTAGCTATTCACTTGTTTGAGTCTTTGAATCTTCTTCATTGTATATGTTGTACATACGAACTGCAGTGCATATGCATTCCAGTATAGTAGCAATGTGATGTTGTCTGGGTTTCTTTGTGTGTCACTGCATATATATACTTTTGATTGCCCTGTCCACATGAGTTTGCTTTGATTTCATTCCTGAGTCTGTTGCCTTCCTGTTCCTTCACCATTTCAACTTGATCCTTTTTCTTTGTCCACTGCCTTGACATTTTGTTTACTGGTGCCTTTGTTTCTCTGTTGCATTCGACTTGATAGTGTTCTTCACTGTTTGCATTTGCATACCACTGTAATTCTATCACCTGTGACTCGAGTTCTTTACTTGATGTCATTTGAGCTCCTTCATGATATTTTCATGTTATTGCTAAACTTGTATGTGTCGTTCACCATTGATACAATGTTTTAGTTACATCTTTTGATCTGCACATCCATATGCCTTCTCTGTCTCATTTATTCTTTTGGTTCCACTGCACAACTTTGAGCCTTCTTGCTTATGCTCAGATCATTTCGAGTTTGGGCTTGCATATGAGTTTTTGTGCAGTTTGCCTTGTATTTTGTTGTGGTCGCAGTCCATTTTTGTTGCAAATTTGGACTGTATATATATTGACTGGAGCCTTTTGTTGTTCTACTGCAACTTTGGTTTGCATAATTGATGTGCAGTAGCTGGTAGCACTTGTTTATGATGTTGGTACTTGACTGTGTCACTGTCCAGTTTCGTTTGTGATAGTCTTGAATCTGCATCCATGTTCTTCATTGATGTTGTGGTGATGAGCTTTTATAGTTGCTTGTGTTCTGGTTTTAGTTGTCATCAGTTGCATGCATTCCTCTGCATTCATTGTTGTCCACCCTGGTTTCACTGCTTTGACTTGTCTGTCCTGTGATTGCCACTGTCACTTGATCTTGCTGTGACATTGTGACTTGGTTCACTTTGTCACTGCATATCTATATATGCTTGACCTGTTTCTATTTTAGTTGTTCTAGGGTATACACTGCATATCCATGTGTCATTTTCACTTGCATCTGTTCATCCCTGAGCACTTGCTGACCTGCTGCATTTTCGTAGCAGTTTTACCCCTGTCCCTTGTGGTGACTTTATATTCTGTTGTGGCGAGGCGGTGCACGCGTGCGTGCACTGCAGCCACACTGAATTGACAGATTTTAATCGATATTTCTTTTGTTCTTGATTCATCGACCTGTTGCGTAATTCGTAGGCCGTATTGGCGAGGCAGTACACGTTAGCGTGTACTGCAGCCAATTAGCATTGATGTTTTTAAATTGACATTTCAATTGTTTAAACTGCTTTGGATTTCTGTTTTGTGGATTAACACTGTTTAGTGTTATATCTGCCGTTATCCGGTTCTCTTATCGAGAGGTTGGGTATACGAGATTTCTGTGACTGTCGTCTATATGATATTGGATTATTATTGCTTCTGTGTATTAATAACTGAGTTTGAATTAGACTGATCCGGGTATTATTTTCTTTTGAATGTAATACTCGGGTCAGACCGAGTATTTACAGGTCGTAGATTTTTAGCTTTGGGTTGCTGCTAGAGCTGTGAAGACTTGTTAGATCATCTGAAGTGGTCTTCGTCGTGTTGTAGTAGTCAGTGTGTCTGTTTTAAGATGATAATGTATTCATGTATGTTAGTCGATAATGTACATGTATATATAACTTCTTGAGTCGACAGATGTAGTTGTATCATTTGTATTGTGTCAAATGTATTGTAACTGATATCAGTTATTGTATATATGAGACTTTTCGTTCCATCTGTATTCCGCATTTATGTTATCTGTGTTATTTTTATATCTATTGTCCTAAACTATTATAGCCACTGTGTAGTAGCTTTGAGTTTGTATCGGTATGTCGGATTTCCTCTAAAATATGAAATGCAATGTTTTATTATCTGACATATCGGTGCTCTCACAAAGCAATTACATAGATGGTCGCTCCTCAACAGCCTTATTCTCCGTGCTAGTTGACAGCACTACACCGTAGTGTTCTTGGCTAGCATGGGTATAGAGATGGGGCGTCACATTTACACTCAATTGAGCTTTAATATTGTATTAATGTCTATCACTATATCTCTATTTTTCTATTACTATTATTCTTTTGCTGATAACAAAAGGGGGAGAGAAAAGTTAAGATTTTGAAAATAAAGGTCAAATATTTTCTAATTGCATCAAGGCTCATTTGAATTCTTTATTCTCATGCATATATGTAGGGGGAGTATTGTGTAGAAATAGAGCATTCAAATAGGGGGAGCAAACTGAATAACCAAATACATTTAATATAGTCAAAATCTTAAATATATGTTTGTTATCATCAAAAGGGGGAGATTGTGGAATATGCATGTATATGCTTTTTGTTTGATGATAATAAACATATATACATTCATTTAAATGTATTTGATATTGTACTATTTTATTTTTCACAGATTAAATAGATATTTGCTGAATAAAATAAATAACACAGAATTTGAATTCAAACGAATATTTTATTCAAACAAATATTTATTACAATTTTGATAGTACAATTTCAAGCTCTCACTATATACATCAATTTCAGTCACAATACAATTAACATCACACTTTTCATTGTTACATCATTTCCTCACTACATATCACTCACACTCGTATTTTATCTTCAACTTCATTCCAATGTGAATCCAGCATCTGAGCAATCTGCAGAAATATACATTGACGCAGTAAAATTGAAAAGGAAATGTTTTTGCAGTATAAAACAAAATATGAATTTTAAAAATAATATTTGCCTCAGTTATTTGGGTTGTTCGTCATCATTTATATTTGAATTCATCACACACGAACGATGTGACATGCACAGTGTATCACTGTACATGCCACATGGCCGTGCACATCAATATACACTTGATAATGCTACAGGGACAGGTGAGCACAAGGTCAAACCCAAATATACAGACAGGTTCAACTCAGGTGCAATATATTCAAAGTCACATTGCTCAACACAAGGTCAAATCCAAAGCGGATTCAACTCAGACTATATGCAAGCAAGATGATGATCAAAGTGCAGTGAAGATTACAACAACTCAAGCATCGACTCCAGTGAATAGGCAAACATCACATTGAAGCAACTCGAGCAAATTACAGTGAACATGGTCAGAAGTCATACAATTTAGACTACACAAATATCACAAGTTCAAGTCCAACATGATCAACTTCATCAATACACTTGAACCAGGGCATAAGAAAAAGACAAGTAGAATGTACATGAACACAAAGGCATAGTAAGTTTCACAAAGACCACCAAGCAGTGAACAATGAAGGAAACTATACAAAAGAGAGTATGAAACATGTAAACAACGAATGTACACGCTAAAATTTCAGAAGAACAGAATTATACAACTACAAGTACATGTACAATATAATGCAGACCTAGGGGAAGTGCATTTATCAAGTTCATCATGAAGCAAAACCAAGTGCAGTTCGAAGATAAAGTAGTGATACAAGTAGAATGAACAAGTCTCGAACTCAAAACAGTATAGCAATGCAACTACAAAGCAACCAACGTATTCAAGTTCAATGAACAGCTTCAAGTGACAAACAGTGACTCAAAGCATGTACACGTGCAGATTGTAAATGGAACAGATATGGGACAGCAAGCATATGAACTTAATACAGTATGCTACAGAAAGATGAAGCCGTGAACATCACAAGGCTAGGAAATCACAAAATCAAAGTCTACAAAGTCAACTGCAGTTTCTAGAAATCACAGTAGCCAGAAAGAAGAAGTCAACCAAGAATTACAAAATATACGTGTATATACTAAATACAAATCAAAGTCAGAAACGTGATGACCAGGGAAAGATCGAACAAGTCAAATTTCAATGCCGTGGAAACCAAGTTAATCAAAGAATATGATGAACAGGTCAAAGATGAGGTGTAAGTTTCAAACTCAACACCGTGATTACCAAGGCAACAAGTTCGAATATATACGTATTTGAATAAGTCGCGAACATCATCAACCATCGATACATAATCAAGCAGCAGAGAAAAGAATTTGACAAATTCAAATACATATAGACGAACGAATATTCAGGGATTCGAACCCTATAAAAGCACAAATCATCATCGGCAAAAAGGTGTATTCGAGTTCAAGCTAACAGAAAAACAATAAACCAATAACTCGAATCACATCGAATTCAAGCAATCAAACCAGAGAACAAAAGGCACAAATTACATACCGAAGTCAGGTGACGAATTCGATCACAAATCGAAGAGCAGCCGTGTGCAAGACAAAGAAATCAATCGATCGACTACGCAACGAAGTTCGAAATCAAATTCAATCGATCAGTATAAAGTCGACGTCTTCGAATACAAGCCCTAAATCCAGAGCCCAAAGAGGAGTTGCTGAAATCAGGCTACTTCAATCAAAACCCTAAATTCCAAGAGCAAGCATTGAAGAAGATCGAGCTCGTATTCACCAGAGAATCGAAGAATCGCCGAAGCCCTAAAATCGCCATTTTTATTTCTCAAAGAATCGGGCCAGGATAACAAAAGAAAGGGGATCGAAGTTACAAACTCAAGTGGGCTGACGTTTTAGCAAATAAAAAAGAAGCGGGCCGACATTTTTAATCGAGATAAAATAATAGTGGGCCAGATATTAAAAGAGTTTTAAATTTGGGGTTGTCTTGTTTTAATTCTATAAATTTGGGTCGGGTTTAAAATAATTTAGTATTGGGCCTAGTTTATTTGAGGGCAAAATTGTTTTAAAATTGTCAATCTATATTTTGCCCTGGGTTTAATCTGTATTTTGTCTTTCAGTTTGTATTTTCAAAGTCCAGTCAGGGTTAATCACCACCTAGGGTTTAGGTGTTGTCAGATTGTCTAGTTAGGGTTAGTTCAGTGAGCAGGGTGTGCGAGTTTACAAAGCTCTATAGGCGGAGCAGGGTGTGCGAGTCTGTAGGAGTGTTTGTAAGTGGGATACTGTTTAATTCTAATAGAAATCTGGGAATGCAGCAGTAGGCAGGGGTTGCCGAAGCTGGGTAAATTCTGTGTGTGATTTACTTTTTCTGCATATTTATCTGCTGTTTGATTACGTGTTTAATGTAACATTCCCCCTTTTGACCATCTCCAGTCGGTTTTTAAACCAACTAGAAACGTTCAAAAAAGACGAATTGTTATTTAGTTTATAAGGTTTAAACAGAATCAGCCACAGAAACACAGATAATAACACTGAATTAAAACAAATGAGAATTTATTTCATTGCTATAAATCTTTTTATATACATCAGAGTTTATACAATTTTATACAGATACAGCGGAATATCAAAAAAATACAATTTTCTTCTGAAACTAAAAATGATTCTTTACTCTCTCTCTCTAACTTCGCTGCTCGAAAATCTTCAAGCTGTAGAAATACTCGGTCTGACCCGAGTATTATATTCAAAAGAAAATAATACACAGGTCAGTCTAATTCAAACCAGTTTATTAGTGCATAGGCAATAATAATTTAAATAGACGACAGTCACAATAATTCCCGTCTATCCAATTCTTTTAACAAAGAAATCGGATAACGAAAATATAACACTAAATAGTGTTAACAATAAATCAGCAGATTTAAATCATCAACAGAGATAAACAGTATTATTGGCTGCCGTACACGCAGGCGTGCACGGCCTCGCCAATACGGCATAAAAGATCAATGCATCACGAGCAAAAGAAACATCAATTCAAACTGTCGAGTTCGTGGTGGCTGCAGTGCACACGCACGCGTGCACTGCCTCGCCACCACTGAATATAAAGTCATCACATAGCGACAAGGGTAAAACTGCAACAATAACTGCAGTCACCGCATGGAAATTTGGGTGAAGGCAACAAAAATAAACAAGGATGAATGAAACTGGTCAGGCAAGTGCAGCAGGTTAGGGACGCATAAATGAAAATGCAGTGAACTCAATATGGCAACTATACAATGCAAACACCAGGGATGCAAACATCAAAACTGGTTCATGCAGACTAGAGACAAGCAATGACAACAACAAATGCAACAGGGAATACATGCAACCAAGCTACAAGACCAAAACATGCAGTTCAAAATCCAAGCAGTGGTTAAGACCAACCAGAAGATGCAAACCTACACAACTAGGAATGCAACTAAAAAATGAATGAAATGCAACTGCAAGTCCAAAACAGTGCAGATGGCCAGAAGCTCACAAAGGATTCACAGAGATATCAAACAATGCCAACACCGATGAATATATGAAGTAGCAGAGCATCTGAATACAAAGCCACGTTTTTGTTTTAAAAACAGTCAAGCCAGAATAGTTGATAAATGAACCATGGTGCACATATGAACAAATGGACATGATGACTACAGGTGTGAAGGTCCACCAGAGAAACCAGAAGTGCAGAAATACTTCAAAGAACATGAAAAAGGAACTATTATATACATATGTACAAGATAGCATCGGTGATCACAGTGGTTCAAAAATATCAAGTTCAAATGCAGACACTTCAAAATCAAGCTTGACATAGTTAAGGCCGAAGCCAACAGGTGAAATCAACAAGTGATGCCAACAGCAGTTATCAGTTTTGAACCAAGATAACTACAGTATAAATTAAGGTATGCCGAAGTCAAAGCAATGCCAATTCGTGGTGACCAGGGAAAATATAAGTCGAACGACATGATGCATCACTGAGACATGAATGCATAGGGAAAGCATCATTCGACAGTGAAGACATCCAAATACACTACATAAATGAAATCAACTGCAGTTAAAAATCAATGCCATGAAATCACATTCAAAACAAACTCGAATCAAAGCCAGATTAACCAAAACTGTGAGACTTAAGATCCCACTTATACGAATTCGAGCAAGTATACGAATTCGAGTAGATTCCATGTCAGAAAATTTATCAACAACGAAACAAAAAAAAATCAAACTGCCGAAATAAGCCAAGCAACTCACAGTCGAATACAAATTAGAAATTCCCAATTACCATGGCCGAAGTCAAAAACTATCTGGGATCCAAATGTAAAAACAGTTTTCAATTGATTTTCAACAAAGCGACAAGGCCGACACTTAACAAGTCAGGCATAAAGTCGAACCAACCAAAGCGAAAAGAATCGTAATATGTCGAAGTGGCCAAAGTCAAACAAGTTATCATCTTAAACACTTAAATGAAGAACAATGACCAAAGAAAATTAAATGGCGAATTCAATGGGATGAAGTCGAACATTTAAAAATCAACCCGTGATAGCCCCGAAATCAAGCAACACAATCGCGAAATTGCAGAAGTCACAAATCAATTAATTGGTGATGGCCGAGACAAACAATATCAAGTGATGCAACATCACAAAAATCAAAGCTTCCGGTCATTATGAAGTATCACGAAATTGGACGAGACAGATAAAATCAATGACGAAATCAAATTAGACTCAAAGCACAATACTTAGTTGAACTAGATGTGAGGGCGAAAACCACTCACCTTAGTTTGAATCGCTGAAGCCCTAATTCTCGGAGGCGAACGAAGAGGAAGACGAACGCGAAGAAGCCCTTTCCAGCGACGCCAATACAAAGGTCTCGAGGCCCTAAATTTGGATGAACGGGGGAGAACGAACGAAAGCCCAAATTTTCAGATCGAACGAGGTCGCCGATTGGAGTTGATGCCGCCGCGGTGAAGAGCGAGCGAAGCCGAAGCCCTACTTGTGAAATCGCCGCAGCCCTAGTTCATCTCGTCGCCATTTTTATTTCTTTTATATTTTTTTTTTCGTCTGATTAAAGTGAGAAGGGGAGGGGTGCGACGTGTTTTATCAGAGAGGTAAGGGGCAACGTGGGTTTGTGGGGGTATGGGCTTAGAGGGATGGGTCGGTATGGTATAGGGTATGGTTTATTTTATTTTTTTCTTTTACTTTCATTTTCATTTAAAAACTGATTTATTTGTTTTGTTTAAATCTTGTTGCTAAAATTTTAAACTATGTGTATTTATTCATTTATTTTGTATTAATAAAATTTGATAAAAGAATTTTAAATCGATTTACAAATCCCTTTACAAATTCCAATAAAATTAACAATCAATTTATATCGCCAATTGACGAAGATTTTATCGTTATACAAATTTCAACAATAAACAACAAATATCTGACAACTTTAATCGTTTACTGACGATTACGATTTTTGGGCAAAAATCTAGGTCGTTACAGAAATTCAATTTGAATTCGATTAAATTCTCTACGCGTTTACCCGCCATATATTCACAAAACAATTCTGATAAATACGAAAATTGAAATCCAGTAATAATTCAATATTACGGACCCAATGAAACTGGTTTCGTCAAATTCCGAGACTGTGCCTCGGAAGGCTATTTTTAAATTCAATTTAAACGATACAATTTCAAAACTGAACAGATTGCTTTTAAAATCAATTCTGAAGCTTCACTTATCTTCAGTATTATCAATATGAATTTTCTAAGCCTTTAAATTATTTTTAACCGGCTTAAAATTGAAGATTCAAATTTTATTCAACTTTCAATAGATTAAATTCAAAGATTCAATCGCCAATTCATTCTGATAATTTGAAATTCAAGCCAAATCATCATCCAAATATTTAAAATTAATTAAATATTCTCAAATTAAATTGTTCAAAATTCAGGGTCGTTACAAACTCCCCTCCTTAAAAACTTTTCGTCCACGAAAAGGAAAGGTTGTTAAAATTTCATCGATATTTATACTCTAGTCAATTTTTTTACTAAACTTAAAACTTATTACAAATAAATGAATATAGGATTCATTCCATTTGTTTAATCTCACTAGTTTTATTTATCTTCTCTTTTGCTCGATGATTTCTACAATCATTGATTTCTAAAATCAACACTCAAAAGTCTTTTACTAAATTTTTAATTTACAACTCAGATTTAAACTTTAAAATCTGTCACGTTAGAGATTTATATAATATACCTCTTCCAAAGCTGTGGACTTTCAAAACATTACAAAGATCATCTTCCTTAGTTCATTAAGTTGGAATTTTTTGTAATTCTACTTCAGTTCATTGATTCACTATTTACAGTTTGAAAATACTTGCTAACTCGAAATTTAACAAGTCCATCTTCGTTCTCACAGACATTAGGCATACGCTGGCCAGGCGCAGGTCTAAAAATCTCCAAGTACTAAACATACTTGCTTCAATTCCCAGTGAAAATACTTTTAAAAATTCTTTTAAAAATGGATATGGAAAGCACGTTCCCCCATGGATTACAGTTCCACCCGGCGGTTACGCTACTTTCCCAGTAGAGTCGCTTGTGGCTGTAGATTTCTCATCTCTTAAATTTCGCCATGGTTGTCGCCATAGATTGCAGTACACACGGCGGTTACGCTACTATCCCAGTAGAGTCGCTCGTGTCTGTAGGCATCACGCCCCTCAAATTTCGCCTGGCATTAGATTGCAGTTTACTCGGCGGTTACGCCACTATCCCAGTGGAGTCGCTCGTAACTGTGGGCATCTCGCCCCTCAAATTACGCTAACATCATCAATCAAATCTAATCTCATCGCGATGAACTATCGCGAAGGATTTCCGATTCAAATAGTCACTCTGACTAAAATTCTACGTAGCTACGAATTTCAAATGGATACTCTTCACGAGTTCCAATACCTTCATTAATAATAAATGGAAGGTACTTTTCCACATCCTCAGTTTAGAAAACATAATATCATATATGTAGTACTTTCATTTCACATTTCGTACATATAACATCTATGTAAACATACATAAGATTTCCATAACAATGTCTTTCTAAACTAACGGTTTTCAAATTTACCGCATTCATATATATAAGTTCTAAAAACTTACATATCCATATTCATAACAAAATAGAGGATTTCAAAATTTTTCCTCTAAGTCGATTTGGAAATTTAAGGTTATCTCAAACCTAATTCATATTCACAATTCCATTTATTATCGACTTTCACATTCAATTTGGATTTCACGCTTACATCGTCAATTCTCAACACAGAATTGATGTCTATCGATATATAACCTCTGAGCTCGTACGTCTCAGAGAAGGGTGTTAAGCTAAGAGAATAAATTCTCCGCCACCAACAGATATATATTTAATAGAGATCAATTGCTATGTCATCAATTCACAATGTTAGACATGCAATCCAAATCATCATCTGAAATTCAAAGCTCAACTTATATTGTCTTTGATGTCGAAGTTAAACTCAATTTTAACTTAACGATTCAATCTTTTTGAAAAATTTCAAATTGAACAAATTGTTCAAATTCTCATTTAACTTTTCAACTTCGACTTCAAAAATGAATTTCAAATCATTTATTCCTTACGGAATATATTCACAACATTTCATTTCATATTGGAAAAACATTTCCATACTTATTTAAAAATAAGTAATTCATAAATCTCATTTTATTTTCAATATTTGAAAATATTCGATATACTTAAATCAAAATTAAGTATATATTTCATCTTTAAGGAAATCATTCTCTTTCACATATTTATTTGAGTTAAAACGAATGTTACGTAAAACATCGTTACGACAACTCAAAATTACTAGTATAGGGATTCGAAATTTAGATAGATGTATAAATCCCAATACTACGCAAAACATTTCCTTTCGGAAATCATTTACTATAACAACAGTGTTATAGTCCACCATTTCCTTATATTCGAAAACGTCTATTTCAACAATGAATGTTGAAATCTATGGTTTCGATATTCAATGTCTTTGAAAACATCTTTTTAAAACAATTAACTTCGTTTTAAAAATATCACTTTCCCAAACATGTCCATTTTATTCAATAATATATTCACGGTCCAAAATTGTGAATATACATCATTTAACAAACTGTACAGAATTTTACTTATTAAAATAAGTCAGTTTCGAATTTATAAACAACGTTATAAATTCCATTTCTTATTCATAAAGACTTCAATTTATAAAAATTGCTTTATTAACCAATTCCTTTATAACTCAATTTTATATCAGAATTTTAATTTACAAGTAAATTACTTATAAATTCTTTTATTTCGCAACTTCGATTCATTTTATAACTTCACAATTTTAATTCTGTAATTTCCATTCACTTATGAAATCCATTAAATATTTCACTTTTAACACTTATACAATTCCAATATTTTATTAACACTTTCAAATCTTCAATTTAAGCCGTTTATAATAATTCAAAATTTCCAATTTAAACTATTATATAAATTTATCAATTTTCCATTTCCAAGATAATCAACTAGTTCTTTTAATAAATCATTCATCGACTTGGTTCTCATTTTAATCGCATTCGATTCATTCACATTGGATTTTACTAACATTCATTCATATTCAATTAGTTCACATTCACTAATTCATATTCAAGTCAGTTTGCTTCAATTCAAATCAAATTTGATTCTCTTTAAATTTCTTACCTTTCAATTTGAATTCAATTTACATAGCTTTCAAATTTCCATTAATTCAATTTCATTAATACTTAATGAATTCTATACGATCAACTAGCAACCAATGCACATTCAATTTAACCAAATTTATTTACTTTGCTTACATTCAATTTGGTTCAACACACTTGATTTCAATTGGTTTATATTCTAATTCAGATCGAATTCTTATACTCACCATATTCACTAATTCACTTTTAACAGTTAAAGTTGAATTTCCTTTCTATAACTCAATTTCACATTCATTCTTCACTTTATCAATTCATTTTGATATCAAATTCAATTTGATTCACTATTACTTAAGCCATGTTTCATTTTATCTTCACTTGCATTAATTTTCACCATACAACTTAAGTTCGTCTCAAATTTATATGAAATTCCATTTTATTTAACTTAACTTAGATTTCATTTCAAAAATCATTTTATTTAACTTGTACTAAAGTCAAATTCATATCACATTCAAAATTCAGATTTTGTTTCACTTAACGAAACTGTTCAAACATTTAACAACTGGTTTACTTCATACAGGTAAAGCACAAGTAATTTTTTTTTCTCCCCAAAACACAATTTCATTAAGATATTTCTTCCAAATCTTACCATAAACATTCACGTACAACTATACATAGCTTAAAGTTTTCATAATACATACTTAGAAGTTTTTAGATTACAAAAGATAGTATTACAAAATATATTGATCGCTTCAAATATATTGACTGGTTTAAGATTCAGACTCATAGAGGACTATCGTCTTCCCGTCTGGTAGTACTCATCTGTTCCGAACTTTCATCTTCGGTTTGCACTATTTCAGGTTGGATTAAAGGAGGATTGACGCATTCAAAGTCAACGTGTCCCCAGCTCCTACAGTTGCTGCAAAAATACGTGACGTTCCCATCCTTATCTATCAATTTTGCGCTTTTCGCTCTAGCGGGACGGGCTATAGCTTGCTTTCCACGCTGCCTTTCGGTGCAGTTTCTGGCTATATGTCCATTCTGGCGACAATGATAGCAGACTGTCAATCTATCGACAGGTAAATCTAGTGCACTCTTCTTCCTTTTCACTTTAGGGCAATGACTAAGAAAATGTCCATTTTCTTGACATTTAAAACACACTATCTCAGGACGAGCGAAACGGTCATTCACATTCCTTCTCTTTCTCTTCTCTCGACACGTAACGGCGAAATGTCCTTTTCTATGACATCGATAACAAGTAACATCATCATAGGGACCAGGTCCTTGCCTTTCATTGAATCTCCTTTCGATTTCTGCACGTGTCAATTGTGCTTCTCTACGGGCAATTGCTCTTTGTTCACGACGTGCTGCTTTTTGTGCTTCGGTTTTCGCCATTTTAATTAACAAGATGTTTCGAAGTTTCCTATTAAAATTGACAATTCCATTAGAAAAGGTTGGATTATTCAATCATTTTCCTAAGACAAATTTGTAAATTTACATTATCCTGATATATATGATTATCGTTCATATTAGGTAATCACTTACCCTTTTAGTTTAATTTTCCATCACACTAATTTATCTAATCAATTTCAATTTATTTAACTCCCTTTAGTTAAATTTCAAATCCATATATTTATTAATACTAATTCAATTCGATTTAACTTTTCTTAAGTTAAAAATCTTTATTCAATATTCAATATTCACTTTACTTATATAAGATCTATTCCAAATTCATTCATCTTATATTTTCTAAAACAATTTTATACTTCTTTGGATTTGAAAAACGTTTCCTTTTTAAAGTGTTTCTAGTAACTATTCATATTAAACATCATAAACTAAGCTTTGTGTAAACCAAAGCTCTGATACCACCTGTAACATTCCCCCTTTTGACCATCTCCAGTCGGTTTTTAAACCAACTAGAAACGTTCAAAAAAGACGAATTGTTATTTAGTTTATAAGGTTTAAACAGAATCAGCCACAGAAACACAGATAATAACACTGAATTAAAACAAATGAGAATTTATTTCATTGCTATAAATCTTTTTATATACATCAGAGTTTATACAATTTTATACAGATACAGCGGAATATCAAAAAAATAAAATTTTCTTCTGAAACTAAAAATGATTCTTTACTCTCTCTCTCTAACTTCGCTGCTCGAAAATCTTCAAGCTGTAGAAATACTCGGTCTGACCCGAGTATTATATTCAAAAGAAAATAATACACAGGTCAGTCTAATTCAAACCAGTTTATTAGTGCATAGGCAATAATAATTTAAATAGACGACAGTCACAATAATTCCCGTCTATCCAATTCTTTTAACAAAGAAATCGGATAACGAAAATATAACACTAAATAGTGTTAACAATAAATCAGCAGATTTAAATCATCAACAGAGATAAACAGTATTATTGGCTGCCGTACACGCAGGCGTGCACGGCCTCGCCAATACGGCATAAAAGATCAATGCATCACGAGCAAAAGAAACATCAATTCAAACTGTCGAGTTCGTGGTGGCTGCAGTGCACACGCACGCGTGCACTGCCTCGCCACCACTGAATATAAAGTCATCACATAGCGACAAGGGTAAAACTGCAACAATAACTGCAGTCACCGCATGGAAATTTGGGTGAAGGCAACAAAAATAAACAAGGATGAATGAAACTGGTCAGGCAAGTGCAGCAGGTTAGGGACGCATAAATGAAAATGCAGTGAACTCAATATGGCAACTATACAATGCAAAGACCAGGGATGCAAACATCAAAACTGGTTCATGCAGACTAGAGACAAGCAATGACAACAACAAATGCAACAGGGAATACATGCAACCAAGCTACAAGACCAAAACATGCAGTTCAAAATCCAAGCAGTGGTTAAGACCAACCAGAAGATGCAAACCTACACAACTAGGAATGCAACTAAAAAATGAATGAAATGCAACTGCAAGTCCAAAACAGTGCAGATGGCCAGAAGCTCACAAAGGATTCACAGAGATATCAAACAATGCCAACACCGATGAATATATGAAGTAGCAGAGCATCTGAATACAAAGCCACGTTTTTGTTTTAAAAACAGTCAAGCCAGAATAGTTGATAAATGAACCATGGTGCACATATGAACAAATGGACATGATGACTACAGGTGTGAAGGTCCACCAGAGAAACCAGAAGTGCAGAAATACTTCAAAGAACATGAAAAAGGAACTATTATATACATATGTACAAGATAGCATCGGTGATCACAGTGGTTCAAAAATATCAAGTTCAAATGCAGACACTTCAAAATCAAGCTTGACATAGTTAAGGCCGAAGCCAACAGGTGAAATCAACAAGTGATGCCAACAGCAGTTATCAGTTTTGAACCAAGATAACTACAGTATAAATTAAGGTATGCCGAAGTCAAAGCAATGCCAATTCGTGGTGACCAGGGAAAATATAAGTCGAACGACATGATGCATCACTGAGACATGAATGCATAGGGAAAGCATCATTCGACAGTGAAGACATCCAAATACACTACATAAATGAAATCAACTGCAGTTAAAAATCAATGCCATGAAATCACATTCAAAACAAACTCGAATCAAAGCCAGATTAACCAAAACTGTGAGACTTAAGATCCCACTTATACGAATTCGAGCAAGTATACGAATTCGAGTAGATTCCATGTCAGAAAATTTATCAACAACGAAACAAAAAAAAATCAAACTGCCGAAATAAGCCAAGCAACTCACAGTCGAATACAAATTAGAAATTCCCAATTACCATGGCCGAAGTCAAAAACTATCTGGGATCCAAATGTAAAAACAGTTTTCAATTGATTTTCAACAAAGCGACAAGGCCGACACTTAACAAGTCAGGCATAAAGTCGAACCAACCAAAGCGAAAAGAATCGTAATATGTCGAAGTGGCCAAAGTCAAATAAGTTATCATCTTAAACACTTAAATGAAGAACAATGACCAAAGAAAATTAAATGGCGAATTCAATGGGATGAAGTCGAACATTTAAAAATCAACCCGTGATAGCCCCGAAATCAAGCAACACAATCGCGAAATTGCAGAAGTCACAAATCAATTAATTGGTGATGGCCGAGACAAACAATATCAAGTGATGCAACATCACAAAAATCAAAGCTTCCGGTCATTATGAAGTATCACGAAATTGGACGAGACAGATAAAATCAATGACGAAATCAAATTAGACTCAAAGCACAATACTTAGTTGAACTAGATGTGAGGGCGAAAACCACTCACCTTAGTTTGAATCGCTGAAGCCCTAATTCTCGGAGGCGAACGAAGAGGAAGACGAACGCGAAGAAGCCCTTTCCAGCGACGCCAATACAAAGGTCTCGAGGCCCTAAATTTGGATGAACGGGGGAGAACGAACGAAAGCCCAAATTTTCAGATCGAACGAGGTCGCCGATTGGAGTTGATGCCGCCGCGGTGAAGAGCGAGCGAAGCCGAAGCCCTACTTGTGAAATCGCCGCAGCCCTAGTTCATCTCGTCGCCATTTTTATTTCTTTTATATTTTTTTTTTCGTCTGATTAAAGTGAGAAGGGGAGGGGTGCGACGTGTTTTATCAGAGAGGTAAGGGGCAACGTGGGTTTGTGGGGGTATGGGCTTAGAGGGATGGGTCGGTATGGTATAGGGTATGGTTTATTTTATTTTTTTCTTTTACTTTCATTTTCATTTAAAAACTGATTTATTTGTTTTGTTTAAATCTTGTTGCTAAAATTTTAAACTATGTGTATTTATTCATTTATTTTGTATTAATAAAATTTGATAAAAGAATTTTAAATCGATTTACAAATCCCTTTACAAATTCCAATAAAATTAACAATCAATTTATATCGCCAATTGACGAAGATTTTATCGTTATACAAATTTCAACAATAAACAACAAATATCTGACAACTTTAATCGTTTACTGACGATTACGATTTTTGGGCAAAAATCTAGGTCGTTACAGAAATTCAATTTGAATTCGATTAAATTCTCTACGCGTTTACCCGCCATATATTCACAAAACAATTCTGATACATACGAAAATTGAAATCCAGTAATAATTCAATATTACGGACCCAATGAAACTGGTTTCGTCAAATTCCGAGACTGTGCCTCGGAAGGCTATTTTTAAATTCAATTTAAACGATACAATTTCAAAACTGAACGGATTGCTTTTAAAATCAATTCTGAAGCTTCACTTATCTTCAGTATTATCAATATGAATTTTCTAAGCCTTTAAATTATTTTTAACCGGCTTAAAATTGAAGATTCAAATTTTATTCAACTTTCAATAGATTAAATTCAAAGATTCAATCGCCAATTCATTCTGATAATTTGAAATTCAAGCCAAATCATCATCCAAATATTTAAAATTAATTAAATATTCTCAAATTAAATTGTTCAAAATTCAGGGTCGTTACATTTAATCTGAGAAAATTTGCTATAACCCTATTCACCCCCCCCCTCTAGGGTTAATCTAGATCCTACACTACGTTGCTCCATTCCCGATCATACACATTGGATCGCAAGATCTCGTCGCCCTCTTCATCTTTGTAGTTGAAAACTTTTCGAATCGGTTGACGGATTTGAAGAAATCGAGGAGAGAAGATGACGATTTTCTGGCCATTGAATAGATAATTACGGCTAGGGCTTTGAGATTAGGGTTTAGTGTAAAATGAAAATAATCAAGTCCTTTATAGAAAATTTGACGAAACACTATTCATCCGAGATTTTCCGAAACTCTAAACGAAGCGTGCCGGCTGACGTTTCTAGGGTTTAACCCGCATTCCGGACACAATGGAACATGTTTTGGAAGCTAATTCGATCATATGCGCGAGTTACGGAAATAAACAATCAAATTTAAATTAAATCGATTCAAAATAATTTCTATGCGTTTTGGCTTGCCCCGGACAAATGGTAAATCCGATTGACACGAAATTTGAAATCTTACAATAATATAACATTACGGATCTGATGAAACTAGTTTTGTCGAAATCGGAGACTGTTTGAAAAATGGTCATTTTTACTTGTCAATTAAATATTAAAATATTCAATTTTCACAAATTAACTTTTAATTCAATTTCAAAAGTTCTATAACATCATTCTAACTCAAATATGATTTAATATAACTTTATAAATCATTTTTATTCACATTTAATTCGGATTTCAATTATTTACGCAATTTCAGATATTAAATTATCGATTTAATTATCCAATTAAATCCTTATATTCGAAATATAAGTTATTCGACTTACAAATCTTACCTGTTAATATTTAAAATCAATTAAATATATGAATTTCAAATGATAGAAATTCTGGGTCATTACAATCTTCTCCCCTTAAAAGAATTTTGTCCTCCAAATTGCAAAGTAAGAAAAATGCCCCAAATCCTTTAACTTTTCAAAAATCCACTTAGTGAAAATTTTATATTCACCTTTTTTCAAAACCTTTAACTTCAACCAAAACAATGGTTTCCATTTACTAGTTCAATTCCTACGTTTTATTACAATTTGGGAAAACGACTTTCCGTTAACAAAATTTTCCAAAAGTTCAAAAAATTTCTAACACCCAAAATTTACGGAAAATTTTGGCAGAGACTCCTTTGTACGGAGGAGCTTTCGCAATTTCACAATAGATATAAATATATATACATCGACCCACACGGTCGGAAAATAGAAAAACAGTTCATATTTCCTATTTTTATTGCGTAGGCGTACCTTTTTTAGCATTTTTCAGCAAAGCAGTTATTTATTAAGCATTTTGCGCATCCAAACCCAGCCAAACGACAGCCACGGCACCTGTACTTAATTTAAATACGTAAGTGACATATATATAAAGTTATTAACATTTTACTCTTTTAAACAACTATAACATATGCATATTAAAAGAAATGCATACCAAACAAGGTTTATAAGCAACTTATATGATTTCGACATCACTTGTAATTGTTTACAACCAATTCATATACAACGACATTCATTTCTTCATTTTCAATTAGTTTACATTCACTAATTTAAATTCAAGTTGGTTCACTTTCAATTTAAATCCAATTACATAGCTTTCAATTTCACTAATTCAATTTCATTAATACTTAATGAATTATATACAATCATATAACAACCAATGTATATTCAACACAACCAAGTTATTAAATTTACTTTCAATTTGGTTTAACACTTTTAATTCCAATTGATTTAATATTAAGTCGACTTCCATTCGATTCATTCAAATTCCATATCAATTTACTTACATTCGATTGATTAACATTCAATCCATTAGTTCAATTCAATTGCTAATTCATTTTACAAATAAGGTTGAATCTCCTTTATATAAATCAAGTTCACATCCATTTAATTCACTTTATTATTTTACTTCGACACCAAAATCAACTTCTATTTTGTTCAACTTTTACTTAAGTTCCAATTCAGATTTCAATTCTAAAGTAAATTCTATTTAGATTTTACCAAAATCAAATTTATATCACTATTTCAAATTCATATCTCGTTTTGCTTAACAAAATTGTTTAACCATTTTGATATTTGGTTTTACTTATCTTTTCTCATTCTCTAAGTTATACAACTTATTTATTTAAACTTCCAAATTCATATTATAACCACTTTAACATTCAAGTTTATATCTTCAATTTCAATAACTTACCTAAACTAGTTAAAATCTAATTAAATTTATTTAACCTTCCTTTAGTTAAATTTCAAATCACAAATTTTATTATGCTAACTCAATTTCTTTAACTTTACCACAGCTAAAAACTTTATTTCATATTATAAGTCTAAAACTCATTTCACTTATATTCATCAATTTCAATTTGGATTTTAATTTAAATTTTGTTTATCACACAAAACTTCAATTTTTCAATTTATTATGGTAGTAAATCCATCACACAGAAACTCGAAAATGATACTGATGATGCTGCAGTCATCACCC
Organism: Allium fistulosum; assembly: GCA_030737815.1. NCBI lineage: Eukaryota > Viridiplantae > Streptophyta > Magnoliopsida > Asparagales > Amaryllidaceae > Allium > Allium fistulosum. Next base: position 870,796,427 of record CM060907.1, on the reverse strand, counting down.
TTATTATTTCCCAGTGACAGTAATGAATTCAGTGCTTAATATTCTTTCAAAATTTCCCTTTTATTTATAAATCACATTTATAAATCTTTTTCTCATATAATTTCACTATTTTACTTTTAATTTTGAAAAATAACTTTGTAACAACCCGCATATTTTAAGATTGAATATTTAAATATTTTATTTAAATATAGAATCGTTGATCGGATGGAAGTCCAAAAAGCTACTTTTTGCAAACAGTCGAATGGAGACTCGAGACCACTTCCATTGAGTCCAAAATGGCATTTGCGACTCTTTTAAGTATAAACATCGATATAATTGGAGTAAGTCGAATTTTGGCATTTTCACTTTGGGTTTGGGTTTGGGTTCAGCCCTCTAGTCCACATAATACCCCAAAATGTAACACTTCTCTTCATCCACTTCCATTTCTTTACCTTTTCAGTTCTAAAGAGAATAATGGAGGAAGAGAAAAAGAATTAAAATCTTAAACCCTAGTTTCCATTTGCAAATCAAGTTCTTGCTCCAAACTCAAAGAGAAGCATTGGTATGTATCATCTCCTTCTTCTCCAACTCATTCTCTTATCAATTTCAGAAATTCCTAAACCTAATTTAGGAAATGTTTCTCTTTTAAGCTTAGATTCAAGCTTCTTGTGTTGAGATTGAAGTGTGGTTGATCTTCCTTTGTCTTCAAACTTCTCATTCATTGTTTTCGTGTATAAAGGTGAGATTTTTATCTCACATCTATGCCTACAACTATCTTTGTTTTTAGGTATGAATTCCTATCATCTATTTCGTGTTCACTTGTTGTGATTTGAATTGGTTTTGTGAATTCTTCAATTTTGGTGTTTTGGTCCAATTTTATGAAAAACCTTCTATGGACATTTGGACATTGATATTCGGAGTGCATCGAGGAGCCTTTAAGGCCGGGTTGTCACTGGGCATAAATCCTTAGTCGCCGTTGCTCATCCGATCGCTTCCGATACGTTTTGGCCATTTTGGCCTAGGCAAAATGTTGCCCAGACCAGGTGACCAGACGTCTGGTGACCAAGTCCAGACGTCTGGTTTGGACCTGGAGAGAAAAATTATACATGGCAGAAAAATAAAATAAAAAGGGCAGTGACTAATTTCAGATGTCTGGTATGTTGGATCAAACGTCTAGTATGTTGGATCAGATGTCTGGTATATTGGATCAGACGTCTGGTTGTGCATTCTGGAGAAAATGAGTTCATGGCAAGAAAAAAAAATGTCAGAAACTAATTCCAAACGTCTGGTATGTTGGATCAGACGTCTGGAATGTTGGATCAAACGTCTGGTATATTGGATTAGACGTCTGGATGGTTTCTGAATTTCCAAAACCTAAATCCAGACGCCTGGATTTTAAACCAGACGACCAGAACTGTGCATTTTTGCCTATTTCCCTTATTTTTGACTAAATTTCCAATGTTAATCGATTTTTGTCGACCCGATTAGTTGTTATCACTTATTATCGACTTTGATGACCTTTTCTTCAGGATTTTTGGAACGTCCATTTTGATGGATTTGGTATCGATTTCTTTGGATTTGATTCACGTCTTCGTATGTGAATTTTTATCATAGATTGTTTCTACAATTGTTTTTGTGATTTGTCGCTTTAAAAATATAAAGGTTTCAATACTAGTAGTAAATATCAAAACTCTTTCATCAAAATGATTTCAACTCTATTTTAAATATAAAGCTTGTTTTCAAAACCGTTTTCCAATCTATTAGCATATACAAACCTTTACCTCATTCGTATGAGAAAATATAATTAAACGGCCTAGCAAAACAAGTGGTATGAAACGCTTGCATTTACTTCGTCGGTTAATTCTTGGACTTGTTCGATTGAAACTATTGTGACAATTTTTGAGTGGAAGTCTACAATTTGTTCGTAAATATTTGAGTTAAGCTAGTGGTTATGGGACATGAAGCTAAACTCTTATATTTACTAGCTTAGTGTAGTTTACACTTAACTTCGAGTGGAAGTCTACAATTTGTTCGTAAATATTTGAGTTAAGCTAGTGGTTATGGGACATGAAGCATAACTCTTATACTTACTAACTTAGTGTAATTTACACTTATCGATCAATGACGATCATTTTTGTGATTTAGACTAGCAATTGTGCGATGTCTCTTTGTCTACGAGGGAGACTAAACCCCGCTTTTAGTGGAGCTTTGGCTCGGTGGGGTAGCGACCCATTGTCTTCGGGCCGTTCGTGTGTCATGGTCATCGGGCCGTTCGTGTGTCATGGTCTTCGGCCGTTCGTGTGTCATGGTCTTCGGGTCGTTCGTGTGGAGTTTCGGCTCAAAATTAATGGTTAGCTACCATGAGATAACATCTCGTTCGTGTGATACATATGTTGGTGAGCTTTCATGCTCCCGTTCGTGAGATAGGCCTCCCCCTTTTCGTGATTTCTGGATTTCGTGTGTTGATTTCTAGAATTTGTGCTTCACCAATTTTCATGATTTCTATTGATAAGCTTTATCAATTTTTGTGCATTGGTGAATTCGTGTGTCATTGACTTGTTATGAATACAGGCTTAGGGTATGATACCCTATTTTGTCTTTGAGAAGATTCTTGTGATATTGATTAACCTCATGTTGATTTTCAATTACATACTTATATTAGTATGCCATTATGGTTGTTACATGTTTATGCCTTATCTTTTATTCTATATCATATCATCTGATATTTATAGCTAGACTGATCCGTTTATTATTTTCTTATTGAAATAATACTCGGGTCAGACCGAGATGTTACAGGTGCTTCTGCTTGACTCCTCATCAGGGATTCATTACTCTGACTTTTGGCTAACTACTTAGATTAGTAGTTTATTTTGTTTTATACATTTGAGATATAGACTCTATGATGTATACTTATTCTTTTGCCTAGCACTTGTATCTATATTCTTTTGTGTTATCGTGGATCTTGTTTGACCACTACTCTGATATACACTTTTATGTGTAATATTCATATCTTATTCCGCCTTTGTGATATGAATTATCTGTGACTGGTTTGTGTTATGCTTATTTCTATATTTGTTTCCGAAGATTATATATAGCCACTGTGTGATAGCTTTGAGTTTGTATCGGTATGTCAGATTTTCCTCCTTAAATAAATGCATGCTATACTATCTGACATATCGGTGCTCGCACAAAGAAGTTACATGGATGGTCGCTCCTCAACAGCCTTATTCTCCGTGCTAGTTGACAGCATTACTCCGTAGTGTTCTTGGCTAGCGTGGGCATAGAGGTGGGGCGTCACAGCTTGGTATCAGAGCCAAACTTCGAAACAATGTAGAATAATCTAACAAGGATCATTGTCCTAAGTCTTTCTTAGGAGTCGTGCCTTAGGATTTTATTCGAGTCAATTGGACCCGTTCTATCCTATTTTCTTTTATGATTCCTTGTTTTATCAATCAAGTTTGATTGAAATTCATTATGTGAATAACTTTTTCTTCTTCTTTCTTTCTTTCTTAAAGAAGAAGAAATGGTTGGATCTGGCAGTCCTAGCGCTGGTCAATCCAGTAGTCCTTCTCTGGATGGCTTATTAATGTCTACCCAACAACTTTTGGATCTTGTAAAGAATCAAAGGTTTATCTGTGCTTTGTGTAAGAACCCCAGAATGGTTTTACCTCTAAAACTCGAAGTTCCTTTCCATCAGCTTATGGATATCACTCTTCGCCATGAAGAGGTTGGTAAAGGAAGTGATAGTGATATTGGGATTTCCAAGAAGAGGCATATTAAGTTCAAGATCCTTAATCCCAATAAGAGAGTGAAGCAAACTACTTTGGTGGCAAATACTCCAATCCCTAATCGTGGAGAATGCTACAATTGTAATTCTAAGGACCACTATATGGATAAGTGTCCAAAGCCCCTTACTTGTCGCTATTGCAAAGGTTTGGATCATCTTCTATCTTCTTGTCCCAAACTTCAAAGTAAGAAAGGGAAGAAAGAAACTTCTGTAGCAAATACTCCAACCCCTAGTCGTGGACAATGCTACAATTGTGGATCCACAGAACATTATGTAATAAAGTGCCCGAAACTCCTTTATTGCCGCTATTGCAAAGGCTTGGGTCATTATTTATCTACATGTCCCAAGCTTCCAAGCAAGAGAGGAGGAAAGCTGCAAGCCCCTAGCAACTCTTCTCTTGGTCAAGGTATTTCTTATTCAATCCTTGATTACATTTGTTTTGTGATTATCCTTCTCGAGTTCCTGTTGATATGAGTTCATCTCATCATTTCATATCAAAAGAACTTGTCGATTCCTTTTCTTTAAATATTTGGGTTTAAAAAAAAACTTCTTTGAGAGTTGCGAATCCGGTTGGTGGATCCGCAACACTCAATTTGCTTTTTATGGATGTTGAAATTATTTCATGTGATTTTTTTGTCCGAACCGATTTGCATATTATGCGTTCTTTAGGCTTCGGAATTGATTTGCGTGAAAGGATTGGCTTAATCATTATGAAGTCCATATCCTATTGTTTCGAATGGACTATTCATTCTCGACATTTTTAATCTGTTAAGCAGATTTCTATTTTCCTTTATGATTTTGATTCCAATCTGATGGCATCATTTTATTCTTTAAGCTCACATGATGAGGAAAGTGTTATTTCTCTCATTCATGTAGTTTGAGAATTTTCCGGTATTTTTGAGTTTGTCTTAGGATTATCACCTAGGCAATCTTTTGAGCGGTGTTAATGTCTTTTTAGCTCGACCTTGCCACCGATTTTATTTGCTACGAGTTGTGGAAGTTAGCATTCCACTTACCGCATTCCAAACTCATTATGATTCTTATGAATGACTTATTATGTCATTTAGTTTGTCCAGCTTATTTCATCCATTTTATGAATCGAGTATTCTACGATCTCGATGACTCCATTCTTGTATATATTGATTTTGGATGGAAATAGCAATTTAAAATTTTGCAAATCTTTTTCATAAGATTTATTTATAAGTAAAATTTGATTTTTGCTCTTAAACAAGCAAAGAATATTCTTAAAGTTTTTATAGAAACATGTTTATCATATAGAAGATGATTTTGTGATTGTATTGCCCATTAAGTGCTTTAAGAATTCTGGTCGATGTGCTTGATCAACGTTATCGATAGGAATCTCCTAAACGCTTTGATGAGACAATCAGACACAGTAAATTGACTTGTAAATAAAAGTTTTTCTGAAAAGATTATTACATAAAGATAATTGTAATTTTGAAAGTTTTAGCTTTTCGGAAAGAAGATTATTTAAAAGAACTCTTTTCCGATACTCTTATTCTTGTGATTCCCGAGGGGAACCAAGACTTTATCTTTTGTACCGATGCTAGTCGTATTTGTTAGTGTGTCGTTCTCTGGCAAAAGGGAACGTGCTATCACTTTTGCTTCTAAATCATTAAAGCCTATCGAGACTAGATATGCCACTAATGATCTAGTGCTCGCGGCTATTGTTTTCGCTTTTAGAGTTTGGCATCATCATTTTTGGGGGAGAAATTTGTTCTCCACCTTGATCATAAATCTTTGGAATATTTATTTTCTCATAAGGAACTTAATTGGTGTCAACAATATTGGCTCGAGTTCCTTGCATCTTATGATCTTAATGCTCTTTGTTTACCCTCGGATGGGAGAATCGTGTGCCGATGCCCTTAGTCTTAAGCAATAAGCGGTTATTTCTTTGATGATGTCCGAATGGAATGATCTTGAGATTTCCTCCACTTGTGAGATTCGAGATTGTAAATTCCAATTCATGTTCATCACTTGTTTTATGTAGCCTTGAGACTCGTCCTTCTCTTTTTGACCGCATTCTTGAAGCTCAAAAGCTAGATCCCGAATTGGCTCTTATTAGCCGAAATTTTAGGGATAAAATTGATATTGAAGTGTTGAAAACTTTGATATTGATTCTCGTGGTGGCATTCGAGTGTTTGGTAGACTTATTGTACCAAATATTAGTGACCTTCGCAAAGACGTATTAGGAGTTTCCCATCGTTCTAAATTCACCATTCATCCCAGTAGTAGTAAAATGTACGCGAATATGAAGCGACTTTATTATTGGGATGGAATGAAATCTGATATTGCTAACTTCATTAAGCGTTGCATGACTTACCAACTCATTAAGGCCAAGCATCAAAGGCCCGGTGGGTTATTGCAACCTTTGGACATTCCAATTTGGAAGTGGGATCATATTTCCACGGATTGTATTGACTGTCTTTCCCGTTCTCGTTCGGGTCATGATAATCTATGGGTAATTGTAGATAGACTTACAAAATCTACCCATTTTCTTCCCGTTCGGTCCAATCGCACCGTATCTCTTTTTACTAAACTCTATGTCTAGTTAAATTGCATGAAGTTTCTACTTCTATTGTTAGCAATCGAGATCCATTATTTTACTAATGGATTTTGTAAGGTCTTCAAAAGCTTTGAAAACAAAGCTTAATTTTAGCACCGCTTATCGTCCTCAATCATATGGACAACCAAGCGTGTGAATCAAACTCTTGAAGATCTTCTGTCGTGCATGTTTTCTTGATTTTGGTGGAAGTTGGGAAGATCATATTCTTGTTGAGTTTTCTTCCTATAATAGCTTCCAATCTTGTATTGGTATGACACCTTTCGAGGCACTCTACGGAAGGCTATGCCGATTCTCTTCGTGTTGGCTTAAAGCCGGTGAGAACTGGTTTTAGGTCCAGATCTTTTTGGTGTTCATTCATGTTTCACCTATGATGGGTGTTGTGCGTTTCAGTCGATCGGGAGAGTTAGCACCTCGATACGATGGTCCATTTCCCATCACCGAACGTATTTGTTCCGTGGCCTATCGCCTTTTTATTACCGGCTCAATATTTTGCTATTTATGACATTTTCCACGTCTTTATACTACGGAAAAACCTTAGGGATTCCGATTTAATTCTTGAGCCCGGTGTTGTTAAAGAAATTGAAATTTCACCAGATTTGACTTATGAGCAACATCCTATTCGCATCATTGCTTCAGAGGTTGAGCGCCTTCAAAATAAAGATGTCCTTCTTGTGAAAGTTCAATGGTTCTCGAATCATAGGGATTTCTCTTGGGAATCCAGAGAACTCATCGAGCAAACACGTTCAGACTAACTCTTTTGTGCTCTTTATGGTGAACTTCTTATTTTAAAATTTCTTTTGTGTTGATATGCTTTTATGGTTGTTACTCTTTATTTTCTTCTTAAGTATTGCAAGGACGCAATTTCTTTAAGGAGGGGAGTCTGTAACAACCCGCATATTTTAAGATTGAATATTTAAATATTTCATTTAAATATAGAATCGTTGATCGGATGGAAGTCCAAAAAGCTACTTTTTGCAAACAGTCGAATGGAAACTCAAGACCACTTCCATTTAGTCCAAAATGGCGTTTGCGACTCTTTTAAGTATAAACATCGATATATTTGGAGTAAGTCGAATTTTGGCATTTTCACTTTGGGTTTGGGTTTGGGTTCAGCCCTCTAGTCCACATAATACCCCAAACTGTAACACTTCTCTTCATCCACTTCCATTTCTTTACCTTTTCAGTTCTAAAGAGAATAATGGAGGAAGAGAAAAAGAATTAAAATCCTAAACCCTAGTTTCCATTTGCAAATCAATTTCTTGCTCCAAACTCAAAGAGAAGCATTGGTATGTATCATCTCCTTCTTCTCAAACTCATTCTCTTATCAATTTTAGAAATTCCTAAACCTAATTTAGGAAATGTTTCTCTTTTAAGCTTAGATTCAAGCTTCTTGTGTTGAGATTGAAGTGTGGTTGATCTTCCTTTGTCTTCAAACTTCTCATTCATTGTTTTTGTGTATAAAGGTGAGATTTTTATCTCACATCTATGCCTACAACTATCTTTGTTTTTAGGTATGAATTCCTATCATCTATTTCATGTTCACTTGTTGTGATTTGAATTGGTTTTGTGAATTCTTCAATTTTGGTGTTTTGGTCCAATTTTATGAAAAACCTTCTATGGACATTTGGACATTGATATTCGGAATGCATCGAGGAGCCTTTAAGGCCGGGTTATCGCTGGGCGTAAATCCTTAGTCGCCGTTGCTCATCCGATTGCTTCCAATACGTTTTGGCCACTTTGGCCTAGGCAAAATGTTGCCCAGACCAGGTGACCAGACGTCTGGTGACCAAGTCCAGACGTCTGGTTTGGACCTGGAGAGAAAAATTATACATGGCAGAAAAATAAAATAAAAAGGGCAGTGACTAATTTCAAACGTCTGGTATGTTGGATCAGACGTCTAGTATATTGGATCAGACGTTTGGTATATTGGATCAGACGTCTGGTTGTGCATTCTGGAGAAAATGAGTTCATGACAAGAAAAAAAAATGTCAGAAACTAATTCCAAACGTTTGGTATGTTGGATCAGACGTCTGGTATGTTGGATCAGACGTCTGGTATATTGGATCAGACGTCTAGATGGTTTCTAAATTTCCAGAACCTAAATCCAGACGCTTGGATTTTAAACCAGACGTCCAGAACTGTGCATTTTTGCCTATTTGCCTTATTTTTGACTAAATTTCCAATGTTAATCAATTTTTGTCGACCCGATTAGTTATTATCACTTATTATCGACTTTGATGACCTTTTCTTCGGGATTTTTGGAACGTCCATTTTGATGGATTTGGTATCGATTTCTTTGGATTTGATTCACGTCTTCGTATGTGAATTTTTATCATAGATTGTTTCTACAATCGTTTTTGTGATTTGTCGCTTTAAAAATATAAAGGTTTCAATACTAGTAGTCAAATATCAAAAATCTTTCATCAAAATGATTTCAACTCTATTTTAAATATAAAGCTTGTTTTCAAAACTGTTTTCCAATCTATTAGCATATACAAACCTTTTCCTCATTCGTATGAGAAAATATAATTAAACGGCTTAGCAAAACAAGTGGTATGAAACGCTTGCGTTTACTTCATCGGTTAATTCTTGGACTTGTTCGATTGAAACTCTTGTGACAATTTTTGAGTGGAAGTCTACAATTTGTTCGTAAATATTTGAGTTAAGCTAGTGGTTATGGGACATGAAGCTAAACTCTTATATTTACTAGCTTAGTGTAATTGACACTTAACTTCGAGTGGAAGTCTACAAGTTGTTCGTAAATATTTGAGTTAAGCTAGTGGTTAAGGGACATGAAGCTAAACTCTTATACTTACTAACTTAGTGTAATTACACTTATCGATCAATGACGATCATTTTTGTGATTTAGACTAGCAATTGTGCGATGTCTCTTTGTCTGCGAGGGAGACTAAACCCCGCTTTTAGTGGAGCTTTGGCTCGGTGGGGTAGTGACCCATGGTCTTCGGGCCGTTCGTGTGTCATGGTCTTCGGGTCGTTCGTGTGTCATGGTCTTCGGCCGTTTGTATGTCATGGTCTTCGGGCCGTTCGTGTGGAGTTTCGGCTCAAAATTAATGGTTAGCTACCATGAGATAGCGTCTCGTTCGTGTGATACATATGTTGGTGAGCTTTCATGCTCCCGTTCGTGTGATAGGCCTCCCCCTTTTCGTGATTTCTGGATTTCGTGTGTTGATTTATGGAATTTGTGCTTCACCAATTTTCATGATTTCTATTGATAAGCTTTATCAATTTTTGTGCATTGGTGAATTCGTGTGTCATTGACTTGTTATGAATACAAGCTTAGGGTATGATACCCTATTTTGTCTTTGAGAAGATTCTTGTGATATTGATTAACCTCATGTTTATTTTCAATTACATACTTATAGTAGTATGCCATTATGGTTGTTACATGTTTATGCCTTATCTTTTATTCTATATCATATCATCTGATATTTATAGCTAGACTTATCCGTTTATTATTTTCTTATTGAAATAATACTCGGGTCAGACCGAGATGTTACAGGTGCTTCTGCTTGACTCCTCATCAGGGATTCATTACTCTGACTTTTGGATAACTACTTAGATTTGTAGTTTATTTTGTTGTATACATTTGAGATATAGACTCTATGATGTATACTTATTCTTTTGCCTAGCACTTGTATCTATATTCTTTTGTGTTATCGTAGATCTTGTTTGACCACTACTCTGATATACATTTTTATGTGTAATATTCATATCTTATTCCGCCTTTGTGATATGAATTATCAGTGACTGATTTGTGTTATGCTTATTTCTATATTTATTTCCGAAGATTATATATAGCCACTGTGTGATAGCTTTGAGTTTGTATCGGTATGTCAGATTTTCCTCCTTAAATAAAATGCATGCTATACTATCTGACATATCGTTGCTCGCACAAAGAAGTTACATGGATGGTCGCTCCTCAACAGCCTTATTCTCTGTGCTAGTTGACAGCATTACTCCGTAGTGTTCTTGGCTAGCGTGGGCATAGAGGTGGGGCGTCACAAACTTCCAAAATAAACAGGATTCAAAATTTTCAAATTCATAGTTCAAATACATTTTTATTTACAACTCATAATTATAAATATATTCATATAGTTACACTTCTTATATATAAGATTATTTCACAACTGCAAATCATATTAATTATAATTCCATACTTAATAATTCATTTGCTTATATACTTCATTCTTTTACAATTGTTGTTTTTATTTAGATTATTCAAACAACTTTTATTAACTCATATATATTCTTACATTTTCAACAACCAAACAATTCAATTTTATATACACTTTAATAACTCTAAAAATTATTTCCTTTATATGTAAAATATAATCAAGGTAAAATTATTTCATTTACCCAATTTAAAATGATACTGTGTCGGTTCATCTTGTTTAAGAGTTTAGAAACCCCTATCGATACAGTTAGCTAGACTGCACCAACTAGAATCTATAAACAATCAACCGATAAATCAACACAATACAAAACAATTTCATATTCACTAATAAATACGCGCTCATATCTATTATTACACTCACACTCATTCTAGAGTACTACTGACTCTATCTCTAATGAGTAATTCCCAACAGAGCCAAAGTTATCGCTTAACCATATGCTCTGATACCACATGTAACATCTCGGATTTTCGACTTTCGAAAATCGACATTAATACGTCCACTGTATCAACTGCCGAGCAATCGAATGCCGGAAAACCGAATTGTTATGGTTAAAAAGAAGAGGTAGAAGAAGACAGAAGAAAAAGAAACAGAAACAACAACAGAATCTCACATTTGCAATGGAACAACATATAATAGATAAATGAATAATCTTTTAAAACAAAGAACTATATCAGTTTGTACATTACATCATCAGAGTCAATATACACACAATATATCAATGGACAGTTATACAAACTTGTCCTCATACAGAATACACAGCGGAATAATAATATCATATACAAGTGATACGCCTCGCCATCCAACTCGCCACTGAGCTCCACAACATCTCCTGAATCCAGAATGACCTGATAACCTGACTCTAGGCTGCCCGTGTGGAAAATGATGGGCACCCAGAGTTTAGAAAGAGAACAATAAACTCCAAGTCAGTCATGAGACTGGTGTGAGAACTTAAAACAGTTTATTTTTAAAACAAACAACAAAAGAATTTTAAACATTGAAATCCGCAATGCTTTTGGAAAATGAAACTACCATAAGACCTCCCACCACACACACAATGCAATCGCAGACTTTGAAGTGACCCACTTCATTTAGCATTTGTCTTAGTGATTTTTAGTGAGTTTTTTTTATGGTCACTTCTTTAATTCATTTCCCCAAGATCCATATTTTACCAATATAAAAATATCAGTATTTCAATCCAATCATGTCATTTATATATATGAAGATATATAAATGTTTCTTTGCCTATCAGAGTAATTAAATTAGCAAAGAAATTCAATCACACAATGTTTATCATATTCAAGAGATTTTGTGTCACATTGCCATCTCTTTGATTATTATTTAATTCTGATATAACCATTTTTTTTCTTGTTTTATTTCTCAAATCAGTTATTTAATTGATTTACTTCACAACTTGTTTTATGGCCCAATAATTTAATTTCTGGATTAACTACTCATGCTTTTAATATCTGGAAATCTAGGAGTTTGTTGCTTATTGTTTTTCCTTTGAATTTTTGCAAAGTACTAAAACAACTCAAGTTTGAGAATTTATCTCGGGGTGCTTATTACTTATTCAAACAATGTTTATGTCAGGTAAATATACTCATGTCTCAATTTATAATATTGGTAATAATCTTATGAACATTTGGTGCTGAGAATATTATAGACCAGGCAGAAGAAAAACTACAGGCAAGCAAAATGCTAACTTAATCTAGCATACCAGATAGACTTGCATGTATATGAAAACAGAATGATTGGAGCAATATCACAGTCAGTCTAATGCAAACTTTCAAATGAACATTTTGAGAAGGGTACTGATAGGTTCTCATATTATAAAACAAATGATAGTGATCAATCAAACAGTGGGATTATTAGCATGTTTAATATCTAGGTAGACTACATGGCAATGCATTTTTTTTCAACAGATTTGTTAAAGACAAAACTCACTTTACTTAAACCAAATGGGTGGTTAGCTAGGCTCAGTTCAATATAGTTGCATTCCAGATTATAAGTATAAAGCATGTAATTCATTTTTACTACAAAATACAATGCAAATTCTTTACTGGAAAATCAGATGTTCAAGGAGAATTAACAGGTTAAGATTTCAAGCTTCTCATGGTCTTATATCAGTTATAAGTCATGGTCATGCTCTTCTGGTTTGCCAATGCAAGATTCAATTATCACTTAACAATTTTTAGCTACATGCATATCCATAAACTACTGCACCCTTTTCTATTTAAAAATTTAACAAACTTTGATAAAGAAAGCATGTCCACATATTAAATTACATGGCATAATTTTCTCCATCACAACCCACCAGAAACCATCAAAGTCAGTTACTTAGATCAGTAGCTCAAGACACATATAATACTTAAGTTTTACAAATTCTTTTCAAATGAACAAAGCCACTAGGCCCACTACAATATTGAATGGTCTTCATAGACTTAAGAAAGTTTGCCTAGCTATCTTTATTACAATGAACTACTGCATTTTTAAAAACTCAAGTAGGTCTTCTAATTTTCCAAGCAAGCAAGCTACTCATGCATCTCTACCTGCAACAATATTTTGAGCCGCCTCAATAAAAATGAGATACCCCAAATATTGCAAAGGCAATAAATAGGGTCAGAATAAAATTCTGGTATGAGTGAAATCATTATTAAAAAAACTTATAAATTCTTAAAACTGTGCAGAGAACATTTATATTTGACATTATTCAATTTCATGTTAAATCTGAGTATATGTACATTTAAATTTATCTAACAAGCATACACCCAAGCATTCATCCATTCAATCCATTCAGTTGTACATGTACAAACTCCTATGGATTTTAGCTTCCTAAAAATCCATAGCATAACCTTTCCATCCCATTTTTATATTTTTTTATGGTCTAAACTCTTGCCTTTGAACACAAAGTGTGCATTGCAAAGGACTCAATTTTGTTAACCTTTGCACAGAGGCCTTCAGGACTTGAACAAGTCATGCACATACCCATCATCCACCTAATGATGAGTAGATCAGGGCACCTCTCCTAAATTACTTTGTAATTTAGAGACCATGCTCATTTAATTGCTGAGAAATTTTCTTTTTAATTCCAGAGGTGCTCATGTTCTTCCTTTCATCACATATACCCCAATATTTATTAAACTCACTCAAGGGTTTACATCCAATCATACAAAGTATTCATACAAAATTGCATATCCAAAGTCATTATGGCTTAATCTTATTTTATAAAACTGCTTGTATATTTATTTCTAGAAATTTTCCCATTGCTTGCATAAATCTGATGAAACCATTAGAAATACTATATTTATTTTACTGTGAACATAGGATAGGGTTTTTAAGAAAAACCCATAAAAACATATTGGCTCATGATCTGAACAAATCAGCACATGTTTATACTATTGCATTGTTCATATCATTTTTACTATGAACTAGGCATGAGCATGAATCTCATTATTCACACTGCCCACTTCATTTCCCTTTGATATCCTATTTCTCAGTAAAACATTTAGTTCATTCTTCATATAAAAACTGGAATATAAAATCCATTTCTATAATATGAGTATTTGTTTGATTATTTATATTTCAAAGCAAAAATTGAAACAATTTTAACAACTCAAAACAGATCAAAACATTAACCAGAAATTCAACCAAAATACCATCCATGATCAACATGTAATTATTCAGAGAATAAAACCAAACAGAAAAACATAATATGATTTTATATAAAATAATTTGGCTGCCCTTACTTGGGTCTTAATGCCTTAAGTCTTTCAAATGATTATCACTCACCTTTCTCTTCTTTTCCCCGAGAATACCTAAGCTTGAAAACAGTGTGAGCTCTTCCTCTTTTTTTTTAATGTCACTACTACAAAACAGGTCATTTGCATCGGTTGTTTACCCCCCTTTTGCATCAGTTCAACAACCGATGCATATGCAACCGATGCAACAGGCTTAACACTTTTGCATCAGTTCTGAAACCGATGCAAAAAGATCCTTTTTGCATCGGTTGTTACTAACAACTGATGCAAAATATCATGGTTGATTGCTTGGACACAGCCCCTTGTTGCATCGGTTGTAATGAAAACCGATGCAACAAAGGAACTTGTTGCATCGGTTGTTGTTGAAAACCGATGCAAACTAATCCCTCTATTGCATCGGTTTTTTATAACAACCGATGCAAACTAATCCCCCTATTGCATCAGCTATTTATACCTAATGCAAAAAAGTCATTCTCAGAAACCATTATTACAGTACTCAAATAGACTATATATATATTATTGATTATAACAAACAATTATTGCATGGAATATTACAATCATTCAAGATGGCAAATACATAATCGGATTTAATAAATAGCATAAGTGCACGGGTTAATACATAATCAGATTTAATAAATACAGTACTTTTAGATTTAATAAGTAGTATATTCGGAACTCTTCTCAAAATGTCTGAAGATGAATACGGGTTAGAAGGATTAAACCGACATGAAAAGCTTTCTTCAGTTCTTTATTCCTTGATCAGTGTTCCATGGCTTCTTCATCATTTCATGGATCTGAAAATTGCTGCTGCCAGAAATGAATATTTTTCTATGTTATTCAGTTACTCTTTAGATAAATGATTAAACCGATATGAAAAAAAGACAGAAGAATGTAAACAACTTCTGTAAATACAGATATTACCTCAATATTTTCCCATTAGAAGCAGTGACTATGTCACCTGGCCTCATTGTTGTACCACTTGTCATATTTTCACATGCAGCCACGACAAAATGAACCTGAATGCAAGAAATCAACAATCATAATTTTAGCACATCAAGCACTTACAAGAACCTTTTTTTTCTTTTTCTTTCTTAATTTCAATTTTTTAAGCAAGCCATAAGCAATACTTGCCTCAACTCCAGCAAGCTTGATTTGTCCAATTGCTTTTGCAGCCCCAAGTGTTGCTGCAGAGCCACCCATATCGAATTTCATGATATCAATAGATGTTCCTGCACCAACCTTGATGTTGTAAACACCACTGTTATAAACAAGAAGTAAAAATATAATAAAATGAATTTCACTTCTCCCCTCAGAGCATTATCATCACAGGGGGGTATACCGATCTCTTGATCATTTTAATATCAAATTCTTACCAATTCTTGCAAACTGTGCCATCCTAGAAGAGGATCAGATTAGAAATCTTCATCTCCTCATCTGGTTGCACTGATCTTGATCACTAGAGTCTACTTTGGCTGCAGTATTATCACTGCCTTGCCAAAAGCATCATCTTCTTGATCAAGATCTTCTCACCTGATTGCTCTGCATCCATAACTATTGGCTGCAAAATTATCATTGCCTCGCCAAGGTGCTGCTTCACTGATCAAGATTTCAGACAGCAGGGTTCTTGATAGCCTTTCTCTATAGTGGCTCCATGAAAAATAACTATAGTAAAGTAAGAATCCAAGAGCAAAATTCGATCAGACGCAATTGCAGTCACATCTAGAAGGGCTGGTTCAGGTACTGAATTGAACGAGTATAATATAAGCGAAGGTTGAATCATCACAACAGAGTTAGACACATTTTCTCTATTTAGCATCATTCTATAATATGCAGTCTCATCAGGACTATTATTGAAAACCTGTAATGGGAAGGAGTTAACTTAGCAAATAAAACAAGTATGTATCTTTAGAATATTGTAGCTTTTGGCATCTGGCTATGCTTTTGCCTTTTTCTCAAATGCCAAAAACCTAGCGATACAAACCTCAGTTGGAGGAAAAACTCAAATTTAAAGGTCAATCAACATAAAATTGCCATATCCCAATCATGAGACCTTTATTCCTCAAGTCAGTTATTTCTTGATTTTAATCGTACCTTAATATTTTAAGAAGGGAAATATGTATACTAGGTAGTTCAGCATTCAGGTGATGTTGACTTTGATCAGATCAAAATCATACCTGCACAAACTGAGCCCGCCTGAGGTGGAACATGGAATATGATCAGATCAAAATCATACCTGCACAAACTGAGACCTTTATTCCTATTTGACTCTAAATAAATAAAATAAAATATTTCATGTTTGATAATGCTGACCTTGTTATATATCCAGGCTTGGATAACCGCTGATCAAGGACCCTTTGTGCCCTTCTATGTATTCTTGTACAATGCACAACATGCATTGTTTCAATAACATGGATTCAATCACAAGTGTCAGAACTTGAACCAACACATCATTAGACATCAATATTCTGATTGGTTTCAAAAGATACCTGAATGAGATTCTGAGCAATCTGAACTTGTGATGAAGTGCTCTTGATCTCAACTGTAATTTCATCGCGTGAAGTACCACTCTCCTGAATAGTAAGTACTGATCCACTGGTTCGGCGTATGTGAGCAATATTTGTTCCACCAACTCCAATTATGTTCTCTGCATACGTCAATGGTATCTGCATTGTCTGGGTCATCTGTTCCCATCAACAATGAATTTCAGTTATTAGATAAAATTAAGAGGCGGGATAATTCACGCTACAGTTACAGGGCATTATTCATCCACCAATCTCTGACACATTCATCCTCATGTAGAACCATATCTTAAAAGTTGCTTAACTTGATTTGAGGTATCATACATAAGAAGTTAAAATTGTGTATGCATTCGTATACCAACACAAATTCCATATAAACAATGTCACAAATCAAATAAATACTCATAATATTTCCTTAAAGTAAACATGAATTAAAATAAAAAGAAGCTACTTAACTGAACCTCTGAGTAGAAAAACTTACACAGTTATTTGTGAAGATGGTGGACTTTGTACTTCGCAATAAACAACTCTTTTCTACAAAACAATACAAAAATTATTGTAAGAATAACCAAAGAGCAACATACTTAAGATTAATACACCTCTAATGTAAATGAACAGACTAACCCTCATCAATCAATAAATTAAATGAACAAACTAGCCCTCAACACCATTTACTTCAACAATTTCCAAATACTGCCGCCATCTCCTATTCATCCTATATCCATCAATGCTACATGGGTTGCTGATATTTCTATTCGGAATCCCAATGCAGCACTTCTCCAGTTTGACAGTAGTTTGACCACCTTTTACTATTCTGGGGAGGTGATTGGTGTTGCTTATGCACCATGGACTCAGGTTTTATCAGAAAAATGGAAGTACCTGAAATAAATTTTAACAAATTTTAACGAGCATAAATCTAGACCGGAGGAATTAACGCGAAAACTTAAAAATTGGACGGAGTAATAAATTTATGTTCCAAATCCTTACGTGTGCATAAATTACATACAGCTCTTCATGTCATTTATATAGCGTGATATAATTATGTCAAAGTTTTCTTGAAACTAGAATTCTCAACTGTGGAGCCAATAATATTATCTAAACCTGTATAAACTCGATCGATACAGCACTACAAGGCTTGAGTTCTACGCACATACACTAGTTTAACTGAAAGAACAATCTACTACTGTGTAATACACAACACAAACAGATGTATTCTCAACGATATATATATAAGTTATACAAGTACCTGAGAAACGAGGACTGTACGTTACTGCAATATTATAACACTGGTCGTTTTCGGTGAGTATTTGAAAATATAATACCCCCCAAACTGAAACCAGGGTTAAACGGCCCCTACATAACTATGATATACATGCAAATACATGATAGCAGTTTTAATTTATTTATTTATACTAATTGCTGCATGCGCGCGCACACTAAAACACACACTAAGCTGAACTGGATAAAAGAGGACAGCTTGCTATTTGTTCACATTGTGCTCCACTTGTTGGATAGGCTAGCTAACCTAGGATTAATAAGATAATAAAAGAATATTAGCATATAAATTTAAACAGAAGTAGTCGATTTGAATTATTTGGAACATGAAAATGGTATCAGGCATCTATTACTAAACTTGCGAAAATGAAGCCAAGTTTAATGTTACAAATATTTACAATACACTGAGCAACTACGTAGTGTGAAATATGATAAGACAAACCTGTAAATTACCTTCTAATATGGACCAGGAGCACAAGTTCATAGCATAGTACAGTCAGTAATATAAAGAACCTGCTCAAAACATAAAATTTCAAAATGAGATGAAATTTTGAAAGTGTGCATTATTACTACAGTTTCTAATGCTTGAAAATTGTACCTTGCCACCATTCCCCTCTAGAATGTTTAGGGTCCTGGTAGTCATGGCCATCCTTCCCATCTTTCATTTCCTGCTCATGTAAAATTTGGGAATAATCTAATTAGGAAAATTCACAAATTCATAACATTTCTATTCTAATTTAATCAAAATGGTTATTCAAATCCCTCCCTGACTAAAACTAGAGACGAACTTGGCTTTGTGTGCTTTTAAAATAAATAGTGCTCAATGCTATTAAACACTTACTGTAGTGTAGCATGTGATTTTTACTAAAGTTCTTAATGTTTACTTTGCTATAAAAAACCACCTGGATCCAAAACTAAAGAAAGTTTTGGTATTACATCCTTGTAATTAAAAAAAGTTTTGAGTCCATTATTTCAATTTTCTTTTATTGATACATCTGTGTTTTCAAAAAAAAATAGGTGAAGTTCAAAGGGTATTTCGATAATTTTACTTAAAGATATATGTACATATCTGATAATCGTCCGCAATACACATCTTTGACGGGATTTTTAAATTTAGAACAAAAGAAGAAAATAAAAAATAAAAATAAAATATAACTGTATAAAGTAGTTGAATAAAGTTAGGATGTAAAACAAATAAGTTTTTAAAGAGGGAATTGTCTCTAATTTCCATAAAAAAACCAAAAACTAATCAGCATTCACCAACCAATCAATCAGGCTTAAGCTTCTTCTTGAATGTTCAGTTAAAAAAATTTACAGGGAAGAAGGTGGGATGTGCTGTCAAATTTCCAATTGAACAAGAAAGAATCAGATCCTATCACATTCAACTACAGCATATGCAAAAAATTTGAAAATGAAACAGCTGAAGAGAGTGCTTACATAAGAAGTTGTAGACAGATTAGGCTGCGGATTCGGGTAATACTCACGGCACCCATAATCCACAGAAGAGCCCATGGAGCAAGGCAACACAACTGCACTTCCATTTTATCAGAATTGCTTATGTTTGCATTTTATCAGAAAAACTATGACACAGATGATTGTATCAAAACTTTAATGCAAATATACTAATTTATTGGACAAAGTAATGATAAATGTATTTTGTTTTCTAACATGTTAAATATTGAAGTGGGTTGTATCAAATTTTAATGCATCCCTGCATCAAAGTTCTTGCATTTTATCTCATTCACAAGCAGAATGCTGAAGTGTGAGACACAGGATAACTATTTTCCATGACCACACTTTAAATTTTAAGCAAATTTGATAAGCATGCTATAGACACTCCTATTGACTTGATTCAGGAACATGAATATCACAGCACATCCATATGCATGTTCTGTTAATTCACTCACCAATTAGGAAAATCTCGAGATCTAATGACTAGATTTAATTCATGAACTTAAAAATAACACTTTTATATACAAATCAAGTCAACCATTTAGGGACAGTTTTAATAGCATTTTAAAAATTAAAAGTTGAAATTTCAAAGTGGAGATGTAAATGTAATCAAAAAAATTATTATATTAACTTTCACTTTAACCTAAAACAAATGTTTTCGTATTTTCTTGACTTTGATAAGTAATAACTTCGGATATTGAGTATTGAACCAAATTGAGTTATGATATTTCAGTTTCTTAAAAAACAAGAGCAAATTTGCATTTGTTTGCCAAAGATCTCTGAATCTCATCAATCCAGCCAATACAAAATCATTTTTAAAAGGAAACATACAATATTCAAAACAAGCACACCTTGTGAAGGAGAACAGACACTCGGATTTGCGCCCAAAAGAGAAGGGGACTGAGGCGTAATGTAATTCGTCATCACTTCCTGCAAACCCTTAAACGCAGCCTCAACCCTTCGTTTTACCTGATCGATCGCTATCCTATCTTCCTTCAATTTTATGTACTCATCCAATATATCTTCCAATCCCAACAACCCCTTTGGCAACTACATGATTGAAATCGATTCGTGAACACCATCGACCAATCCTGAAACCAATCCACGACCTCGCTGCGAGCATCGACCAACTCATCAATTCCCATACGCAAATTACCAAACACGATTTCGAACTTGAACAACAAGCAGTTGAATTTTTAAAAAAAATCTTATTTGTTTTGTGGTTAAGATTCCTGATTAATGTTGGATCAGAGAATAAAAGTGATAATTGAATGGATTGAAAGGAAAAGATGAAAGCGGGAGAGGGATTTAGGGTTTTCGAGTGAAGGACGAAAAGAAGAGGTTCGCAGTTAAAATGAGAGGGAGACGAAATTATTTACCGCCAACTTTTCATCAGGGCTTTCAACGTGGGAATAACATTTTTGCACCGGTTGTAAATAAAACCGATGCAACTAACACTATTTGCATCGGTATATTTTCTTCGGTTGTTGATGATAACCGATGCAAATTGTATTTTTTTACCATCTACTGCTTTCCACATACCAAATGCATCGGTTTTTAAAACGTAACCGATGCAAATACTTCTATTTGCATCAGTTGTGGTAACAACCGATGCAAATAAGGCGAAGCAACATGTGTATTTTGTAGTAGTGTGTGTTTCTGTTTTTCCCTCAGAGAAAACCTCTGCTTTCCCTTTTGATTTAAATCATTTTACTAGGGTTTTACTAAAGGAAAAACCCATTTTAACCTTGCATTACTCAGAGAATTAGGTGTGTGCAGTTGTGGCTAAATATGCCATTTTCTTCTGATTTCTATTTCTGGTTAAACAGTTTGTTTTTTCTCTTTTCTGAATGCATGCTATTTGCATGATTTTTACCTGCGAATTATTTTCCTATGACTCAACTTGATAATGTATTTTTATTATACCCGAGTTATTTTTCATGTTTCTTTTTATAAGTTTAATTTTCAGTTGACCTATTTTATCATTTATTTCTCTCTTGATTTATTTCAAAACTGCATTCACACTCATAAATATTTCTTGACTGATTTTTATGCATTTTAATTATCAAGAGGATTTTTATTCTATCATCCCATACTTCTCTAATCATATGTATATATTTTCTATACAATATTCACATATACACAAGTCATGTGAATTTTTGAATTCATTTTATACTTAATCATTTTCCTCTCATCACTGTATAAAAATAATTACCCCTAAAATAATTACTTCACTCACTTCTGATATTCATTTTCAAGCTATTTTTCTCTCCATTCTTATTTTCTCTAACTATCATTCTCTCACTTATTTACTTCATTAATTCTTGGTATTTATTTTCCATTTCTTGTTTTTCTTTTAAAGTAATTTTTATTCTCAAAAATTTTAGGTCTTCACATACTCTCCTCCTAAAAGGAATTGTGTCCCACAATTATATATTGGTATTAGTATATTTCAAACATATCAGAAATTCATTCATCTAAGATCAGTAAAATACACTTAAGTAATATTTAAAGTTATTACAGTTCTAGACATACCTTCAAGCAGAAAATAGATTAGGGTACTTATCCTCCATCCTATCTTCAACCTCCCATGTGCAGTCATTTCCATCTAAACTCCATTGGATTTTAACTAGTTTAATTATTTTATTTCTCAGTTTCTTTTCTTCTCTAGCCACAATGCCCACTGGTTCCTTTTTATAAACCAGATTTTCTTGAATTTCAACATGTGTAGGAAATTCAAGAATGGTCTCCTTATCATGCACCCATTTTCTCAATTGGGATACATGAAATACATCATGTATTTTGCTCAATTCCTCTGGTAACTTCAACCTATAAGCTAAAGTCCCTATTCTTTGAACAATTTCATATGGTCCTATATACCTTGGTGATAGTTTCCCTATTTTGCCAAATCTCAATATTTTCCTCATTGGTGAAACTTTGAGAAACACATAGTCTCCCACCTCAAATTCTATTGGCCTTGTCCTTTTATCTGCATATGCTTTCTGTCTCTCTTGAGCTACTCTCATTCTTTGCCTCACTAATTCAATTCTTGCAGAAGTTTCTTTTACATTGTCTGGTCCAAGCAACACTCTTTCACCAGCCTCCATCCAACATGCAGGAGATAAGCAAGGCTTTCCATACAAAGCCTCTAATGGAGCCATTCCTATGGTGGACTGGTAGCTATTATTATAAGCAAATTCAGCTAAATAAATATGATCCTCCCAGTTGCCTCCTAAATCAAGTATGCATGCTCTAAGCAAATCTTCTAAAATCTTATTAACAATTTCAGTTTGCCCATCTGTTTATGGGTTGTAGGCTGTGCTTAGGCTTAGTTCTGTCCCCATAGCTTCTTGAAAGCTACTCCAAAACCTTGAAGTAAACAAAGTATCTCTATCACTAATGATAGTCTTGGGGATGCCATGCAATCTCACTATCTCTTTCACAAATAACTGAGCTAGTTTATGGGCATTTCTGTTTGAATTTATTGGAATGAAGTGTGCTGTTTTTGTAAGCCTATCAACCACTACCCAAATACTATCATTGCCTCTTCTTGTTCTTGGAAAAACATCCACAAAATCCATTGATATGCTTTCCCATTTCCAAGTAGGCACTTCCAAAGGTTACAATAGGCTTGAGGGTCTTTGATAATCTGCCTTTACTTGTTGGCATGTCAAGCAATTTGCCACATTTTTTGCCACTGCTCCTTTCATCCTTGGCCACCAGTAATTCCTCCTAAGATCATGGTACATTTTTGTACCACCTGGATGTATAGTATATTTTGTTTTGTGATGCTCATCCATAACTTCCTGCTTCAGTTCCTCTACATTTGGTATGCAGAGTTTCCCCTTTTTCCTTAAGTATCCTTTATCATCTACCTCATAGTTTTTCAATGTCATGCCTTGTGATATCATGTTCTTTTTCTCCTTCAAATTTGTATCTTGATTCTGCATTTGTCCTATTTTATCAACCAGTGTTGACTTTAAAGAAATTAGGCTTAATTTACCATATTCAATCATCTCACTGTGTGTCTTATCTGATACACTAGTTTCTTCTTTCACTTCCACCTCACTAAGGATTGTCAAATCCTTGAACTCAGCCATCATTAAGCTTGCTAATTTTGCTTGATGTCTACTTAATGCATCTGCCACTTTATTAGCTTTTCCTGGGGTGTATAATATATCAAGATCATAGGCAGCTAGAAATTCTACCCACCTATGTTGCCTCATGTTTAAGTCTTTTTGGGAAAACAAGTATTTAAGTGACTTATGGTATGTAAACAATTCAAACTTAGCACCTAATAAATAGTGTCTCCATAGCTTCAATGCATATACTATATCAGCTAGTTCTAAATCATGTGTAGCATACCTAGTTTCATTTGGCTTGAGTTGCCTTGATGCATATGCTATGACTCTACCATGTTGCATGAGCACTGCCCCTAGTCCAGATCCACTAGCATCTGTGTAAACTACTAATTCTTCATTTCCCTCTGGTACTTGTAAAACTGGAGCTTCCATCAATGCTTTCTTCAATAATGTAAAGGCCTGTTCACATTTCTCTGTCCACACATATGGCTGCTGCTTTCTAGTTAGCTTGGTCAATGGAATGGCTATTCTTACAAAGTCTTTTATAAATCTCCTATAATAGCCTGCCATTCCCAAAAATGATCTCACCTTAGTCACTGATTTGAGTCTGTTCCATGATTGAACTGCCATAACCTTACTTGGGTCTACACTAATTTCTTGTTGAGAAATAATATGCCCCAAAAACTTTACTTCATTTTGCCAAAAGGTGCACTTTTTAAATTTTTCCTTTAAATTATGTGCTCTTAGTCTTGACAAAGTCAGATGCAAATGTCTTGCATGTTCCTCTTCTGATTTTGAATACACTAATATGTCATCAATAAAGGCAACCACAAATTTGTCTAGAAAATCTCTAAATGTTCTATTCATTAAATCTACAAAATATGATAGTGCATTTGTCAATCCAAAAGGCATCACCAAAAATTCATATAACCCATACCTTGTGTTGAAGGCAGTATACTTAATGCTTTCTTCCTCTACCTTCATCTGATGAAACCCAGAGGCTAAATCTAGCCTTGAAAAGATCTTTGCTCCATTTAATTGATCAAAAAGATCATCAATTCTGGGGAGTGGGTATTTGTTCTTGATGGTGACTTTATTTAGTTCTCTATAATCAATACACATTCTTAGTGTACCATCATGCTTTTTCACAAACACCACTTGAGAACTCCAGGTTGAAATCCTAGGCTTTATGAAGCCTTTCTGCTCCAATTCTTCCAGCTGTTGCTTCAATTCTATTAATTCTTTTGGACCCATTCTAATAGGTTTCTTGATGATAGGACTTGATCCAGGAATTAACCTTATTTGAAATTCAACTGGTCTATTTTCTGGTATCCCTACTACCTCTCCAAAAACATCTGAATACTCTCTTATTACATCTATGTTTTCTAAAATTAATTCCTTCTCAGTCATATTCCATATTTGATTAAGAAAATTTGTTTTAGCTATTTCACTCATGACTACAATATTTTTGCCATTTTCTGTTTTCAAAGATATAGTGAAATTTTCTAAATTCAAAATTGCTTTGAATTTACTCAACCAATCTACCCCTAAAATAATTCCTATTCCAGGGTATTTCAATACAAACAAATCAGATTTAAACACATTTCCTCCTATGTTTAATTCTACTCCCAAACATTTTAATCCTAGCAAACAAGAGCTACCCAGGGGACTTTGAATAAACAAGGGTTTTTCAACTTTGTTGCATGTGAGAGCTAATTTATCCACTATGTCTGGTGATATTAGAGAATGTGTGGCTCCAGTGTCATATATA
Source organism: Allium fistulosum (assembly GCA_030737815.1). Lineage (NCBI taxonomy): Eukaryota > Viridiplantae > Streptophyta > Magnoliopsida > Asparagales > Amaryllidaceae > Allium > Allium fistulosum. Next base: position 870,771,024 of record CM060907.1, on the reverse strand, counting down.
ACTGTGATTGGGTAACTTTTAATTAGAAGTATACCTTCCAATTGTCCAAAGCTTCCTACTGCATTTGCCTTTGCCTTTGTTTCCAATGCTCCTACCTTTGCTCCTTTCTTAAACTCTGGGCAGTTTCTTTTAATATGACCTTCTTTCCCACAGTTATAGCAGCTAAATGATGCCTTCTTGGCTGCTTGACACCTATTACTCATGTGTCCTTCTTTGCCACAATTATAACAAGTAACTTTCTTCTTAGCCTCCCTAGTGGCTGCTCCCTCCACTTTCTTATCCATATTCTTTTTGTCATAGGGATGTACCCTATTTTTCCCCTTCTTTTGATTGTTAACCCTCATGCTCCTAAATTTTTTCCTTGCATTGTCATGTTGTTCAAAATAAAGAGTAAGGTCTATGACTTGATCAAATGTCCTGTCTTTGTATGGTAACATTGCTCTACTCAAACCAAAATTGAGTCCTTGAATAAATCTTGAATTCTTTGATTCTTCATTTCCTATGAGCATAGTGTCATACTTAGACAAACTCTCAAATTTTTGAGTGTATTCAGTCACACTCATTAGTCCTTGCCTGAAATGACCCTCCTATTTCCACCCTAATTTCATAAGGATTTTTTTTTGTTAAGAGATGATATATAGATATATCATTCATTACAATTATATTTCCCAGGGTCATTTTCTTTCTCCAATAAACAAAATATATCCAGGATCTTTCACAATATAAAAATATTGTTTTAAATCTAAATCATTCCTAACATACATATATGAAGATATCTATGTTATATTCTACTAAAATCAGAGCATGATAATATGTAAGTAGAAATCCTTTTAAATCTATTAAAATGTGATAATTCCCTGATAAAAGATTAATTATTGTATCCTGATTTTTGACCATAGAATCCACTGGAAACATGTACTTTAGTCTGTTATTCTAATTAAGAGATGATCAAGTAATAATCAGTGGAAAGCAAGCTTTTAATATGGATGATTGTGTTAAAGTCTGTATAGTATCAAACTCAGGCTAAAAGAAAGTGGATCATAAGTGAACACAAGCAACATCTAGGCGTAATGGAAACGCGCCTAACTTACACATGAGAGGTCACGAGTTCGAGTGCTATGCTGGTCGGTTCAAACCCAATTTTTCTTTTTTTTTCTTTTTATTTTTCTCCTGTATGGTTTGAAATCTGATATCTACCTATATCTGCACATATATACTTAATTTTTGCCTATAGTCTAATATACAAAACAATATTTCTTGCTTTATTATTTTTGAAACCCATTCCTACAACTATTCTAGGAATTTATGTTTATATTTTTGCCCAAATATCAACATGTACACAGATATACATGTACATGTCAATATCTTTGCTCATTTTCCAGAAAACTGGGTTCAAATGGTTCCTTGCTTCATTGATTTGAAGTGAACAATTTGCCTGACCTATGGTCTAACCATGTGGTTAATCTGACCATTCTTTTATTTGCATTTTACAAACCAGAATCTACCTAAACTTCACTTATTTGAAGCTGGTTAACTCATGTGCCTAGTGTCATGCCAGGTATCTGATCATGGCAATTGAAATGCCAGTCATTTGCATCATACCTGAAGCCTTCCCATACAATTACCTCTCTCAAAACAATTTAAAAAGTAGACTTGAACCATTTGTAGACATAATTCAGAGGAAAAATAATTAGATACTTAAAGGTATTTTTCAAGGTAAATTCTAAATTTACTCCAAAACTCAGTGTTTTTAAAATACTTAAGATTGTCCAATACATAATATAATTGCAAGGAAATTGCTCACATAATTGTATATTTCTTACCAGATTTTTATAGCTAATGCTTGAGCATATTTTTCTTGTTTATATCCCAGACACTACTTCAAAAACAAATCAAACCTTAACACACAATGATTTCGACAGAGCAACTAATTTAATCTAACACTTTACAGAACATAAGAGCAACTTGATCACTAACCATAAAATATTCATTACATGACTGGAAATCTTATAAACATAATTTTTCCTGAATACATGCAGATATAATCAATTTAAGTTCTTATTGAAACTAGCTAGCATGTTCATTCACTCCTCCATAATAGCCATAACTTCATTTTCTACTTAGTGCCTGCGTTCCCTGAAAGAGCATGAGTGGCTGCCTCATTTTAAAATGAGACACCCCATATGCCATGAGCAAACAAGGGTCAGATCTAAGATCTGGTATGAGTAACATTAATACATTCATGATATTAAGCAATAGAGAATATAAGAGTACCAACTAGTTATTTAAGCAAATTCCTGCAATCAATTACTTTAACATAGTATAATTAAGTTGATTCAGGTATAATATATTCATTTATCATTCTTACACTTGCATACATAATCATGCAAACATAATTATCTATTTGCAACATTTGCATTCACTGGAACCATCTTGGTTCCATACCATTCAACCTAAGAAATATCCATATTCCTATTTCTTCATTTACAGGTTGTATAATTCAATTTAAATTCCTGCCTCATCTGCTATTAAGGAATCACAGGGACACATTGCAATGAACTAATTCACATCATTGCACAAAGATCTCAGGGCTTAAACAAACCATGTGCCAACTTGCATACTTCAAATATGACAAGCATTCCAGCAGCCTTCTTGGCCTTCCCTTCCCTAGTTTATTTACTAGTGTATTGACTTAAATCCTATCATCAAATATGCTAAGTGAACATGTCACTGCAAACATGGAAACATCCATAATCTTTCCTAGCATAATTCTCCTCAGAAATAAGCAGACAGTTATTTCCTAAATGGGGTCAATATGTCTTGATCTCAGTAAGATATAAGAATATTTTCAACTGTAAAAGAGGCATGGCATGTTCTTATTATATTGATCTGCAAGCCTTTATGATTGATTCAGATTCAGGATCTGGTTCAATCATAATTTTAGCTTGTGAGTTTCTTCTCTTTTTTTTGATTTGATTAAGGGCTCAGCACTTAGAAAATTTCTATTGCACCCTTAACATTTTTCTTCTCAAGCCTCAGCACTTATACCAAGTATAATGCAGCTCCCAACATTTTTTTTTGTAAAGTTTCCATGCCATAGATCTATAACAGTTGAGAGTATTCTCTATATAATTTTAAGATTCTGGACTTTAACATTTTTTTGAGTAAAAATAAAACAGTATGATACACATCCAAAGACAAATGTCTCAGCAAATCAAAGATCACCAAAATCATCCATATTAAATCATATCAGATTTAAAATAAGACATCCAAAAAGCATTGATGAAATCATATATATCAAAACCAGCAATATATAAATGGCAATATAAAAAGTGGCTGCCTCATCTCAGGTCTTAATGCCATGAACTCAGTGAGGTTACTCACCTAAATATTTCTTCTTATTAATCCAGAAAATCCTTGTATGAGTGTTTTCTCCTTCCTTCCAATATTTTTTTTCTTCCTTTCTTATTTTTGTGCAGCTCGGGGTAAAGATAATTTTACTGGCTGAAACTGCCTATTTATATGCATTTTTCCACTAGGGTTTTGTTAAAACAAAATTCCATTTCTGACCTAACCATCTTCATGCATTTTTCATTCATTTTCCTCCTTAATACCCCGGCCATATTAACCAATTTAAAGGCTGCATTTTCTTTCTTTTACTTTTCAGAAAATGGCCACTCACCTAGTCATGTTAAAAGTGTGACTATCCTATTTTATATTTTAATTATTCCTGAGAATCCCCTTTGCTATTTTTGCCTACACAAGCATATTGACTTGTATCACATTTCATGTCATTTTAATGTTATAGTTTCACTTGCTTATATATATATATATACTTTTCAGTACTTAAAAATGTATATTTGTATACATATCTTATCTAGGCTTATTTAATTCCTCTTTAATTTCAGAAACATATGCACCTATATGTATACAGGTTTACAAATCCTTATAATATATATATGTATAATTTTCTTTTCTGGGTTTTAAATAAAATCTGTTTACTGATTTAAAGTAAAACTTACTTTTCTTATTTTCAAAGATGATCCAAATAATTCCAGAAATCAAATATCCATGTTGCAAAATCATGTTTGTATTGCTTTTTTAATTCTTGTTTTAAATCCAAGAAATCTGGAGTTCTTCCTTGTGCCATTTCAGTGTGCACGTGCACACATATACTTGCACACTATTTATTCCAAAAATTTCACCATATTTAAATCTAAATATTTCAAAAATTAAATCATTTTACAAAAATGATTTTTCACAAAATTTTGGGGTATTACATTCACCCCTCCTTTTAGGAATTGTATCCTCACAATTTTTCTAACATTTATAACAAGCATCATTTTCTTTTCTGAAAACTTATCAAACATATGCATAAGCATACAAATTCAACCATATCAACCATGCATAACAAAAAAATTTCCCAGAAAAAAAATTACCTTTTAATTTGCAAAAAGCTTAGGATAATCCATTCTAATCTTATCCTCTAACTCCCATGTGCAGTCATTAGGATCACTACTCCACTGGATCTTAACTAGTTTCAAGGTTTTGCTCCTTAATTTCTTTTCTTCCTTGGCTATAATCCCCACTGGTTCTTTTTCATAAACCAAGTCAGGATTTATTTGAATTTTGGTAGGCTCTTCCAAAATGTCTTCTTTATCATGTACCCATCTTCTAAGTTGGGACACATGAAAAACATTATGCATTGCTTTCATTTCCTCTGGTAATTCTAATTTGTAAGCCAATGAACCAATTCTTTCCAGAATTTTATAGGGTCCAACATACCTTGGTGTGAGCTTACCTTGCTTGCCAAATCTCAAGACTTTCTTCATAGGTGAAATCTTGATGAAAACAAAGTCTCCCACTTCATATTCCACTTGCTTTCTCTTCCTATCTGCAAATTTCTTTTGCCTATCTTGAGCTGCTGCTATTCTTTTTCTTATTAACCCAATTTTCTCTGTAGTTTCTTTAACATATTCAGGTCCTAGAACAGCCCTTTCTCCAGCCTCTACCCAGCATATAGGTGATAAACATGGCTTGCCATATAAGGCTTCAAATGGTGCCATCCCTATGGTGCTCTGGTAACTGTTATTGTATGTGAATTCAGCTAGATGGAGGTGGTCTTCCCAGTTGCCTCCAAAGTCCAGTGTACATGCTCTCAACAAATCCTCTAAGACTTTGTTCACCACCTCAGTTTGACCATCTGATTGTGGATGGTAGGCAGTGCTTAAGCACAATTCACTCCCCATGGCCTCTTGAAAACTTTTCCAAAACCTTGAGGTGAAGATGGTATCCCTATCACTCACAATGGTTTTGGGTATGCCATGCAACCTTACTACCTCTTTCATGAATATTTGAGCCAATTTTGGAGCATTTCTTTCTGTTTTAACTGGGATAAAATGTGCTACCTTAGTTAGCCTATCCACTATTACCCATATACCTGTGTTTCCCTTCTTAGATCTAGGCAGACCATCTATGAAATCCATAGATATATCCTCCCACTTCCACTGTGGTATACTAAGGGGTTGCAATAGTCCTGATGGCCTTTGTGTCTCTGCCTTGACTTGTTGGCAAGTCATGCACCTTGCAACATATCTGGCCACATCTGACTTCATCCCCTTCCACCAAAGATTTCTTTTCAAATTTTGATACATCTTGGTGCTACCTGGGTGTATGGAGTACTTACTCCTATGGTACTCATTTAATATTTTCTCCTTCAATTCTATATTTTCTGGAACACATATCCTATTTTTATTCCTTAAATAACCATTTTTATCAACTTGATAATTTATTACTTCCTCCCCTTTTGATATGAGCATTTTCTTTTCCACCATGTTTAGGTCTTGTTCCTGCATTTTCCCAATCTTAAGAAGTAAATCTGATTGCAGAGATATCATACTTAATTTCCCTTTACCTTCATCTTCTTCAATGGGCATCATTTGTACCTCACTGTTTTCCTCAATTTCCAAATCAGTAAGTATAGACAAATCCCTAAACTCTTCCATCATCAACATGGCTACCTTGGCATGTTGTCTACTCAAGGCATCTGCAACTTTATTTGCCTTGCCTGGTGTATACAGTATATCTAGATCATAGGCAGCTAGGAACTCTACCCATCTATGTTGCCTCATATTCAAATCTTTTTGTGAGAATAAATATTTCAGTGCCTTATGATCAGTGTACAAAATGAATTTGGCACCTAACAAATAATGTCTCCAAAGTTTCAAAGCATACACAACTGCTGCTAGTTCAAGATCATGGGTTGCATATCTGGTTTCATGTGGCTTTAATTGCCTAGATGCATAGGCTACCACCTGGTCTTGCTGCATCAACACAACCCCTAACCCAGAGCCACTTGCATCAGTGTACACAACCAAATTTTCATTTCCTTCTGGCACTCTCAATACTGGTGCATTAATCAGAGCTTCCTTTATTTTGATAAAAGCTTGCTCACATTTTTCTGTCCATACAAAGGCTTGGTTCTTTCTAGTTAAATTGGTAAGTGGTGATGATATTTTTGAGAAATCTTTTATAAATCTCCTATAATATCCTGCCATCCCCATAAATGATCTAATCTCACTGATGGTACTAGGCCTTTTCCATGCTTGGATTGCCACTACCTTATTAGGGTTTACTGATATTCCTTTGGCAGAGATAACATGCCCAAGAAAATGCACTTCTTCTTTCCAAAATGCACATTTTGAAAATTTTGCCTTTAAATCATTTTCCCTTAGTCTTGACAAAACTAAATGCAAATGATTTTTATGCTCTTCCACTGTCTTAGAATAAATCAAAATGTCATCAATAAAAATCAGTACAAACTTGTCTAAATAATCTCTAAATATTCTATTCATTAAATCAACAAAATATGAAGGAGCATTTGTCAAACCAAATGGCATAACCAAAAATTCATATAAGCCATATCTTGTGTTAAATGCAGTATACTTAACACTTGAGTCTTCAACCTTCATTTGATGGAATCCTGATGCTAAGTCTAGCCTAGAAAATATTTTAGCTTCACTGAGTTGGTCAAAGAGATCATCTATTCTAGGCAATGGGTATTTATTCTTGATGGTTACTTTATTTAGTTCCCTGTAATCTATGCACATTCTCAAGGTACCATCATGTTTTCTTACAAACACTACTGGAGAACCCCAGCAGGAATTGCTTGGCCTTATAAATCCCTTGCCTTCTAATTCTTCCAACTGATTTTTCAATTCTTTCAGTTCACTTGGCCCCATTCTATAAGGTTTCTTGATTATTGGACTTGCTCCTGGAATGAGATTAATTTGGAACTCAACTGGTCTGTGGTGTGGAACACCCTTAACTTCCCCAAACACATCCAAGTATTCATTAACTATGGGAATTTCTTCAATGGTTAGTTCACTCAGATCTTTTTCTAAGTCAACTAAATGATACAATTTCCCTTCCTTAGCTACTTCACATAGAACTGTGATCCTCTGGCCTCTAGAATTTTGCAATGATATGGTGGATGAGTCTAAATTAATTATGGCTTTAAATTGCCTTAACCAATCTACCCCCAATATAACTCCTATATTTGGGTAATTTAAAACATATAAATTGGAAATAAAAATATTTCCTCCTATGTTTAACTCCACATCCACACAATTCATGTTCAAAACACTAGAACTCCCTAGGGGACTTTGTACAAGCAATGGGGTTTCAACCAATATGCAGTTTAATTTTAACACTTTAACTAATTCATAGGAAATCAAAGAGTGTGTTGCTCCAGTATCATATACTACTGGTATGGGTATGGCACAAATGAGTAATGTACCTTCCACTTGGCCATGATTTTCAGCATCAATTTTCACTGCAGATTTGCCTTTACCTTCCAAAGTTGCCAATTTCCCTTGCTGTCTATTCTCAGGACAGTTCCTCTTCATATGCCCTCTTTCCCACATAGGTAGCATTTGAAGGCTCCTCCTTTTAACTCTGGGCACCTTGGTTTGATGTGTCCTTCTTTTCCACAATGATGGCAAACCAATTTCTTCTTAGTATCATTGGCTTTTGTATCTTTACTCTTCCTGTTGTCTGCCTCCTCCTTCTTTTTATCATAAGGGTGATATCTTCCCTTATCCTTCTTGTTGTTGCTCTAAAAATTCCTATATTTCTCTCTTTCTTTGTCATGGTGTTCCAGTTTCAAGGCCAGATCAATTACTTGATCAAATGTTCTATCTGCATATGGTAGCGTAGCTCTGCTAAGTCCTGGGTTCAGTCCTTTTATATACCTATCATTTTTGGATGCTTCATCTACCACTAGCATTGCTCCATAATTGGATAGCCCCTCAAACTTTTGAGTGTATTCAGTGACATTCAAAGTTCCCTGCCTAAGTTTGATAAATTCTTCAAGCAAAGTGGTCTTGGCTGATGCTAGTACAAATCTTGCCTCCAACATCTCCTTGAACTGATTCCAAGTGATTTCATTTTCATTTCTTCCAGCTATGAAACGACCCGACTTTCCAGTCCCGGAAAATCGAACCATTTGTGTTAAAGAAAAGAGGTAGAAGAAGAAGAAACAGAAAATCAACAACAGAATCTCACATCGCAGCGGAATAAAATATAATATATACAAAACAGATCTTTACTCAAACAGAAAAATATATCTGTTTATACAATATATTTACAGAATACATCATCAGAGTTCATCACATCAATGATATACATCCAAATACACAGCGGAACAATAAACAAGTACGGAAGTACGTATCGCCATCCAGCTCGTCTCCTGAGCTCCACAGCTACAATCTGAACCTGTTTATCTCGGTCTGACCCGAGCATTATATAAAACAACACCCGAGTCAGTCTGGAATACCAGCGTGAGAAAATCACACTCAATTGATTATTAAAGTTTCAAAAATCCTTTGAAAATAAAAGCATCTCGTAAGACCACGCCACAAATAAACATGTCGGGTTTTTACCTTACGATAGCTAAACACTTTTTATAAAATCCTCTGATATTATAGTAGTGTCTATTCACAAATACTTATTAAAATAGCTGAAATTGTTACATGATTAAATTCCAGCATACTAGGTATACAAACAAATACCGTACAAGGCACGTAGGGAGAATGGATTTCCAACGAATGACTAGGCACTGGGGTACCACCTGTCACAGTACGTGGCCTAGATCACAGTACCGAGGAGTACGCCCGCTCCCCTGCAACACAAGACCGGAATCACCTATGGGCAATTCCGAATATGATCACCCCACGGTTGGGATCAGCAACCGCACCACTAAGCCGAAATAAAAAGGGACATCTAGACAGGGATGACCATACTCTCCAGTGGGAGCTACCCACGAAGCCTTGCTGCATAACCCCTGATTTTCAGTCATTCCCGGTTGATGAGGCTTGAGGCTAAACGTTACCTTCACAGAACGTTTCACTTAGAATGCCCATCGTCCCCTGACGATGTCCGAAAAGCATTCATCCATACAAGTCCGTTCCAGGTCCGAACAGAACTGATAACACTATCCCATCATCAATATTACCCTCGTTTCCCCACGAAACGTACAAACCGGATCGAAGTGGTTTTCGAGTCTCCAGACCTAGAATCCCGGTATACGGAAACCCGATCCCGGTCTCTTCGAAACGATCAGCGTATTTGGCCAATATTGATAGTCGGTTGTTTAACTATCAATTAACATCCATAGCAACCATCAACAATCAATAATTTCTCCAAATTATTTATATCCCTCAAAATATCTTCACAAGATATTATTTTCATTTCAATTCCCATTGGAAACAATTTCAAACTATATTCCTCTCACGGAATAATTTCCCAAATATTTATTTTCATTGGAATGCCAAGTACAAAACCATTTTAGATTTTTAAAATAATTTTAAACACTTTATTATAAAAATACTTTATAAGAACGCCTTTTTAAACTTCTTTAATATTTAAGTTAAAATATATATTTAAAGATATTTAAAATAAAACCATTTTAAAGAATATAAACAAAATTCCTTTTAAAACATATTATCAAATCTCATTTGTATTAACTACAATAATAGATTGAAAATTTCTTACTTTAGAAATTTAACATTTGGAAATAATAGATTTTAAAACTTGACTTTTAAAAATAACAATAAATCTTTAACAAATATTTAAAATTTCTTTTTAAAACAAAATGTACTTGGCTATCCAGAAAATACTTCTCTTTCACAACCTTTAAAATAAATCTCTGTTTATTTTTAAAACAGATTCACAATCCTTTATAAATTCACACCTTGAATTTATATTAAAATCCGCTTCACTTTATAAACTCAGTTTATAGATCTCACAATCTCATCCCTCTTTAAAATTTCCCCGTTTCAATATTTAGATCAATTCTACAATTTTATTTCAAATTTGCTTTATCTTGAAATAAAATTCCCTTATTTACCTTATTTATTTCAAATACAATTATTCGGGTTTTTTTTTTTTAGTTAAAACCCCTCTAACTGAAAATTCCTATTTTAAATTCCCAACATTCCTTATTAACGCTTTTAATTAAATTAACTCATTGAATTAAAAATAATTTCTTTATTTCTTTAAAAACCATATCACTTGAGTTTTAAATTTATATTACTCCTCCGTAAATTTAAATTCCTTTTTCCCATATTTACTAAAATTCCAATTCACTTTATTTTATCTTATTTTCAATTCTCCTTTAAATTTATTCCCATTTACTTAAATTATTATTCTTTATTTTTTTTTCAAAATTTCAATTCCATAGATTTTCAAAATTTATTATACTGGGAATTCAATCAACCACAACATCCAATAACAAATCATCACAGGATATCAATATTCAGATTACAGAATAATAAAATAAATTTTTGAGGAATCCAGTTGGATCCCTCCAACCTGTTTCCCTGCATCCACAGACGTTAGCACAATACCAATTCCACTTCAAGGTGGAATATCGCGGTATATGGGATTTAAATAAATATCATCCGCTATTATGCGGCGCATAGGGTCTCATCCGCTATACAATGCGGGAATATCAACAATTCCAATATATACATATGCCAATATATATATATTGGTATATACTACTATATACCATATCATCCATAACAATATCTATCCAATCAATGCAATCATTAAATCAAATATTTAAATTTAACCAATTAAATTAAAATTAAAATTTAACTGAGTGAGATTAACTCACCTTTGCATTTATTTGCCATCCCCACCAATATTGCTTTGATTTCCAATTATTGACCTTGAATAAACAATTTATAGGATTTATTAACATCTGAACTAATCGAAAATAAATTAACATTTATTAATTTAATTAACCACACATTTTATTACCGTTAACACAACTTAATTTAAACCAATTTTAAATGAAAATTTGACTAACCTAGTTTACACATTTTATTTTATTTTCAATTAACAGTAAGCATCTAAATATATATATATTGAACCTACCCTATTTTTCTCTATATTTTTATATTCTTTCCTAATATATATATATATATATATTTATTTATTTATTTATTAAATTAAAACATAACTATCTTGTATCTTACGGTTAAACCAAAACCCTATCTGTTTACACATTTTAAATTAAACAGGTACGAGTATTTAAACATGTATATATCTATGCTTATTACTTTTCTCTGTATAAATCTTGTATGTATATATATATATATATTTATAAACAGAAAATACCTCACTGCCAAGCAGTTCCACCTGAACCCCACAACCTTGCGAACCCCACCAGAGACCCGCCATCATCGAGCTTCGACCTTGACCACGTTGAACGCCACCGGCGAACCATCACCGCCCGTACATCCTCACTCGCGCCCCTGACAATGAGCGCCTCCAAACTGACGTGCCCTCGATCGTGATATCCTTCTCAACCTCGAGACGAAATCGAAATCGCCGACCACTCCACGTGCTCGCGAGAAGTTCCACCGCTACCACGAACCCCAAAATCCCTCGCGAGCAACATGCTTCACTCGCTGCTCCGATTCGAGCTGAAACTGATCGCCAAATCGAGTCGCCCCTCTACATGGCCTACTCGCAGACTCGAGCTCGTCTCCGCTCTCGATTTGATTCGAAGTCAAATCTGACTCGTAGCCTCCCTTTTCAAAACCATCTCGTGAAAACAGAAACTGGAGGAAATGAATGTTATATCGATTCGTTATTTTATTGCGAAAGGATTTGGTTTCATTTTAGTTTAAAGACAGAGAGAAAACAAGGAGGGGAAACTATGATTTTCGTTCTGTATTTTCGATTTAGAACTGAGGGAACGAGAAAAAGGGTTTCGAGATTTTTTTTCTCGTGAGTAAGAAAGGGAGTGGTAATTGATTTAGAAGAAGGCTTCGGCTGAATACAAAATTTTTTAAGGAACGAACAAGGTTTGGATTCTCGCAGAAGCTTGTTTTGTTACTGAACGAAGAAAAATATCTACCCCTTTTTAAATTATTAAATGAAGAAGCGTATCGGAGAAGGATCAAGAAGGCTCTAATGTGAAGAAATCTAGACCAGTCAATAATATAGTATAGGTTATATTTTGAATTCTCGATATAAATTCAGGCGTTTACTTACCGTACGATCACACAACAACCCTGATCGCTACGAGATTTAAAATCCGATAATAATACAATATTATGGATCCAATGGGACTAGTTTCGTCAAATTCCGAGACTGTGCCCCGAAAGGCTATTTTTAAATTCAATTTAAACGATGAAATCCCAAAACTGAACAAAACGATTAAAAATTAAATTTTATCACTTTTATTATCTTCAGTATTGACAATATAAATTTTACAACCCTTTTAATTATTTTTAACATGCTTAAAATCAAGATTCAATATTTTACCCAATCCCGATAATTAAATTTAATAATTAATTATCCAAATAAATACTGTATATTTGAAATTAAAGTTAAAATTTAACCTTCGAATATTTAAAATATTTTAAATATTCACATTTCAAATATACAAAAATTCCGGGTCGTCACATTCCTCCCCCCTTAAAAGAATTTCGTCCCCGAAATTACTAGTTAAGAGGAATAATCCAATACCCATTACTATTTTCCAAAACCAAACAGTTTTAACAACACCCAAACAATCTTTTAATAGAGATACATTATCCCTCTTTCTAACCTTTCAAACTTACTCCTAAGTCCCAAACAATATTATCTTTCTTATCAGTTCAAATTTAAATTTGAAATCAAATTTTGAATTATCAAAATTTTCTCGAAATTTTTTTCTAACTCCCAAATTTCCCGAAAAATTTTGCCAGCGTCTCCTTTGCGCGGTTAGCTCGGTACTACTACAAAATGGCTCTACGGCCTCCCAAATCCAAAAAGAAAACAAAAAGCCAAGTGGCTGCATCAAAAACCCAATCAAATTTCATATTGAAATTCAAATACATACCTTTTGTCGAGCAATTTAATTTATCTTCAAAACCGAAAATCCAATTCCATTTCCCTTGGCTTTACAAACCCTGTATATTTTACTGAACAGAAATGTCCAGATTCACCTATTGGATTTCCAATATCAATTTACTTAAGAATTTCATTCGTTCATCTCCTAAGTGCAATATAAGTATTACATACCCCTTATATTCATTTCCACTTTACTAGCAAAGTTATATATTCATTTCTATTCACTTCTGTCTTTACAATTCCATTTGATTTCAATTTGACTTCCACTCGAATATTTAATTAGTTACACTTACTAATTAATTTAAATTTCGATTAACTGTTTATTCGAAATCTTCACTCCTTTAGTTTCCTCGATTTCACTTATCCCTACATTTACATTTCAAATAGATTTCCAATATCCCGTTCTAATTTCATTTGCTAAACAAATTTAAATCATTTGTCGTTAAATGAAAATTTTCAAAAATCTCAAAAATTTCTAACTCTCGAAATTTACGAAAATTTTGGCAGAATCTCCCTTGTACGGAGGGACTTCTGCGATATCGCAGGATGCACAAAAATGTATATACATCGGCCTCAGGCCGGAAAAAGAAACAAAACAGTTCATATCTCCTATTTTGAATTTTTGGCGTAGGCGTACCTTTATTTTTAGCATTTTTAAAGCAAGCGGCTTATTATACAGCATATTGCGCAAGCAAATACAGCCTAGCGGCATCCAAACACCTGTACTAACTCAATTTAAAAGTGTAAGTGACAAATATAGAAAGTTAACAGCATCTCACTTATTTGCAATAGTTAAACACATGGATTTTAAAAGAAATTCACACCGAACACCTTTTCGTGAGCAACTGATACAAATTTCATACTAATTCCACTGACCCAATTAGTTTATAACCATTTTCATTCAATTTGAATGGTTTAAAATTTAATTGCTTACATTTAATTTATTTCTAAGCAAACCGAGCTCAATTTTGATCCAATATTCTCAAAATCAATTTAAATTGATTTCTGACTCAATTTATATAAATCCCATTTCATTTTAAATGTATCCATAATCCAGGTATTCTCATTTTCATTGCACTTTAATTCAAATCCATTTACTTACATTTTATTCATTAACCAAACTAGTTCATTCAAAACCTTTAACAACTGAGGTTCACCTTTATCAAATAAATTTCCTTTTTATTTCAATTCGTTCACGACCATTTATTCAGCTCGACGCATTTCATTTCAAATTTTTATTTTCTATCCATCCACTTGATTTACATCCAACCCAATATCTTTTAACTTAGTTTAAGTTGAATTTAATTCAATTCCTTGCCATCTTTTTAGCGTAAGTTGATTTTCTTCCATTTATTACAAGGCCATTTCCAAATTTATTTCCACCCATTTGGATTTTATTTTCAATTCAAACCATTTCTATTTTGAGCAAATTTCACGTTTATTTGGCAACAGTTTCGATATATTTTAATTTGTTAATACTTCAAGTCCGATTTTACTTAATAACTCAAGTCCGAATTCTACCATTCGCCTTTAAATTTCCATCAAATTTTTATTAACTCACAATTCGGCTATATTCTCAATTCATTTAATTAATTGCAAGGTCACTTTCAATTATATTTTCTTTACTAATGATTTAAGTCGAACTTGATTTACAACTTGAGTTCTACTTCCAAACTCCAATATTAACTCACCAATTCATCTTCTATTAATTTCAATTGGTTCCATTTACACATTTCATTAACTAGTTTTATTATCAAATTAGTATCCCTTATTTATAGTTCAATATTTGACCTTTACTCCAAATATCACTTCATTAAACTTCCTTAAGTTCCAATTTATTTTAGAATTCAAGTTTGGATTTTCATTTTAAATTTTCAAGTCATCAACAATACTTATTTTGGGTTTACATTTCCAATCTTCATTATTAGCTTACCATTCAGCTTCCATTTAATTATATTGAACTCCAGTTACACATCTCATTATCTGCTTTTTAATCTAAATCGTCCTTTCCCAACCTATAGTTCAGAACTTGATTTTAATCTCAAAATCTCTTCATCAAATTTCCTAAGTTCAGTTTATTTTATAATTTAAATTTTTGGATTATATCCCTTACCATTACAAACAGTTTTATTTGGCTCATTTATTTTACTTCCAAATTTTATAAGTCCCAAATTCATTCATATCTATATTTTACTTATTTACACTCGATTTCATTCACATTTTTATACTTTACTACAAAATTTACATTTTATTTAGTTTGGTATATTTATTATTCCATATAATCACTTTAAACATGATTCCAGAATTTAAACAATTCTCCAAAATTTCAAAATCACTTTTGAAATCAACTGCATCCAAAACCCTTGACAATTTCAATTTCCCTTTGGAATTTCAAAACCAAACCTAGTTCACAAACAATTCCAATTTAAACAGTTTGGTAGCAATTTTTCTTTGGAGACTCGAAAATAGACATCGATGATGCTGCAGTCATCACCGAAATTATTTTCCAGCGACCAAAAGAGAATTAAATGTTTTTATCTCTTTAAAACATTTCAAATATCTTTAAATCTCAAACCTCACCAGATTTCAATTCCAATCCAAAATATTTCTAAAATAGTACAACTTATATTTTCTTCAAAGTCTTTGTAAACCATTTCCAAATTCCAGAAATTTAAACTTTTCCCAAAATTTCAAATTTCCAATCCGTCCAATTTATTTTCAAATATTCTCTGAAATTTCATTTCAAAAATTATAATCCCATTTATTTATGAAGTTTATTTCAATTTACAAATTATATTCATAATTTACATTTCAAACTCCACTTGTTATATAAATTATTTTTCTACTTGGTTATAATTCAATTTCTTATTTCCAATGATTTTATTTTATCGTTCCATAACAATCAAACATCCAAATACTATAATACTTTACAAAAATTTATATCCTTTATATACAAAAATAATTTGGGTAAAATTATTTCATCTACCCATTTTAAAACAATATTGTGTCGAATTGTTCTATTCGAGTGTTTAGAAACCCCTTCGATCCAGTTTTCGAGGCTGTGCCGACGAAGGTTCATATACCACTCAATAAATCAACCAACACAATATAAAACCACTTTATATTCACTAACAAATACGCACTCGTATCTATTTATACGCTCAAAATTTCCCACCAGAGCCAAGGTTATCGCCAACCTAAGCTCTGATACCAAATGAAACGACCCGACTTTCCAGTCCCGGAAAATCGAACCATTTGTGTTAAAGAAAAGAGGTAGAAGAAGAAGAAACAGAAAATCAACAACAGAATCTCACATCGCAGCGGAATAAAATATAATATATACAAAACAGATCTTTACTCAAACAGAAAAATATATCTGTTTATACAATATATTTACAGAATACATCATCAGAGTTCATCACATCAATGATATACATCCAAATACACAGCGGAACAATAAACAAGTACGGAAGTACGTATCGCCATCCAGCTCGTCTCCTGAGCTCCACAGCTACAATCTGAACCTGTTTATCTCGGTCTGACCCGAGCATTATATAAAACAACACCCGAGTCAGTCTGGAATACCAGCGTGAGAAAATCACACTCAATTGATTATTAAAGTTTCAAAAATCCTTTGAAAATAAAAGCATCTCGTAAGACCACGCCACAAATAAACATGTCGGGTTTTTACCTTACGATAGCTAAACACTTTTTATAAAATCCTCTGATATTATAGTAGTGTCTATTCACAAATACTTATTAAAATAGCTGAAATTGTTACATGATTAAATTCCAGCATACTAGGTATACAAACAAATACCGTACAAGGCACGTAGGGAGAATGGATTTCCAACGAATGACTAGGCACTGGGGTACCACCTGTCACAGTACGTGGCCTAGATCACAGTACCGAGGAGTACGCCCGCTCCCCTGCAACACAAGACCGGAATCACCTATGGGCAATTCCGAATATGATCACCCCACGGTTGGGATCAGCAACCGCACCACTAAGCCGAAATAAAAAGGGACATCTAGACAGGGATGACCATACTCTCCAGTGGGAGCTACCCACGAAGCCTTGCTGCATAACCCCTGATTTTCAGTCATTCCCGGTTGATGAGGCTTGAGGCTAAACGTTACCTTCACAGAACGTTTCACTTAGAATGCCCATCGTCCCCTGACGATGTCCGAAAAGCATTCATCCATACAAGTCCGTTCCAGGTCCGAACAGAACTGATAACACTATCCCATCATCAATATTACCCTCGTTTCCCCACGAAACGTACAAACCGGATCGAAGTGGTTTTCGAGTCTCCAGACCTAGAATCCCGGTATACGGAAACCCGATCCCGGTCTCTTCGAAACGATCAGCGTATTTGGCCAATATTGATAGTCGGTTGTTTAACTATCAATTAACATCCATAGCAACCATCAACAATCAATAATTTCTCCAAATTATTTATATCCCTCAAAATATCTTCACAAGATATTATTTTCATTTCAATTCCCATTGGAAACAATTTCAAACTATATTCCTCTCACGGAATAATTTCCCAAATATTTATTTTCATTGGAATGCCAAGTACAAAACCATTTTAGATTTTTAAAATAATTTTAAACACTTTATTATAAAAATACTTTATAAGAACGCCTTTTTAAACTTCTTTAATATTTAAGTTAAAATATATATTTAAAGATATTTAAAATAAAACCATTTTAAAGAATATAAACAAAATTCCTTTTAAAACATATTATCAAATCTCATTTGTATTAACTACAATAATAGATTGAAAATTTCTTACTTTAGAAATTTAACATTTGGAAATAATAGATTTTAAAACTTGACTTTTAAAAATAACAATAAATCTTTAACAAATATTTAAAATTTCTTTTTAAAACAAAATGTACTTGGCTATCCAGAAAATACTTCTCTTTCACAACCTTTAAAATAAATCTCTGTTTATTTTTAAAACAGATTCACAATCCTTTATAAATTCACACCTTGAATTTATATTAAAATCCGCTTCACTTTATAAACTCAGTTTATAGATCTCACAATCTCATCCCTCTTTAAAATTTCCCCGTTTCAATATTTAGATCAATTCTACAATTTTATTTCAAATTTGCTTTATCTTGAAATAAAATTCCCTTATTTACCTTATTTATTTCAAATACAATTATTCGGGTTTTTTTTTTTTTTTAGTTAAAACCCCTCTAACTGAAAATTCCTATTTTAAATTCCCAACATTCCTTATTAACGCTTTTAATTAAATTAACTCATTGAATTAAAAATAATTTCTTTATTTCTTTAAAAACCATATCACTTGAGTTTTAAATTTATATTACTCCTCCGTAAATTTAAATTCCTTTTTCCCATATTTACTAAAATTCCAATTCACTTTATTTTATCTTATTTTCAATTCTCCTTTAAATTTATTCCAATTTACTTAAATTATTATTCTTTATTTTTTTTTTCAAAATTTCAATTCCATAGATTTTCAAAATTTATTATACTGGGAATTCAATCAACCACAACATCCAATAACAAATCATCACAGGATATCAATATTCAGATTACAGAATAATAAAATAAATTTTTGAGGAATCCAGTTGGATCCCTCCAACCTGTTTCCCTGCATCCACAGACGTTAGCACAATACCAATTCCACTTCAAGGTGGAATATCGCGGTATATGGGATTTAAATAAATATCATCCGCTATTATGCGGCGCATAGGGTCTCATCCGCTATACAATGCGGGAATATCAACAATTCCAATATATACATATGCCAATATATATATATTGGTATATACTACTATATACCATATCATCCATAACAATATCTATCCAATCAATGCAATCATTAAATCAAATATTTAAATTTAACCAATTAAATTAAAATTAAAATTTAACTGAGTGAGATTAACTCACCTTTGCATTTATTTGCCATCCCCACCAATATTGCTTTGATTTCCAATTATTGACCTTGAATAAACAATTTATAGGATTTATTAACATCTGAACTAATCGAAAATAAATTAACATTTATTAATTTAATTAACCACACATTTTATTACCGTTAACACAACTTAATTTAAACCAATTTTAAATGAAAATTTGACTAACCTAGTTTACACATTTTATTTTATTTTCAATTAACAGTAAGCATCTAAATATATATATATTGAACCTACCTTATTTTTCTCTATATTTTTATATTCTTTCCTAATATATATATATATATTTATTTATTTATTTATTAAATTAAAACATAACTATCTTGTATCTTACGGTTAAACCAAAACCCTATCTGTTTACACATTTTAAATTAAACAGGTACGAGTATTTAAACATGTATATATCTATGCTTATTACTTTTCTCTGTATAAATCTTGTATGTATATATATATATTTATAAACAGAAAATACCTCACTGCCAAGCAGTTCCACCTGAACCCCACAACCTTGCGAACCCCACCAGAGACCCGCCATCATCGAGCTTCGACCTTGACCACGTTGAACGCCACCGGCGAACCATCACCGCCCGTACATCCTCACTCGCGCCCCTGACAATGAGCGCCTCCAAACTGACGTGCCCTCGATCGTGATATCCTTCTCAACCTCGAGACGAAATCGAAATCGCCGACCACTCCACGTGCTCGCGAGAAGTTCCACCGCTACCACGAACCCCAAAATCCCTCGCGAGCAACATGCTTCACTCGCTGCTCCGATTCGAGCTGAAACTGATCGCCAAATCGAGTCGCCCCTCTACATGGCCTACTCGCAGACTCGAGCTCGTCTCCGCTCTCGATTTGATTCGAAGTCAAATCTGACTCGTAGCCTCCCTTTTCAAAACCATCTCGTGAAAACAGAAACTGGAGGAAATGAATGTTATATCGATTCGTTATTTTATTGCGAAAGGATTTGGTTTCATTTTAGTTTAAAGACAGAGAGAAAACAAGGAGGGGAAACTATGATTTTCGTTCTGTATTTTCGATTTAGAACTGAGGGAACGAGAAAAAGGGTTTCGAGATTTTTTTTCTCGTGAGTAAGAAAGGGAGTGGTAATTGATTTAGAAGAAGGCTTCGGCTGAATACAAAATTTTTTAAGGAACGAACAAGGTTTGGATTCTCGCAGAAGCTTGTTTTGTTACTGAACGAAGAAAAATATCTACCCCTTTTTAAATTATTAAATGAAGAAGCGTATCGGAGAAGGATCAAGAAGGCTCTAATGTGAAGAAATCTAGACCAGTCAATAATATAGTATAGGTTATATTTTGAATTCTCGATATAAATTCAGGCGTTTACTTACCGTACGATCACACAACAACCCTGATCGCTACGAGATTTAAAATCCGATAATAATACAATATTATGGATCCAATGGGACTAGTTTCGTCAAATTCCGAGACTGTGCCCCGAAAGGCTATTTTTAAATTCAATTTAAACGATGAAATCCCAAAACTGAACAAAACGATTAAAAATTAAATTTTATCACTTTTATTATCTTCAGTATTGACAATATAAATTTTACAACCCTTTTAATTATTTTTAACATGCTTAAAATCAAGATTCAATATTTTACCCAATCCCGATAATTAAATTTAATAATTAATTATCCAAATAAATACTGTATATTTGAAATTAAAGTTAAAATTTAACCTTCGAATATTTAAAATATTTTAAATATTCACATTTCAAATATACAAAAATTCCGGGTCGTCACAAGCTATGATCACCTCCCACCAGCTTAAAGCTACCCCTTTCAGTTGTCTAGAAGCTACTTGCCTCTTCCTTTGGTCATCCAACTGCATGTCATTGGAAATCCTATCAAGTGTTCTCAACCATGCTTGAATTTCCATCACACTCTCAGTTCCTTCAAAACTCCTGCCTCCCAAATTGGAATAAGTCTTCAGTAGTTTTGAAAGCTCTTCATGTGGGTTCTCAGGCCTATGCCCAATTCCATCTCTTAAAACCCTCACAAATTCTTGCATATCAAGCATTTGAGGTGCACTGGGTCCTGCATTGTGATGAGATCCTCTTTCTACCATGGTCTGCTAACTAAATTCTGGGCAAATGGTATTAGTATATTATGAGTACTTCTATAATTTCTATTTTCTTATCTAAATTATTTCATCCAAAACAAACAGACATAATACATTTCTATAATACTTAACAATCAATGAAACCAAGTGCTTTGATACCAACTGAAATGACCCTCCTATTTCCACCCTAATTTCATAAGGATTTTTTTTTTGTTAAGAGATGATATATAGATATATCATTCATTACAATTATATTTCCCAGGGTCATTTTCTTTCTCCAATAAACAAAATATATC
The DNA here is from genome assembly GCA_030737815.1 of Allium fistulosum. Taxonomy (NCBI): domain Eukaryota; kingdom Viridiplantae; phylum Streptophyta; class Magnoliopsida; order Asparagales; family Amaryllidaceae; genus Allium; species Allium fistulosum. Next base: position 870,749,273 of record CM060907.1, on the reverse strand, counting down.
CAGGATCTTTCACAATATAAAAATATTGTTTTAAATCTAAATCATTCCTAACATACATATATGAAGAATCTATGTTATATTCTACTAAAATCAGAGCATGATAATATGTAAGTAGAAATCCTTTTAAATCTATTAAAATGTGATAATTCCCTGATAAAAGATTAATTATTGTATCCTGATTTTTGACCATAGAATCCACTGGAAACATGTACTTTAGTCTGTTATTCTAATTAAGAGATGATCAAGTAATAATCAGTGGAAAGCAAGCTTTTAATATGGATGATTGTGTTAAAGTCTGTATAGTATCAAACTCAGGCTAAAAGAAAGTGGATCATAAGTGAACACAAGCAACATCTAGGCGTAATGGAAACGCGCCTAACTTACACATGAGAGGTCACGAGTTCGAGTTCTATGCTGGTCGGTTCAAACCCAATTTTTGTTTTTTTTTCTTTTTATTTTTCTCCTGTATGGTTTGAAATCTGATATCTACCTATATCTGCACATATATACTTAATTTTTGCCTATAGTCTAATATACAAAACAATATTTCTTGCTTTATTATTTTTGAAACCCATTCCTACAACTGTTCTAGGAATTTATGTTTATATTTTTGCCCAAATATCAACATGTACACAGATATACATGTACATGTCAATATCTTTGCTCATTTTCCAGAAAACTGGGTTCAAATGGTTCCTTGCTTCATTGATTTGAAGTGAACAATTTGCCTGACCTATGGTCTAACCATGTGGTTAATCTGACCATTCTTTTATTTGCATTTTACAAACCAGAATCTACCTAAACTTCACTTATTTGAAGCTGGTTAAATCATGTGCCTAGTGTCATGCCAGGTATCTGATCATGGCAATTGAAATGCCAGTCATTTGCATCATACCTGAAGCCTTCCCATACAATTACCTCTCTCAAAACAATTTAAAAAGTAGACTTGAACCATTTGTAGACATAATTCAGAGGAAAAATAATTAGATACTTAAAGGTATTTTTCAAGGTAAATTCTAAATTTACTCCAAAACTCAGTGTTTTTAAAATACTTAAGATTGTCCAATACATAATATAATTGCAAGGAAATTGCTCACATAATTGTATATTTCTTACCAGATTTTTATAGCTAATGCTTGAGCATATTTTTCTTGTTTATATCCCAGACACTACTTCAAAAACAAATCAAACCTTAACACACAATGATTTCGACAGAGCAACTAATTTAATCTAACACTTTACAGAACATAAGAGCAACTTGATCACTAACCATAAAATATTCATTACATGACTGGAAATCTTATAAACATAATTTTTCCTGAATACATGCAGATATAATCAATTTAAGTTCTTATTGAAACTAGCTAGCATGTTCATTCACTTCTCCATAATAGCCATAACTTCATTTTCTACTTAGTGCCTGCGTTCCCTGAAAGAGCATGAGTGGCTGCCTCATTTTAAAATGAGACACCCCATATGCCATGAGCAAACAAGGGTCAGATCTAAGATCTGGTATGAGTAACATCAATACATTCATGATATTAAGCAATAGAGAATATAAGAGTACCAACTAGTTATTTAAGCAAATTCCTGCAATCAATTACTTTAACATAGTATAATTAAGTTGATTCAGGTATAATATATTCATTTATCATTCTTACACTTGCATACATAATCATGCAAACATAATTATCTATTTGCAACATTTGCATTCACTGGAACCATCTTGGTTCCATACCATTCAACCTAAGAAATATCCATATTCCTATTTCTTCATTTACAGGTTGTATAATTCAATTTAAATTCCTGCCTCGTCTGCTATTAAGGAATCACAAGGACACATTGCAATGAACTAATTCATATCATTGCACAAAGATCTTAGGGCTTAAACAAACCATGTGCCAACTTGCATACTTCAAATATGACAAGCATTCCAGCAGCCTTCTTGGCCTTCCCTTCCCTAGTTTATTTACTAGTGTATTGACTTAAATCCTATCATCAAATATGCTAAGTGAACATGTCACTGCAAACATGGAAACATCCCTAATCTTTCCTAGCATAATTCTCCTCAGAAATAAGCAGACAGTTATTTCCTAAATGGGGTCAATATGTCTTGATCTCAGTAAGATATAAGAATATTTTCAACTGTAAAAGAGGCATGGCATGTTCTTATTATATTGATCTGCAAGCCTTTATGATTGATTCAGATTCAGGATCTGGTTCAATCATAATTTTAGCTTGTGAGTTTCTTCTCTTTTTTTTTGATTTGATTAAGGGCTCAGCACTTAGAAAATTTCTATTGCACCCTTAACATTTTTCTTCTCAAGCCTCAGCACTTATACCAAGTATAATGCAGCTCCCAACATTTTTTTTTGTAAAGTTTCCATGCCATAGATCTATAACAGTTGAGAGTATTCTCTATATAATTTTAAGATTCTGGACTTTAACATTTTTTTGAGTAAAAATAAAACAGTATGATACACATCCAAAGACAAATGTCTCAGCAAATCAAAGATCACAAAAATCATCCATATTAAATCATATCAAATTTAAAATAAGACATCCAAAAAGCATTGATGAAATCATATATATCAAAACCAGCAATATATAAATGGCAATATAAAAAGTGGCTGCCTCATCTCAGGTCTTAATGCCATGAACTCAGTGAGGTTACTCACCTAAATATTTCTTCTTATTAATCCAGAAAATCCTTGTATGAGTGTTTTCTCCTTCCTTCCAATATTTTTTTTCTTCCTTTCTTATTTTTGTGCAGCTCGGGGTAAAGATAATTTTACTGGCTGAAACTGCCTATTTATATGCATTTTTCCACTAGGGTTTTGTTAAAACAAAATTCCATTTCTGACCTAACCATCTTCATGCATTTTTCATTCATTTTCCTCCTTAATACCCCGGCCATATTAACCAATTTAAAGGCTGCATTTTCTTTCTTTTACTTTTCAGAAAATGGCCACTCACCTAGTCATGTTAAAAGTGTGACTATCCTATTTTATATTTTAATTATTCCTGAGAATCCCCTTTGCTATTTTTGCCTACACAAGCATATTGACTTGTATCACATCTCATGTCATTTTAATGTTATAGTTTCACTTGCTTATATATATATATATATATATACTTTTCAGTACTTAAAAATGTATATTTGTATACATATCTTATCTAGGCTTATTTAATTCCTCTTTAATTTCAGAAACATATGCACCTATATGTATACAGGTTTACAAATCCTTATAATATATATATGTATAATTTTCTTTTCTGGGTTTTAAATAAAATCTGTTTACTGATTTAAAGTAAAACTTACTTTTCTTATTTTCTAAGATGATCCATATAATTCCAGAAATCAAATATCCATGTTGCAAAATCATGTTTGTATTGCTTTTTTAATTCTTGTTTTAAATCCAAGAAATCTGGAGTTCTTCCTTGTGCCATTTCAGTGTGCACGTGCACACATATACTTGCACACTATTTATTCCAAAAATTTCACCATATTTAAATCTAAATATTTCAAAAATTAAATCATTTTACAAAAATGATTTTTCACAAAATTTTGGGGTATTACATTGCCTCAGCCTTATGAATTCCTCAAGCAATGTTGCCTTAGCTGTTGCTGGGACAAACCTTGCCTCAAGCATCTCCTTGAATTGATCCCATGTTATCTCATTTTCTGGCCTTCCTGTGATGATCACCTCCCACCAATCTAATGCTGCTACTTTGAGTCTCCTAGAAGCTATCTGCCTTTTCCTTTGATCATTGATTTGCATATCTGCAAATATTCTTTCTAGAGTTCTCAACCATGTCTACACACCCATAACTCCTTCAGTGCCTTCAAAATCTTTGCCTCCTAAATTTGAGAATGTCTTCAATAGCTTAGATAATTCCTCATGAGGATTCTCTTCCCTTTGCACTGCTCCTTCCCTAAACGCTCTCACCAAATCTTGCAAATTAACCAATGGTGTAGCATTTGAGGGTCCTGCTCCAGTTCTTGGTGGTCTTCCTACCATGATTCACTATTCAATTTCATAGCTAGTTAGTCATATTTCTAATTTAATTATTTTCTGCAATTTATTTCTACTGTGGATATTTATTTCTATCAATATTGTATGTATATATTATTATTTTTTTAGAATTTTATCCGTACAAGAAGATTGGGTAATATATTTATGCTAAGTTTTAACAACATAGCTCTGATACCAACTGAAGTGATCCACTTCTTTTAGCATTTGTCTTAGTGATTTTTAGTGAGTTTATTTTGTGGTCACTTCTTTAATTCATTTCCCCAAGATCCATATTTTACCAATATAAAAATATCAGTATTTCAATCCAATCATGTCATTTATATATATGAAGATATATAAATGTTTCTTTGCCTATCAGAGTAATTAAACTAGCAAAGAAATTCAATCACACAATGTTTCTCATATTCAAGAGATTTTGTGTCACATAGCCATCTCTTTGATTATTATTCAATTCTGATACAACCATTTTTTTTTCTTGTTTTATTTCTCAAATCAGTTATTTAATTGATTTACTTCACAACTTGTTTTATGGCCCAATAATTTAATTTCTTGATTAACTACTCATGCTTTTAATATCTGGAAATCTAGGAGTTTGTTGCTTATTGTTTTTCCTTTGAATTTTTGCAAAGTACTAAACCAACTCAAGTTTGAGAATTTATCCCAGGGTGCTTATTACTTATTCATACAATGTTTATGTCATGTAAATATACTCATGTCTCAATTTATAATATTGGTAATAATCTTATGAACATTTGGAGCTGAGAATGTTATAGACCAGGCAGAAGAAAAACTACAGGTAAGAAAAATGCTAACTTAATCTAGCATACCAAATATAGACTTGCATGTATATGAAAACAGAATGATTGGAGCAATATCACAGTCAATCTAATGCAAACTTTCAGATGAACATTTTGAGAAGGGAACTGATAGGTTCTCAGATTATAAAACAAATGATAGTGATCAATCAAACAGTGGGATTATTAGCATGTTTAATATCTAGGTAGACTACATGACAATGCATTTTTTTTCAACAGATTTGTTAAAGACAAAACTCACTTGACTTAAACCAAATGGGTGGTTAGCTAGGCTCAGTTCAATATAGTTGGATTCCAGATTATAAGTATAAAGCATGTAATTCATTTTTACTACACAATACAATGAAAATTCTTTACTGGAAAATCAGATGTTCAAGGAGAATTAACAGGTTAAGATTTCAAGCTTCTCATGGTCTTATATCAGTTATAAGTCATGGTCATGCTTTTCTGGTTTGCCAATGCCAGATTCAATTATCACTTAACAATTTTTAGCTACATGCTTATCCACAAACTACTGCACCCTTTTCTATTTAAAAATTTAACAAACTTTGATAAAGAAAGCATGTCCACATATTAAATTACATGGCATAATTTTCTCCATCACAACCCACCAGAAACCATTAAAGTCAGTTACTTAGATCAATAGCTCAAGACACATATAATACTTAAGTTTTACAAATTCTTTTCAAATGAACAAAGCCACTGCAATACTGAAAGGTCTGCATAGACATAAGAAAGTTTGCCTAGCTATCTTTATTACAATGAACTACTACATTTTTAAAAACTCAAGTAGGTCTTCTAATTTTCCAAGCAAGCAAGCTACTCATGCATCTCTACCTGCAACAATATTTTGAGCTGCCTCAATAAAAATGGGACACCCCAAATATTGCAAAGGCAATAAATAGGGTCAGAATAAAATTCTGGTATGAGTGAAATCATTATTAAAACAACTTATAAATTCTTAAAACTGTGCAGAGAACATTTATATTTGACATTATTCAATTTCATGTTAAATCTGAGTATATGTACATTTAAATTTATCTAACAAGCATACACCCAAGCATTCATCCATTCAATCCATTCAGTTGTACATGTACAAACTCCTATGGATTTTAGCTTCCTAAAAATCCATAGCATAACCTTTCCATCCCATTTTATATTTTTTTATGGTCTAAACTCTTGCCTTTGAACACAAAGTGTTCATTGCAAAGGACAAAATTTTGTTAACCTTTGCACAGAGGCCTTCAGGACTTGAACAAGTCATGCACATACCCATCATCCACCTGATGATGAGTAGATCAAGGCACCTCTCCTAAATTACTTTGTAATTTAGAGACCATGCTCATTTAATTGCTGAGAAATTTTCTTTTTAATTCCAGAGGTGCTCATGTTCTTCCTTTCATTACATATACCCCAATATTTATTAAACTCACTCAAGGGTTTACATCCAATCATACAAAGTTTTCATACAAAATTGCACATCCAAAGTCATTCTGGCTTAATCTTATTTTATAAAACTGCCTGTATATTTATTTCTAGAAATTTTCCCATTGCTTGCATAAATCTGATGAATCCATAAGAAATACTATATTTATTTTACTATGAACATAGGATAGGGTTTTTAAGAAAAACCCATAAAAACATATTGGCTCATGATCTGAACAAATCAGCACATATTTATACTATTGCATTGTTCATATCATTTTTACTATGAACTAGGCATGAGCATGAATCTCATTATTCACACTGCCCACTTCATTTCCCTTTGATATCCTATTTCTCAGTAAAACATTTAGTTCATTCTTCATATAAAACTGGATTATAAAATCCATTTCTATAATATGAATATTTGTTTGATTATTTATATTTCAAAGCAAAAATTGAAACAATTATAACAACTCAAAACAGATCAAAACATTAACCAAAAATTCAACCAAAATACCATCCATGATCAACATGTATTTATTCAGAGAATAAAACCAAACAGAAAAACATAATATGATTTTATATAAAATAATTTGGCTGCCCTTACTTTGGTCTTATTGCCTTAAGTCTTTTAAATGATTATCACTCACCTTTCTCTTCTTTTCCCCAAGAATGCCTAAGCTTGAAAACAGTGTGAGCTCTTCCTCCCTTTTTTTAATGTGTTTTTGTTTTTCCCTTAGAGAAAACCTCTGCTTTCCCTTTTGATTTAAATCATTTTACTAGGGTTTTACTAAAGGAAAAACCCATTTTAACCTTGCATTACTCAGAGAATTAGGTGTGTGCAATTGTGGCTAAATATGCCATTTTCTTCAGATTTCTATTTCTGGTTAAACAATTTGTTTTTTCGCTTTTCTGAATGCATGCTATTTGCATGATTTTTACCTGCACATTGTTTTCCTATGACTCAAATTGACAATGTATTTTTATTGTACCCGAGTTATTTTTCATGTTTCTTTTTATAAGTTTACTTTTCAGTTGACCTATTTTATCATTTATTTCTCTCTTGATTTATTTCAAATATGCAATCACACTCATAAATATTTCTTGACTGATTTTTATGCATTTTAATTATCAAGAGGATTTTTATTCTATCATCCCATACTTCTCTGATCATATGTATATATTTTCTATACAATATTCACATATACACAAGTCATGTGAATTTTTGAATTCATTTTATACTTTATCATTTTCCTCTCATCACTATATAAAAATAATTACCCCTAAAATAATTACTTCACTCACTTCTGATATTCCTTTTCAAGCTATTTTTCTCCCCATTCTTATTTTCTCTAACTATCATTCTCTCACTTATTTACTTCATTCATTCTTGGTATTTATTTTCCATTTCTTGTTTTTCTTTTAAAGTAATTTTTATTCTTAAAATTTTTGGGTCTTCACAGACTTGGAGGAGATTTCTTCTTATGATAGTCAAATATGCTTACTACGCAATAACACTCTTTTGATATTATTACTAGTGCATAGTGCAGAAAACATTTCGAAAGTATAATATTAATCTTAGCCAGCATAGGTACCATTATATTATGCCTGCTATAGCTGCCGCCTAAGGAGACAGGTTATACAAATTGCAGTAATAAAGGGCTCGTATTGTTTGATTGGATTTCAACCAAATGGTCAGGCTAAGGAACTTCCTACTGCCAATGGGTACGCCTCTGGTGGGACATCCTGAGAAACCAACCTGGCTCTCTGCCAACACAAGGCCGGGTTACGTCTTACACTAGGTAACTACTACATGAATATGCCACCCCCCGGTCCTTTGGGACCTTTATCTGAGGCGCCTTGATCAAACAACAATCACACAGTAAATGAGATTGGAGTAACCACATAGGTTAAATACCAGGGCTCCATACCTGATACCACCCTTTTCCAGAAGGAAATGACATGCACTAAAGGGAACGACCCTCATAACCTTGCCGCATCATTCCTGTTTCGACCATTTCCGGGTTGTGAGGTCCGAAGAGGTCTCGTCCACAAAGCTACGCTTTTTCACAAAGCCACGCTTTGATCAACAAATGATCAATAAATAATCATCACACAGCAACACTCAACATGCCATATTACCAAATTGAGAGTATATCACTGATAACCTTCAACTACATAACCTCTGAGCTCGTACGTCTCAGAAAAGGGTGTTAAGCTAAGAGAATAAATACTCTGCCACCAACATAAATGTATTTGAAAGAAATCAGCTTTATATCTCAAAATGTAATGTCAGACATGTAACCATACAAGTCTGTTCCGGGTTCGAACAGAACCGAAGGCACTTCCAAAGAAGCCCTTGCAATCCGGGTATTCACAATCCCGATCGAACTTCCCGTTACAAAGAAAATCTCTATACCGTAGCTAACGGTGTAGAGACAATCGATAGGTCATCCTATCATTTTCACAAATACCCGGTCTTCACCACCGATCTTCAATGCGATCCATATCGTCGTATCACTTATTCGGAATGGGTTATATGACACAAAGGTCCTCTTCCGGCTAATCCGAATAGTAAGCACAATATTTCAAAACATATGGATATTGGGATTTCAATTAAGTCACAACTTATTACCCAAAACTTTTCTTCCAAATGGTTTAAACAAATTACCATTCCAAATCTTTAAATAAAAAGATTCACTTTACAAAGTTTACCCAGTTTCACAAAGATTCATTCACAGATTCCCAAATAAATTTCCATTTCAATTGGACTAACTCATTAAATCTTTAAATTAAGATTTTTTACTTATAGCTTTCAAAACTATTCACAATTCAAGTCTTTTATAATATAAAAGATACACCATTTGAAATACTCCTTTATTTCAAAACAAGATTTAATCATCGTCACAAAGGTTAATTCATAGTTTTTCCAAACTATTTACAATTTCATTTCAACTTGAAATGTTTCGATACAAATTGGAAATACTTTCTTTTTATGAAAGCTATTATTATTTGAAAACAGATAGTTTTTGTTTTGGGAAAAACTGATTTCATTTATACAAGTTACGGTCTTTGGGTTAATTCAAATTTCCACAACAACACTTTTAAAAATGGTTTAAATTCATATAAACACATTTTTCACTTGTATAATCCTTTTAGACCAGAATTCCCAAACCCTTGAATTCAATTTCAAATATTGAATTCAAATTTAAATCAAATTATTCAAATCTCAATTTTATTAAGTTATTTAAAATAACTTTTATTTTTTGAAACTCATTTTCAAAAAATTTAAATTCCAATTCCAAAACTAATTTGGATTCAAAAATTCAATCTTTAGAATTGTCAAAAATCTGTGACTTAACTGATTTCCACGTGAAATCCACATTGGTGTGTGTATTGTGTAGTCCAGGGGTATAACACAATAGTGCAACAACATTCAACCATCATAGATTCAAATATAACAATGTATTTGATAAGCGGTATAAACTATAACGCTTATCTTTCATTCACAAATCATAGATATATAGATATCACAGATAAACAAATTACAAGTCACAACACAAATCAGGATATATCACAAAGCATCACATATTTGGGATATCAAACAATTCAACATCCAATAAAATTCAAACACCATAGATAGGATCAATTTAATCATCTGATTGATTTAAATCGGATAAATTTCTATAAATAAATTTTTCTAGTTATGGTAAATAAAAAATCAATTAATTTCAAATTGATTTTCAAATTTATCTCAAAACACCAAATCAAATTTTCAATGAATTTCCAAATTCTTTCCTGTTTAAAATAAATTTCTTTATCTCTTCAAATCTATTTAAAAATCCAAATTTTAAATAAATTCTTCAACTTATAAATAATATTTTTCGAAATCCATTTATTAAGGCTTTTTCCCAAAATTTGAAATTTAATTCAATATGGTTCAAAAATAAACTTTATCTTTTTAAAACTCCTTTTTTATTTATCCAATTCTCAAAAATAAGTTTTAAAATAAACTTTCAACTTGAATTTTTAAAATCCACTTTTTATTTATTTCCAGTATCCAAGGATACCAAAAATATATTCGGCTAACCTATAGCCTTCAACAATTTCAATCACAAAGACAATCACACAAAGATTATAAAAAATCAACACACAACATATGAAACAAATTCAAATGTTTGAGCAATCCAGTTGGATCCCTCCAACCTGTTTCCCTTCATCCACAGATGTTAGCACAATTCCAATTCCACTCCGAGGTGGAATATCACGGTATATGGGATTTATATAATACTATTCGCTATTATGCGGCGCAATAGGGTCTCATCCGCTATATAACGCGGGAAATCAACTCCAAATACATATATAATACCAATTCCACTTTGAGGTGGAATATCGCGGTATATGTGTTTAATATAATAACCTCCACTATTATGTGGCGTATAGGGTCTATTTCAATTCAAAAAATGACAACCATCAATCCAATCACACAATAAACACTATCAACAATTTTTAAATCTAACTATTTAAAATTTAAATCGAAACACAATTCGATTGAGTGAGGAGTTCTCACCTTGCTTTCAATAACGGTTGTAGTATTTTATTTCGAATAAAATTAAACACGCGTTTAATTTTACCCAAAAATTAAAATATCTCCAATCAAACCCAATCTAGCTCCATTGCGTAGTGCTCGTCAATACGAACCCAACGCAAGTCATTTCGTCAAAAACGGACCTTGTATGAAAAAGTTATAGCGTTACAAAGTTTATACGATTTTATATATAATAATTATTACATTTCCTTTTTATTTTTATACCTCAATTATTTCTGGCCGTTGATTTCCAAAACCCTAGCATCCTGGCCGCTTGTTTCTTTCTTCCTCCCTCCAGCATCTTCACGCGTGAAAACCCACTCGGCCGCCATAAATCAACGAATTATTGCTCCTCCCTCGACGACATCTACAATGATCAACCACCACCGCTTTGAAGCCCTTGCTCCGTTCTACCTTCGGTCCCCACGGCGTGAAGCTCGGTCCTCCTCTGCTCGATAAAAACGAACCCAAAGCCGGCATGAACGCGACCCCATAATGGCCACTACGTTGCTCCATTCCCGATCATACACATTGGATCGTAAGATCTCGTCGCCCTCTTCATCTTTGTAGTTGAAAACTTTTCGAATCGGTTGACGGATTTGAAGAAATCGAGGAGAGAAGATGACGATTTTCTGGCCATTGAATAGATAATTACGGCTAGGGCTTTGAGATTAGGGTTTAGTGTAAAATGAAAATAATCAAGTCCTTTATAGAAAATTTGACGAAACACTATTCATCCGAGATTTTCCGAAACTCCAAACGAAGCGTGCCGGCTGACGTTTCTAGGGTTTAACCCGCATTCCGGACACAATGGAACATGTTTTGGAAGCTAATTCGATCATATGCGCGAGTTACGGAAATAAACGATCAAATTTAAATTAAATCGATTCAAAATAATTTCTATGCGTTTTGGCTTGCCCCGGACAAACGGTAAATCCGATTGACATGAAATTTGAAATCTTACAATAATATAACATTACGGATCTGATGAAACTAGTTTCGTCGAAATCCGAGATTGTTTGAAAAATGGTCATTTTTAATCGTCAATTAAATATTAAAATATTCAATTTTCACAAATTAACTTTTAATTCAATTTCAAAAGTTCTATAACATCATTCTAACTCAAATACGATTTAATATAACTTTATAAATCATTTTTATTCACATTTAATTCGGATTTCAATTATTTACGCAATTTCAGATATTAAATTATCGATTTAATTATCCAATTAAATCCTTATATTCGAAATATAAGTTATTCAACTTACAAATCTTACCTGTTAATATTTAAAATCAATTAAATATCTGAATTTCAAATGACAGAAATTCTGGGTCGTTACACCTTCATCCATCACCTTGGCCACCACCTCTAGCCGCCGCCACCACCTTGCTACCACCACTACACATCATCTCAACCTCTTTCTAGACCTAAACATGACAGGGCCGAGCCGAAACACCCATGGCCGAACCCAAAGTATGAACCAAAACCACCATATTGCAAAAGCCTCTTCATATTCATGCGTAGTAACTCCTCCACCACTTCAATGCCTTGTAGCCATGCCTTTTAGGTCCAAACCTGAACCAAAACATGGCCTAACCTAAGCCAAACCAGGCCCTAGGCCGTGCAAGCTTATGTAGAAAACAAGGCAAAAGTTTGTGTGTACAATTTGCTTTTCATTTCAAAGTTATCTCTATTCAATGTTGTATTGAATTTTAATTTTATTTGGTTTTGTTTTGGGTTGTAACACAAGATCATTATCTTGGATCTCGCTCTCCACTCAAATTCGTAGCCTTGTCATCGTGCTTTCTGGATTGTTCATTTGTGTGTTTGAATCGATATCTCCAGCATAAAGAGGTGAGTAAATCTCACATGACATTTATACTTATGCAAATGTGAAGCGATAACAATTGAATGTGTAGAATCATATATGATGTTATACCTGCCTATGATTATTAATTTATGATGTTAAACCTGTTTATTACCTGTCATATTATCTGTTACTGATATATGTTGTTAAACTGTTCATTTATATCTGTTCATCACTGCAAGTTCCCTGTTAGTTTAGAAATCACTATGGGTTGAAATGATACATACCCGAACGCACTTTAGAATAGGGAAAAATCGTTATGGGCTGAAATGATAGGCCTGAACGGTTTTTAATTAATTTATTTGACTTAGGATTGCGGGTTTGAAATGATAGAACCCAGATTTTTCTTATAAACTGCGGATTGAAATGATATATATCTGTATCACTTGACCTAGGTTAGAAAACTATATACAGGCCCGTGGTTATTTTATAAAATATTTTGAATATTTTAAATATGTTTAAAAGTGTAAATTTATGCTAATTTGATTTAAATTGGATTTTTAAATTGTTTAAATAAAGAAATTATGATTTTTCTATAAGTAAAAATGTTGAATAAATGACTAGTTAAATTGAAATTGGAAATATAACTTAAGTTTGGAAATTTGGATGTTGGTTTAAAAATGAAGTTAAGTTATGAATAAAATGGAAATTTAATTTTATTTGGAAAATGGGAATTATGATAATTTGATTTAAATTTGAATTTAAATGATTTAATAATGTATTATTGATTTTTCTATGAACTAAAATGGTTAAATGAATGAATGCTTAAATCTGTAATTTTAAAATATAACTTGACTTGGAAAGTGGAAATTTGGTTTTAATTAAAGGTTTAAATTAATTAAATAAATTGGAAATATAGTTTAATTTGTGAAATGGTAATTTGAAAATGTAAGTGTTAATAAATTGTAAAAGGTAAAAATGGGAAAATTGTACATTTGAATTTGTTAAGTAAAATTATTGGAAAATTGGATTTTATTGTAAAGTTTACTTTATAAAAAAATCATAAGTAAAAAAGATATTTAAATGAACATTTTTGAATGTTAAAAAAATGATTTTTATAATATTAAAAGGGTTTAAAATGAATTTTATTATTTGCTGGAAATGCACTAAAATCTGGAAATTTCTTTTAATAGCATTCGGAAATGCTATGATTTCTGATTTGAACTAAAATTGAATAAAAGAGCTATTACAACATTTCTGAAATGCTGTAGTTGAACTAAATAGACTAAAAACTTGATTCGGGTCTATTACCGTAGTTCTGTAATTACTGTAGTGGTCTGCTGTCTTTGTTGAATAAATTTAAAACCCTTATTTTGAAACCTGAGCTATTATAGCATTTCTGAAAATGCTGTCTTTGCTGTTTTAAACTAAATTTCAACTAAAAACTGAGTTTTTACAGCAGTTTTTAAGTGTTGTCTTTGCTGAATTAAAATGTTTTCAAGTGTAACTTATAACAGCTTTTTCTAAATGCTGTGAAAGGCTGGAATTTTTAATAATTATGGGTTTGACTTAGTAAATGAGCTCAGAATGGTTTGAAACTTTGGAAATTGAATACTTGACTTGAAAGAATAATAACTTCACTTTTAAATGATTTAAATGAACGAAGTTAATTGGAAAATGAATCATTTTAAAAGATGATTTGAATTGAAATAAATGAATGCTATCTTTGAACTTTAAAAGGGTATTAAGTTTGATATTTGTATTTGAATCCAAATAATGATTTAAAAGGGAAGTTTTGAAAGGATATGATATTTGTATTTGAAATACTGAAATGGTTTGGAAATGATTTAATCTTTATTTTGATAAAGATTGGGTTTTGAAATGATATTTTATTTTGAAGTATAAAGTATTATTTTTAAAGTTATAACCATGGGTTATAATAACGATTGGTTGGCAAAGCGACCGGGATCGGATATGGACATACTCTCTGTCGATACCGAAAACAACTTTGACAACTGTGTACGCGGTGGATATTTCAGAATGAAGTAGGATGGTGGCGACGTTCTTGTGGTATGTTACGTGGACCCAACTCCCGTGAGTTGGCATAAGGTGGCTAAAACAGGAGCGGTCTCGGGCCAGTTGAGGTCGCACCTCGTAGCGGACGCATTTCTTCGATACCATTCTATTACTTGTGATTGTTTGGTGGCCACCCTCTGATTTGGGAATGTGTTCCGAGGTGAGCGTATGTGGCTGCTGCGTTACCACCAGCCCGAGTGTCGTAATTGGTATATCTACCCTGGCATTGCCTTGTGTGCTGTGTCACTTACCATATTGACCCTTTACTACGAGTTTGGTTTTCTCCCGTAGCCCATGCGTATCTTATCATAGTCTCCCGATCAAGAGATATGCAGATATTGGATGGACTACTGGGACTATTACGTGTCTGAGGCTATATGGGTAACCCCATGATGCTATTTTAAAGTATGTTTATTTTATATTAGACATTATTATAATAGCGAATATTACTACATAGTAGATAATTTAACGGTTAAAGAATGGGCGATCCTAAGCATTCTTTGAGTTACTTGTACCTTTATTACAGTTCACTTGAGTTGGTTTACATTGTATAAGTATGTATGTCCTGACTCGAGTGTTTTGTGTTTTGCTTTACGCTCGGGTAAGACTGAGTGATACAGCATTAGAGACTCACCTTTGGAGCTGGAGTTTTGCTTTGAAGATCCAGATATCTATTATTTTGTTATCCAGTTGATTCCAGTTGTATTCTAAGTTGTACCCGATTATCATACTGTTACTCTTGTTGTATCTTGGTATTCCTATTGTATCTTACTTAACTCTGATGTATTTATATAGTAGCTTCATGAACTACTATTTCTTTGTTTCTGCTGCATTATATTACTCTGTGTCTGTGATCTGTGATTATCTAATATGATGAGATTGCCAAATTTTTATTTACAACGCGGTATTTTGAGCAATTCAAGCCCGACATGTGCGGATGCAAATGGTTGAAAATATTGGGTCGTTACTAATATTTTGTTTTGAGGTATAAATTATTTTGAAATAAATATCCATGGGTTATAATAACGATTGGTTGGCAAAGAGACTGGGATCGGATATGGGCATACTCTCCGTCGATACCGAAAACCACTTTGACAACCGTGTACGCAGTGGAGATTCCAGAATGAAGTAGGATGGTGGTGACGATCCTATTGAGGTATATACGTGGACCTGACTCCCATGAGTTGGCATAAGGTGGCTAAAACAGGAGCAATCTCGGGCCAATGAGGTAGCAGCTCTGATCGGACACATTTCTTCGATACTATTCTATTACTTTGTGATTGATTTGGTGGCCACCCTTCGATTTTTGATTTAGGTGTGTGTTCCGAGGTGGGCGGTAGTGGCTGCTATGCATTTCCACCAGCCCATGTGCGTAATTGGTATATCTACCCTGGCATTGCCTTGTTGTGCCGTGTCACCTACCATATCGAGCTTTACTACAAGTTGGGTTTTGTGCCATAGCCTGTGGTGTATTTAGGGTAGCTCCCGATCCGGGGTTACGCTGATACTGGATAGACTACTGGGACTATTATGTGTTAAGGGGAATATTGGATCACTCCTTAACGCTATATAAAAGTAAGTTTATTTTACTATTAGACATTATTATAATAGCGAATATTCCTACATAGTAGATAGTTTAACGGATCCTTAAAGAATGGGCGATCCCAAGCATTCTTTAAGTTACTTGTACCTTTATATTACAGTTCACTTGAGTTGGTTTACATTTGTATAAGTATGTGTGTCATGACTCAAGTGTTTTGTGTTTTGCTTTACGCTCGGGTCAGACTGAGTGATACAACATTTGAGACTCACCTTTGGAGTTGGAGCTTTTCTTGGAGATTCAGCTATCTATTTCGCTTTCAGTTATCCAATTGATTCCAGTGATGTATTCAGATCTTCTTGTACTTGATTCTCATATTGAGACTTCTGTTGTATCTTGTTAACTCTGATGTATATATTTATAGTAGCTTCATGAACTACTATTTCTTGCTTCCGCTGCATAGTTATATTACTCTGTGTCTGTGATCAATGATTTATTTAATGTTTATTCTGAGTTTTGCCAAATTTTATTTACAATCTATTGTTTTGAATTATTCAAGTCCGACATGTGTGGATTTATTCTCGATTTGAATGGTCCAAAATAGTGGGTCGTTACAACGACGTCCATCGAACGACTATAGTTAAGTCGAATGGAAGCATTGGAAGTGAAATACTATTCAAGAGATTCGTCCCTCAGTCATATAAGGTTAATATCATGGTCAATTGAGGTCAACTCAAAGTATCCAGCCAGATCAATTCGATTAATAATAATTGTTATTATTGAACCAATGATTTTTTGTCTGGACTATAGAGTTGAATATGGATGATATTGTAATTTTGACCATTAAAAAATTCTATAGGTCCAAAGTGTTATAGTTTTGATGAAGAATATTGATGTAAATAATTGCCACTACCGTATAACACTTAAATAAAGTAAACTTGGATTTTACCAAAATCAAGTAAGTAATAAATCTGGTCAAAATGTCACATCACCTGCTAAGTGACGAGTGAATGTTAATATTCGAATTGTTCAATATTAATTGCTGACCAAATTTACACCTAAGAGTCACACAATCGAAATGTTGAATACTCCTTTTACCACCTAATTTATTTAATTTATAATTGCTATAAATTAATTAATATTTATGAAATATTAATTATAAAGTTTTTATTTGATGTGTTGAACATTATTAAGTTAAGTTTATAGTAGTTATAAATATATTAATCGATATATGATATCGATAAACATTTAAATTAGATTTAAATGCAATAAATATTATTCGAGCTTGAAGTGGGTTTGGACCTCATACGAGGCTTAAGATTTTCAACCATGATTAGATCATGGTATAGCCAGCCATATGACAGTCTTAAGGGTAGGGTTTTGTGAAAGTGTGTATTCTTGTGTACACTAATTATGGATCGTGTAATATGGACTAACAATATATGCGGAATGTTATTTACAATTACTATACAAGTAAATATTCAATAAACTAGCTATATAGCAATTCACAGATATAGAATAGTAAATGCAGTAAACTGTAAAAATCACACCAGGGATTTTTATACTGGTTCGGACCTCCCGTCCTACGTCCAGTCCCAGACTTCTATCTGGATTTTCACTACCAACTACCTTGCTTCACCCGGAGGAACAGGTTTACAACACCCGAACAGCCGAACGGGATTTCGTGCCTCTTACAACACCGAGGACTTCAACAAAAAACAAATACAATTGCTGTTGACAATTTGTGCTCTTGATAACACTGATTTGTCACTTGTAGTACACCCTTCCTATAATCTTATCCTCAAATTATGTGAATGATGTTTGTGAAGATTGAAGGAAGTATATTACTTATTTGAATAAAAAGATATGAAATAATTTCAATGATTCAATAAGCAATTTGAAGTAGAGAGCTTTTAGAATGCAAGAGTATTTAGAAATTAAGATCAGAATTTTAAAGCACAGAATTGTTGTTTTTCAATCAGTGATTTAGACATGTTTATATAGAGAATAAATGGTTGTAACTCTTTGTGAAGAGTAGCCATTAATAGATATGATCATTGATGAAAGGTAAGAGATGCAACCATTGGAGAAAGAAGTGTCTTTTGGGAAAGGTTGCTCTCTGTTTAAAAACGGTCGACAGGTCAAAGATGGCCGGTAGATAGGATTTCGAAAATATAGACGTTATGTGCATGTGTGCACGTTCATTGTGCATTTTACACAGAGACGGTCGACCGCCTGGATTATCACCGGTCGACCGGTCCCTGTTAAATTGCACAGTGAATGTGCAATGCCATTCAAACGTATATATATCGATTATATTTAGGTGCATGATTATTTGAGGATAGATTTTAACAAGTTTATCACTATTACAACATTAAATAATCAACCTATAATCTAGAGTACCATATGTAGCTCTTTTGTGTCTCTTTATAGCCAAGATGTCTTCTTTTTGTCGATCGCTTTTATTTCTTTGTCAGAAATCAAAACTTCATGGACTCTGTGACTCAACATTCTCCCCCTTTTTTATTGATGACAACATATATCTGAAGTTCTGAATCTCCCCCTGAATATGTGATCTGTATTCTTTATATATATATATATTCCTGCAAATAATTGTTAGCACTTTCTCCCCCTTTGTCATCGACAAAAAGGAGTAATAGATAATGGAATAATATAGAATTACAGACTGAGACAATACTATGCATTACAATACCATAATGAGTCAAACATAACATGAATACCATACAGCACCATACCACAAGTTCAGAATTTACCGTAGCATACCATACCATATAATACAATATCAAAAAGAAGTTTCACTAGAAGAGATAATAAGGTAAGATTAGAAACTATAAACCAAGAGTCGGAACCAGTATCTCCAGCTTCTTCTTCGTCATCGCTTTCCTCATCATCTTCATCTTCCTCATCTTCATCTTCGTCACCGTTACCTTCATTTGATCCAGAACTCGTAGCTTCTTCTGATGATGACCAATTAAAAGTAGGAGAAGCAGGACGCTTTCCTGGATCCTGGCCTTGAACAGCAGTGGATGTGTTACATGAAATAGAATCCCATAATAGACCAAAGAACGACTTGATTTTATTGAAGCGCTTATCCATCTTCGTATCCATTCTTTTGAGACGCGCTTCTAACAAGTGTTGATTGCGTGCAATGGTTTCAAGTGAAGCTTTGGTTGATGATTTCGATTTCAGCAATTTAACATCTTTGGGACGAGATCGAGAAGATGAAGATTGTTGTTCTTTTGGACCCTTGAGAATCTCGCCAAATATCATACGCACCCAATTAATTTGGACATTGCCATAAATAGCATAAAGAGCCTTGAAGTTCTCTTTGTATACTGCATCATAGTTTCCAAGTCGAGGAAACAAACAAAGCATCAAGACGCGATGTAGAAGTCTTGCAGTGGGTCGAAGTCCAATTGATTTCGTACCATTACTGTTACCTTCTATGAACTAATGACTGGTGCTATCACGAGTGAAGACTTGACATAATTCTGATGTAAACTCAATGCCTCGATTTGGTATACCGAGTATAGATGCCATTCTTTCAAAAGTTATAAAGACTTGTTTTCCACAAACGACAGACCAAATGACCCCGTCCGGATTATCAGGCTTATACTTGTCAAGATTCATATTTGCATAGAACAATTTGATCATCAATCGATTAACCTCAACATTGTTAGCCGAAAAATCAATCAACGGTGAAATATTTGAATTAATTGCTAACCGTTGGATTCCATAAGAAGCAAAGTCATCAAAATTGATAAAGGAACCCGAATGGAAATTGTAGTTGGTCATTTGATTCCATCTTGTGACAGCAATAGAATCTTCAAGCCATTTCTGAGCGGTGACATTGCTTAAAGAGATTTCAGATGATGATCCTTTTTTGTGTCTTTTCTGAGGAGGAGCAATTTTAAGAAGATTTGGAGAATTGAAACTTGAAATTAAGAAATAGGGTTTCTAGGATTTGGGAATAATCTGACCGGTTGAAACAAATGAAGAGGAAGAAAGACTAAAGGGGACTCAGCGTATATAAAAAACAGAATATACGCATACCGGACGACCGATAAAATATGGCCGGTCGACCGTTTTCATCCAGAGAGAAAACGGTCGACCGGTTCAATTTTTATCTGTCGACCGGATCTGTTCTGGAAAATAGTTCAACCTGTTTTTGAAAAAAATTATATATATATTGTGATCTATAATTCATGTATCACTCGTATTAAAATATTTAAATGTTATTATATGAGTGATTACAAATAAACAACGATACAATATAAAATTAATGAGGAGTGGAAGAAGGAAGATTGGTTGAATCTTCGTTGATATCATCAATGCGAGCCTTCCAAGATGACCATTTTTCAGTTGCCCCTTCATTCTGAGCATAGTTTATGTCCCATGAGTTTGGGGTTCTAGAAGATGAAGGTGCATTTGGCATCGGCTCATGAACATCTCGTTTGTTTGTCCCACAGAAGAAGAATGCCATTCTTTCTAAAATAGATAATCTTACAGAAGTCTGCTTTTGTTCATGATGAAGCTGTTGTTGTCCATAATGAAGCTGACATTGAAGATCTATTTGATGTTTTTGATAATGATGAATTTCATCGATCTTCTCTTTGGTATGAGGAGAACAGAATAGCACTTTCTTTGCCTTTTTTGATTTAGGCGTACTTCCAGGTGTACGAGAGCATTGATGATGGCACTTCGGTTTATATTTTGGTGTTTCTGGAGAAAAATATTCTTCTGGCTCAGAACTTGTAACGGAAATGTGTGATTTTTGAGCACACTCATCACAAATATGTGCCATAGAAAATTATGTATTTATGCTTAGATAAGGGAAGATGAATAAGAGAAATTTTTGACAAGCTTATATACAAATTCCTGATATATAAGCCTATGAATAAGAGTGAAAAGAGGAATTTGACTGTGAAAACAAGCAGAGGCTCATATTAAACATAGCTTAAAAAAAATAGCTATAGTTAAAAAATTAACCTAAAGAAAGAACTTAAAAGCTTAACATCAGTAATTATTAGACAAGTTCTTTTCTAGAAATTAAACCAAGCTCTCTTCGTAATCTAATAAAACTAGATTCGAGCAAAGGCTTAGTAAAGATGTCCGCTAATCGATTATCAGTTTGGACATATTCAAGACATATATTTCCTTTTTCAATATTATCTCTAAGGAAATGATGACGGATATCAATGTGCTTGGTTCTAGAATGATTCACTGGATTCTTAGAAAGATTTATAGCACTTGTGTTATCACAGTATATAATAGAATTTGATAAATGAATATCAAAATCTTGAAGTGTTTGTTGCATATATAGTACTTGAGTACAAGCGAGAGCCGCTGATATATATTCGGCTTCACATGTTGATAGTGAAACACAATTCTGTTTCTTACTAAACCAAGAGACAAGTGATTTTCCAATAAAATGGCACGTACCACTTGTACTCTTTCTATCCGTTCGAGAACCTCCAAAATCAGCATCACTATATGAAACTAATTCGAATGGACATTCTGTTGGATAAAAAAGACCGAAATCTTTTGTATTATTAAGATAACGAATTATACGCTTTACTGCTCGTAAATGCGATTCCTTTGGATTTGCTTGAAAACGAGCACATAGACAAACACTCATCATTATATCTGGACGACTAGCTGTAAGATAAAGAGGAGAACCAATCATGCTTCGATATAATTTCTGGTCAACACTCTTACCATTATCATCTTTTTCAAGATGTGTAGTTGTACTCATAGGAGTTGGTTTACCAGATGTATTTTCTAATCTGAAGCGCTTGATAAGATTTCCGCAGTATTTTTCTTGATTAATAAAAATACCATTCGGAAGTTGTTTGATTTGAAGTCCAAGAAAGTATGACAGTTCTGCCATATGGGACATTTCGAATTCTTTGGTCATAATACTTGCAAATTCCTTATAGAGTTTATCATTTTTTGAACCAAAGATGATGTCGTCTACATATATCTGAATAACTAGAATATCCTTTCGAGAATGTTTGATAAACAAAGTTTGATCGACTCTGCCTATTTGAAATCCTGAGTTAATAAGATAGCTATGTAATCGTTCATACCAAGCACGAGGTGCTTGTTTTAAACCATACAGAGCTTTCTTAAGTTTGAACACATGGTTAGGATATTTTTCATGTACGAACAAAGGAGGTTGTTCGACATATACATTCTCTTTGATAAATCCATTAAGAAATGCACTTTTGACATCCATCTGATAAAGTTTGAAATTATGGTGACAAGCAAAAGATAATAGGATTCTAATAGCTTCTAGTCGAGCAACAGGTGCAAAAGTTTCTTCATAATCGATACCTTCTTCCTGATTATACCCTTGTGCTACTAACCTTGCTTTATTTTTGGTGATATTTCCTTGTTCATCAGCCTTATTTTTATAGACCCATTTAGTACCAATCACTGACTGATCAGTTGGTCTTGGAACAAGTTCCCAAACGTCATTGCGCACGAACTGATTTAGTTCTTCTTGCATGGCAATGATCCAATATTCGTCGGTAGCTGCTTCTTTAGGATTCTTAGGTTCGATATTTGATAGAAACGCAACATGACCCATTTGATGTAATTGACTCCTAGTTCTTACTTGTGAGTCGACCTCCCCAATTACATTTTGAACCGGATGGTGTCTCAATAATCTTGGAGGGGAACGTATTTCACAAGCTGGTTGTTGTTGAGAAATATTTTCAACAATATTTTCAGAGTCAGAGTCATAATTTGTGATGATAGGAGTGTCAGTAAATATAGTTTCGTCATCATCAGATTTTGGTTGAGAGGGCTGAAAGAATTCATCGAAGGAAACATGAAGAGATTCTTCAATAGTTTTGGTTCGTTTATTGAAAATACGATACGCCTTGCTTCTTTCCGAATAACCGACAAATATACCTTCATCAGCTTTCGGATCAAACTTTCCGAGATGGTCTTTCGTATTTAAAATGAAACATTTTGAACCAAATACTTTGAAGTAAGATATATTTGGCTTCCTTTCGTTAAATAATTCATAAGACGTATTCTTGGTGAGTGGTCGAATGGACACACGATTCAAAACATAACACGCAGTAGCGACGGCTTCTGCCCCGAAATGTTTTGGTAAAGTGGATCCATTTAATAACGTTCTTGCACATTCTTGTAATGTTCGATTTTTCCGTTCTACAACTCCGTTTTGTTGTGGAGTTCTAGGAAACGAAAAATTGTGGTTAATACCTTTCTTTGTACAAAAATGTTCAAATTCGTTATTTTCGAATTCACCACCATGATCACTCCTTATGTTTTTAACTTTTAGCCCTTTTGATTTTTGAATTCTTTTGACGAAAGATTTGAAATGTTCAAAAGTGTCACTCTTGTTTTTCAGGAAAATAGTCCATGTATAACGAGAATAGTCATCAACTATTACAAATACATATCGATTATGGTTTATTGACTGAACCTGTGTTGGTCCGAATAAATCCATATGTAGTAACTCAAGTGGTTGTAATGTTGATATGACTTTCTTGGATTTAAAAGATGATTTGGTTAATTTTCCTAATTGACATGCATCACAGATGTTGTTGACCTTAAAACTCATTTTGGGTAGTCCTCTAACTAGATTGTTTTTGGCTAGCTTGTCAATAGTTCTGAAGTTTATATGACAGAAGAGTTTGTGCCATAGCCATGGATCATTATCATTAGCCACAAGACACATATCTGGGTTATGATTAATATTCATATTCAGAATATATATATTTCTGTCTCTATAACCTTCGAAAATTAAATTATGATCTTTATCTAGAATACTACACTTATTATTCGAAAAAGAAATTGTAAAACCCTTGTCACATAATTGACTGATACTAAGTAAATTGTGTTTTAAATTTCTAACTAGCATGACATTTATAATAAGAGGTAAGTTAGATGTACCGCAATTGCTCACATCGCCTTTGCCGATGATATAGCCTTTTGAATTATCTCCAAAAGTGACGGAGCCACCATCTGAGTATGTAATATTTGTCAATAAGCTCTTGTCTCTAGTCATGTGCTTTGAGCAACCACTGTCCAATATCCACTTTCCTCTTTTCTTAAGTGGGACCTGCAAAAAATAAAATTAAGTCCATGGTACCCACTTTTTATGGGGTCCTAAGAGTTAGGTCTTAGGAGTCCAAACCCATATGGGTCCGGTATCCCCTTTATATATATAATTAGTATTAAGATGCACAGTATTCATGAAATTCTGAATATATTTATTCCTAATCAAATTGTTATTTGTTTTAGGAACCCATATTTTGATAGTCTTGACATTTTTCTTCTGAAATTTCACAACTGGTTTTGGTTTGGAATATAATAAACTAAGATTTTTCTTAGCTTCAGTCTTTTGTACTTTCTTTTTCCTTTCATTACCAAGATGTTTCTTGGTTTCTTGTTTCTTATATCCCAAACCTTGTTTATTTGAAACAGATTGTGAACTTTCAATGATCTTTGTCAAATTTTCTCGACCTTTGTTAAAGTTAGAAACATTTTGAGTAATGTCATCTAACTTAGTTTGTAAGCTCGCCTTTTCTAGGTCCAGATTTTTGACTTTTGCCTTAAGCTCATGATTTTCAGTAGTGAGAGCATCATTTTTCTCTTTTTGAGTTTCAATTTCTTGACTCAAAAGAGATAATTGAGAGTCAACATTAGATGATGATTCTTGAAGTTTTTCAAGTTCTTCTTCTAATATTTTCTTCTCATCTTTTAACATATCTCGTTCAAACTCTGCTCTACTCAAATCTGCTTTGGCTACTTTTAATTGACGTTTTATGTCTTTATATTTGACTATCAATTCAGAATTAATATCAAGTAATTCATCAAATGTAGGAATTTTTACCTCATCTTCTGTTGCCATAAAACAAACATTAGCTTGTTCATTCTCCTGATCACTTTCACTTTCAGATGAAGATGAGTCTGAATCATCCTATGTCACTGAGAAGGCTCGTTTCTTTGACTTGTCCTTCTTATATTTGAATTTATCATTTTCTGACTTCTTCTTCTGTTCTGGACAGTCCTTCCGCATGTGCCCCTTTTTGTGACAGTTGAAACATTCTATTGTGGATGAAGATGGTTTATTTGATCCAGTTTTCCTTTTGTTGTACCGACTAGCTTTTCGATATTTTAGGAATTTTTTGAATCCTTTTGCAATGAATGCTTGATCTTCATCTTCAGAATCTGATTCATTTTCATCTTTCTCAGCATGAAATGCTACATTTTTCTTTTCTTCTTTCTGTTCTTTTCGAGCCTGCAAATTTGCTTCATAGGACATTAAATTTCCTATCAATTCATCTAGCTTCATGATGGAAAGGTCATTAGCTTCTTCAATTGCTAATACTTTTCCTTCCCATTCACTAGTCAGAGAATGTAGGACTGTTGAAACAACATCAAAATCTGAATATTTTTGCCCTAATCCGATAAGTGCATGATGAATAGTTTGAAACCTTGAATACATATCATTGATTGTCTCATTCGGTTTCATTTTGAAATTTTGAAACTGACTCTTCAGCATGGCTATTTTGGCTTGTTTAACCTTGTTAGTACCTTCATGAGTGGTTTTCAGCGTTTGCCAAATTTGATATGCAGTAGTGCAGATACTAACACGGTTATATTCATTTTGGTCTAATGCACAAAACAACATATTTATTACCTTTGCATTTACGGCTGCTGCCGTTTTCTCAGCCGTTGTCCATTCTGAATATTTAGTTGTTGGATTCACTATTTCTTTTTGAGTAGCATTCCAAGCATCATAGCTATTTGATTGCATAAAAAATGACATACGTGTTGCCCAATAGCTATAGTTGAGACCATTAAAGAATGGAGGTCTTTGTGTTGATTGACCTTCCGTGTAAGTGTTAGTGCTAGTGCTTGCGTTATTTGCCATATTACAAGAATATATCAAATAACGGTGTTACGGTTATATGATGACCGCGCTCTGATACCAAATGAAAGTGTGTATTCTTGTGTACACTAATTATGGATCGTGTAATATGGACTAACAATATATGCGGAATGTTATTTACAATTACTATACAAGTAAATATTCAATAAACTAGCTATATAGCAATTCACAGATATAGAATAGTAAATGCAGTAAACTGTAAAAATCACACCAGGGATTTTTATACTGGTTCGGACCTCCCGTCCTACGTCCAGTCCCAGACTTCTATCTGGATTTTCACTACCAACTACCTCGCTTCACCCGGAGGAACAGGTTTACAACACCCGAACAGCCGAACGGGATTTCATGCCTCTTACAACACCGAGGACTTCAACAAAAAACAAATACAATTGCTGTTGACAATTTGTGCTCTTGATAACACTGATTTGTCACTTGTAGTACACCCTTCCTATAATCTTATCCTCAAAGTATGTGAATGATGTTTGTGAAGATTGAAGGAAGTATATTACTTATTTGAATCAAAAGATATGAATTAATTTCAATGATTCAATAAGCAATTTGAAGTAGAGAGCTTTTAGAATGCAAGAGTATTTAGAAATTAAGATCAGAATTTTAAAGCAAAGAATTGTTGTTTTTCAATCAGTGATTTAGACATGTTTATATAGAGAATAAATGGTTGTAACTCTTTGTGAAGAGTAGCCATTAATAGATATGATCATTGATGAAAGGTAAGAGATGCAACCATTAGAGAAAGAAGTGTCTTTTGGGAAAGGTTGCTCTCTGTTTAAAAACGGTCGACAGGTCAAAGATGGCCGGTAGACAGGATTTCGAAAATATAGACGTTATGTGCATGTGTGCACGTTCATTGTGCATTTTACACAGAGACGGTCGACCGCCTGGATTATCACCGGTCGACCGGTCCCTGTTAAATTGCACAGTGAATGTGCAATGCCATTCAAACGTATATATATCGATTATATTTAGGTGCATGATTATTTGAGGATAGATTTTAACAAGTTTATCACTATTACAACATTAAATAATCAACCTATAATCTAGAGTACCATATGTAGCTCTTTTGTGTCTCTTTATAGCCAAGATGTCTTCTTTTTGTCGATCGCCTTTATTTCTTTGTCAGAAATCAAAACTTCATGGACTCTGTGACTCAACATTTTGTTGTGTTAAAAGGTAGAGAATGAGTAAGAGAAAAACAAGGATCTTAATCCTACTTTCTCTCTCTAGTCTCTCCTTTATATAAGGACTATAACCCTCGTTCTAAATAAGTTTTGGAGCCTCCTCTTCATCTCCTTTGTTGGTTAAAAATTCTACCTCACCCCTGAACCCTTTCAAGCATTTCTAACATCAAATTAAAATCGATTCAATCGTCTCGTCGATGGCAGTTGTGCTCGGAAAGCTAGCAAACTTCTGGATATGGTATTAAATTCAAGGAGTTAGATTCTTTGTTTCAAGGTGTACATTCTAGGCTTTGGTGAAATGTACAATTCCTTATTTATTCTAATCTTATATGAGTATTTAATATGTTTTTATCATATGTTAGTTCAGTTTGCTGCCGGTACAACAAATCAGTATATATATTTGTTTGTTTACATTTGATGATAATATATATGTATATATATGTGTGTGTGTGAATATATATATAATTTATATGTATATAATAACCTATAGTTCACGGCTAGTAAAATGTTTTTTGGTATTTAAATAATATTAAAAAATTAATTTTTTTAAAGACTGATTTTATACCACATTCAGTATTATATAAAATATTTTTATATTTATTTTAGTAATATATTGACATTATATTTTTCAGAAATAAAAAAATTGTATATATTTATATTATAAATCCATATATAGATATTATATATATAATTCATTTTATTTATTATACTTAATTCTATATATTGTAAATATGTATACATTATAAAATACATAAATATAAGTATTTAATAAATTTATAGATATGTATTAAACAGTTTTAACAAAAATTAATTTTTTTACTAAGATTTCCGTATGAAAATCTTAATTAAAATAATTTTTTTAAAACCAAAAACATCTTAAAATAAAAATTTATTTATGTTTAGACCGTGTATATATGTTTAAATATATAATGTTAACTATTTATTCATACTATAGCTTATATATATGTACATATATGTATTTTCCAAAATATTAATTTATAGGTACAATATGTATATGTTAACCTGCCTTTTGGCAAGGTCAGATTTAACCCAATGGATTTTGTAATCATAAAGATAAGACGTTCGAAGAGGTGATTATTTAGACTGGAGGTCGGTAATATTTGATGTTATTCATGATAGTCGGATGGATTCAGATGGATGCCACTCAAAAAATAGCTAAGTTTGAACTAACACTCCCCTAGGGGATCGACACCTATCCATGATTTTGTCTCGAACTAGTTGAGATTGATATGGAATGACAATGAATGCCCCATGAGGTTACATTTCAAATTTCAAGTCATTTGGAGTCCATATGCTCAAGTTATTGGCAAATTACTTCACCTAAGAAAGGGATCGGTATAAAAAGGGATCGGTATAAAGGGGATCGGCATATTTCAGCCAAGCAAGTACAACCCAATGGAAAACAATCAATATCTCAAAATCCATAAGTCCAATGCATATAAAATTTTTTGAGCAAGATGTAGGGACCCTCGGGAGTCTACCCTAGGGATCACACATCAAATAGAGCAAGTTGGAGGGATCGGCCCTTTTCCCTTCATATGGATCAACTATAATCAGCCTTCACAACATATTGCAACAAAGATTGATCAATAATTCGAGTTCTACTAATCCAATTAGCGTGAAACTAGGAGGCTAAGCATGATCCAACATGGAGAAGCTCCCCTAGGGATCGATTTGGAGGAGTTTGGAGGGATCGGCCTTTATTCCTCAATAAGGTACGGCCCTCTTCCCTCCTAAGGAATGGTTGAACCCAACTTTATAGCGAAGGTCGATCAATATCTCAACATTTATACATCCAATTGACATGAAACTTGAAGCACAAGCTTACTACAACATGTGGAATACCCCTTAGGAATCTCATTCCAATTGGAGGAAGTTGGAGGGATCAACATAACTCCCTTTGGAGGGATCGATTGAAATCAGAATTCAAGCAACACTACTTCACGGAAAATGCGATATCTCACAAACCATACGTCGGAATTGCATGAAATTTGTGGAGCTGGTAGCTAACATCATGCCGCACCCATCATAGGGATCACACCCCATTTTTACACACTAATAGGGATTGGTACCGATCCCTATTATGGGCACCGATGGGCCTGGAAATTTTTGGGTGGCCTCGTCTTGGTCTCCCGAACCTTCTGCCGAAATTTCAGTCTAATCCATGCACGTCTTCCCCTATAGATACAGTAGGCATGACATCGGAAAAAGGATCTTTAGCATCTTCTTTCTGCTTCTCTTTATCTTCAACCTAGGCTACACTCTGCTAATTTTATTCTTGAATTTCAAATTGTTACTGTAAACAAACTACAGTGTAATAAAAAGGATTATTCTGGAGTGGATGTAGGCCGAAGTCAGCCGAACCACTATAAATCTTGTCTCTTTTTACTTGCTTTCATTTTTAATTTGTTATTCTTCATATTATATTCTTTACATAAGATACTATCTAAGATCTGTAACTGGATATCGTTGCTTTCATACAACTGGATGTTGGTGGCC
Organism: Allium fistulosum; assembly: GCA_030737815.1. Taxonomy (NCBI): domain Eukaryota; kingdom Viridiplantae; phylum Streptophyta; class Magnoliopsida; order Asparagales; family Amaryllidaceae; genus Allium; species Allium fistulosum. Next base: position 870,719,313 of record CM060907.1, on the reverse strand, counting down.
AATTTTGACACTTACATTTTGGTGCTTTCACTTAGAAAGCTAGCCCTTGCAGATTTGGAATTCAGATTCAGAGTTTGGAAAAGATCTAGAGCTTGGATTTAAAGCAATGGTGAAGCAATCTACAAGAAGACTGGTAGTGAATATGAGCCATCATGAAGGGAGTCAGGAGGCTTCCTCAGGAGCTGGACCTAATCAAACCTCCACCCACATTACTAGGAAGGAGATGGAAACAATGGTGAAGGGTATGCAGGAGTGGATGCTGAAAAGATAGAAGGAGATGATGCAGAGTCTACTCCAATAGATCGGACAGGTTGGAGCCATAGGAGCCGATGGAATGCAAAACCAAGGAGTTGGAACGATACGGACTACTGGAGCTATGGATCAAGGAGTTGAGGCATCATGATTCACTGGAAACCAAGAACTGGGAGCATGGAAATAGAGCCAATGGACAAGGAAATGGAACAGAGTAGTCGGTAGCAGTCCTCGGTCATCTTAGAGGCATTGGCATCAATCCTCCCAAAGGGGTCAGCACCGATCCGGGGGGACCTACGGTTGATGCTGTGTTGTTTGGAGTCAATTAATTGCTGATTTTTGTTTGGAAATTGATAATCTGGGATCCCATTGCGGACTTGGAGTGTGACAATCCAACTTTCTGACCCTTAGGAACGACAGTAAATACATCCATGATGTTCATGTGTCATTTCCCAAGCATTCGAAAGGCAAGTTGTCTTGGGTAAAATAAAGAACAGAACAAGACTGAATAGATAAATCTCACATCGAAATCGTTATATATAATATAAAATGACATAGTACAAAAGAAACTCCTTATGTGGAGTTATCAGAGTTATACAAAAGTACTATATCTAACGGATTTGCAGCTATACATTCTAACTTTTCATTTTTAAATACAATATACACCTACATAATCATAAGGTGGAAATAAATAACTAGATAACTAAGGAGCCGCCTGCTCAAACATCATCTTCAAAGAGCTCCAAAGAGAAACCTGCTACTCTCGGACTACTCAAATATAATTAAGTACCTGAGATTTTAGGGAAAATAAACAACTCGGGTCAGACCAAATATGTAACGACCCGTAAAATTTCAACTGTTTTAATAACGTTATTAATTGAAATTTTGTGAAATTTTAAACGATAAAATTTTGAAATATAAATTTGATATTTGGAATGCGTCTAGTTAGACATAGCAACTGGTAAATTTTCGTCCGAAAATATGAAAGTTTATTTCGCGCGTAAATTTACTTCAATTTAATCGGTTAAAAAGCGATGAAAATAAAATGTTTTCAAAACCTAAATATTTTTACATAGAAAAATTCTAAACCATCTTCTGAGCAAACGTCATTTTTCGTTTTTCAAAATTCGGACATCTTTAGCTCCGTCGATCTTATTTTTCTGTGTTTTTCGTGCATTTTCCATAGTAGAAAAATTTGAATTTTTATAATTCAATCATACCACTGATATCTGTATACCATTTTGATCGTCTCATCGTGTTGATCTCCGCAGTATATTCGATTGTAAATTTCGGAGTCCGTTGTGCGGCGTGATATGCGAAACGCCTAGCATATCGGTTCCGCAACTGAGTCTTTTGGGTTCCTACCCTTCCATGCCCTACCGTGCCAACCAACAGCTGTCAACAATAAATGTCTTCGGCTATTCCCTATTTCTCATAAATTTTATATTGACCGTTGCTTGAACCCTGTTCACTTTCCTTCCTCATTTGCATTTCTAATTCCTACGTCAGTAAAGGAAAGAAATGCATCCAACTTTAAACACAATCTCCTCTATTCTACTGTAGCCAAATTCCAAAGTTTTCCTCTACAAACTTTCACCTGTTCCTCTCCCCTATCCCCTAACTATTCTTGTGACGACCGCCCATGACTCTGCACCTAATCTAGAGATAGCGCGCTGTAAAGTGTGCCCGGCGACCATGGACGATTGTCAGGGTAGATTAAAACAATAGAATCCATCGTATTACTCATAGCGCATGGACAAAATACAATAGAACATATGTATAGTGAAGCTTTACAGAACAAAATGCCGTCATATAAAACTCCATAATAGTTGAATACAAACATCCAAATAGTCAATACATCAAGCCTCACTACATATCTCTCAGAGAATACAAAACAGCGGAACATCCAGTACATATAATAAGAAGATAATATGCAACCCTCCAGCTCGTCTTCGATATCAGCATCGAGAGAAGAGAACAGCACCTGTCACCTGCTACCTAGTCTGCCCGTCCCAAAAATGGACGAACAGCCCAAGGCAATAAGAATTAAAACATAAAGCCTTGAGTCAGACAACAGTCTTAGTGAGCAGTAAATTAACTAACAACATACCAAAAGAGCATAAAGGAAAAGGAACAGGAATACAACCCTCCCACTCCAACCTCATTCTACAGTGATAGCCCCCAGACACACACTAAACAGAAGCAACATGGCAGAGCATACAATTTAAAGTAAAGTAATAATCACTCGAGTCAAGGGCGATGTTTTCCAAGTACCAAGGCCTAAATCAGATAAGCACCCAGAAAATACCGCTCTTGAGTCCGAATGACGATACAACCAAACATCCATGACTCTGGCTATCACTGTTATCATTGCTTCGATATCACCGTTAATTGAATGACCGGCACATTCTTTCAGCCGTCCGTCAAGGGCTAATGGAAACCCCGGTTCTAGACATAACTCCCGCACGTCGTCGCAGCCCGTGCCTAGGACTATCGAATTTGCCCAGAGTACTCGACCATCAACAGTTGGCCGTTGGGACTATCGAATCTGCCCAAACGTACTCTTGCTTAGAGCATGCTAGAACCTTCAACAACGATGCTATCCAAGCCTCCTAGTCATCCTCCTCGACGACTATTCTCATATCCATTCATTATCCTCAACTCGAATCATATCACCGAGTTATCAACATGCTTGGAATGATCCCGTCTGGATTAGACCAAGTCTTCATCACATGATTGCCTTGCTTCATCACATCCTTGCAAAGCCTCATCTCAACATCACATCATCAAATCTACGCATAAGAGCTTCATCATCCCACTACATATGCCACGAGCAGCTTACCCAATTCAAGAGCCTTTCTCCTAGCTTTTGAATCATCTTCGGCCACCTTGTCTAAAACCAATCAACAATCATCTAATTCACAGCAATCAATCATGTCAAACATCAATCCAAGTAACCAAGCATTCAAATATAAGCAAAATGAACAATTATAACAATAATGGCAATTTCGTAATTAAGGAGTTGAAAGTCTAACAAACATGAAAACATGAGAATTATCTCTACAACTTGATGAATGAACTTGCATAGGTTAATCACATACAAAAATGGTTGTCAGATCATCATGAACAATGGATCTACATGGATCTACACTTAGGATGAAGAAAATGCATAGAAATCACTATTTTAACACCAAATCAAGCCAACAATCCGATCTACTCCTTTGGATCCGTGTGAGAGATAATCACCACTCACCAAATCACCTAAACAATCCCAAATCAACGCGCTTCAGATCTGGACAGCGAAGGATCAAGCTTGATCTATCACGAATCCGCTTCAAACGGAGAAATCTCACTTCAAAGGATGAAGATCTTCAACTTTAGCTCTTGGATCTTCAATATTGATCTTCGATTTGGATGAATGGAATCACTAGATTAGAGTGGAGAAAAGAAGTGAAGAAGTGTAGAAGTCGAGCTCTCAAAATGGCAGCACTTCGTCGCTTCGAAATCCGGATCCCAAAAATGAAGCCAACCCCCTTCTATTTATAGGCAGAAAATCTCTTAAGTCGTAACTCGGTATTAGGTCGTCTCCGACCTATGACCTAAGACCTTGCCGACCTAAAACCCATACGACCTAACAGCTCTTCGACCTAATAGATATGCACGTGCGCCCCAACTCCTACGACCTAACACTTCTGCGCATCCAAGCACCCAGTGACCTACGACCTAACGCAACACGCGACTTAACACAGATCGCGACCTAACACTTAGACGCGACTTAACAATAGGTACGACCTAACACTTAGACAAAACCTAGCGACCTAACGCAGACTGCCTCTACGACCTACGACTTATAAAACCTTGCGACCTAACAACTTAGCAACCCACGCGACCTAACAGCGTTACGACCTAACACTTAAGCCAACCACTCCGACTTAGTCCACATGACCAGATACTTACCCCTTAGGTCGTCCAACGACTTAACTACTAAGTCATTAACCAGCTTACCAGCTTATTTCTTAGGTCGGTCAATCCCATAGGTCGATCACTCTACTAAGTCGCTAACCCGGTAACCACTAGGTTGCTAACTCCACTAGGTCTGCCATTCCTTAAGTCGTCGACACTTAGGTCGCTTAATATTCTATAGGTCGCTCCAACTAACCCATGACCTAAACCCACATACGACTTAAGACAATACGACCTATTTCTTAACTCGGTCCTAACCTTAAGTCGTCTACTATCTTAAGTCGGTCAACTTCTTAGGTCGTCTACTACTGGGTCGTTAACTCGCTAACTCGCCCAACCGACCTAACTTCTCTACGCTCTAAGTCATTGCCGACCTAACTGCCTTAACTCGCTAACTCGTCCAAAACTCCTAAGTCGGCTACGACTTATGACTTAGGCAAAATTCTGCCAAAATCTGAAACGACTTAAAAATGATGACAAATTCCAGATTCTAACGAACTTTTCGATCCGTAAAAATACGGGTCGTTACATTCTCTCCCCCTTAGGAATTTCGCCCCCGAAATTCCAAGAAAACAAAGCAATCAAAGACTATTCTGTACGCCTACCATCCATAACAATCAACAAAACATGCATCCAATTCTAGCTTAGCGTACAGAATTCTAAAACTAGAACAAGTTACAATATCGTGAGATGACACGACACCTCAGGGCCATACCTTGAAGAGTTCAGGATGAGCTGCTTTCATCCTTTCTTCCACCTCCCACGTACAGTCGTTATCATCGTCACTCCATTGTATCTTGCGCAACTTAACTATCTTCCTCCTAAGCTGTTTCGTGTCGGTTTCAACAACACGAAGTGGCTTACGAGGTCTTCTATCGACTGGATCAACTTCGAAATCTTCACAGCTATCAGCAGAAACCACGGTATTCGAGTCGTGCACATACTTCCGTAGATATGATACATGAAAAACATTGTGCACACTCGACATCTTCTCAGGTAATTCCAGTCTATAGGCGAGCTTTCCAATTCGCTCGATGATCGGGAATGGTCCGACAAATCTCGGAGTCAATTTTCCTTTCTTCCCGAATCGGATAACATTCTTCAGTGGAGAAATCTTCACAAAAACCATATCTCCTACGTCAAATTCCAAATCCTTTCGACGCTTATCAGCATAACTCTTCTGACGGTCTTGGGCTGCCTTCATTCGTTGCCGAATGATCTCTATACAATCTGAAGTCTGCCGAATCATCTCTGGCCCAAGTATCAGCTTTTCTCCAGTTTCCAACCAACATGTCGGAGAGTTACACGGTCTTCCATACAATGCCTCATACGGTGCCATACCAATGCTTGACTGGTAACTGTTGTTGTACGCAAACTCCACCAAATGAAGGTGATCTTCCCATGATCCTCCGAAGTCCAAAACACATGCTCTAAGAAGATCTTCCAAAACTCGGTTGACTCTCTCGGTCTGACCATCTGTTTGAGGGTGATAAGCTGTACTCAAACACAACTCGGTTCCCAAAACTTCATGGAAGCTCTTCCAAAATCCACTAGTGAATAATGGGTCTCGATCGCTCACTATACTCTTCGGAATACCATGGAATCGAACTATCCACTTAACATACAACTCAGCCAACTTTGATGCAGTCCTAGTCGATCGAACAGGAATGAATCTTGCGCTCTTAGTCAGACGATCTACAATGACCCAAATCCCTTCATTTCCCGTTCTTGTTTTAGGTAGTCCATCAATAAAATCCATCGATATCTGCTCCCACTTCCATGTAGGAACTTCTAATGGCTGAAGCAATCCACTTGGCTTCTTCTGTTCGGCTTTTACCAACTGGCAGTTCATACACTTGGAAATAAAATTTCCAACATCCTTCTTCATACCTTCCCAGTAGTAGGTTCTCTTCATATCCCGATACATCTTATTTCCACCTGGATGAATTGTCAGCTTTGAGTGATGACTTTCCTTCAGAACTTCACTCCTCAATTCATCTATATCGGGAAAAACTAGTCGTCCTTGCTTCCGAAGCCAACCCTCTCGATCGACCTCGAATCCTTTATCCTTTTCTGGATCCAATCCAGATTCCAAATCACGGATAATCCTGACAAGCTTATCATCTCTCTTTTGGCTCTCGCCAATTCTTTCCACAAGAGAAGGTCTTATCGATAAGTTTGCCAACATCTCAGGTTCCAATTCGCATCTAGGCCTGAAGTCAAATCCAGCTAAATACTCGAGATTCTTCCATTCTGAAAACATGGCTCCCAATCTTGCATGTCTTCGACTTAACGCATCTTCCACCGCATTACCTTTTCCCGGAGTATAAGCTATACCAAAATCATATGATGCTAAAAACTCTAGCCAACGTTGCTGCCGAAGATTCAAATCCTTTTGGGAGAAAAGATACTTTAACGACTTATGATATGTAAACAACTCGAATCGAACTCCCAACAGATAATGTCTCCACATCTTCAGAGCAAATACAATCGCCGCTAATTCCAAATCATGAGTCAGGTAATTCCTTTCATGCGGCTTCAGTTGTCGACTTGCATACGCAACAACTTTATCCCTCTGCATCAGCACTGCTCCAAGTCCAGTACCACATGCGTCGGTGTAAACCACCATCTCATCATTCCCACTTGGAATAGTCAAAACAGGAGCACTTGTCAATCTTTCTTTCAGGATTCCGAAAGCCTGCTCACACTTAGCATCCCAACTGAACACTTGGTTCTTCTTCGTCAATCCTGTTAACGGTGCAGCTATCTTGGAGAAATCTTTGATAAACCGTCGATAATATCCTGCTAATCCAAGAAAACTTCTCACATCAGATGCATTCTTAGGTCTAACCCAATCCTGGATTGCTGCCACCTTAGCGGGATCAACCGCTATTCCATTTCCAGAAATCACATGGCCTAAGAACCTCACTTCACTCTTCCAGAAGTGACACTTCGAAAACTTAGCCTTCAGCTGATGTTTCCGCAAGATTTCCAAAACAATACGCAAGTGCGTCTTGTGCTCCTCTTCCGTTCTGGAATAAATCAGAATATCATCCACGAACACAAGTACGAACTTGTTCAACTGATCTCTGAACACTCTATTCATAAGATCCACAAAATATGCTGGCGCGTTAGTCAATCCAAACGGCATTACCAGCCACTCAAAGAAACCCGATGGTGTCCGAAAAGCAGTCTTCGGCACACTATCCTTAGCCACTCTCAACTGGTGAAATCCCGTTGCCAAATCCATCTGAGAAAACACCTTGGCTTCGTGAAGCTGATCAAACAAGTCATCTATTCTCGGCAACGGATACTTGTTCTTCTTAGTCACCTTATTCAGCTCACGATAATCCACACACAATCTCAACGACCCATCTGCCTTGGTTGCAAACACAACTGGTGCACCCCACTCGGACACACTACGCCGAATGAATCCTTTCTGCAAAAGATCATCAACTTGCACCCTCAACTCCTGCTGTTCCCTAGGCGCCATCTGCCTAAGAGGCATCACAACAGGTCTGGCTCCTTCAACTAGATCTATACGAAACTCGATCTCTCTATGCGGCGGCAACCCTTTGACTTCGTCAAAGACATCCTCGAATCCTTTAGCGATCGGCACTGATGACAGTCCATCCCGTGGAACAACCAGCGAATACATGAAGCTCATGAAGACGCCTTCTTCATGCTTACATCGTATCACAACCTTTCGCCCCTCCACATTCTCGACTGTCACTTCCAACCTCTCGCAATCAACCTTTGCCGCATACTTCCTAAGCCAGTCCATACCCAAAATAATTCCGAACCCCGCAAAGTTCAGAACAAAGCAATCACAAACAAAAGAGCAACCATGACTCGATACAACTAGACCACGGCATAACATACACAAACAAGACGAACCCCCAACTGGATTAGTCACAATCAATGGCCTATCAACAATATCCGGCTTCAAATCTAACCGGTCTACGAGTTCATTACAAACAAACGAATGCGACGCTCCAGTATCAAACAAAACTCTAACTGGAACACCACATAGGAAAAGAGCACCTTGAACAACCACACTCTTTCCTTTCTCTTCAGCAGTAGGAGCTTTTGAAGACGAAGGAACAGCTCCCAAAGCATAAGCTTGCACAATCTGCTTGTCCTTCCTCGGTTCTGGACAATTCTTCCTGATGTGCCCTGGCTTGTCACAGTTGTGACACTTCATTGGCACCTTCGGATTCTTAAAATCCTTAGAGAAATGGCCCTTCTGCTGACAATTGTAGCAAGTCACCTCGCCTTTCGGCTTCTTCTGGCCATCCTTACCCTTCTGCTGCTGCTGCTTCCTCTTCTGGTTTCCACCCTGCTGCGGTTTAGACTCTCCCCTGGTAACAGCAACAACAGGTCCTTCCTTAGGAAACAGACTCTCATGCCTAAGAGCTTTCTCCACAAGCTTCTCAAATGAATCGTCCAAATGATCCACCAATTGTCTCCCAAGATAACTGTCTAGGCCTGTCACAAACTTCTCATTCTTCTGATAAGCAGACTCAATATACGACCGGGCATACTTGGACAAAGCTTCGAACTCAGAAACATACTCAAAAACTGATCTTCCACCTTGCTTGAGCTCCACAAACTTCTTGAACAGAACAGACTTCTGAGCTGTAGAAATGAACTTAGCTTCAAACCTAACTTGGAATTGCTCCCAAGTAATCTCTTCCTCCGCAGTATTGATGGTAATAGAGTTCCACCAATCAGAGGCTCTCCCTTGAAGCTGTCTTGATGCCAACTTCCTCTTAGTTGCATCATCAATTCCTAAATCACCAAAGATCCTTCTACAAGCATCTATCCATCTCTGGACTTCAATAGTTGATTCTGTTCCCAAGAAAACCTTCCCTCCAAGAGCAGTATAATCCTTGCACAACTTAGCGAAATCCACAGGTTTCGGAGTTTGGACTTGAACTCCAACATCAACTGTTGCCCCCGGAACTGGTATCCTTCTAATGATCGAAGTCATCGTAGCTTCGAACATAGCTGCATAGTTAGCAGCCCCCTCAGTAGCACGACCTTCCCTAGCAGCTGGTCTCCCTCTTCGACTCATTCTCAATATCTATAAAAAGGAATGATTAGAACATCTAGAGAAACAACTGCACAAAGGACTAACTTACTTTTAAGCTACTATATTATATATAGTAATCATCCATCAAATTACAATTACGTATCTCATACGTAGTTACGACAGCGAGCGTTGGGTAAAATCGATTAACCTTGCTCTGATACCAAATGTGACGACCGCCCATGACTCTGCACCTAATCTAGAGATAGCGCGCTGTAAAGTGTGCCCGGCGACCATGGACGATTGTCAGGGTAGATTAAAACAATAGAATCTATCGTATTACTCACAGCGCATGGACAAAATACAATAGAACATATGTATAGTGAAGCTTTACAGAACAAAATGCCATCATATAAAACTCCATAATAGTTGAATACAAACATCCAAATAGTCAATACATCAAGCCTCACTACATATCTCTCAGAGAATACAAAACAGCGGAACATCCAGTACATATAATAAGAAGATAATATGCAACCCTCCAGCTCGTCTTCGATATCAGCATCGAGAGAAGAGAACAACACCTGTCACCTGCTACCTAGTCTGCCCGTCCCAAAAATGGACGAACAGCCCAAGGCAATAAGAATTAAAACATAAAGCCTTGAGTCAGACAACAGTCTTAGTGAGCAGTAACTTAACTAACAACATACCAAAAGAGCATAAAGGAAAAGGAACAGGAATACAACCCTCCCACTCCAACCTCATTCTACAGTGATAGCCCCCAGACACACACTAAACAGAAGCAACATGGCAGAGCATACAATTTAAAGTAAAGTAATAATCACTCGAGTCAAGGGCGATGTTTTCCAAGTACCAAGGCCTAAATCAGATAAGCACCCAGAAAATACCGCTCTTGAGTCCGAATGACGATACAACCAAACATCCATGACTCTGGCTATCACTGTTATCATTGCTTCGATATCACCGTTAATTGAATGACCAGCACATTCTTTCAGCCGTCCATCAAGGGCTAATGGAAACCCCGGTTCTAGACATAACTCCCGCACGTCGTCGCAGCCCGTGCCTAGGACTATCGAATCTGCCCAGAGTACTCGACCATCAACAGTTGGCCGTTGGGACTATCAAATCTGCCCAAACGTACTCTTGCTTAGAGCATGCTAGAACCTTCAACAACGATGCTATCCAAGCCTCCTAGTCATCCTCCTCGACGACTATTCTCATATCCATTCATTATCCTCAACTCAAATCATATCACCTAGTTATCAACATGCTTGGAATGATCCCGTCTGGATTAGACCAAGTCTTCATCACATGATTGCCTTGCTTCATCACATCCTTGCAAAGCCTCATCTCAACATCACATCATCAAATCTACGCATAAGAGCTTCATCATCCCGCTACATATGCCACGAGCAGCTTACCCAATTCAAGAGCCTTTCTCCTAGCTTTTGAATCATCTTCGGCCACCTTGTCTAAAACCAATCAACAATCATCTAATTCACAGCAATCAATCATGTCAAACATCAATCCAAGCAACCAAACATTCAAATATAAGCAAAATGAACAATTATAACAATAATGGCAATTTCGTAATTAAGGAGTTGAAAGTCTAACAAACATGAAAACATGAGAATTATCTCTACAACTTGATGAATGAACTTGCATAGGTTAATCACATACAAAAATGGTTGTCAAATCATCATGAACAATGGATCTACATGGATCTACACTTAGGATGAAGAAAATGCATAGAAATCACTATTTTAACACCAAATCAAGCCAACAATCTGATCTACTCCTTTGGATCCGTGTGAGAGATAATCACCACTCACCAAATCACCTAAACAACCCCAAATCAACACGCTTCAGATCTGGACAGCGAAGGATCAAGCTTGATCTATCACGAATCCGCTTCAAACGGAGAAATCTCACTTCAAAGGATAAAGATCTTCAACTTTAGCTCTTGGATCTTCAATCTTGATCTTCGATTTGGATGAATGGAATCACTAGATTAGAGTGGAGAAAAGAAGTGAATAAGTGTAGAAGTCGAGCTCTCAAAATGGCAGCACTTCGTCGCTTCGAAATCCGGATCCCAAAAATGAAGCCAACCCCCTTCTATTTATAGGCAGAAAATCTCTTAAGTCGTAACTCGGTATTAGGTCGTCTCCGACCTACGACCTAAGACCTTGCCGACCTAAAACCCATACGACCTAACAGCTCTTCGACCTAACAGATATGCACGTGCGCCCCAACTCCTACGACCTAACACTTCTGCGCATCCAAGCACCCAACGACCTACGACCTAACGCAACACGCGACTTAACACAGATCGCGACCTAACACTTAGACGCGACTTAACAATAGGTACGACCTAACACTTAGACAAAACCTAGCGACCTAACGCAGACTGCCTCTATGACCTACGACTTATAAAACCTTGCGACCTAACAACTTAGCAACCCACGCGACCTAACAGCGTTACGACCTAACACTTAAGCCAACCACTTCGACTTAGTCCACATGACCAGATACTTACCCCTTAGGTCGTCCAACGACTTAACTACTAAGTCGTTAACCAGCTTACCAGCTTATTTCTTAGGTCGGTCAATCCCATAGGTCCCTCACTCTACTAAGTCGCTAACCCGGTAACCACTAGGTTGCTAACTCCACTAGGTCTGCCATTCCTTAAGTCGTCGACACTTAGGTCGCTTAATATTCTATAGGTCGCTCCAACTAACCCACGACCTAAACCCACATACGACTTAAGGCAATACGACCTATTTCTTAACTCGGTCCTAACCTTAAGTCGTCTACTATCTTAAGTCGGTCAACTTCTTAGGTCGTCTACTACTGGGTCGTTAACTCGCTAACTCGCCCAACCGACCTAACTTCTCTACGCTCTAAGTCGTTGCCGACCTAACTGCCTTAACTCGCTAACTCGTCCAAAACTCCTAAGTCGGCTACGACTTAGGACTTAGGCAAAATTCTGCCAAAATCTGAAACGACTTTAAAATGCTGACAAATTCCAGATTCTAACGAACTTTTCGATCCGTAAAAATACGGGTCGTTACAATTCTAAAGACCTCAGCCATAAACTTCACTGACCGACATCTCCAGTTCTCCCGCACTCACTACCTCCGGCCTCGACACCCAGCACCTTCTGCCCACCACAACCCGACCCATCGGCAGCAGCACACCTACTCAATAACCGCGTCGACTCCTTCCCCGTCCTCCTAGGTTCGACTGACCAAAGCTTACTCGCCTGGCCGAGATCTCCCCCTACCCACCTCCGCTCGACCACTTCCCAAACCCGCCCTCTATCACCTCACCAGCAGCCCGCCTCCATTCCAGCCTGGCCGAGCATCTCTTTCCCTCTTTCTCTTTCTTTTGTAAGTTTAAATATTATATTATGTAAAGGTTTGTTTATATATAAATGGAGTATTGTATTTTGTATATATATATTTATACATATTTGTCCTGTGTGTTTATATGCGAAGTGTTATATATATATTCGGTTACATCTATTTTGGTTTGCAAAGTTAATATATATGTAAGTATTTTGGTCTACATATACAACACAAATATATACCTATGGTCTGCATACACTTGAATATCATTCACAGGTAGTTGTTGCATAGATGAATAGCTTTCATATGTTGTTGTTATTTAATTGGATATAGGTAGTAGTGTTGTTGTCTGTATAATATGATATAAGTATATATGCTTTATACAAAGTTACTATATTTGCATGCTGTATAGCTCCTAGTATTTTATAAGCCTAAGTCATTTATATATGTTATTACTAAGTTGATAAGCCTGTACATATAGGTTATTTTAGTCTGCATGTATATCTCTTCATTTCCAAATTTTGATAAGTATATCTAGTATGTACGAAAGCTTCTAGTCTGCATACTTTTGTTCCTTTTTGTTTACGTACTTCCATTTTGTTTGAGTATAAATTTATATTAGTTTACAATATATTAGTAATTGAACAATCTGTAGAGTTTTATAAACTACTTATGTTAGTACTTTAATATAGATTTTTGTTGGATATTGGTTTTAAAGATATATGTATATACATAAGTTTTATATATATCTATTTATGTAATCTGTTTGTTGTATGTTTCTATTTGGTATGAGTTTATAAATATAGTTTTCTTTTCTTTCAACAGTTTGCAGTTGATAAGGCTTCAGATTTTATATCATCTATTTCAAATTTTTGCTTTTAATTGTTTGCGTATGTGATAACATGAGTTTATATGTATAGTTTTCGAAATAACAGCAGTTAGACTACATGTTCACGATATCATATCTCACTCATGTTTTATCGGAATGGGTTGATTTTATTTTTAAAAAAGAGTCGAAGTTACCTAGTTTATGCCTGTCAAATTTCATGTAACGACCCTTAAATTTCGACCATTTAATTTGTTAATTTAAATTGATTTTTGTAATTTAATGTAGAAAGAAATGAAAATATTATAATTTATATTGGAGCGAATGTTAGGAATTAAAGGTTGCATTGGTAAATAAAATAAATTCTTGACAATTGGAATGAAATCCAATTGAAGAAATAGTGGAAACCATTATAATTGGTTAATTAAACTTGATTTGGTAATTAATGCTGGAAGAAATAAATTGGAAATAGTATTAATGAAATAATAACTGAATTTAATTGCAACTATACAAATGGAAGTAAATTTGAGTAAGTGGATGTCAATATTGAATAAATTAATGGATATAAAATCTAAATGAATGTTTGGATAGAACATAAGTGAATGCATCGGTAGTATGGAAATAAATGCCAACATTTAATTGTAATGGCATATAAGGGATAAAGGAAAGGATTAAATTGATTTATGCAATAAAACATTGTAACGGTATTTGTTCGTAAATTTAGGTAATAAGGTAGTACGTTATTTGGAAATAAATTTAAGGGTAATAACAACTATTATAAATTACCTAATTAATTGGTCAATGAATTTATTTGGAATTAAAGTTCATTTAAATGTTAAGTAATTATGATGTTATTATTTATAATAAACGTTACTCTAATAATTAATAGTATAGTAACGGAAGTGGGAATGTAAATTTTTAGAAGCATAAATTTACTTTAGGTAGTAATTGAGAGATTGTGAAATAAGTTCAAATTAAGTTAATTGAGAAATTAATAAGTAAAGTATGTAAAGTAATTAATTGAATGTAAATTTAATGTTGTAAATTTTTATAGAAAGTAAAGTATTTTAAAACCTTAATTAATGCATTTAATTGATAGAAGTACATTCAGGAATATAATATTTATTCTAATTAATGTAAATAGGTGTAAATTAATGCAAGGAAATAAATTTAGCGTCATATATTGGATAGAGTAGTTATTTCACAAAAAGTGGAAATAAAAGAGTTAATACGAATAAAGGTGAAATTGGAAGATTTATGTAACAAAACATAAACAAAGGTTAAATATGTTATAGGATAATAATTTGTTGAATAATAAGAATGGGAATTAAGATTTGTTTATTTAATTGAATTTAAATTAGGAAAATTTGGTCATTGAAATTTAATTGGAATTAAGTGTTAAATTTTACGTTAATAGAGATTTAAACTGAAATTCAAGAATATTAAAATAATAGTTTTGAACCCAACATTGAATCCATCTACTTAAAAATTTATAGATGGAATAATCATTGATATTTAATTTAATAGAAATTTTGGGAACTTAATTTATAATTTTGAATATAATGAAATAGAAGATTTGACACTGCAATTTATAGATTTATCAACTCTAAAATGGACATAAAGATTTGTTTAAATCATTGTAAATAATTGAGAAATATAAGGTGATAAAATTTGTGAGTTTAAAATTTAAAATTTGGAAGTTGATTTAATAATAAATTTTAATTTATTTAATTAATATAAAAATAGCAATTTTGGCCACTGACTCGGATTTCGACGAAACCAGTTTCATCGGATCCGTAACGGTGAATGTAACAACCCAGTATTTTGTACCAATTAAATTTCGTCTCTAGACGATTGAAATCGATTGTTAAGTGCTATTGCAGATTTGAATCGATTTAAATCCTTTTTAGAGTTGTGAAATTCTTTTATAAAATAGTTTGGGCTTTGAAACTTGTTTTGGCCCATGCTTTTTCCTTTTGCCGTGATAAAATAAAATAAAAAAATAAAATAAAATAAACCGTTCCCTCCTCTTTAAACTTATCATTCGAAACCCTACATTATAATCGAACGAAGAAAATAAATAATGGCTGCTCCTTCAATTCTCGCGTTCGTTCCTGTGAGTCTTGCTATGGCTTCGGCCTTGCTTTTGGGTTCTTGGAGATTCGCTAGGACTTTGGCCTTTAGCAGATTAGGGCTTCGTTCTCCTCGTTCCAAACTGGTGAAATTGGGGCTTTCGATTCCCCGTTGCTCTCGGTTGCCACGTCGAAGAAGGTGAGTAAATTATACTACTCACATCTAATTCAGAGTCATTGTTTTTGGTTTCTTGGTTTTCATGAGTTTTGATTTCGGTTGGAAATTGTTGTTTTGGATTCCCTGGCCTTCGAATTGATTCATTTGGTCTTCGGCCATTTATCTCTTTGTGAAACTCATTACTGAGTATTTTAAAACCCCTTACCTTGAATACGGCCTGGTCTGCATTTGAATTCGTTGGTGTTACCTGACATTTGGATTTGACCTTGTGACATCATTTTATTGCACTTGAGTTGAATCCTGTATATGGGTTAGTTGCTGTGCACTTGAGTCAGTGACATTGATATCTTTAGCTTGTTCGACACACGGCTTCGATCATTTTGAAACTTGTCTGTATATCATTACTTTGAAACTTTATCGACTTGATCATTTAACATCACCTGACTTCGGTCATTTTAATGTTGTGATAATATGTGACTTTTGGTAGCACTGGCTTTGAATTGGATTTGTTCGAATTGTTTATTTTGAAACTACTGGCTCTGTCTTTGTTCAAAACTGCTATTACATTTGACTTCGGTCATTTCTTGGATCTGCAGTTTGAATATCATGTTTGCACTGCGTATGTATAATCGCTTCTAGTATCATATGAGGTTGCATTTGTATTGTTCCTGACTTCGTCTCGGTGCTCTTCGAAAGTGATTCTGTTTGACTTTGGCCATATAGTTTACTGCCCCTGACAACATTTGTTCGCCTTTACCTAGCTTCGATTTATGTTGTTGTTTATGTGATGAATTTGGGCTTTCAGGGTGAACTTGGCGCATTGCTTCGAGTTATATACTTGAGCTTCTCTGTGCGTGGTGCATATCACCTTTACCCCTTGAGTCATTCAGCTTGTATTTATGTTCGTGAATGCTTGCTGCCTTAACTTGTTGCACTATAACTATTAAGACAGTGGCATTGATAATTGCATCTTCACTTTCTCTCCATTGTTAAGACTATACTTCTGTTGGCTGCTTTGTAGCTGCTAGATGTCTTAGTTTTGTTGGTCTTGCCTTGTATCACCTGCTGTTTACTGTAGTCAGTGGTTTATCACTGTCATAGTGATATTGCCGTGACATTTACTTCACCACTTGCCACAAGTCTAGGTAGCTTATCACTTGGTTGCATTGTAGCTTGCATGAATTCATCATTGATTGAGTTTGACTTAGTTTTGATTCTCCTGACCATTTAAAATCTGCTGTTGACTCGAGTTGAATTACATTGGTTGTGATATTTTCTTTTAAACTTTACTGTGAATTTAAGCACTTCTGACTTGAAACATTTCACTGTCTTGACTTCACTTGACTTTGATCTTTGACTTTGATCACCTATTTCGGTGATGATATTGATATCCTTGCTGGAGCTGCTGTACCTGATCGCTTGCATATGCATTCATGTAGAACATATGTGTTATCACCTTGTCTTGGATTAACATTTTGCTGTGAGGTTGGTGTCACTTGATTCAGTGATGTATCGGCATTGCTGTATCTTCATTTTGTTCAAGTGTACTTGTCTTTACTATGTTGATCTGATTCATGATCTTACTGTCACCATTCAAAAAAATATATTGTTGCAGTGAGCTCTTTCGCTGCTGCACTGCCTTGTTCTCGAATCTGATATATTGCATGGATGCCTTGTATCATTTGCATTTTTGTCATTTTGCTTCACTGATGACCTTATTTTTTTTAGAGGCATGTGCAGTTTCATTTTAGCCTCTCTGTCTTTGACGTTGAGGCCATTCATACATGTTGAGTCAGGTCTGCCCATTCTTGTTTCTGTCTTTAGCTGTTCATGTTCCTATGCTTGTTGAAGCTTATGTTGTGGCTTCACTCGTATCTCTTGTGATATCTTTTGAGTCTGTTTACTTTCTGACCAATATGGGTTAGATTTTTTGATTTCTTCGACGTATTAATTACTATTAATACTCGGAATTGTGGTGACTTTATATTCTGTTGTGGCGAGGCAGTGCACGCGTGCGTGCACTGCAGCCACACCGAATTGACAGATTTTAATCGATATCTCTTTTATTCCTAATTCATCGACCTGTTGCGTAATTCGTAGGCTGTATTGGCGAGGCAGTACACGTTAGCGTGTACTGCAGCCAATTAGCTTTGATGTTTTTAAATTGACATTTCAATTGCTTAAACTGCTTTGGATTTCTGTTTTGTGGATTAACAATGTTTAGTGTTATATCTGCCGTTATCCAATTCTCGTATCGAGAGTTGGATATACGAGATTTCTGTGACTGTCATCCATATTGAGATTGATTATTATTGCTTCTATGCGCTAATAACTGAGTTTGAATTAGACTGATCCGGGTATTATTTTCTTGTGAATGTAATACTCGGGTCAGACCGAGTATTTACAGGTTGTAGATTTTTAGCTTTGGGTTGCTGCTAGAGCTATGAAGACTTTTTATATCATTTGAAGTGGTCTTCGTCTTGTTGTAGAAGTCAGTGTGTCTGTTTTAAGATGATAATGTATTCATGTATATTAGTCGATAATGTACTTGTATATATAACTTCTGGAGTCGACAGTTGTAGTTGTATCATTTGTATTGTGTCAAATGTATTGTAACTGATATCAGTTATTGTATATATGAGACTTTTCGTTCCATCTTTATTCCGCATTTATGTTATCTGTGTTATTTTTATATCTATTGTTCTAAACTATTATAGCCACTGTGTAGTAGCTTTGAGTTTGTATCGGTATGTCGGGTTTTCCTCTAAATATGAAATGCAATGTTTTTATTATCTGACATATCGGTGCTCGCACAAGGCAATTACATAGATGGTCGCTCCTCAACAGCCTTATTCTCCGTGCTAGTTGACAGCACTACACCGTAGTGTTCTTGGCTAGCGTGGGTATAGAGGTGGGGCGTCACAGCTTGGTATCAGAGCCTGGGGTTTAGGACAATTATAAAACATAACTTAGATGGAACATGTGTTACAACTATTTGTCGATGTTTATCTCTCATCTTTACATATGATTATTTTTGACAGTTAGGTAAGAATTCCTAACGCTTATTCTTGTGTTTTCGGCTTTGAATTGATTTAGCCGATGTTGATATTGTTTTAATTTGGCAAATTAAAGCCATTTTGACTTTTGGACTTTGTTCCACTTTTGTTCTATGCTATGAGTGTCATTGTGTACCTGTTACACTGTGATGAAAAATAGCTGGACCAGTTGCAAATTGAGTGATTTTGATTTCTCATTCACATCTAGTTTGAATCTCAGCGATTTTGAACTTGATATTTTGTGTTTTCCTCATCTGGATTTCCCTTCGACTTCGGTCACTTTGTTTTTGAGAAATTGCTAATTTCTTGATTCTCAAGACTCTGATTTTGTTTGCCGTTGGTTTCTTTGATAATGATGATTGATTCATTTTGTACTCGACTGCGGCTATTAATTGTTGACTTCGACGTTGACTTGATTCTTACTTTTGTTGAAGTCATTTATGCATTTCTGCTCGATTTGCTTTGTTTTTCCAGTTGATAATTGATTCTTCTTTTCTAATTAGTTGTTATCACCTTTGTCGATTTTGATAACTTCTATTTCTGGAATTTTTGGGTATTCCTACTTTGATGAATTTGGAATCGAATTCTTTGGATTTTATTCACGTCTTCGAATGTGAAATTTTAGTGAACTGACTTGGTTTCCTAATTTAATCGATTCTTGATCATTTCCCCGATTTGTTGCTATCATTTATTAGCAACTTTGATGACATTTTCTTCAGGATTTTTGTGAACATACTTTCTGACGGATTCAATATCGATTTCTTTGGATTCCATTCACATCTCCGTATGTGAATTCTTGTGATTGATTGTTTCTACAATCATTTTTGTGATTTGTCACTTTAAAAATATAAAGGTTTTCTATACTAGTAGTAAATATTAAAATCCTTTTCTCCAAACGATTTCAAAACTATTTTACTATAAAGCTCTTTTTCTTAAACCGTTTTCCAATCTATTAGTATATACAAGCCTTTATTTCACTCGTATGAGAAATTGAATTAAACGGCCTAGTAAAACAAGTGGTATGAAACGCTTGCGTTTACTTCGTCGGTTAGCTCTTGGACTTGTTCGATTGAACTCTTTTTGTGATAATTTCCTAGTGCAGATCTACAATCTGTTCGTAAATATTTGAGTTAAGCAAGTGGTTATGGGACATGAAGCTAAACTCTTATATTTACTAGCTTAGTGTAATCGACACTTCTTTATGATCCATACGATCATTTTTATGATTTAGACTAGCAATGTGCGATGTCTCTCGTCCGTGTGTTCGGACTTGCCTTTCTCGTCCGTGTGTTCGGACTTGCCTTTCCCATCCGTGTGTTCGGAAAAATTAAATGAATAGCTTCCCATCCGTGTGTTCGGAAAATTAAATGGATAGCTTCCCATCCGTGTGTTCGGAAAATTAAATAAATAGCTTCCCATCCGTGTGTTCGGAAAATTAAATGGATAGCTTCCCATCCGTGTGTTCGGAAAATTAAATGAATAGCTTCCCATCTGTGTGTTCGGAAAATTAAATGGATAGCTTCCATGAGATAGCTTCTCGTCCGTGTGCTCGGACTTCCCCTTTCTTTGTGTTTTCTGGATTTCGTGTGTAGATTTCTAGAATTTGTGTTTTCTGGATTTCGTGTGTAGATTTCTAGAATTTGTGTTTTCTGGATTTCGTGTGTAGATTTCTAGAACTTGTGTTTTCTGGATTTCGTGTGTAGATTTCTAGAATTTGTGTTCTCTGGATTTCTTATGATGAAATCTGGAATTTATGCTTCACCAATTTTAATGATTTCTATTGATATGTTTATCAATTTTTGTGTATTGGTGAATTTATATGTGTTGTTGACTTGTTATGAATACAAGTTTAGGGTATGACATCCCTTTTTATCTTTGAGAAGATTCTTGTGACATTTTTGATGAATGAAAATTCATCTGGTATTATATTTTGATGCCAGTTATTTTGATGAGATTTTGACGTGTTAACTTCAGTAACCGTCAATTTTGAAATGGATTTACAAGCGGTTCTCCCGCAATACTGATATTGCTAATTTAATCACGTGTTTTCAAAATTCTTTATTTTTAAAAGTTGTTTCAAAAATATAAATTAAAATTGTTTTCAAAAATTTTTTACAGCTTACATTTTCAAAAGAACGAGGAAGCGATTTAAACATTTCAGAAAAATCGAGGACTATGACCCCTTTCTTTTACTGATTCGCTTAATTCCGGACTTGTCCGCTTGAGAATGTGAAATGTTATTTAAAAAAAAACACACAATTCTGCACTTTCAAGAAAACGATAAAGAGATTTAAACGATTTAGCAAAAGTAAGGAGTATGGAACCATACTTTTACTACTTCGGTTAATTCCGGACTCGTTAATTGAATATTTATGACTTCTGATTATCGTTTTTGATAATCAGATGTTTGTGTTTCTGATTATCGTTTTTGATAATCAGATATTTGTGAAATTTGATTATCGTTTGAGATAATTAAATATTTTTCGATTTGATTAATCGAATATTTGTGTTTCTGATTATCGTTTTTGATAATCAGATATTTGTGAAATTTGATTATCGTTTGAGATAATTAAATATTTTTCGATTTGATTAATCGAATATTTGTGTTTCTGATTATCGTTTTTGATAATCAGATATTTGTGAAATTTGATTATCGTTTGAGATATTTAAATATTTTTCGATTTGATTAATCGAATATTTGTGTTTCTGATTATCGTTTTTGATAATCAGATATTTGTGAAATTTGGTTATCGTTTGAGATAATTAAATATTTTTCGATTTGATAATCGAATCTTTGTGATTTCTGATTATCGTTTTTGATAATCAGATATTTTTGAAAATTCAATCATCGTTTTTGATGATTGAATATTTGCGATTTTGAGATTTGAGCTTCGTCTTTTTCTCTGACGATTCAGGTGAGTAATTCGATTTACTCACATTCAATTCGTGCAGTACGTGATTTCTGCTCTGTTTTTCCTTTTTCTTTTAAATGCTGGAACTCGATTGATTCTTGCTTTTGATAGTCGTCTGATTTTGATTCCTTGATCCCCACGATTGTTGATTCTTTTGATTTGAAGCAGTCGAACCTTTTGATTTCATATCTGACACTTCCTTGATTTCAATACCTTCCTGTTGACCTTTGCTTTGCTTATGCATCCGACATTGCCATGCTCTTATGGTTGTTACCCTTTTATCTATTTATTCCTTATGATTGCGAGGACGCAATTTCTTTAAGGAGGGGAGTCTGTAACAACCCAGTATTTTGTACCAATTAAATTTCGTCTCTAGACGATTGAAATCGATTGTTAAGTGCTATTGCAGATTTGAATCGATTTAAATCCTTTTTAGAGTTGTGAAATTCTTTTATAAAATAGTTTGGGCTTTGAAACTTGTTTTGGCCCATGCTTTTTCCTTTTGCCGTGATAAAAAAAAATAAAAAAATAAAATAAAATAAACCGTTCCCTCCTCTTTAAACTTATCATTCGAAACCCTACATTATAATCGAACGAAGAAAATAAATAATGGCTGCTCCTTCAATTCTCGCGTTCGTTCCTGTGAGTCTTGCTATGGCTTCGGCCTTGCTTTTGGGTTCTTGGAGATTCGCTAGGACTTTGGCCTTTAGCAGATTAGGGCTTCGTTCTCCTCGTTCCAAACTGGTGAAATTGGGGCTTTCGATTCCCCGTTGCTCTCGGTTGCCACGTCGAAGAAGGTGAGTAAATTATACTACTCACATCTAATTCAGAGTCATTGTTTTTGGTTTCTTGGTTTTCATGAGTTTTGATTTCGGTTGGAAATTGTTGTTTTGGATTCCCTGGCCTTCGAATTGATTCATTTGGTCTTCGGCCATTTATCTCTTTGTGAAACTCATTACTGAGTATTTTAAAACCCCTTACCTTGAATACGGCCTGGTCTGCATTTGAATTCGTTGGTGTTACCTGACATTTGGATTTGACCTTGTGACATCATTTTATTGCACTTGAGTTGAATCCTATATATGGGTTAGTTGCTGTGCACTTGAGTCAGTGACATTGATATCTTTAGCTTGTTCGACACACGGCTTCGATCATTTTGAAACTTGTCTGTATATCATTAATTTGAAACTTTATCGACTTGATCATTTAACATCACCTGACTTCGGTCATTTTAATGTTGTGATAATATGTGACTTTTGGTAGCACTGGCTTTGAATTGGATTTGTTCCAATTGTTTATTTTGAAACTACTGGCTCTGTCTTTGTTCAAAACTGCTATTACATTTGACTTCGGTCATTTCTTGGATCTGCAGTTTGAATATCATGTTTGCACTGCGTATGTATAATCGCTTCTAGTATCACTTGAGGTTGCATTTGTATTGTTCCTGACTTCGTCTCGGTGCTCTTCGAAAGTGATTCTGTTTGACTTTGGCCATATAGTTTACTGCCCCTGACAACATTTGTTCGCCTTCACCTAGCTTCGATTTATGTTGTTGTTTATGTGATGAATTTGGGCTTTCAGGGTGAACTTGGCGCATTGCTTCGAGTTATATACTTGAGCTTCTCTGTGCGTGGTGCATATCACCTTTACCCCTTGAGTCATTCAGCTTGTATTTATGTTCGTGAATGCTTGCTGCCTTAACTTGTTGCACTATAACTATTAAGACAGTGGCATTGATAATTGCATCTTCACTTTCTCTCCATTGTTAAGACTATACTTCTGTTGGCTGCTTTGTAGCTGCTAGATGTCTTAGTTTTGTTGGTCTTGCCTTGTATCACCTGCTGTTTACTGTAGTCAGTGGTTTATCACTGTCATAGTGATATTGCCGTGACATTTACTTCACCACTTGCCACAAGTCTAGGTAGCTTATCACTTGGTTGCATTGTAGCTTGCGTGAATTCATCATTGATTGAGTTTGACTTAGTTTTGATTCTCCTGACCATTTAAAAACTGTTGTTGACTCGAGTTGAATTACATTGGTTGTGATATTTTCTTTTAAACTTTACTGTGAATTTAAGCACTTCTGACTTGAAACATTTCACTGTCTTGACTTCACTTGACTTTGATCTTTGACTTTGATCACCTATTTCGGTGATGATATTGATATCCTTGCTGGAGCTGCTGTACCTGATCGCTTGCATATGCATTCATGTAGAACATATGTGTTATCACCTTGTCTTGGATTAACATTTTGCTGTGAGGTTGGTGTCACTTGATTCAGTGATGTATCGGCATTGCTGTATCTTCATTTTGTTCAAGTGTACTTGTCTTTACTATGTTGATCTGATTCATGATCTTACTGTCACCATTCAAAAAAAAATATTGTTGCAGTGAGCTCTTTCGCTGCTGCACTGCCTTGTTCTCGAATCTGATATATTGCATGGATGCCTTGTATCATTTGCATTTTTGTCATTTTGCTTCACTGATGACCTTATTTTTTTTAGAGGCATGTGCAGTTTCATTTTAGCCTCTCTGTCTTTGACGTTGAGGCCATTCATACATGTTGAGTCAGGTCTGCCCATTCTTGTTTCTGTCTTTAGTTGTTCATGTTCCTATGCTTGTTGAAGCTTATGTTGTGGCTTCACTCGTATCTCTTGTGATATCTTTTGAGTCTGTTTACTTTCTGACCAATATGGGTTAGATTTTTTGATTTCTTCGACGTATTAATTACTATTAATACTCGGAATTGTGGTGACTTTATATTCTGTTGTGGCGAGGCAGTGCACGCGTGCGTGCACTGCAGCCACACCGAATTGACAGATTTTAATCGATATCTCTTTTATTCCTAATTCATCGACCTGTTGCGTAATTCGTAGGCTGTATTGGCGAGGCAGTACACGTTAGCGTGTACTGCAGCCAATTAGCTTTGATGTTTTTAAATTGACATTTCAATTGCTTAAACTGCTTTGGATTTCTGTTTTGTGGATTAACACTGTTTAGTGTTATATCTGCCGTTATCCAATTCTCGTATCGAGAGTTGGATATACGAGATTTCTGTGACTGTCATCCATATTGAGATTGATTATTATTGCTTCTATGCGCTAATAACTGAGTTTGAATTAGACTGATCCGGGTATTATTTTCTTTTGAATGTAATACTCGGGTCAGACCGAGTATTTACAGGTTGTAGATTTTTAGCTTTGGGTTGCTGCTAGAGCTATGAAGACTTTTTATATCATTTGAAGTGGTCTTCGTCTTGTTGTAGAAGTCAGTGTGTCTGTTTTAAGATGATAATGTATTCATGTATATTAGTCGATAATGTACTTGTATATATAACTTCTGGAGTCGACAGTTGTAGTTGTATCATTTGTATTGTGTCAAATGTATTGTAACTGATATCAGTTATTGTATATATGAGACTTTTCGTTCCATCTTTATTTCGCATTTATGTTATCTGTGTTATTTTTATATCTATTGTTCTAAACTATTATAGCCACTGTGTAGTAGCTTTGAGTTTGTATCGGTATGTCGGGTTTTCCTCTAAATATGAAATGCAATGTTTTTATTATCTGACATATCGGTGCTCGCACAAGGCAATTACATAGATGGTCGCTCCTCAACAGCCTTATTCTCCGTGCTAGTTGACAGCACTACACCGTAGTGTTCTTGGCTAGCGTGGGTATAGAGGTGGGGCGTCACAGTGAAGTATAATAATGTTTCAAGTTTCGTAGCAATCGGACTTGTCGTTTGATCGTACGGACTCGAAACACCTTGAAATTTATGCAATTGAAATCAATTTGAAAATATTGATTTTTGCATAACTTCTTCATACGACACAATTTGAACCTGAAACCTTTTCCATTGCGTTTAAAATATTTTAAAACATCTATTTTGATATATGGGTTGATCCAATTTCGTTCCGGAGTCGAAACGGGCTTTTGCGCGATTCATCGTTCAGCGCCTTTATAGATCGGGTCCATCTATCCTATTTCGACTTTGCCTTTATATATCCCCGCTAAACCCTAGCCTTCGCCTATTCTCATTTGTCTGCGCATAAAATTTCATCAGCTCCTTCTCCTCCTCAATGGCAGACAAAAATTTCAGATCTAGATCCATTTCAAAATCAAAGTCAAAAATTCAAAGTCCTCAGAAAAATCTCAAATTAATATATGTTGAAGCTCTCGACGAGCGTAATTAATAGGTGTAATTCGTTTTTCAATTCGATCCACCGTTTGACCAGAAATCGCGGTCAAAATTGAATTGGGCGTTTTTGACTGGTGCGTCTGATCGGAAAATCCTTTTTGGGTTTTGTAGAGGGGCTAACGTGTTGTTCATTGGCGAAGTTTGGAGGCGAATTGACGGTCGGATTGGCGGCAAATCGCGAATTTGGGTTCGAATTGGTGGAGGCGGTCCGCGTGCGTGACATGGTCGGTCGGCTACTGTGTGCGCATTCGTTCTGGAAGAAAATGAGTGATGGCGTGGCAGTGGTATGAATGTGTCCTCCTTTTGTTGTTTTTAATTTTGAAATTCAATCACAATTTTCGCAATATCTTGTGCATACGAACTCCGTTTCACGCGCGGTTTTTTTTGTTAGGATCGTATTGAAATCCCGGACCTGATGACGCTAGTTTGGACGAATTCTGAGACGGTCAAATTTTTTGGTTTAAATTGAATTTAAATTCAATTTAAATTCAAAAGGTGAGTGTTTTAACCCACTCACAACTTCTAAATGTTCTTATGTTTGTTAAATTAACTTTTGATGTGATTTAAAATTTATCTATGATTGTTTGAGCATATATTTAATCATCATCTCAGTTAGATAGCATTTATTTAAATTAAATTGTTATTTAATTTTATTATTGCATATAATTTGACAGTAAAATTTATTTATTATTGCATATAAACTTCCAGTTAAACAGTTATTAATTTTTATTGAATATAAACTATTCGTTGATGCCTGTTATATTTTATATGCTTTATATTGATGTTTGTTTAAATTGGATGATGATTGCAATAAATGGTTGTTTATTGATATTTGGATGAATGGATGCTATATTTTATATAAACTGCAAGTTATTATGCAATTTCATTCCATTCGGGATTGCGGTTTGAAATGATATATAACCGTAAACTTTTATCTTTAAAATTACGGATTGAAATGATAAATATCTGTATCACTTGACCATAGGATAGAAAAATTATATACAGGCACCGTGGTCTATATATAAAATATTTTAAAGTGATTTTCTATGGATTTTGGAAAATAAGGGTTTATATATATACTAATTTTGATATTATATAAATATATTTTTATATATGGTTAAATTCTAAAATTTAAGCTAAGTAAAATTTGTTGATGTTTTAAGTTTGATTTACGAATATTTCAAGTTTGAGCTTTATTTAAGTGATATTGAATTTATTAAATAAATATTTCTAAACTAAATAATAGTAAATTGAATTAAGGTATATATAAGATTATCAGATTTGATTGGAAATTTTGGAATATTTAAAGTCTTGAAATATATCAAAATTGAAATGTTTTATTGAAATTAAGGTATTATTGTTTTCAAAGTATTAGTTTTCGAAATTGTTATAACTTTGAAAGTAATATGGTTTGGAAAATGAATTTATTTGAAATAGAATTTATGTAAGAATTATCTGTGAATATATGGATTTGAAACCTATTGAAATTGAAAATTTCGAAATATGACTTCAAAATGTGGTTTGGGTTTAAGATGATTTAAAAGAATATTTCAAGTTATCTAAATTTGAGAAAGATTAGTGATTGGAAATTTGGTTTTATTTCAAGGAGATATTATTCAATTGTTTTGGAAATGGAAATGATATATTATTGAATTGGGTTTTGAAATGAAAATAATACATTGATAATTTGGGTTTGAAATAGTAATAATATTTTGGTTTAAAGTATATACTATTTTGAAGTAAAGGATATGTTTTGAAATGGCAAAAATATTTTGGTTTTAAAGTATATACTATTTTGAAGTAAAGGATATGTTTTGAAATGGCAAAAATATTTTGGTTTTAAAGTATATACTATTTTGTAGTAAAGGATATGTTTTTAAATGGCAAAAATATTTTGGTTTTAAAGTATATACTATTTTGTAGTAAAGGATATGTTTTGAAAGGGCAGTGATTGTGTTTTTAAAAGTATATATATTTGTAAATTACCACGGTGTTATAATAACGATTGGTTGTTAAAGAGATCGGGATCAGATATGGACATACTCTCTGTCGATACCGAAAACCACTTTGACAGCTGTGTACGCGGTGGAGTTTCCAGAATGAAGTAGGATGGTGGCGACGATCCTAAGGTATATACGTGGACCCAACTCCCGTGAGTTGGCATAAGGTGGCTAAAACAGGAGCGATCTCGGACCAGTGAGGTAGCACCTCTTATCGGACGCACTTCTTCGATTCTATTCTATTACTTTGTGATTTTTGGTGGCCACCCTTCGATTTGGGAGTGTTGTTCGAGGTGGACGGTAGTGGCTGCTATCCGCTCCATCAGTCCGTGTGCGTAATTGGTATATCTACCCTGGCATTGCCTAGTTGTGCCGTGTCACCTACCATATCGAGCTTTACTACGATTATGATTTTAAGATCCGACCGTGTTAAGGTTCTCCATCCCCTTAACGCTATTTTCTATATGATTATACTTTATTAATTAGACATTATTATAATAGCGAATATTACTACATAGTAGATAGCTTAACGGATCCTTAAGAGGTGTGAATCCCGAACATTTCTTAAGTTACTGCACTCACGTTAGACACTGGATAAGAGATGTCAAACCCCGTAAACATCTCTGACGCCGTTTACACTCATATTTATTTCATTGATTTAACTTACATAAGATCTTTTAGTTCTGACTCGAGTGTTTTGTCTTTTCAATTCGCTCGGGTCAGCCTGAGCATTTCAAGATTTGAAGGCCCTATTTCTGGAGGACGAAGACGAAGATTTTATTACTACTATTTATTATATTACACTACACCATTGTATTCCGCTGCATTTATTATCATTCTCTGGTATGTGTAACTCTGATATGTATTGTATAAGTATAATCAAATGTTTTGTAAAACGGCTTCATGAACTGTTATTTGATTATTATATTTTATCGTTCCACTGCAAGATTCTATTTTGTTCTTTTATTTCTCCACTTTTTCTTATTTACCCCATAACAATCCACCCTTCTGTATGGTTTAAGTTGGCACGTGTGCCTGCTTAAGCATACAAAATGGTGGGATGTTACATCTGGTATCAGAGCTTTGGTTTAGCGATAAACCTTAGCTTTGTGGGGTCTGACTCTTTATTAATAGGGTAGTAATACCCTATGGGAGTTGCTGAGTGTATATATATGAGAGAGCGTATTTGTTAGTGTTATAAAAAGGTTTTAATATTGTGTTAATCTGTTCCGTTTTGTATTTATAAATTATGGTTGGTGCATGGGACGCTATGACATCAATAGGGATTGCTAAACACTTAATAGGACAGACCGACATAATATTTGTTTTAATATAGGTGAATGAAATAATTTTGCCTATTATATTTTCTATATATAAAGTAAAATATTTTATATAGATATATATTTGGTTGCTATAGATTGGGTGTTAGGTAATGAAAATATAAATAATCGTTGAAAGTAAGTTGAAAATAAAATAAATAAAAACTGGAAATTTAGAGCTTAAGTTCCAGGGTTTTTGAAGATTTCTTTCAATTGATTTTGGAATATAATAATAATATTGTTAGAAGTATTTTCTGAGATAAATATTTCAACATAATTTGAAAGAATTGTTTTAAAGAAAATTTTGGAAAGAGATAAGTTTTGTACTCCCTTCTCTGTCGCTGGAAAATAATTTCGGTGATGAGTGCACGCATCATCGACATTCATTTTCGAGTTTCGAAGAGGGAAGGCCACTGTAGTAGTTTTACTGCAGATTTATTTTGATAAACAAATATAAATTTTAAATTGTTTTAAATATAATTAGAGACATATGTTGCAAGTATATACATCTATCTATTAATTTAAAATGTTTTTTAAATAAAATCCGGTATTTAGTTCTTTAGTTTCCGTTAATTAATAGTTTCAATTATGTTAGTGAAATGAAATATAAGTAATTAATAATTGGAACCTTTAATGAAATATGAAATTTAATGCTAAGTTATAAATGAGTTTAAAAGAAAGTTGAAATGTGTAACTTAAAAACTAAAGAAAAAGTATTGAACAATGAATTAATTGAAAGAAATGAGATAAACTTGTATAACTTTTAATTACATCCTTAAAAGCATATGTAACTTACCAAATATTAAAAGTTGAAGTGTTTAAATTGTAATAGAATATTATACAAGTAAAAATTTGAAATAATGAAAGTATTCAATGAAATTGCTGTTAAATGGGAATTTAATGTTATAAGCTTAAGTATAATTGAAATTTTACCAAGTAAATATAATTAAAGGTAAGTATGACAAATAGATGATTATAAACTTAAGTAATTAAAGTGTAAATAGATGAGGTCATACAATTATAAATGAATGTAATATAAATAAGAGAAATTGTAAACTGAAAGGGTTAAAGTAATTTCTAAATAGAAGTTGGAAGAAATACAATGAAAATAAAAAGATAAACCATTATATGAAAAAAGAATCAAGCAACAAACGTATGAATGGAATGAATAAGAATAGACGAAAACTATTGCTGAAATTGTTGTTTGTCGTGGTTGTGGTTGTTGGGTAAGGAAACTTTAATTTTGTTGGGATGGATGAAAAATCCATTGTGTTTAATCTGAGACTGTTGAGTAAATGATGCACTCGATGGTTTATTCTTCATTCCGTGCAATTTAAAAGTTCAGAAACCGAACAACTATTTGTTTGTTGATTGAATGGTTGTTTGTATTTGTGTGTGTATGCTGTTTGTAAAATTGATGGTTGTTGTATTGATTTGTTGTTAGTGATTGAAACCACTTAAATATTTCACTTTATATAAATTGTTAACCCTTTGGATTTAATAAGTGAAATGCAGGTTATGGAAGCAATTGCTACTGCTTTTGGTTTCATAATTAAGCGTTGTTTGCCCGACAAATAGGTACGTTCTCGGATTACGGTTTTATAGCGCCATTTTATATATTCTCCCGTATTGGGATATAATATTTTGGATACTATATATGATATTTTGTTATATTTGATATTACATTTTCTCCCGAGTCTCTCCGTACAAAGGAGACTCTGCCGAAATTTTCCGTAAAATTTTGGCTTAGAAAATATTTTGAAATGTTTTCCAAACTTTATTTATTTAAGTATAAAAAAGAGTTAATGATTATAAAACGGGTATATTTTATTTAAAGTAATAACTTTTGTAAATTATTGTTTATAAAGTTAATACTTTGAATAGGATGTATGGTTTATTTATTTTTTCTTTTCCCTTTTTTTTCTTTTCGGGGACGAAAAGTTTTGAGTGGGGGAGAGTGTAACGACCCTTAAATTTCGACCATTTAATTTGTTAATTTAAATTGATTTTTGTAATTTAATGTAGAAAGAAATGAAAATATTATAATTTATATTGGAGCGAATGTTAGGAATTAAAGGTTGCTTTGGTAAATAAAATAAATTCTTGACAATTGGAATGAAATCCAATTGAAGAAATAGTGGAAACCATTATAATTGGTTAATTAAACTTGATTTGGTAATTAATGCTGGAAGAAATAAATTGGAAATAGTATTAATGAAATAATAACTGGATTTAATTGCAACTATACAAATGGAAGTAAATTTGAGTAAGTGGATGTCAATATTGAATAAATTAATGGATATAAAATCTAAATGAATGTTTGGATAGAACATAAGTGAATGCATCGGTAGTATGGAAATAAATGCCAACATTTAATTGTAATGGCATATAAGGGATAAAGGAAAGGATTAAATTGATTTATGCAATAAAACATTGTAACGGTATTTGTTCGTAAATTTAGGTAATAAGGTAGTACGTTATTTGGAAATAAATTTAAGGGTAATAACAACTATTATAAATTACCTAATTAATTGGTCAATGAATTTATTTGGAATTAAAGTTCATTTAAATGTTAAGTAATTATGATGTTATTATTTATAATAAACGTTACTCTAATAATTAATAGTATAGTAACGGAAGTGGGAATGTAAATTTTTAGAAGCGTAAATTTACTTTAGGTAGTAATTGAGAGATTGGGAAATAAGTTCAAATTAAGTTAATTGGGAAATTAATACGTAAAGTATGTAAAGTAATTAATTGAATGTAAATTTAATGTTGTAAATTTTTATAGAAAGTAAAGTATTTTAAAACCTTAATTAATGCATTTAATTGATAGAAGTACATTCAGGAATATAATATTTATTCTAATTAATGTAAATAGGTGTAAATTAATGCAAGGAAATAAATTTAGCGTCATATATTGGATAGAGTAGTTATTTCACAAAAAGTGGAAATAAAAGAGTTAATACGAATAAAGGTGAAATTGGAAGATTTATGTAACAAAACATAAACAAAGGTTAAATATGTTATAGGATAATAATTTGTTGAATAATAAGAATGGGAATTAAGATTTGTTTATTTAATTGAATTTAAATTAGGAAAATTTGGTCATTGAAATTTAATTGGAATTAAGTGTTAAATTTTACGTTAATAGAGATTTAAACTGAAATTCAAGAATATTAAAATAATAGTTTTGAACCCAACATTGAATCCATCTACTTAAAATTTTATAGATGGAATAATCATTGATATTTAATTTAATAGAAATTTTGGGAACTTAATTTATAATTTTGAATATAATGAAATAGAAGATTTGACACTGCAATTTATAGATTTATCAACTCTAAAATGGGCATAAAGATTTGTTTAAATCATTGTAAATAATTGAGAAATATAAGGTGATAAAATTTGTGAGTTTAAAATTTAAAATTTGGAAGTTGATTTAATAATAAATTTTAATTTATTTAATTAATATAAAAATAGCAATTTTGGCCACTGACTCGGATTTCGACGAAACCAGTTTCATCGGATCTGTAACGGTGAATTATAATAATGTTTCAAGTTTCGTAGCAATCGGACTTGTCGTTTGATCGTACGGACTCGAAACACCTTGAAATTTATGCAATTGAAATCAATTTGAAAATATTGATTTTTGCATAACTTCTTCATACGACACAATTTGAACCTGAAACCTTTTCCATTGCGTTTAAAATATTTAAAACATCTATTTTGAT
Organism: Allium fistulosum; assembly: GCA_030737815.1. Taxonomy (NCBI): domain Eukaryota; kingdom Viridiplantae; phylum Streptophyta; class Magnoliopsida; order Asparagales; family Amaryllidaceae; genus Allium; species Allium fistulosum. The sequence goes on along the minus strand of CM060907.1, from coordinate 870,686,398 downwards.
ATATGGGTTGATCCAATTTCGTTCCGGAGTCGAAATGGGCTTTTGCGCGATTCATCGTTCAGCGCCTTTATAGATCAGGTCCATCTATCCTATTTCGACTTTGCCTTTATATATCCCCGCTAAACCCTAGCCTCCGCCTATTCTCATTTGTCTGCGCATAAAATTTCATCAGCTCCTTCTCCTCCTCAATGGCAGACAAAAATTTCAGATCTAGATCCATTTCAAAATCAAAGTCAAAAATTCAAAGTCCTCAGAAAAATCTCAAATTAATATATGTTGAAGCTCTCGACGAGCGTAATTCATAGGTGTAATTCGTTTTTCAATTCGATGCACCGTTTGTGTAACGACCCAGAATTTTGACCAAATTAAATTGAGAATATTTAATTTATTTTAAATATTTGAACGGTAATTTAATTTGGTTCCCCGATATAACTTTGAATTTGGCGATTAAATTATAAAATTTAATCTATTGAAACTGGATAAAATTTGAATCTTCAATTTAAAGTTGAAGAAAATTATTTCAAAAGCTTTTAAAATTCGTATTGATAATACTGAAGATGATAGAAGCTTCAGAAAGGAATTTAGAATTGATTTGATCAGTTTTGAAATTTATATCGTTCAATCGATATTTAAAATTAGCTGTCCGAGGCGCAGTCTTGGAATTCGACGAAACGAGTTCCATTGGATCCGTAATATTGTTTTATTATCGGATTTTATATTTTGTAATTTTCAGAGCTATTGTGTGATCGTACGAGATAAAAACGTCTGGACAATAATTAATCGATTTAATTTAAAAATAAATTTATACACTAAAATAATCAGCCACCCTATTCTCTGATTTGCGTCGACCTACTCTCTGTTAATCACGTTCTCTTGTCTCCCCTTCTGCTTCTTCTACCACGCACCTTTCTCTTTTTACTCAGTTCAATTTCAAATCAAACGAGATAAAAACAATAATGGCCGAAGCCTTTTACTCTCGTTCAATAGAAAAAAAAAATTCGCTGCCTCTTCCTTTACAATTCAAATCACGGCAAAGAAGAAAGAAAAATGAAGCCGAGTTGGGCGCGATTTGTTCAAAGGATAAAGTTATCAATTTCGTTCTTTTTTTCAAACAATGGTGACTCGAGCTCGCGCGCGTTGGGTGGCGACTGAATTTGAGTTTCGAGAGTCGCGCGCGAGGCAGATGGAGGCTCGAGATTTCTAGGGTTCGCGTGAGGCTGAGTCGAAGGGGGAGAGAGGCAGCAGTGTCGCGAACGTGAAGGCATCGAAGCCTGGGATTCGAATCGCGAGCGGCAGTTTCGATCGAGCTCGCGAAGGGTTGGACTTCGGTCGTGAGGCGAGGGCTGGGGTTCGTCGTGTTCGTGGAGGGGAAAGTTAGGTCGAAATCAAGGTGAAGGTTCGAGCATCTCTGGCAGCGATGTTGGTCGCGTGCGATGATGGTTCGAGGCAGTAAAGGTATACGTTTGTTTTGTTTAAAACATGTATATTATATATGTGTATAGGTTAGGTAAATATACAGGAAATTAAATGGTTTATATGTTTACAGTAAACAGAAAATTAATCAAAGGATTTATAGAAGATTTGATTTTTAATATAATTTATTTTTATAAGTGTGTATATATATATATATATATATATGGTTTCAAAAGGAAATATACATTTATATATATAACAGAAAGATTTAAATGTTGGAAGTTATATAAATTAGATTTGTAAATCTATAGATTTTTTTTAATAGAGATATACATAGGTAGTTTCAAAAGGGAATAAATATGCTTATATACATTTTTAATTTACTTATTTATTTTAAACAATGGATCTGGTGATTAAATTGGTAAAGTAACTAATTTGAATTATTTTAGTTACTAAAATACTTTTCTTCTAAAAGAAAAAACCATTAGTTTAAAATTAAATTCTTTGATCAAATTTAATCAGTAGTCTAAAATAAAATCTTAGTCAAATGGAATTTATCTAAAGGAAATCGAATCAAAATTATCAAATGGAATTTAATAGTTCGATTTTATCCGAATATTAATGAACTGTATAAATATTTATACAAGGGTTGAAACTGGGAAGAAAACAAACTGGAAATGGAAATGGATGGCAAATTAAAAGCAAAGGTGAGATCTTCTCACTCAAAATTGAATGTGGAATTATTTACAGTTATTGATTGATGATTGACTGTTTGGATGTGGTATTAGATATAGTAGGATATATCTATTATATATAGCAATATATACATATTGGCATATGTATATATTGGATTGATGATTTCCCGCCTCGTATAGCGGATGAGACCCTATTGCGCCGTTAGTAAGCGGATTTATAAAAACCTATATACCGCGATAATTCCGTACTGGAGCGGAATTGGTATTGTGCTAACGTCTTTGGATGCAGGGAAACAGGTTGGAGGGATCCAACTGGACCCCTCACATTGATTGAATTTATTTCTACTGTGATGTGATAATCTGTGAATGATTATTGATGTTATTGAATTGATATCTGGAAATTGTTTGAAAGCTAAAATTTAGCTGAATGGATGTTTGACATCATTGGATTCCAAAGAGAAACGAAATTGAATTTTTGAAATTCAAGTAGAAAATTTCTAAGTGAATCAATTTTTAGAAATTGAATAAATTTTGAAGAAAGAAAATTTTAAAGTATAAAAAGTTAAATTTTAAAATCTTATCGAATTTATTTCCAGAATAAAGTGAAAATGTTAAATAAATGAATTTCGTATAATAGTGATTTTAAATTGAGGAAATTAATTTAAAATCTGGATTTTTAAATAGACTGGAAGAAACAATTGAAATATATTTTCTTTGAAAGGAATTTATTTAAAAGGAGATAAGTTGGAAATCCAATTAGAAATTTAATTGGTAAGTTGAAACGATTTGGGAAATCAATGTAAAATGATTTCAATTTAAAGAATTCTTTTAAAAACAGGATGTTGAGTAATTTGAGAAAAATAAGGAATTTATTTAGTAGTGATAAATAAAATTAGAAATCAATCTGTAATTGATTTAGTATTTGGAGAAGAACTTTGAGAAATCAGTATGGAATCTTTTATTTAAAGTTGAAAATAAATTTAGAAATCAATATTGAAATTGATTTGGTATTGAAGTTTTAATAAATGGAATTGGAATTTATAAAAGTTGGTTATAAATCTGAAATCACTTATTTTGATAAGTAGAATACAGAAGTTGATAAAAAGAAGATTTATAAGTCGAAGTGTTATTAAAATAGAAGTAGAATTTATAACCGTGTTTATAAATTCGAAAGCGATGGAATTTGATGAATTAAATATAGAAGATTATCAGAGTAGATATATCCGCGATTTTGGATAGCGAAATTCTATTGAAATGAAAATGTGTAGAGATGATTGGAATTGGGTTAAATGAAGTATATTCACGATTTTGGACAGTGAATATATTTTTAAGTAAAAATGGTTATGTTTGGGAAAGCGATATTATGAATGAAGTTAATTGTTTTAAAAGATGTTTTAAAACGTGTTAAATATCGAAATCATAGATTTCAACATTTATTGTTGAAATAGACGTTTTCGAGAAATTTAAGGAAATGGTGGACTATAACACTGTTGTTATAGTAAATGATTTCCGAAAGGAAATGTTTTATATAGTATTGGGATTTATATATCTATCTAAATTTTCGAATCCCTATACTAGTGATTTTGAGTCGTCGTAACGATGTTTTACGTAACATTCGTTTTGACTCAAATTAATGTTGTTATGATAAATGATTTCCTTAAAAGAATGAAATGTATACTTAATTTTGATTTAAGTATAACGAATATTTTCAAGTGTTGAAAATAAATAGATTTGTGAATTACTTATTTTTATATAAGTATGGAATTGCTTTTCCAATATGAAATGAACGTTTTGAGATTTATCTTCTTAAAGATAAATCGAAATGAATATTGAAATCGATTGAAAATCGAATATCAGTAGATATTCGAAAATATAAATTCACTATGGAATTTATAAAGGAAAGGGAAACTGTTTAGAAAAATAAACGTTGATTTATTTTTGAAGTGTGGAAATTTTTATATCTAGTAAAGATATTTTTGAAGATGAAATAATTTGGAAAATTATTTGGAATCTGATGATGTTGCGCATCTTTATTGATAGTTAAATAACCGACTGTCAATAATTACCTTTAGATAGGTATTTGTTGTGAATTGGATGAATTTGAATGCCACACTTATTTTTGAATTAACGCTCACTATTCGGGTTAGCCGGGAAAGGACCATGGGGTCGTATAACCCATTCCGAATATGTGATACGTCGATATGAATTGCATTCGAAGACCGGTGTTGAAGACCGGATATTTTTGAAAACGGAAGGATTACCGTCGAGTTACTCTACATCGGCTGATCTCCGATTTAGAGGTTTTATCACCCTTAGTGACGGGAAGTCCCGACGTGATTGAAAATTATCCGTAAATGCAAGGGCTTCGTGAGAAGTGCCTTCGGTTCTGTTCGATCCCGGAACAGACTTGTATGGATTGTGTGTCTGACGTTACAATTTGAGATATAAAGCTGATTTCTTTCAAATACATTTCTGTTGGTGGCGGAGAATTTATTCTCTTAGCTTAACACCCTTCTCTGAGACGTACGAGCTCAGAGGTTATGTAGTTGAAATTTATCAGCGATATATCCCAATTTGGTAACGTGGCATACTGAGTGTTGCTGTGAAATGATCAGTGTTTGATCATTTGTGATATGATCATTTGTTTGATCTTATATCTTTATGATCATAGGTTGATCATTTTTGTTTGACCCGAAGCAGGGCTTTGTAGAAAGCATAGCTTTGTGGACGAGACTTCGTCGAGCCTCACACCCCGGAAATGGTCAAAACAGGAAGGATGCGGCAAGGTTCTAGGGAGTAGCGCCCCTTAGTGTATGTCATTCCTTCTGGATAGAGGTGGTATCATGGTATGGAGCCCAGATACTTAACCTATGTGGTTGCTGCATTATTATCTATGTGGTTTGTTGGAAATCGGGGATCCTCGGAAAGATCGGTTACGATCGGGGGATGGCATACGCGTGTCAGTAGTTACCTATTTTTGCAGAGGTAACCCGGCCTTGTGTTGGCAGAGATCTAACCGTAATGTTAGGTTATTTCTCGGGTCGTCTATTCCAGGGACGTACCCATCGTGGATAGGAAGTTCCTTAGCCTGACCATTTGTTGGAAATCCAAACTCCAATACGAACTTTGTACGGTATTAGTTGTAGAACCTGCCATTTACGTACGGTGGTCACCACTGTTTAGATGGTAGCTATAGTAGGCATACGATACTGGTCGTATGTTGGCTAAGATTAATATTATACTTTCGAAATGTTTTCTACACTATGCACTAATAATAATATCAAAAAGAATTTGTTTCTTTTGCGTAGTAAGCATCTTTGACTATCATAAGAAGAAATCTCCTCCAGTTCTGCGTTTGCATTGTGTGTGTGGTGGGAGGTCTTATGGTAGTTTCATTTTCCAAAAGCATTGCGAATTGACATTAAAGTTTTCCTGTTGTTTATTTTAAAGATAAATAACTGTTTTACGATCTCACACCAGTCACCATGACTGACTCGGAGTTTATTGTTCCCTTCTAAACTCTGGGTGCCCACCAATTTCCACACTGGCAGCCTAGAGTTATATCATCAGGATATTCTGGATATTCTGGAGCTTTGAAAACAAGCTGGATGACGAGACGTAGTATTTGTATTTGATAGTATTTATTCCGCTGTGTATTCTGTATGAGGACAAGTTATATAACTGTCCATTGTTGTATATTGACTCTGATGACTGATGTATGTATAAACTGATAAAATTCTTTGTTTTAAAGATTATTCATTTATCTATTATATATTGTTCCGCTGCGATATGTGAGATTCTGATATTGTCTCTGTTCTGTATCTGTTGTTGTTTTGTTGTTCTTCTTCTCTTTTTCTTCTATCTTCTCTTCCTCCTCTTCTTTTAAATATTAAAGTTTCGCGTTTTCGCCATCCGATTGTTCGGCAATTGCTACAGTGGACGTAGCAGTGTCGGGTTTTCGGAAGATGGATTTGCGGGTCTTTACAGTTTGACCAGAAATCGCGGTCAAAATTGAATTGGGCGTTTTTGACTGGTGCGTCTGATCGGAAAATCCTTTCTGGGTTTTGTAGAGGGGCTAACGTGTTGTTCATTGGCGAAGTTTGGAGGCGAATTGACGGTCGGATTGGCGGCAAATCGCGAATTTGGGTTCGAATTGGTGGAGGCGGTCCGCGTGCGTGACATGGTCGGTCGGCTACTGTGTGCGCATTCGTTCTGGAAGAAAATGAGTGATGGCGTGGCAGTGGTATGAATGTGTCCTTTTGTTGTTTTTAATTTTGAAATTCAATCACAATTTTCGCAATATCTTGTGCATACGAACTCCATTTCACGCGCGGTTTTTTTTGTTAGGATCGTATTGAAATTCCAGACCTGATGACGCTTGTTTGGACGAATTCTGAGACGGTCAAATTTTTTGGTTTAAATTGAATTTAAATTCAATTTAAATTCAAAAGGTGAGTGTTTTAACCCACTCACAACTTCTAAATGTTCTTATGTTTGTTAAATTAACTTTTGATGTGATTTAAAATTTATCTATGATTGTTTGAGCATATATTTAATCATCATCTCAGTTAGATAGCATTTATTTAAATTAAATTGTTATTTAATTTTATTATTGCATATAATTTGACAGTAAAATTTATTTATTATTGCATATAAACTGCCAGTTAAACAGTTATTAATTTTTATTGAATATAAACTATTCGTTGATGCCTGTTATATTTTATATGCTTTATATTGATGTTTGTTTAAATTGGATGATGATTGCAATAAATGGTTGTTTATTGATATTTGGATGAATGGATGCTATATTTTATATAAACTGCAAGTTATTATGCAATTTCATTTCATTCGGGATTGCGGTTTGAAATGATATATAACCATAAACTTTTATCTTTAAAATTACGGATTGAAATGATAAATATCTGTATCACTTGACCATAGGATAGAAAAATTATATACAGGCACCGTGGTCTATATATAAAATATTTTAAAGTGATTTTCTATGGATTTTGGAAAATAAGGGTTTATATATATACTAATTTTGATATTATATAAATATATTTTTATATATGGTTAAATTCTAAAATTTAAGCTAAGTAAAATTTGTTGATGTTTTAAGTTTGATTTACGAATATTTCAAGTTTGAGCTTTATTTAAGTGATATTGAATTTATTAAATAAATATTTCTAAACTAAATAATAGTAAATTGAATTAAGGTATATATAAGATTATCAGATTTGATTGGAAATTTTGGAATATTTAAAGTCTTGAAATATATCAAAATTGAAATGTTTTATTGAAATTAAGGTATTATTGTTTTCAAAGTATTAGTTTTCGAAATTGTTATAACTTTGAAAGTAATATGGTTTGGAAAATGAATTTATTTGAAATAGAATTTATGTAAGAATTATCTGTGAATATATGGATTTGAAACCTATTGAAATTGAAAATTTCGAAATATGACTTCAAAATGTGGTTTGGGTTTAAGATGATTTAAAAGAATATTTCAAGTTATCTAAATTTGAGAAAGATTATTGATTGGAAATTTGGTTTTATTTCAAGGAGATATTATTGAATTGTTTTGGAAATGGAAATGATATATTATTGAATTGGGTTTTGAAATGAAAATAATACATTGATAATTTGGGTTTGAAATAGTAATAATATTTTGGTTTAAAGTATATACTATTTTGAAGTAAAGGATATGTTTTGAAATGGCAAAAATATTTTGGTTTTAAAGTATATACTATTTTGAAGTAAAGGATATGTTTTGAAATGGCAAAAATATTTTGGTTTTAAAGTATATACTATTTTGTAGTAAAGGATATGTTTTTAAATGGCAAAAATATTTTGGTTTTAAAGTATATACTATTTTGTAGTAAAGGATATGTTTTGAAAGGGCAGTGATTGTGTTTTTAAAAGTATATATATTTGTAAATTACCACGGTGTTATAATAACGATTGGTTGTTAAAGAGACCGGGATCGGATATGGACATACTCTCTGTCGATACCGAAAACCACTTTGACAGCTGTGTACGCGGTGGAGTTTCCAGAATGAAGTAGGATGGTGGCGACGATCCTAAGGTATATACGTGGACCCAACTCCCGTGAGTTGGCATAAGGTGGCTAAAACAGGAGCGATCTCGGACCAGTGAGGTAGCACCTCTTATCGGACGCACTTCTTCGATTCTATTCTATTACTTTGTGATTTTTAGTGGCCACCCTTCGATTTGGGAGTGTTGTTCGAGGTGGACGGTAGTGGCTGCTATCCGCTCCATCAGTCCGTGTGCGTAATTGGTATATCTACCCTGGCATTGCCTAGTTGTGCCGTGTCACCTACCATATCGAGCTTTACTACGATTATGATTTTAAGATCCGACCGTGTTAAGGTTCTCCATCCCCTTAATGCTATTTTCTATATGATTATACTTTATTAATTAGACATTATTATAATAGCGAATATTACTACATAGTAGATAGCTTAACGGATCCTTAAGAGGTGTGAATCCCGAACATTTCTTAAGTTACTGCACTCACGTTAGACACTGGATAGGAGATGTCAAACCCCGTAAACATCTCTGACGCCGTTTACACTCATATTTATTTCATTGATTTAACTTACATAAGATCTTTTAGTTCTGACTCGAGTGTTTTGTCTTTTCAATTCCCTCGGGTCAGCCTGAGCATTTCAAGATTTGAAGGCCCTATTTCTGGAGGACGAAGACGAAGATTTTATTACTACTATTTATTATATTACACTACACCATTGTATTCCGCTGCATTTATTATCATTCTCTGGTATGTGTAACTCTGATATGTATTGTATAAGTATAATCAAATGTTTTATAAAACAGCTTCATGAACTGTTATTTGATTATTATATTTTATCGTTCCGCTGTAAGATTCTATTTTGTTCTTTTATTTCTCCACTTTTTCTTATTTACCCCATAACAATCCACCCTTCTGTATGGTTTAAGTTGGCACGTGTGTCTGCTTAAGCATACAAAATGGTGGGATGTTACATCTCAGCCAAATCCGACATCGTTTGAATAGTGGTCGAGGATCTGGAAGTTAGACCCAGTCAGCTGTTCTTTTGTACTTGAAATTATTTTACACTCTGCAAACACGACCTGAGTTCATGTTTGACGCATCGTATCTCTTCCGTCTTACGTCGGAATATAGTGATTCTTTTTTTTGTTGGAAAGATTGAGTTTTCTATTTTATGTTTACGAATTTTCTGCTTCATGCGAGGTCATTTGATCCTCTGTTTCTCATCTAGAAGTTAGACCCAGGCAGCTGTTCTTTTGTACTTAGAAATTATTTTACACTGCTGCAAACATGGCCTGAGTCTATGTTCGTGACATCGTAACTTTTCTCGTCTCTTGTCCAAAACAAGTGATTCTTTTGCAGTTTGAAATACAAGTTTTGATCTTTATTCATACCAAATTTCAGACCATTTCGATCTCGGTAGCACATAGAATTATATTGTTAAACTTTGATGCATGACATGTTTTATTTGTTGCTATGTTGAATGTTTTGATTTTATTTCATCGATTTCTGTTATCAGCTTTTGATCGTTGAATTCATGACGATTTGTTTTGCTTGGATTCATAACTCAATCTCTATGTCCGTATCAGTGTGCGTATCCGGGTCATCTTCTCGTGCATCTCTAGCCTCGAAAGGTGAGCAATCACTCACGAATAATATTCTTTTATTTATTAAATTTGATTTCAATTGAAACGACAATTGAAGTATGCTGCTGTTAGTTATTTACACTGTTATGTATGTTATTACCTGTATCAGTTCACCTATGACATCTGACACCATTATTTGTTAATTATACGATGGTAATCCCGTTTGATTGATAATTGATTGATTGTTTGTTGTTTATATTGGATGTTAAATTGTAATGTATAAAGTGATAATATTATGCAAATGAATTTGACGTAGGATAATTAAAATTTGAATCGACATATATGTTGAATTTGATTAGTTGAATATGACCCCTTTTAATTGTTAAATTAATTGACATGTATAATAGTGATAATTACACTTTGAACCATTGAACGTATATTGGATTAATTATTGTAGTGTTAGAATTGAAATTGAATGACAAGTGAAGAACCGTATAAATATTAGTGTAAAAATCTTTAATCTACATGAAATGATAGTGTAGATTCTAGAAATAATTATATTAATTTACACAAATAACAATGTGAATTAATACGATTATTTCAGGATTATTTGAATTAATTATTGGATTGTTGTTATTGATTGTTGTTATTGTTTGTTTATTTACTTTGACACCACCCCAGTTATCACACTGCAAGTTCCCTTTGCTATGCTTTGATTTTGAATTGAATTGGAATCGGGTTGAAATGATAAATACCCAAATTGAACTTTGACCTAGGATAGAGAATTAAATAAAAACCTATTGGTCAATAATTTGTTTTAAAAATAAAATAAAGATTTTATTTGAATAATTAATATGGTTTTGATTTGAAGTCGGAATTTGAATTTTAGGAAAGGAAATGTTATATTTAATAATATAAAACAAAACATTAACAATGTAATTGATAAAAGAAAGTTGTTTAATTTGAGAAACAATTGAATTAAGTTTTAAAATTATTTAATAATTAATTTTGAAATTATTTAATAATTAAGTTTTGAAATTATTTAATAATTAAATAAAATTTAATTATTTGTTAAGTAAAATTGAACTTCTTGAATAAGTGAAATTAAGTTTCTTTATTATTTGAATTCTGAAATTGTAACTAAGTAAATAAATAAGTGAAATTGAATTTCTTTAATAAGAAATAAAATGTGTTTTATTGAAATTAGTGTAAGACTTGAAATGTAAAGAAATTGATTTGATGAATTTAATTTAATGCAATTTGTGAGTTTTGATATAATGGAGTTGAACTTAAATAATTGATTTAATAAATTAGAGGTTAAATAGACATGTTTTAAATGATAAATTTATTTAACGAATATTGAATGAAATCGATAAACCAATTTAAATTGATTTGAATGTTAAATTAAATGATTTCGAAATGAATTTGATATACGAACTTGAATCAATATTTGATTTGAAATTGAATTATAAGATTTTGAAATGGTGATTTGGAAGTTTTGAAACGTAAATTATGGAAATTGTTTTAGAAAGACAAATGAAATGTTGATTTACAAATTCTAATTGAAATTGTAATTGATTTGATTTTGAAATTTATTAAACGACCAATCGGTGAAATAATGACGAAAGTTATTAAAGAGACCGGAATCGGTTAGGGACATACTCATTGTCTAAACCGAAAACCACTTTAATAACTACACGCAGAGTGTGATCTAGAATGAAGTGGTTGGAAATGATGTACGCGATGACTGAAGAAAGAGAACGATAATGGATAGCCTTGACACTTGTGTCAAAATGGAAATGACTAAAACAGGAGCCGTGCCGGACCAAATGGGGGCTAGCTACCTCGAGCGAACACACTTCTTCGAAAACTACTCATTACTTGTTGTCGATTGGTGCACCCTTGATTTGGGAGTGTTGTTTCGCGGTGTTGCGGTCGCTGCGGCGATGCGTTCTCACCAGTCCGGATCAGGCAAACGGTAGTTTCACTACCTTGGGTATTGCCTCATGTGCCTTGTCATACTTGGATCCCTATATACGTGACCACTACGATTTGTTTTGTGTTATACCTATGGAGTACTCCCTGATAGCCCACTAGTTTACGGTGGAGTTTACAGTGCTGTATAGACTATAACGCTTATATAAAATGTGTTAAGGGGGATAATGGTAACGCCTTAACACTATTTTGATATTTTATATTACTGATAGGCATTATCTACTTATCATACACTACTACATAGTAGATAGTTTAATGGATCCTTAAAGGATGGTTATTCCAACATCCTTTGAGTTACTTGTATTTCAATTGCTATTTCACTTGAGTTGGATTTATTGATATAAGAATATTAATCCTGACTCGAGTGTTTTGTGTTTTGCTTTACGCTCGGGTCAGACTGAGTGTACCAGTATTCGAGACTAACCTTTGGAGTTGGGGCTTCGCTTGGAGATCCAGCTATCTATCTAGCTTTCAGATATCCAGTTGATTCCAGTGATTTTATTCTGATTCTTGTATTTGATTATTGTATCCGAGACATCTGTTGTACCTTATTTACCTCTAATATGTATATAGTAGCTTCATGAACTACTATCTTTTATTTCCGCTGCATTTATTACTCTGTGTCTGTGATCTGTGATTATTTATTTACTGTATATGTTCAGTTTTGCCAAATTTAAATTAACAACGCGGTATTTTGAATTATTCAAGTCCGACATGTGCGGATGCGAATGGTCCAAAATATCGGGTCGTTACAAAATATCTGGTACAAGTAAAACTTTAAAAAAATGGGGGTGTATTTAATCAATAAATGTAGAACCACGCCGCTAACGGGGAACAGATTTTCTCCCACATAAACAACAACCAAACATAAAAAATGGAAATGAACAATGGAGAACAAAACCAAACATACATGATGGGCATAATTAATAAACATCCAGACTTGAAAGAATGGAAACAGTCTGAATAGAAATCCAAACTGGACAGAATGGATAAAACAAGATAATAGTCCAAACTCGATAGAATGGACTAAATAGGATAATGGTTCAAACTTGATAGAATGGACTAAATCAATAATTAACATCGCGAAGAGTGGTTGAATCTTCTCGTTTCAACTAAAGGAAATAGATTTAAAGGTTCGAATCAAAAAAGGAAAGGAAAATATTCAACAATGACTAGGAGGGTGTACCCGCCTTAACAAAAGTATACCTCTAGAATATATACATGAGAACTTCGATGGCTCTCGAAAACCTCCAAACTGGACCCCACCAACTGTTATCGAGTATCCGAGTATTTCACATCTAATATGATCAACCGAATCCAATCTAGAGTGGATGTCAAAATACCCCAATGGGAGCAACCCCGCATAGCTCGGCCCCCACTCGCACTTTGGGTTTAGTCATTTTCGACAAAAAATAACAATGCCCAACAAAGCCACACATCATCGTAGAATGACAATAACAAAAGGCTGAAGTAATCGATGGCCGGGAAACAAACTATCGAGGATAAAAAATGATGGTATATAGAAATTAAGTCTTGTATAATTACCACTACTCATGGAATTCAAACTCGTACTATTTCTTGGTTAACAATAATACCGGAGAAGTCAAGGTAGTATTACCCTAAAGTCATGTCTCACGACTATTCTTATCTTTTAAAATATGGATAAGTCTACTTCATCGACATTTAGTGTTAAGTACACAAGTAAATCGTTTCCATATAAGTGATATCGCCTTATGGAATTTAATTCAGTTCCATTACTGAATCAAACATTTACTTTTAAAACCGAATTCATGCTTGGGCTTCACATTACAAGTATTAGCTTTAAAACACTTTGTTAAAAGAGTTAACTAATTTAAAACATCATTATAAAATGGGTTTAATAACTTCAAACATCCTTATTACATTGATTAATTAACTTTAAACTTCATCACACAATTTAATTATTGAACTTCAAATGACTTTAAATAATAATAAAAAGTAAACCACTTTTTTAACAACCCTATTGTTAGTTACATGATTAATTAAATCTAGCTAGGGATAATTAATTCTTAATTGTTTGTGAAATTTAAATGTGAAGTTAAATCTAGTTTTGTGAATAATTGAATTGTTTATCTTAATTAATTTTAAGATAACTTTGGAAAATGTTGTAAATTTAGTTTAGTGTTAATGGTGTGATTTACTGTTTTAAAATGAAAATTTGTAATTAATAATTTATTTTGTTTAATTAAAAATAATAAGAATAACTTTTATTTCAAAAAGTTGTAATTAATTGTACAAAATATTTCTATATTAACGGAAATGGAATTTTAACTTGTTGTTTTGTTTTGGAAAATTTGAGAAATTAAATTATGATTTTGTAAATAATTGTTTTGTGTAGATTGGAGGTTTAAATAAGTGATTAATCAAAAAGAAATTAGTAACACTTCATCTCTTAGGTATTAATTTCACAACATCTTATCTATTGGATCCTTAGCAACCACCAAACCATTTGGCCCATGTTGTAAGCATAAGAAATAAGAAATAAACATATATGTTTATTTTCCTCTCATCGTCTCTCATTCTCAGCCAGAAACAAAAAAAATCAGTAAATTGTTTTCCTCCTTGCTCCAAAACCCTAGTTCATATCTTCCCCAAATAAAATGCAAATCAAAGGGATTTTCAAAATTAATTATAGAATTAGAAGCAAGGTAATCTTCTCCATCTTCTGGAGAGTCTATTTCTATTATTAATCTCAGTTTTTCATTATGGGTGGTAAAAAATTTTTTGTAAATTTATTAGTTGTCTTAGGGTTTGTGGTTGAGAGATGGTTGCTTTGAGAATTCGGGATTAGTTAATCAAATTCAAGCTTAAAGGTGAGTTATTTTGTAACTCACACAATCTATTTCTATATTCATGTTTTATTTATGACATTAAAATTGATTTGTATGGATTTGATTGTGAAAACCCTAGGTTGAATGATAGAAATTAAATTTGGTTGATTGCATAATAGTTGTTTGCTGAAAATAAAGTGTGAAAACTCACTGCTCATGGTGTAAAATAATCCAAAATGACTCAATTTTTTTTGTAGAAAGCTCTTTCAATTAGCTACAAGTTGTCTCTTATTCACATTTTGAAAATTTGCCGTTTAATGGCTCAAAATCGAGTTTGAATCTGATAGATTAGTTCTGCCCTGTGTATTTGCTAAGTTGAAATCTAAAAATAAAATTACCTTAACTTTTGACTGGTAGATTGAAATTAAGTGAGGTATTATTTAGTTAAAAGATATTTTTATAAGGAACCACTTTCATGTTTTGTGTTTTGCATAATTTTGAAGTCTATATGGTCAAAAACTCGTTTCTTGTCGTTGGCCCGTCAATGAAAAATAGTGTTAATAAATATTAAAAATGATTTTTAGCAAGTTATTTTATATATTAAGCATGCATAGTAAAATATTCATGGAATTTGGAAATGTAGTTTTGGAATGTATAAAGTTAGTTTATTTCTAAATAAAATGGTTATATTTTAATATGGATTTAGAAGAGTAAGTGAATATGGTTTTAAAATATAGTTTTGTGAATAATACAACTATATGGAAATTTGAGACAACTTTGTGTATATAAGTAAAATCTTGGAACAATTTAGAGTTATGGAATATTTTAGCAAATTCTTGAATATTTTTATAAAGTTAAATAATGAACGGATTTATGGAAAATTATAATAAGTGTTTTAAATAATAAACTCAAAAGATAAAAATGTTTTGAGAACCTTAATTCTATAATTTGAGGAGTACTAATAATTGACTTACTGTCATCGATTGGTTTAAATGCTTTCGAATAATGCTTCGTCGAATATGGTATAACTCATTGAATAGAATGTTTAAGGGGAAACTTACTAGCCCATTAGCGAATACTCAAATTTCACTGGGTAGTATGGGATGCCTTGGTTAAATTCGTGTGATTGCTATTATGAAGCATTTTACACTTTAGAGTTGTATTCTCTTCTGGTGTGCGGTAAGTGGTTGCTAGATCCTTAAGAGAATGTAGTTTATGTTTTCCTGTGGTATCCGTAATAAGTGATATTTACTAGCTTTTAGTAAATACTTGGATTTCACCATACGGTATGGGATATATTGGTTAAGTTCTAGTGATTACTAAAGGTGATAGTATTTGGCACTTTAGAGTACTCTCTTTTGGTGTGCGGTAAGTGGATACTAGATCCTTATGAAGTTTATTCCTGAATTTCTTTTCAAACATAATAATATAATAATAAAAAATGTAAATTTATCGAGTCATGATTTATACAATCACCTTGATCGGTATGGACTATCCTTGAGATCATTCTGTGTGAAATGACCCACTTCTTTCTTTATTTATTTATAGTGAATTTTCTGTTAAGTTTTTTTTTGCAGTGTATATATATACATATCAATGGATCACTTCTCTTAATTTAATTTCCCAAGATCCTGAATTTTACTAATATAAATATATCAGTATTTAAATAAATCCTATCATTTATATATATGAAGATATATAAATGGTTCTTTGCTTATCAGAGTGATTAAAACAGCAAAGCAACTCATTCCCACCTTATTTCTCATATTTCAGAGATTTGGTGTCACATAGCCATTTCTATTTATCATATATATATATATTTCTTTTTAGAACTCAAGCTTGATTAACTTTAGGATTAAATATCACTAGTTCTCTTATTTTCTTGTTCTACCTCAAAAATTAATTGATTCCTGAATTTACAAGCCATACATTTTAATCCTGGGATTTTGTAATCTGATACTTATTGTTCTATATTAAGTAAAACGTGTTCAACCTAACTCATGCTTATTAGTTTAGCTTGTGTTACTCATTTCAATTTCGAACAACTTTTATATCAGGTGAAATACCCATGCTTTGATTTATAAAGTTTCAATAATCATGTGAATATTGAAATGACAAACTAATTTAAAGCCTAAGCAGAGGAAAACAATACAGTCAGACCAGAGTGCTAACTCAAACTATCATGCTAAATAGAGACTAAGAACATGTGTGCAGTCAGTATGCTTAAGGCAAAGTAAACAAAAAGGATCAGACAAAATGCAAGACTTCCAGGTGAACTTATGATGAAGACATCTGATGTTTTCTAGGAAAGAGAACAAATGATAGTGGTCACTATTCTATTGAGTGATGGAAATGCTCATTGCAAACAAGACCATATGCATCTACAATTTACCACAGGTTTTGATCATGACCCAATACTGCCAGATTTGAATTAAGTATCTAGATAACAGGAATTAGTTAAGTATAATTGCAGTGAAGTCTACAAGTACCAAGCATGCATATGAGCTTATTACACCAAGCAATACAAGTTTTTACTGGGAAAATCAAATGTCCAAACCAGATTACAGGCTATGCCTTCCAGCCTTTGCATAGGCTTATATCAATTATAAGTCATGTTTAAGCCTTACTGGTTAGCCAGTTTAGGTTCAACTCAACCTTTACAAGATTCATTGATTGTGCTATATTCCTTTCTCCCTATGATTGTTTCTACTCTACCATTTTAAAAGTTCATCTGACTTTACCAAAGGAGACATGAGCACATATCAAAATTACATGGCATGATCTCCTATATCATACTTCACCAGAGACTATGTAGATCAATTCCTTAAAACAGAACCCACATATGCATATATATATATAATACTTAAAAATTCTTACAAGTTCTCTTCTCAGAAAAAAAAACACATATCAATCCAGAAAATACTTAAACCATAGTGATATTTTTGGCCTGGCCTAATTATTACAACATATCTGCCAAACTCCTTAAACATTCTAAATGCAAGTGAATCCTCAATTGTCCATGCATACAAGTTTCCTATGCATCCTTTCCTGCAGCAACATCTAGAGCTGCCTCCATAAAAATGAGACACCCCAAATGTTACAAAGCAACAAATAGGGTCAGAATATAATTCTGGTATGAGTGAAATCAAAATGTAATATCTTGTCATTTTTAAATTGTAGTGCAGAGTATAATATGCTTGATGTAATTTGGATTCATGATGTAACTAGGTATATATATGTATGTATCTAAGCTCCTACTACACTCATGCACACAAGCAACCATTCAATCATTCAATACAGTATACATGTACATATACTCTTATGGAATTAACTCATTTTAATTTCCATAGTTCAGCTCTAAAACTTGATTTATCAATTTAATTTGGTCATATCTCTTTGCCATTAAACACCATGTGTGCATGGCAAGGGACTCAATTCTGTTAACCCCTGCACAAAGGCCTATAGGACTTAAACAAGTCATGCACATACCCATCATACTCCTTATGATGAATAGATCAAGGCTTTTCTCCTAGATTAGTTTTATAATCTAGTGACCAGTCTCGTTTCTTATTTCAGAAAGATTTATTAACTCTTGAATTGCTTTTACTTTCTTTCTTTCTTTTTCTATGAATCAGAGAGAGTTAATCTTACTCAGGGATTTCAACTGACCATACATTCATTCATGAAAATCATGTTTTTATTTCATTTTTCCAGTTGTCTCATTCAAAATTTGTTTTATCACTTGTATACTCTTGTATTCCATAATGTCATGATCTCTTAACAAATCCAGTAGAGTTCTATAAAAATTCTTATACTTAATTCTATTGTGAACATAGGGTAAGGTTTTTAGAGAAAAACCCCTAAAACATTTTTAGCCTTAGATCTAAACAAATCAGCACATAAATAATTTATTGCATTGTTCATCTTTAATTTAAAACAAACTGACATAAGCATGAACCTCCTTTGTTCACACTGCCTAGCTTATCTTTCAATATTACCATACTTCATAATAAAATTTTATTTATCTTACTAACATAACTACAAACTGATGGTTCATGGTACTGGATCCATATCAGAGATCATGGCATTATTATTATCAAACAATCAAACAAAACAAATCAAAGCATCAACCAAAGATTTATCAATACACCAACCATTCTCAGCATTCATTAATTCAGAGAAAAACAAGTTGATCAAGCACAAAAGAAAATAAAATGGCTGCCCTTAACTTGGGTCTTAATGCCTTAGCCTCATGAGATTGATTAATCACTCACCTTCCTTTGCTCCTCTCCGGGAATGCTCAGGTCTGAAGGCAATGTGAGTTTATTTTATTTTAATTTTGTTTTCTCTGTTTTCTCCCTAGAACAACTGTTGTCCCTCCCCTGATTTAAATCACTCTGTTAGGGTTTGAATGGAGGAAAAACCCATTCTATCCTTACCTTACTCAGAGATTCATATATGCATTTTTATGGCTAAAAGTGCCATTTTCTCTTGGTTTCCATTTTCAGTAAAACAGTTGCCTCATTGCTTTTCTGTGCATATGCTATTTGCATGATTTCCTTGCACGTTATTTTTGTGTGACTCAGCCTTATATTTCTTTTTCTCATTTCTTTTGTAAGCTTGATTTTTAGCTAGCAAATTTTTATCATCTATCTTTATTTATTCATACCCATAAGTATTACTTGACCAGTTGGTATGCATTTTAATTATCAAGAGAAGTTGTTTTACTACCCAAATATTTTTTTCTGGCCATCTAAATTTATAGTATTCATAAGACATGTGTATTTAAAATTCATTCATACCTTAGTTATTTTTCTTCTTATTTATTTATTGAAATATTTATTCCCTTTTTGATATTTATTTCAAAAATAAATTTTCACTCATAAATATTTCTTAACTGATTTCTAAGCATCTTAATTATCAAAAGGATTTTTATTTTTAACATCCCATACCTTTCTGATCATATGTATATATATACTTTCCATACAATATTCATACCTACTCAAATCATGTGAATTTTTGAATTTATTTTATACTTAATCATTTTCCTTTCATCACTGTATAAAAACATTTATTCCTTGCATAATTTCTTCACTCACTTCTGATATTTTATTTTCAAGCTATTTTCTCCCCATTCTTATTTACTTTATTTATTCTTGTATTTATTTTTTTTTCAAGTAATTTTTATTCTCAAAAATTTTTGGGTCTTCACACTGTGGTTCTTTGTTCCCAGTCTGAGTACGATCCTTGGTATCGGCTCGGTTCGAGTGAAACCAATTTGTTTGTTTGTTTGTCACAGGTTTTGAGTACAATCATTGCGATTGTTTTGGACGATCTTTACGATCGATTTGGATTAAGATCTCTTGGATTCTGGATATTTGGATTCTGTGACTATTATGTGTTCGTGAAATAAATATATATTCTTGTGTCTTATGATGGATGTTAAGTTAATTATGTTATTTAGTGTTTAGGGACTAGTTTGTGTTTGTGACTTAAACTTATAACCCTGTTCTGAGTTAATCATTGATATTTGCGTGCTTAGAGATACTATGTTTTGTTCCGTGAATTCAATGTTTAGTGACTAATATGTGTTCGTGACTTAAATGTATAACCATGTGTCTTGTGCTGAACTCTAAGTTAAATTAATTCATGTGACTCGTTATTTCATAGACATCTATATTTACTTATATGTTGTTTGTTCTTGTGTTATATCTTGTTCTCACCCTATTTGATATTTAGAGATAGTATGACCTGGGTGTTATTTTGCTTGAGTCAGGCCGAGACTTTTTAGGTTACAGGACAGGTTGACTTTTGAATGGTTATGCTAGCACGGAGATAAACATTTGGACTTTTAGTTTATCCCATTTAGGAATTTGGACCTTGTATATAAAATGTATAATTGAGATTAGAGAATTGTAAAACTTGTATATTATATGAATTCAGTGTTTTATTTTGTAGACTCGCAATTTGTATATGTATAAGAGATTATTATTCCGCTGTGATCTATGGCTGATGCTTATATGATATATTGTTCTGATTTTGAGAAATCGGTGTGTCTATTACTTTGTATTAATACTGTACACGTCAAATTTCAGTTCAGATATTAAGTAAAAAGGTATAAATGACGTATCGGTGTTAGTATAAAGATATATTCATATTTGATCGCCCTTAACAAGCCATATTCTCCAGATTAGCAGACGACATTATTTGTAATGTTCTTTGCTAATATGGGTAACGCGGTGGGGTCGTTACAACTTTTAAACCTTATTAATTAAATTAATTAGTAAAATATAATTAATTAAATTAATAAACAATATAAAATGAATAACAAAGTCAAAACATCCTTGTTACGTTGATAAATTCACTTTGAAATTTAATAAATTAAGTTGGTTGATTAACTCCACTAACCTTTAATTAAAAAGGATAAATCACCTTTAAAACATCATTAATTTAATTAATTAGTAATGTTTAAATATAATTAATTAACTAAATTAATTAATAATTAAATATCATTATTTTAAAATGATTAATCAATTTAAACCATCATTAAGGAAATATTAAAGTTAAAACAAGTTGATTTCTTTTTAAGTCATTAATTAAAAAGATAAATTAATTCTAAAAAAATAATTAAATAATTGATTAATTAACTTTAATCCATCATTTTTAAAAGATTAATTAGCCTTAAACGTATTTAAATAAAATGATGAATTAAATTTAAAACATCATTAACTAAGTAATTAGTTAAATTTAATACACATCATTAATAAGTTAATTAGTTAACCTTAATCCTTATTAATTAAATAAATAATTATATTAAATAATCATTTTTGGAAACATCATTAATCAAAATCTTGCTTAACTTGTAAAATAATTCCAAGCACGAAGATGAAACCAAATGGTTTGATAAGAAGTGATTTTCCGAAAATGCCGATATAGCGACTACCACTATACGGGCTGTTCGACAAACAAGTTTATAATATTATCAACACAACCAAACATCACAAAGCAATGGTTTAAGTATACATACAACAAGCATTCATAGGTAATAAATATGAACATGGATATAGTTTTAAAGCTTTGGTTTTTTTAGAGTAAAATTTTACTTACTAACTAGTTTGCTAACTAACCATTACTTAACATGTTTGCATCTATCACACATATACATTTCCAAACCAAACATGAAGCAATTCACATCATATCCAAACCAAGCAAGCAATATATATCACCATATAACTAAAGAAAAATATTTCCCGAAAAGTTAAGAGTTTTACTCACTGAAAAGTATCCAAACTCTTAATAAGTTAAGGTATAACCTAGCACTTCCATTTCTGAACAAAATGATGGAGTTTTTGATCCTTACTGCACTAGGTAGGCTCAGCCTTGAAAGATGAAGGAAGTGAAACTCGTTTTGGTAGGGTGGAGTGACTTTAGATAATCATTGAATTCTCAAAACAGAACCCGAAAATAGGTCATTTTCAAACTGGTTGTTGGGCTATTTGGTCTCAGATTTTGGAACGGTGATTAGAAGAATGTTTTAGAAAATTATTTTCTCTATCATTTCAACAAATGAATCACTCAAATTGGATTAATTTTGAAGAAGATATGTTCGGAAGAAGATGGACCATTTTCGGACTTGAAAATCTGCGTCCGAAAAAACTCTATAAAGAATTGATATTTTGACATAGCAATGCTAAAAATTTGAGGAAGTGGTACAAATGAAAGTTGTAGCCACTGGAATTCTCTACGGTTTTTAATAAAATAACTTGATTTGAAGTATTATGGAGGAGGTTATGGCCGTGAGAAAATGAGGTAAAAATTTAGAAAATGGAGTGATTTTAAAATAAGTCTTTAAGGATTTTGAAAGCCATGGATTTTTCTCAATGCTAAAAGAAGAAGCCAGAGCTTCTTTGAGAGGTTTAAGAAAGTGAGTTTAAAGAAGTGAGGAAAAATGAAAGGAATTAGGAAGAATTGCTCCTTTTATAAGAAGGCAAAGCTTCCAAAGGAAGCTTCTTTATTTTAATTTAATTTGGTAGCTTATATAGGAAGCTTCTTTATTAAATTATATTTGCTAGCTCACATGAGAAGATATTACTAAGGAACAAGGCTTCAAAGAGAAGCTAGCAAAATAAGGTGAAGTGTATTAGTGTATAAAAAGTGTTATGACATTTCTGATAACTTTTAGCCGACGAGAAATCGAAAATTTTGAATATGAATTTCCGGTCACATTTTCTATTTTTATATGAACTACTATTTTAGTAAACATATTTTGAAAGTGATTTTTAACATCATTAATTATTATTTAAAAGATGTTTATTTGGTTATTGAAATCCATTATTTAAATATTTAAAAATGATTTAAATATTCTAATTCAAAGCGATTAATTTATGGGTCGTACACTCTCCCCCCCAAATTAATTTCATCCCTGAAATTATAACGGAGTGGAAGAAGTAATAACCATCCTAAGAAAATCGATTTACTTATTTGGTTTTCGGTCAATCTGATTAGTTATATTATCCTATCAAACATATGCACTATAACACTATAACAATCATATGCAATCAGGTAACATAATGCAACCAAAAGTGATGTAACAAACATATTCAACGAAATAAAGAGAATATTCTATAATAAATGCTATGCATCCAATATTTTCCAAAATACTTCCAAAATTTAGAACTAAATGTCTGGTTTTTATATTCAAAGTATATTTTTCAAATTCCTTCTAAGAGGAAAAAATCAAAACCAAAAATTGATTATGACAAGGAGAGGGCTCTCCCAACCGAAGCATGGTATAATTCAAGAATAAAACAACCTGGAGCATCCAGTGGTATTGCGACTTCTTTAAATACAACAACTAGAGTAAACAATTATTATTTCTTCCAAAATTTTAAAAACCACTTTTTTTCAAAAGCACCGGGATTTAAGTTCTAATAAACAACAATTCCAAATCCATTATTTATAAATTTAAATTTTATAAACTATGGTGTATATTTATAATCACACAATCAATCAAACCATATCAAAACAAATTCCGTAAAGGAATAAACTACACTCAACATTATTTTAAATGTTAAATGACTAACACCCAAATCTAACTTAGTTTCAAAACTTTCTTGATTGTCTAAAAATATAGATAATTATCTAAGCGTACCATTCTTTGCTCATTAGCCTTCGGTCATTACTTAGAAGATTATCCAAACTAACTTCGACAAAATTGAAATTTATACTTCACTATTATTGGTTTTTTAATTATACCAATATTTCTAAATCACTTTAATTTGTATTTAGTATTTTATTCAATACCAAAATCATTTATGAATTATTTCATAAATTTTCACTTAATTTTAAAAAAATATTCTATAAAGTCATTTCTTTATAAAACATCAAATAATAACTTATTCCACCTTATTTACTTGTATAATTCTCTTCTATATCCTAAGAGTACATACAAGTCTAGATTTTGTTTTACTTTTCACAATTTGGGTAAAGATCTAATCGGAACTTGGGTCTTTTAAAACAGAATCAACCTCTCGACATTTTTTTTATCTTAGTGTGACGACCCGGGTTTTAGCCATTTGATTTGGGGAAATTAACTGGTATCAATTATTGGAATATTGATTTTATAAGGTAAATAGACGAATTTTCTGATATTTTAAAAAATATCAAAATATATATAATTGGTTAAAACTATAAATTCTGGATATGATAAATCTTATAGAAAAGAAAAAATTTAAACTTTTTGTATAGGTAAACTTTACCATATAAATTCAATATAAAAATATCCATAAATAGATATGTATTAACCATACATATAAGTAAAGGAAAAATATATATGTATGGATATAAATATAAGTGTGTATGATGATAACCAAATATAAATGCATATGGAAATATATATATATATATATATATATATAAATCCCATAAATTATATTAAAGAAAATTTTCAAATATATTTATATATATATAGACAAACATATAGACAAGTCTTATGATGTTCAAATAAAAGTATACATAAGTAAGTATGTATGTATATATGTTAAATGAAATGGTAAAAGTGATAAAATGGAAATATACATGTGAAGGGATATGTATGTAAACATATAAAATTATTTGTAGACAAATAGTAGAGACAAGCATTAAATGGTAGCACACAAAATCATTTCAGCCTCCAAATCAAGAAAAAAATCTCTGACCATTTGTGTACCAGTAATACAAACCATGTACACACAAATATCAGCCTTGGCTTTCCCTGTAAGCTTTGTCTCCAACCTCTCTTCTTATTTCATTGCATTCGAACAAGGCAAAAGACAAAAATATAATAATACAAACATCACTGCATTCCAACTTAAAGCAAAATAAAAACAACAAGGCAGAGAAGATCAAAATCATAGCAACTGATCTTCAACATGGCAAGGCAGCAGTTCTTCAATCCCTTTTAAAAACTGTGAGTAAATATTTTATTTAAAAATAGTTTTTAAGTATTGCAAGTCAGGATCTTATGGGATAAAGTTGTGATATGGCTTGCATGATTTATTTCATCTTGACAATGTATGAAATTGCTTGTTTACCAGTGTGTATATCTGTATATATATTTATATTGTGCTCTGTTATTAGTAACAGGCTAAGCTTCCATCACAAAAATAATTTCTATCTCCCTGTATAATCAAAATTAGACTTTGATTACTGAAAGGAAAATGTTAATAACATTGTATTCTTGTTTTTAAAAATAATTTCTAGCGAATGTATTTAGTTAATACTCTGTAAAATTTAAGAATACAGTGGAAATCAGAAAATGGGTAAATTTCAAACATGATGATTTTTGAATTCACTTATATAGTCTGAATTGTCTTCGAAAACTAGGAATTTTAAAAGCTAAATCATAATTTTTAAGTTAATATCGAATGAGATATTTGGGGTTGTTCAGAAAAGGGGTTTGGAGTCTTTCCTGATGATCGATGAGTTCGGAGGGCTCGGGTTTTCTACAGAAGGTGGCGAGGAAGTAGGGGAGCATGGGAAAAATGCTCGTTGGATTTTTCTATCGTCGAGGCGACGGCGAATGGAGGAAGTAGGGTTTTCTAGTGAATTTGGGGGTCGGGTTTGCCGAGGTTGGAACGGCGATAGTGGCGCACCCGTCAGGATCTCTCATGGGGGGATCGTCGCGTCTCGTCATGGAAAAGCTCGTTTTCGTTTTTCGATTCGATCTTCATTTCTAGGTGGTTGAGGAAGAAGTCGAGTTCGACGTCGATTTATTGAAGGCCTGAATGATGATCAGAGGAGGCTGGGGTTACCGTGCACGTGCACGGTGGCCATCGCGTGCATCAGAGTGTATGGGTTTGGGAAAGGAGATGTTGACCCGGAGTGTTTCGTGATTTTTCACGTGTTCGACTCGGAGTGTCGAAGTAGGAAGGCCTTGTTTTGGTTGCTTCGAGTCTGTACGAGGGTTGTCTCGAGTCTATCTCGAAGATATGTTGATTGCCCAGAATATTTTTGTTTCCAGCATTTTTAAATTTGTTCAGGTTTTAAACTAAAATGTTTACTCAGTGTAGTAATTTAAGTAAGATAAGTAATTTAATTAAGATAAATTAATTTGTGTAATTAATTAAGTGTAATTGATTACTTAATTGAGGATAAATAAATCAAGGTTAATTAATTAAGGAATAATTAAGTAATAAGTAATTAAGAGGTTAATTACTTAATTAAAAGAATTATTGAAGGTAATTACTTAATGAAGTAATTTAAAGGAATTAATTACTCAGTGTAATTAATTAAGTTAATGTGGTTAATTTTAGTTAATTAATTAAGTTTAATTAATTATAGAGAATTACTTGAGGATGGTTAAGTATAATTACTTAATGTAATTAATGAAGTGTAATTACTTAGTGAGTAATTAATGGATAATTGCTGGATTAATTAATTAAGAAATAAGATTAACTAATTGATAATTAGAGGTTAATTAATTAGATAATTACTTGATGAAAGTAATTAAAGGTAAATTACTTAAGGGAAGTAATTGAGAATTAATTACTTAGTGTAATTAATTAAAGGGTTGATTAATCAAGGTAAGTGATTAATGTGATTAATGTGATTAATGTGAATGTGATTAATGTGAATGGGTAAAGGTTCATTAATTTGTGTAATTAATTTAGAGTTTATTACTTAATATAATTGAAGGATAATTAATCAAGGGTGATTAATTAAGATGATAATTAAAGGATGATTAATTAATCAGTTTGTAATTAATAAATGTTAAGTAAGTAATCTAAGTGATTAAAGACTAGTAATTAATTTAATTAGAAATAAATTAAATTAATTTTGGAAGTAATCAATCTTGCTTATGAATGATTGAATGATGTAAATGTCTTGAATTGGTTGATATCTCTGATATGAAATGTTTTCTGTTATGATATGTTTGGATAGACAGTGATAGTATGGTTATCTATCATTGATGAATTTCTGTGTATAAAAGTGACATCTTGTATTTAATGTTGAATTGTATTTCACTTGAATAACTTGGGTTATGAAGGTATTGAATTTGAAGAGATCGAGGTCGGGTATTAGTAAATACCCGAACCCACTTCGATTTGTAACCTACATTGATTCTTTATAGATTGATTTGTGAAATCAATAGGCAGAAATGGAATAATTTGAATGACTGGACCATTTAAAACTAAGTAAAGGTACTTAGGAATTAAAAATAAATGTTGATTATAGAAAGTTGTGAACTTGTAGTGATGAACATGTTACCCCGGGTTTTAAATAAGTTTCATATTGAATATTTCATGTTAGATGGGTTTACTCACGCTGGTTTCCAGCCTGACCCGGGTGTTACTTTGATGTAATGCTCGGGTCAGACCGAGTATTACAGATTTAAGGTAAGGACGTTCTGGAGCTCAGGAGACGAGTTGGATGGCAGGAACGTATGGAGTGTTTCCGCTGTGATATATTTATGTTTATCTGAGACATGTTTATTGTATCTGTCCAGGGTTTGTGTATATGTTGTAACTCTGATGTATTAAAGTGTAATTTGACAAGTACATATTTCCTTTGTATAACTGTTATTATTTGATTGTGATGACCTGGTATTTTAGCAGTATTATTTTAATATATATTTAATCTAATTTAAATAAAAAGTAAACTTATAATTTTAAAATGAATATGACTTTCGGAACAATTGCCATTTATTTGTATGGATTTATATTTTTGAAAGGAAATTGATTTGAAAATTTAAATAAAATCTCTTAATAATATGTACACTAAAATTTATCTTATATAATTAAATTAAAATGCTTACCTTGTTAACATCTGATAAATAAATATATATGAATGATACTATTTGAAATAAAATCAAAGTCTATCAATATAAAATATAAATATTAAATGTAAATAAAACTTATGTATATAATTTAAATGTTGATGGCTAAAATACAAAATGGAAATGAATATAAATAAAAACAAGTGTATAAATAACTATAACAATTTTAAGTGAAACAATAGGTATAGAATAAAATAAAATAAAGTATAACATAATACCAGACAAAACAGTATATTGAATTTCAAGCTAGAAGTTAATAAGTCAAACATTTGTATATGAATCAAGCAAAAAGACAAATATTTTTATACAAACTATCTTCATACACAAGCTTTGTCTACCTACAAATGCATACTCACATACAAATATCTTCATATAGCAAATTGTAATAATAATATGTAAACATATGAGGAAACCAAGCATTTAATTTGCTGTCATCTCAGCCTAACATTTTGTCTATTCAAAATATGAAGTGACCCACTTCTTTATGATTTATTTTTAGTGAATTTTCTGTTGAGTTTTTTTTTCACAATGTATATATATTCATATACATATATATATATATGTATATATATATATCAATGGATCACTTCTCTTAATTTAATTTCCCAAGATCCTGAATTTTACTAATATAAATATATCAGTATTTAAATAAATCCTATCATTTATATATGTGAAGATATATAAATGGTTCTTTGCTTATCAGAGTGATTAAAACAGCAAAGCAACTCATTCCCACCTTATTTCTCATATTTCAGAGATTTGGTGTCACATAGCCATTTCTACTTTTTATTTATTATATATATATATATATATATTTTAGAATTCAAGCTTGATTAACTTTAGGATTAAATATCACTAGTTCTCTTATTTTCTTGTTCTACCTCACAAATTAATTGATTCCTGAATTTACAAGCCATACTTTTTAATCCTGGGATTCTGTAATCTGTTGTTCTATATTAAACAAAGGGTGTTCAACCTAACTCATGCATATTAGTTTAACTTGTGTTACTCATTTCAATTTCAAACAATTTTATATCAGGTGAAATACCCATGCTTTGGTTTATAAAGTTGCAATAATCATGTGAATATTGAAATGACAAACTAATTTAAAGGCTAAGCAGAGGAAAACAATACAGTCAGACCAGAATGCTAACTCAAACTATAATGCTAAATGGAGACTAAGAACATGTGTGCAGTCAGTATGCTTAAGGCAATGTAAACAAAAAGGATCAGACAAAATGCAAGACTTCCAGGTGAACTTATAATGAAGACAACTGATGTTTTCTAGGAAAGATAACAAATGATAGTGGTCACTATTCTATTGAGTGATGGAAATGCTCATTACAAACAAGACCACATGCATCTACAAATTACTACAGGTTTTGACTATGACCCAATACTACCAGATTTGAATTAAGTATCTAGATAACAGGAATTAGTTAAGTATAATTGCAGTGAAGCCTACAAGTACCAAGCATGCATATGAGCTTATTACACCAAGCAATACAAGTTTTTACTAGGGGAAAATCAAATGCCCAAAACCAGATTACAGGCTATGCCTTCCAGCCTTTGCATGGACTTATATCAATTATAAGTCATGGTCAAGCCTTACTGGTTAGCCAGGACCAGATTCAACCCATCCACCTAACAAAATTCATAGCATACTTTTCAATAACAGCCTCATCTTTATAATTTAAAATCACTTAAACCTTGCCAAGGGATGTATGTCCACATATCATATTACATGGCATACTTCCTTTATCACTTTTCCACCAGAAATCATCAAAATAAGTTGCTTAGATCAGTAACTCACAAACCCCACTGAATACTTAAGTTTTTACATGTTCTTTTCAAGTGAACAAAATAAGCATCATTGCTGAGAATACACAAGATAAAAGGAAGTTTGCCTAGATTATCTATTACAGATTATACTGCTACTTCCTTAAGCATTTTTTTTAAATTCATCAAGATCTTCAAATATCCATGCAAGCAAGCCACTCATACATCTTTCCCTGCAGCAATATTTTGGACTGCCTCCATAAAAATGAGACACCCCAATTATTGCAAGGCAACAAATAGGGTCAGAATAAAATTCTGGTATGAGTGAACTCAAAATATAATAACTTGACATTTTTAATTATTGTGCAGAGAATTTATGTACTTGATGCTTATTTGGATTCATAATGTAAACTGGGTATATAAACATGTATAAGCCCTTACTAACACATATGCACACAAGCATCCATTCATCCATCCAATTCAGTATACATGTACACATACTCCTATGGAATTAACTCATTTTAATTCCATAGCTCAGCTCTCAATCTCAATTTAACAATTTAATTTGGTCTTAACTCTTTGCCATTGAACACCATGTGTGCATTGCAAGGGACACAATTCTGTTAACCCCTGCACAGAGGCCTACAGGACTTAAACAAGTCATGCACATACCCATCATCCCCCTTATGATGGATAGATCAAGGCTTTACTCCTAGATTATTTTTATAATCTAGTGACCATTCTCATTTTCTTTCAGAAAAATTTATTAACTCTTGAAATGCTTTTATATTCTTTTCTTCTTTTTCATAAATCAGAGAGGGTTAACTCACTCAGGAATTTCAGCTAACCATACTAAACATTCATGAAAAGAATACCATATCTCATTTTCCAGTTGTTTATTCAAAATTTGTTTTAACACTTGCATATCTTCTATATTCAGGAATATCATGATCACTTAAACAAATCCTGTAAAATCATATAAAAATTCTTATACTCAATTCTACTGTGAACATAGGGTAAGGTTTTTGAGAAAAACCCATAAAACATTTTAGCTTGAGATCTGAACAAATCAGCATATAAATGATTTATTGCATTGTTCACCTCAAATTTAAAACAATCCAGACATGAGCATGAACCTCCTTTATTCACACTGCCTAGTTCATTTTCCAGTAATACCCTACTTCACAATAAAAAATGTATTTATCTTACTAAACATATTTATAAACTGGTGTTTTAAGGTGCTGGATCTATATCAGTGATCATGGTATTTTTCTTATCAAACAATCAAACAAAACAAATCAAAGCATCAACCAAAGATTTATCAAAACACCTACCATTCTCAGCATTCAATTATTCAGAAAATTAGATCAAGTACAAACATGATATGGTTTTTATAAAATAATATGGCTGCCCTTAACTTGGGTCTTAATGCCTTAAGCCTCATAAGATTGATTAATCACTCACCTTCCTTCCTCTCTTCCCTGAGAATACTTTAACTTGACCAATGGCTTTGGTTTGCTCTCCTTTCTTTTCTTAATATTTTCTGTTTTTCTGTAGTGAGACTGCTGCTTCCCCCTTTAATTTTTAAAACATTGTTTAGGGTTTTAGTAGAGTGAAAAACCCATCTTATCCCCACACAATTGAGAGAATTCTACATATGATGTTATGGCTAGAAATGCCATTTTCTTTTTGATTTCCAATTCGGGTATTTTCAGTTGCTTTAGCTTTTCTTTTCTTTTCTGATTTGCATGCTATTTGCATGTTTCATACACACACCTTATTTTCATGTGACTTTCTTGCATTATTTATTTTCTTTATGCTAAACTGTAATGTATACATGTATATCTTTTTATCAATTAACCCCTTGTTAATATTTCAAGCTATTTGTTTTCTCTTGATATATAAATGTATTCATATATTTAATTACCATAGTGTTTTTTTTCCTTATTACTTTATGTTTATTCTTTTGGGGTATAAAAATATAACATATGGTAATGTATAACCCATATATACACTCAGTCATATTTCCTCATTCCTTCCCTCTAAAATACCATTTCCTTCTTATTATTTATTTTTAATTACTATAAAAGTCTATTTTTATCATTTTATTCCTTTTTGACTATTTATATTCAAGATATATATATACACACACAAATGAATATACGGCCTACTCATACTTAGTTATTATTATTATTATTTTTTTCCATTCTTGTTTTACTGAAAACAACTATTCCATTCATTATATTTTTAACTTATTCTCAATATTTATTTTCAGACTGTATTTTTCCTTGAAAATTCTCCTTTTTCTGATTTTATTAAAATTATTCTTATCTCAATAATTTTGGGTCTTCACATACTCTCCTCCTAAAAGGAATTGTGTCCCATAATTATTCTCTCATACATTTCCATCCAAATGTATACAAAGCATAATTTCAATTGAATGAAATTTCAGAAACTCATTCATTCTAAATCAATCAAACACACATAAATAATTTTAAGGTTTCATCATAATTTTAAACATACCTTTAAGCAGAAAATAGATTAGGATATTTATCCCTCATTCTATCTTCAACCTCCCATGTACAATCATTCTCATCCAGACTCCACTGAATTTTTACCAATTTAATTATTTTGTTTCTTAATTTCTTCTCTTCTCTAGCCACTATGCCCACTGGTTCCTTTTTATAAACCAGGTTTTCTTGAATTTCAACATGTGTAGGGGATTCAAGAATAGTTTTCTTATCATGCACCCACTTTCTTAATTGAGATACATGAAATACATCATGTATGTTGCTCAATTCCTCTGGCAACTTCAATCTATAAGCCAAAGTTCCTATTCTCTAAACAATTTCATATGGGCCTATATACCTTGGTGATAGCTTTCCTGCTTTGCCAAATCTTAGTATTTTCCTCATGGGTGAAACTTTGAGAAATACATGATCCCCTACTTCAAACTCTACTGGCCTCCTCCTTTTTTCTGCATATGCCTTTTGCCTTTCTTGTGCTACCTTCATTCTCTGCCTCACCAGTTCAATTCTTGCAGAGGTTTCTTTAATATGATCTGGTCCTAGCAACACTCTTTCACCTGCCTCCATCCAACATGCAGGAGACAAACAAGGCCTTCCATATAAAGCCTCATATGGAGCCATGCCTATAGTAGATTGGTAGCTATTGTTGTAAGCAAACTCAACTAAATGAAGGTGATCTTCCCAGTTGCCACCAAAATCAAGTATACATGCTCTAAGCAAATCCTTTAGAATCTTGTTTACAATTTCTGTTTGACCATCTGTTTGGGGGTGGTATGCTATGCTTAGACACAATTCTGTCCCCATTGCCTCTTGAAATCTTCCCCAGAACCTTGAAGTAAACAAGGTATCTCTATCACTAATGATAGTCTTGGGGATTCCATGTAATTTTACTATCTCCTTCACAAACAATTGTGCTAATTTGTGAGCATTTCTGTTTGAGTTCACTGGAATAAAGTGGGCTGACTTTGTGAGTCTATCAACTACTACCTAAATACTATCATTACCTCTTCTTGTTCTTGGCAAACCATCCACAAAATCCATTGAAATGCTTTCCCATTTCCAGGTAGGCACTTCCAAAGGTTGTAGTAGTCCTGAAGGTCTTTGATAATCTGCCTTGACTTGTTGGCATGTTATACATTTTGCCACATATCTGGCTACTGCCCCTTTCATTTCTGGCCACCAATAATTTCTTTTAAGATCATGATACATTTTAGTACCGCCTGGATGTATAGTGTATTTTGTCTTATGATGTTCATCCATAACTTCCTTGCTTAAGTTCTTCTACACTGGGTACACAGAGTCTCCCTTTCTTCCTTAGGTACCCTCTATCATCTACTTCATAGTTTTCCACTAATATTCCTTGTGAAACCATGTCTTTCTTCTCCTTTAAATTCGGGTCTTGATCTTGCATATTTCCTATTTTATCAACTAGTGTTGGCCTTAAGGAGATAAGACTCAATCTTCCATATTCAATCATAACATTATGCACATTGTCTGGTGTACTAATTTCTTCCTTCATCTCCACTTCACTAAGGATTGTTAAATCCTTAAACTCAGTCATCATTAAGCTTGCTAATCTTGCCTGATGTCTACTCAATGCATCTGCCACTCTATTAGCCTTTCCAGGAGTATACAATATATCTAAATCATAGGCAGCTAAAAATTCCACCCACCTATGTTGTCTCATATTCAAGTCCTTTTGGCTAAACAAATACTTGAGTGATTTGTGGTCTGTAAACAATTCAAATTTATTACCCAATAAGTAATGTCTCCATAGCTTCAATGCATAAACTATGGCAGCTAACTCTAAATCATGTGTGGCATATCTGGTTTCATTTGGCTTGAGTTTCCTTGATGCATAGGCTATGACCCTCCCATGTTGTATGAGTACTGCTCCTAAACCAGTCCCACTAGCATTAGTGTACACCACTAAGCCTTCATTTCCTTCTGCCACTTGCAAGACTGGAGCTTCCATCAATGCTTTCTTCAATGATTCAAAAGCTTGCTCACACCTCTCTGTCCACACATAAGGTTGCTCTTTTCTGGTTAACTTGGTTAGTGGAATAGCTATTCTTGCAAAGTCCTTTATGAACCTTCTATAGTAACCTGTCATCCCTAGAAATGGTCTTACTTCAGTCAATGATTTTGGCCTACTCCAAGATTGCACTGCCATCACCTTAGTTGGGTCTACACTAACTCCTTGTTGTTATATAATGTGTCCCAAAAATTTTACTTCATCCTGCCAAAATGTACATTTAGAGAATTTGGCCTTCAAATCATGTGCTCTCAGTCTAGACAAAACCAGATGCAAGTGTTTTGCATGATCCTCTTCTGATTTTGAATACACTAATATGTCATCAATAAAGACAACCACAAATTTGTCTAGAAAATTTCTAAATGTTCTATTCATTAAATCTACAAAATATGATGGTGCATTTGTCAACCCAAAAGGCATTACTAAATATTCATATAGCCCATACCTTGTGTTGAATGCTGTGTATTTAATACTCTCCTCTTCAACCTTCATTTGGTGAAATCCAGAGGCTAAGTCTAGCCTTGAGAAAATTCTTGCTCCATTTAATTGATCAAACAAATCATCAATTCTGGGAAGTGGATATTTATTTTTAATGGTGACTTTGTTTAATTCCCTATAATCAATGCACATCCTCAAAGTACCATCATGCTTCTTCACAAATACAACTGGAGAACCCCAGTTTGAACTACTAGGCCTTATGAAGCCTTTCTGCTCCAGTTCTTCCAACTGATGTTTCAATTCCACTAATTCTTTAGGACCCATCCTAGTAGGCTTCTTGATGATTGGGCTTGCTCCTGGGATTAGCCTTATTTGAAATTCTACTTGCCTATTTTTTGGAACACCTATGACTTCACCAAAGACATCTGGGTATTCATTTATAATTTTTATGTCTTCCAGTGTTAATTCTTTCTCAGTCATGCTACATATTTGGTTAAGGTAATTGATTTTAGCAATTTCACTCATGACTATAATATTTTTACCATTTTCTGTTTTTAGAGAAATAGTAAAATTTTCCAAATTCAAAATTGCTTTGAATTTGCTCAACCAATCTACCCCTAAAATAATTCCTATTCCAG
This sequence comes from Allium fistulosum, assembly GCA_030737815.1. NCBI lineage: Eukaryota > Viridiplantae > Streptophyta > Magnoliopsida > Asparagales > Amaryllidaceae > Allium > Allium fistulosum. Next base: position 870,651,117 of record CM060907.1, on the reverse strand, counting down.
GGTATTTCAATACAAACAAATCAGATTTAAACACATTTCCTCCTATGTTTAATTCTACTCCCAAACATTTTAATCCTAGCAAACAAGAGCTACCCAGGGGACTTTGAATAAACAAGGGATTATCAACTAAATAGCATGTGAGAGTCAATTTATTCACTATGTCTTGGGATATTAGTGAATGTGTTGCTCCAGTGTCATATATAACTGAGATGGGGTGATCTTTAATTAGAAGTATACCTTCCAATTGTCCAGAACTTCCCACTGCAATTGCTTTTGCTTTTCCCTCAAGTGCTCCTACCTTTGCTCCCTTTTTGAATTCTGGGCAATTCTTTTTAATATGACCTTCTTTCCCACAGTTGTAGCAACTGAATGGGGTTTTCTTAGCTGCTTGACACCTATTACTCATGTGTCCTTCTTTACCACAATTGTAGCAAATGATCTTCTTCTTGACTTCTCCACTGGTTGCGCCTTCAACCTTCTGATTTGAATTCTTCTTGTCATAAGGGTGAGTTCTATTTTTTCCTTTCTTATTGTTGTTGTTAGCCCTCATGCTCTTGAATTTTTCTCTAGCATTATCATGTTGTTCAAAAGAGAGAGTGAGATCTATGACTTGATCAAAGGTTTTGTCTTTGTAGGGTAGCATTGCTCTACTTAAATTAGCATTAAGTCCTTGAATAAATATGGAATTCTTTAATTCTTCATTCGCTATGAGCATGGTTCCATACTTGGATAAACTCTCAAATTTTTGTGTGTATTTAGTTACACTCATTGGCCCTTGCCTCAGCCTTATAAATTCCTCCAGCAGTGTTGCCTTAGCTGTTGCTGGGACAAATCTTGCCTCAAGCATCTCCTTGAATTGATCCCATGTTATCTCATTTTCTGGCCTCCTTGTGATAATGGCCTCCCACCAATCAAGTGCTGCTCCTATGAGTCTTCTGGAAGCAATTTGCCTTTTCCTTTGATCATTTATTTGCATATCTGCAAATATCCTATCCAAAGTTCTCAACCATGTCTGCACTCCCATAACTCCCTTAGTGCCTTCAAAATCCTTGCCTCCTAAATTTGAAAATGTCTTCAATAGCTTAGCTAATTCCTCATGAAGATTCTCTTCCCTGTGCACTGCTCCTTCTCTAAATGCCCTCACCAAATCTTGCAAATTGACCATTGGTGTTGTATTGGAGGGTCCTGCTCCATGACTTGGTGGTCTTCCTACCATGATTCACTATTTAATTGCATAGCTAGTTAGTCATATTTCTAATTTAATTATTTTCTACAATTTTTTTCTACTGTGGATATTTATTTCTATCATTACTATATATTTATGCTATGTTTTAACAACATAGCTTTGATACCAACTGAAGTGACCCACTTCTTTATGATTTATTTTTAGTGAATTTTCTATTGAGTTTTTTTTTTCATAATGTATATACATACATACATACATATATATATATATATCAATGCATCACTTCTCTTAATTTAATTTCCCAAGATCCTGAATTCTACTAATATAAATATATCAGTATTTAAATAAATCCTATTATTTATATATGTGAAGATATATAAATGGTTCTTTGCTTATCAGAGTGATTAAAACAGCAAAGCAACTCATTCCCACCTTATTTCTCATATTTCAGAGATTTGGTGTCACATAGCCATTTCTACTTTTTATTTATTATATATATATATATTTTAGAATTCAAGCTTGATTAACTTTAGGATTAAATATCACTAGTTCTCTTATTTTCTTGTTCTACCTCATAAATTAATTGATTCCTGAATTTACAAGCCATACTTTTTAATCCTGGGATTCTGTAATCTGTTGTTCTATATTAAACAAAGGGTGTTCAACCTAACTCATGCATATTAGTTTAGCTTGTGTTACTCATTTCAATTTCAAACAATTTTATTTCAAGTGAAATACCCATGCTTTGGTTTATAAAGTTGCAATAATCATGTGAATATTGAAATGACAAACTAATTTAAAGGCTAAGCAGAGGAAAACAATACATTCGGACCAGAATGATAACTCAAACTATCATGCTAAATGGAGACTAAGAACATGTGTGCAGTCAGTATGCTTAAGGCAATGTAAACAAAAAGGATCAGACAAAATGCAAGACTTCCAGGTGAACTTATAATGAAGACAACTGATGTTTTCTAGGAAAGATAACAAATGATAGTGGTCACTATTCTATTGAGTGATGGAAATGCTCATTACAAACAAGACCACATGCATCTACAAATTACTACAGGTTTTGACTATGACCCAATACTACCAGATTTGAATTAAGTATCTAGATAACAGGAATTAGTTAAGTATAATTGCAGTGAAGCCTACAAGTACCAAGCATGCATATGAGCTTATTACACCAAGCAATACAAGTTTTTACTGGGGGAAATCAAATGCCCAAAACCAGATTACAGGCTATGCCTTCCAGCCTTTGCATGGACTTATATCAATTATAAGTCATGGTCAAGCCTTACTGGTTAGCCAGGACCAGATTCAACCCATCCACTTAACAAAATTCATAGCATACTTTTCAATAACAGCCTCATCTTTATAATTTAAAATCACTTAAACCTTGCCAAGGGATGTATGTCCACATATCATATTACATGGCATACTTCCTTCATCACTTTTCCACCAGAAATCATCAAAATAAGTTGCTTAGATCAGTAACTCACAAACCCCACAGAATACTTAAGTTTTTACATGTTCTTTTCAAGTGAACAAAATAATCATCATTGCTGAGAATACACAAGATAAAAGGAAGTTTTCCCAGATTATCTATTACAGATTATACTGCTACTTCCTTAAGCATTTTTTTAAATTCATCAAGATCTTCAAATATCCATGCAAGCAAGCCACTCATACATCTTTCCCTGCAGCAATATTTTGGACTGCCTCCATAAAAATGAGACACCCCAATTATTGCAAGGCAACAAATAGGGTCAGAATAAAATTCTGGTATGAGTGAAATCAAAATATAATAACTTGACATTTTTAATTATTGTGCAGAGAATTTATGTACTTGATGCTTATTTGGATTCATAATGTAAACTGGGTATATAAACATGTATAAGCCCTTACTAACACATATGCACACAAGCATCCATTCATCCATCCAATTCAGTATACATGTACACATACTCCTATGGAATTAACTCATTTTAATTCCATAGCTCAGCTCTCAATCTCAATTTAACAATTTAATTTGGTCTTAACTCTTTGCCATTGAACACCATGTGTGCATTGCAAGGGACACAATTCTGTTAACCCCTGCACAGAGGCCTACAGGACTTAAACAAGTCATGCACATACCCATCATCCCCCTTATGATGGATAGATCAAGGCTTTACTCCTAGATTATTTTTATAATCTAGTGACCATTCTCATTTTCTTTCAGAAAAATTTATTAACTCTTGAAATGCTTTTATATTCTTTTCTTCTTTTTCATAAATCAGAGAGGGTTAACTCACTCAGGAATTTCAGCTAACCATACTAAACATTCATGAAAAGAATACCATATCTCATTTTCCAGTTGTTTATTCAAAATTTGTTTTAACACTTGCATATCTTCTATATTCAGGAATATCATGATCACTTAAACAAAACCTGTAAAATCATATAAAAATTCTTATACTCAATTCTACTATGAACATAGGGTAAGGTTTTTGAGAAAAAACCATAAAACATTTTAGCTTGAGATCCGAACAAATCAGCACATAAATGATTTATTGCATTGTTCACCTCAAATTTAAAACAATCCAGACATGAGCATGAACCTCCTTTATTCACACTGCCTAGTTCATTTTCCAGTAATACCCTACTTCACAATAAAAAATGTATTTATCTTACTAAACATATTTATAAACTGGTGTTTTAAGGTGCTGGATCTATATCAGTGATCATGGTATTTTTCTTATCAAACAATCAAACAAAACAAATCAAAGCATCAACCAAAGATTTATCAAAACACCTACCATTCTCAGCATTCAATTATTCAGAAAAATAGATCAAGTACAAACATGATATGGTTTTTATAAAATAATATGGCTGCCCTTAACTTGGGTCTTAATGCCTTAAGCCTCATAAGATTGATTAATCACTCACCTTCCTTCCTCTCTTCCCTGAGAATACTTTAACTTGAACAATGGCTTTGGTTTGCTCTCCTTTCTTTTCTTAATATTTTCTGTTTTTCTGCAGTGAGACTGCTGCTTCCCCCTTTAATTTTTAAAACATTGTTTAGGGTTTTAGTAGAGTGAAAAACCCATCTTATCCCCACACAATTGAGAGAATTCTACATATGATGTTATGGCTAGAAATGCCATTTTCTTTTTGATTTCAAATTCGGGTATTTTCAGTTGCTTTAGCTTTTCTTTTCTGATTTGCATGCTATTTGCATGTTTCATACACACACCTTATTTTCATGTGACTTTCTTGCATTATTTATTTTCTTTATGCTAAACTGTAATGTATACATGTATATCTTTTTATCAATTAACCCCTTGTTAATATTTCAGGCTATTTGTTTTCTCTTGATATATAAATGTATTCATATATTTAATTACTATAGTGTTTTTTTTCCTTATTACTTTATGTTTATTCTTTTGGGGTATAAAAATATAACATATGGTAATGTATAACCCATATATACACTTAGTCATATTTCCTCATTCCTTCCCTCTAAAATACCATTTCCTTCTTATTATTTATTTTTAATTACTATAAAAGTCTATTTTTATCATTTTATTCCTTTCTGACTATTTATATTCAAGATATATATACACACACACATATGAATATAAGGCCTACTCATACTTAGTTATTATTATTTTTTTCCATTTTTGTTTTACTGAAAACAACTATTCCCTTCATTATATTTTTAACTTATTCTCAATATTTATTTTCAAACTGTATTTTTCCTTGAAAATTCTCCTTTTTCTGATTTTATTAAAATTATTCTTATCTCAATAATTTTGGGTCTTCACAAAATATTTATAAAATCTTAACAAAGATGGAGCTGACCAGTTACCACCTTCACTTGTACATACTATTATCTTATATGTATACATCTGAGCCATTTGGTTCGTTCAGAAAAAAAAGTAAAATCAATATGGATTCAAACAAAAGCAGACTAGAATTAAAGGCAGATTCAAAGACAGTTCAAAGCTTGCAGGTGAGTGAACTATCTTGAACCTGTTATTATATTTTGATGTTCGGATTAAGACTTGAAAGTATGATTGTGAAAATGATTTGTATGGATATAAAGTAAGATTGCATGCCTATATATATATGAAATTTTTGAGTATGCATGTTTGTATATATGTATGTACAGGCTCTATTCTTAATCACAGGTTCAAATTTAATTAAATAAATCAATATCTCTTCATTTCAACAATTTCTGGCTAGGATACCTAAAGAAATTGTGTTAGAATTAACTAGTTCTTATTTTTAAAAATAATTATATGTGAAATTAGATAATGTTTAACTGGAAAATTATAATTTTACAGTATATATATATATAAACTCAGGAAAATCGAGGGATTAAATTTTAAGTTTTGAATATATAACTGAATACGAACTTGAAAACTATGAATTTTGATATTAGTTTCAAGAATTTTAAGTTTGGGTTCGAAGGGAATTCGCGAGATGATCAATTTTAGGTTTTTTATCAACTTCTGGCGATCGGCGCAAAGATGATCGATGTGATCGTGGTTGAAGGAGGCCATGGGTCTGGAGATCATCAGAAAATGCGGGTTGAGTTTCTCGAAAGCCGTGGTGGCCGTGCGACATCGAAGTAGGTTTTTTTTCGAGTGAGTTTGGTCAATGTTGATTTTTGAGCTCGTGCAACATCGAGAGAGGATTGGGTCCAATCACAGGTGGGGGAATTGATTCATGGAACGGCGACAAAGGTTTGGGTTGATCGGCGTGGGTTCCGGTGGAAGGGATAGTCGGAGCGAGGTGTTTTGGGTCGATCGTTTTGGGTTCCAGTTCGATCGAGAAGCTCGATTTCAATTGCTAGGGGAATCAATGGTATTGGGTGTTCGTGTCGGTCGACGATGATGTCGCCGACGTGTTGAAGGTCACGACGTTGATCGGAAGTCGTCAGGGCATCGGTGCACATGCACGAGCGGTTGATTATGTCAGTGGGTTTTGTTTTAAGGAAGAAGAAGATTGGGCTCGAAGATGAACTCGGGGAGATAGCGGGTTTGGCTCGGGAATTTTGATGGTGTGGCTCGGGTTTTCATTTACAAGCTAATAAGTTTTAAAAAGAAAATGTGAACCAGGTTTTAAAAAAAGCGCAAAGGTAACTTTAATTAATCAAGTTTTCAAAATGTATTAACTAAGTTTTAAGTAAAGTAAATGTTAAACAAAGTTTGTTTAAAGGTAATTATATTAGGTTAATTATGTAATTAATTCCTAAATGTTTTTCAAATGAAGTTAATAATGTAATTAATTAAAGTAATTAATTAAGGTTGGTTTATTAATGAAAGTAATAATTAATGGTTTGTGATTGATCAATGTTAATTAAGCTAGGTTATGTAATAAATTCCATAAGTAATTAATTTAATTGTTAAATTAAATTAATTGTAATTAATGTGATTAATTAATGATTTATTTAGTTAGGTAAATTAATCAGTATGATTAATTAAGGATTAATTACTTAATTACTTAAAGGATAATTAATTAATGTGATTAATTTATTAATTAATTAAAGGTCAATTAATATAAGAAATTAAAGGATAGTTAATTACTTAATGTCATAAATTAAGGTGATTAATTAATGGATAATTATTTAATGTGATTAATTGAAGGATAATTAATTAAAGGTTAATTAATTTTATGTGAATGGTTAAGGGGTGATTAATCAATTGGTTTGTAAATAATTAATGTAATTAAGTAGGATTCGAAAGTGATTAAAGTAATTAATTTAATTTATTTGGAAATTAAATTGAATTAATTAGGAATTGAACAACTAATTAATCTTGCTTATGGATGGTTGGAGTATATTTAATGCTTGAATTGTTTGAATATCTCTAATATGTAATTTGTGATGCTCTGTGATATGAAATGGGTTGAACTGTGAAAATGTAAGTTATCGATCTATGATGAATTCTGTGTGAATATGTTGTTCTGAAGTTTAATTAAATTAACTTCACTTAAACAACTTGGTTTAAAAAGATGGTATTGAATTCGAAGAGACAGGGATCGGATATCAGCGATATCCGGAACCACTTCGATTAGTAATCTATAATTCTTTATAGATTCGATTATGGAATCAAATGGGCTGGAATGGAATAAATTAAGTAACTGGACCATTGAAACTAAGAAACGGTACTTAGATATTATTTTTTGAAATAAGTGTTTGACTATAACAAGATAAGAACTCGTAGTGAGGTACGAGTCACCCTGGTTTAAAAGAAGCTTTAGAACTTAGTATTTCAAGCAATATGGGTTTACTCACGCTGGTTTCCAGCCTGACTCGGGTGTTACTTTGATGTAATGCTCGGGTCAGACCGAGTATTACAGATTTTCAGGTAAGGACGTTCAGTGGCTCAGGAGACGAGCTGGATGGTAGAAACGTATGGAGTGTATTCCGCTGTGATATATTGTAGTTGTTTGGGACATGTTAGTTGTATCTGTCCAGTGATTTGTGTATATGTTGTAACTATGATGTATTATAAATGTATTTGACTGATACAGTATTCTTTGTAAACTGATATTATTTGATATTATATTTTGATCCGCTGCGATTTGTGAATCAGTGCTGTGTTTCTGTTCCTTCTTCTTCTATCTTTCTTCTTTTCCTAACTATTTGAAATTTTTGGGATTGAAAATTTTGGGTCGTTACATTTGGTATCAGAGCAAAGGTTTAGTGAAAACCTTGGCTCTGGTGGGTGTACTCATCTGAAGATAGGGTCAATAGTACCCTAAAATGAGTTGAATATAATATATATGATAGAACGTACTTGTTATTTTCTTATATAAAGATTTCAAAATGGTTTCAAAAGTAAATGAATCTTATATAAGTTTATTGAGCAATAGTTTTTCTAATATATTAAGGTAATTGGTTGTTGTATTAATTGAATAAAATAAAATAATGAGAATTAAGTGGTAATAATACAACCAAATTGAAATTGAATGAAGATAAGTTTGAAATGGATCCAAACTGAAATTAAAATCTTGAATTTGTAGAAGTGTTATCAGAATAAAGATAATAATGAATTGGTTTCCAGAAATGATAATCTTGGTTATTATCATAAATGGTTGTTGTGTTTAATAATGAAATGTGTAAATGATTAAGCAAAATGAAATGTTTTAGGGAAGTAAACTTTTAGGTGAGTATGACTTATAAATTGGAATTAAAGGTAATTTAAAATTATGAAATTTTAAATCTAAATCCAGAAAACTTGAAATTGTTTTAAAGAAATTTGTTTTGAATTAAAACCAAAGGTGGTTAAAAAAATTAAGGTATAACTTGGTGTGTAAAGGAAATAAATATGTATAAATGAGGATATACATAATATGAAAGTTGATTTGAAATAAACTCTAAGTGTTGAGTTTTAAATTTTTCCTTGGAATGTGATATGAAAACCCAAAGTGATAAGTATTTTTGAACTTATAAGTGGGAAGATTATTAATATAAAGTTTAAAATTTGAAATGGGAATTCAAATTGGGTAAAGTTGACTGGATTAAATTGAATTTAACTTAAGGAAAGTTAAATGAGTTTAGAATGAGCAACCTGAATTGGAAATTTCAAGATGAAATTTAGATTTAACTTGGGAAGTTAAATGGTTAATTTGAATTAGGAGTTTGTGTGATCTCAAAATGGGTTTGAGATCTGGAAATTTAAAATGGATGGATGTTTTGGAATAAATTGGATGATGTCATCCTATTGTTATTAATAATCCTTACATTGTGAATTGGATTTGTTTAAATGAATGAAGAAATGGATTGTTGTGAGATATCCATTATTGAAAAAAAAGGAAATTAAATTTTAATTTGAAATTAAGGATATGGAACTACTTTGAACTGAAAATTTGAATAATTGAGTTTGTAAATTAAAATTTGTTTAAAAACTGGTTTTAAAACTGGAAGATAAAATTGGGTAATAAATTGAATTTTTAAGATAAAATTGTTTTGAACTCTTATTTGAACCTAGAAATAAGTTTATGTAGAAGTAAAGATAAATTAAAATGGAATTTTGAAATTTGAACTCAGAATTAAATGGTTAGGCTGTTAAATTAAAAGTAAAGGTTAATTTGATTTATGGGATTAAATCAACATTTGAAATAATAACTCGAATTTGTATAATTCGAGATGGTTTAAAGTGAAATGAAAGTTAATTGGAAATTGGCAGTTGATTGGAAATGGAGATTGGGTAGTTGTATAGTTTGACTCTGAGACTATTTTCAAATAAATTGTTTTAATATAAACTATTTTCTTAGGCTATTTACTATACAACCCTTCTTTTTAAAACCCAAACTATTTTATATTTATCTTACAATTATTTTGAAAACTAATTACTATTTTATATCTGTTTTACAAACTAATCACTATCTTTTTTACAACTTTATAACTAATTACTATTTTACAACTATTTTGAAATTATCTTACTATTTTATAACTATCTTAAAACTACTTAACTATTTTACCATCTATTTTTCAACTAATAATTGTTTTTCAACTACTTATCTATTTTTTAAAAAAATTCAAGCTATTTTCTAAGTATAAAATGGTCGGAGTTCAAACTGTTTATGAGTAAATACCCAACTGAGATAAGAATTGAAGTGATAATCCAAATAGGGATTGAGGCAAATGTGAAAAAGTGAATAAAATCAAAGTGAAGGTGAATAGAAAGGGAATTGATTTAACTGATAATCAATGAAGATAAATACGTAGGATGTACGTATATTATTCTATTCGCATAATGGTTTGATCCAGATTCGAGCATAGAATTTCGAGATAGTATTATCGAACCGAGTTGGGATTTTTCGCTCGATTTTCGACGGCGAACCTGAATATGGATTTTTGATTGATTCTGGATATTCTCTATCATAGTTGTGACTATGCAAGGATAATAACGGTTTCTGATCAAGAAACCAGATCTGAATCCGCACTAGAAAGTCGGGTGGACAATACTAGTTCGGAAGTGAAATTGTGTGATCAAGTGAGCGATCAAATTGATATTGCGTACGGATGATATGTGTACATCGTACGGGTTTGAATGAAATTTGATATTGGAAATTTATGGATAAGAATTGTAAAATGGTATTTGAAATGAAAAGTATATTTTGTGAAATATATGATGAAGTAAAGTAGGAATTGAATATTTCTATGATTAAATTTTACTATATGGAAGTAAGCAATATGTTGAATAACTTTACAAAAGAGTAATCAAAATTTGAAGATTGATTTGGACTAAACAAAGCTATATATCATTGTTATATATGGAAAACTCCCCTAATAGAATCTATTGCCAGAAGAGAAGGGTTTTGGAAATATTTAAAGTATAAAAAGGAAATTTATACAAAGTATGAATTGAACCAAAAAATTTCCAAGATTATTATATATATATATAAAGGATTTGAGAAAATGATTTTGAGGAAAGGTTTTGGGAACCTATGGATTTCTAAAAAGGCTTTTGATTTTTAAGGAAAATCAAATTTGGAATTTGGAAAGCCTAGTTTGTGAATTATCGATTTTGGGAATCGATTTTATAAAGGAGCTTTATGTGAAATTCATACTCGGTGTAGGATTTGGAAAATACTATATGTGTATAGTAAAAAGTGTTTTGAAAATGGCTTTGGGAAAAAAGGCGCTCCCTTGAATGAACTTCTCAAGAGTGCCACAGGGTGGCACTGCCTTGAGCCTCAAAGGGGGAGGATCTAAAGTTGATCCTGTGAGGAGTCCGGACAAAACTAGTTCCTGAGGATTATTGTGTAGCGAAAGTCGAGGGGCTGATGCCTACAGAGGCATTTGGGTTATGCTGTGACAACAGTGTAACTCGATGTCACTGCGATCTATTATAGACCATAGCAAAAGTCGTGTGATCCACTGAGAGCCAACAGTCTACGTTTGATTTTATATCGGTAGACTGCGACACTATGGTAACATAGCGAAAGTCGTGTGTGCCGCTGAGAGCCAACAGTCTACGTTTGATTTTACATCGGTAGACTGCGACCTATGTGAGAGTGGAGAAGTTTCATTTTGACAGAAAAATCGTGTGTGCCGCTGAGAGCCAATAGTTACATGGACTTTTGCTGTGATGGCAACGTAACCCTGGAATGTAACTGCAATCTGTTGTGGGTTCCATGGCGTAATCGAGGGGCGCAGAGACCTACAGTTACATGGACTTTTGCTGTGATGGCAACGTAACCCAGGATGTGACTCCGACCATGGATGGGGGTGATGATTTCCAGATCATTCTCACCAAGATATTTCTTCTATTTTCGAAACCATTTTCTATATTTTCAATAAAATTATTTTTTAGGTATTTTCACTAGGTATTGAAATGGGTCTGCTATGTACTTATAGATTTTCAGTCCTATGCCTGATCAACGTATGACCGAATTTCTGTGAGAACAAGGATGGACTTGTTTAAACATCGAGCTATAAAACTATTTTAGAAATGTTATATAGATTTTTAAATTAGTTTAAAAATGATCAAAGAAAATTTATATGATTTTAAGTATCTTAATAAATCTGGCTTCATTACTTTTCGAGGACGAAAAGATTCAAAGGGCAGAGGAATGTGACGACCCGGTATTTTAGCAGTATTATTTTAATAGATATTTAATCTAATTTAAATAAAAAGTAAACTTATCATTTTAAAATGAATATGACTTTCGGAACAATTGCCATTTATTCGTATGGATTTATATTTTTAAAAGGAAATTGATTTGAAAATTTAAATAAAATCTCTTAATAATATGTACAATAAAATATATCTTATATAATTAAATTAAAATGCTTACCTTGTTATCATCTGATAAATAAATTTATATGAATGATACTGTTTGAAATAAAATCAAAGTCTATCAATATAAAATATAAATATTAAATGTAAATAAAACTTATGTATATAATTTAAATGTTGATGGCTAAAATACAAAATGGAAATGAATATAAATAAAAACAAGTGTATAAATAACTATAACAATTTTAAGTGAAAGAAAGGTATAGAATAAAATAAAATAAAGTATAACATAATACCAAACAAAACGGTATATTGAAGTTCAAGCTAGAAGTTAATAAGTCAAACATTTGTATATGAATCAAGCAAGAAGACAAATATTTTTATACAAACTATCTTCATACACAAGCTTTGTCTACCTGCAAATGCATACTCACATACAAATATCTTCATATAGCAAATTGAAATAATAATATGTAAACATATGAGGAAACCAAGCATTTAATTTGCTGTCATCTCAGCCTAACATTTTGTCTATTCAAAATATTTATAAAATCTTAACAAAGATGGAGCTGAACAGTTACCACCTTCACTTGTACATACTGTTATCTTATATATATGTATACATCTGAGCAATTTGGTTCGTTCAGAAAAAAAAATCAAATTGGATTCAAACAAAAGCAGACAAGAATTAAAGGCAGATTCAAAGACAGTTCAAAGCTTGCAGGTAAGTAAACTATCTTGAACCTGTTATCATATTTTGATGTTTTGATTAAGACTTGAAAGTATGATTGTGAAAATGGTTTGTATATATATAAAATAAGTATGCATGTTCTTAATCACAGGTTCAAATTTAATTAAATAAATCAATATCTATTCATTTCAGCAATTTCTGGCTAGGATACCTAAAGAAATTGTGTTAGAATTAAGTAGTTCTTATTTTTAAAAATAATTATATGTGAAATTAGATAATGTTTAACTGGAAAATTAGAATTTTTGAGTAAATATATATAAACTCAGGAAAATCGAGGGATTAAATTTTAAGTTTTGAATATATAACTGAATTCGAACTTGAAAACTATGAATTTTGATATTATTTGCAAGAATTTTAAGTTTGGGTTCGAAGGGAATTCGCGAGATGATCAATTTTGGGTTTTTTATCAACTTTTGGCGATCGGCGCAAAGATGATCGATGTGATCGTGGTTGAAGGAGGCTAGGGGTCTGGAGATCATCAAAAAATGCGGGTTGAGTTTCTCGAAAGCCGTGGTGGCCGTACGACATCGAAGTAGGTTTTTTTCGAGTGAGTTTGGTCAGTGTTGATTTTTGAGCTCGTGCAACATCGAGAGAGGATTGGGTCCAATCGTAGGTGGGGGAATTGATTCGTGGAACGGCGACGAAGGTTTGGGTTGATCGGCGTGGGTTTCGGTGGAAGGGATAGTCGGAGCGAGGTGTTTTGGGTCGATCGTTTTGGGTTCCAGTTCGATCGAGAAGCTCGATTTCAATTGCCAGGGGAATCAATGGTATTGGGTGGTCGTGTCGGTCGACGATGATGTCGCCGACGTGTTAAAGGTCGCGACGTTGATCGGAAGTCGTCAAGGCATCGGTGCACGTGCACGAGCGGTTGATTGTGTCAGTGGGTTTTGTTTTAAGGAAGAAGAAGATTGGGCTCGAAGATGAACTCGGGGAGATAGCGGGTTTGGCTCGGGAATTTTGATGGTGTGGCTCGGGTTTTCATTTACAAGCTAATAAGTTTTAAAAAGAAAATGTGAACCAGATTTTAAAAAAAGCGCAAAGGTAACTTTAATTAATCAAGTTTTCAAAATGTATTAACTAAGTTTTAAGTAAAGTAAATGTTAAACAAAGTTTGTTTAAAGGTAATTATATTAGGTTAATTATGTAATTAATTCCTAAATGTTTTTCAAATGAAGTTAATAATGTAATTAATTAAAGTAATTAATTAAGGTTGGTTAATTAATGAAAGTAATAATTAATGGTTTGTGATCGATCAATATTAATTAAGCTAGGTTTAAGTAATAAATTCCATAAGTAATTAATTTAATTTTTAAATTAATTAATTGTAATTAATGTGATTAATTAATGATTTATTTATTTAGGTAAATTAATCAAGATGGTTAATTAAGGATTAATTACTTAATTACTTAAAGGATAATTAATTAATGTAATTTATTAATTAATGCGATTAATTTATTAATTAATTAAAGGTCAATTAATATAAGAAATTAAAGGATAGTTAATTACTTAATGTCATAAATTAAGGTGATTAATTAATGGATAATTATTTAATGTGATTAGTTGAAGAATAATTAATTAAAGGTTAATTAATTTTATGTGAATGGTTAAGGGATGATTAATCAATTGGTTTGTAAATAATTAATGTAATTAAGTAGGATTCGAAAGTGATTAAAGTAATTAATTTAATTTATTTGGAAATTAAATTGAATTAATTAGGAATTGAACAACTAATTAATCTTGCTTATGGATGGTTGGAGTATATTGAATGCTTGAATTATTTGAATATCTCTCATATGTAATTGGTGATGCTCTGTGATATGAAATGGGTTGAACTGTGAAAATGTAAGTTATCGATCTATGATGAATTGCTATGTGAATATGTTGTTCTGAAGTTTAATTAAATTAACTTCACTTAAACAACTTGGTTTAAAAGATGGTATTGAATTCGAAGAGACCGAGATCGGATATCAGCGATATCCGAAACCACTTCGATAAGTAATCTATAATTCTTTATAGATTTGATTATGGAATCAAATGGGTTGGAATGGAATAAATTAAGTAACTGGACCATTGAAACTAAGAAACGGTACTTAGATATTATTTTGTGAAATAAGTGTTTGACTATAACAAGATAAGAACTCGTAGTGAGGTACGAGTCACCTTGGTTTAAAAGAAGCTTTATAACTTAGTATTTCAATCAATATGGGTTTACTCACGCTGGTTTCCAGCCTGACTCGGGTGTTACTTTGATGTAATGCTCAAGTCGGACCGAGTATTACAGATTTTCAGGTAAGGACGTTCAGGAGCTCAGGAGACGAGCTGGATGGCAGAAACGTATAGAGTGTATTCCGCTGTGATATATTGTAGTTGTTTGGGACATGTTAGTTGTATCTGTCCAGTGATTTGTGTATATGTTGTAACTCTGATGTATTATAAATGTAACGCCCCACCCCGAGACCCACCTTAGTAAAGAGAATTAACAAGTAATTCCGTCTACTAAAGCGGAGAATAGGGCTGGTTAAGGGCGATTATCTATAATTTTGTCTTAAACATCTACTGAATACGTCGATAAATGCAATATAATTTTTCTTTTCTACTCAAGTGGATCGAAATACCCAGTAAATGCATAATCCAAAACTATAGGTAGCTAATGGATCTATCAGAACAAAATACAATAACTGAATGTAGATTACATCACAGAACAGTAACCAATATCATATATATACATATACACTGATACATGTTCAGTACAATACAATATGAATACATTAATGGTGGTACACGACCACACCATATACGTTGAATTAATTGTGAATACATCAGAGTCAAGCGGAAAGAAATATAAACTACACAAAAGTGCTAGGGTGATATCCAAGCAGATGCATTGAAGCAAAGTCCCGTAACTGATAGCTAACCTGAAACAACTCGGTCTGACCCGAGTACAAAGTACACGGGTCAGTCTAGCTAAAATAATCAGTTAATGAGGATAAACGATAATATGAAGCATAAGATACAAGGTGATAATTCTTTTCGAATGAGAAGAGGCAACAGAAAGAATACAACCCATGACTTAAGTGAAATAACGTCACTTAAGTATACAAAGACCTCAAAAGAGGTAAGTTCAATAATAATACTCAAATAATATAAACATTCGCCATATATCATCGGCGACATCCCAAAATGTCTACATGGTTTCCATAAGCCATATCTTCTCAAAAGGTGAAACATCAATACAAAATCTCACCAAAAAGGCAAAAATAAGACATTCTTAAGTAGGATGATCCAAAACTCAAATATAAAAGAATCTCCAAACTCAGTTATACCTCATCTCATCAGTATAAATGTATATAAATCTCAATCTCAACTCGCCAGAATGGCAAGGCCTAGAATATCCTATAAAATCATGAAATCATCCAAACTCATAACTCAAGGAACTCGATAAGAGTTCAAAACATCATAAATGAAATCACCGTATATATAACATCTCATATAGCACTAGGCTATCGATGTAATAAAACATCTTAAAAAGGTGAAATCACAAAAAAAACAGCAAACTCAGAAAATCCGGATTGGCCAAATCCCCGATTGTAATGCCGAAGCAATGCTGCACGTGCTAAACTCAAACGGCCGAAGCCTCAGACAAGGTCGCTAACACCTCCCAAAGCAGTTCGTCCTCATGACAAGGTCGCTGACACCTCTTCAAGCCATTTTGTCAGCCCTGACAAGGTCGATAACACCTCCCAAAGTAGTTCGTCATCATGACAAGGTCGCTAACACCTCTCAAAGCAGTTCTGTTAGGTAAACATCGTGAATGTGTCACAAACTCACGGATAGGAACCCGAAAAGTGTTAACGTGTGTCCCATACCACACATTCGCACTTAGCGGTTTACTAGCCGTTAGTCGATGCCACACTAGAAACATCATAAAACTCAGAAAATCATATCTCGCCTCGTCTCATTGGCGAGTGATAAAGAGATACCATACTTGTCTCATCTCATCGACAAGAATGAAATGGCATCGTAACTTGTCTCATCTCATCGACAAGTGAAAACATCATGATGGTTCCTCATAAACCATAAATTTCCAAGTAGAAATATCAAGACATAAAACTCGCCAAATATTGACCTTTCCAGATAATTCCTAAAGATAGGAATTATAAACTCTAACCTGCCATAAATTGGCAAAACATCTTAGAAACACTAATCTCAAATAGCTTCGATCGTACAAGTCCGGAATTAACCAAAACAGTAAACGCACATGTCCCATACCACGTGTTTTACTAAATCGTTTAATTATCTTTCTTATATGTTCGAATAGTGAAAAAGTGTGTATTTTACATTTAAAATAGTTTACTAGAGAAAACAAGCTTTTAAAACCTTTCCCCGAAATGATTAATAAAACCAATATTTGAAATTCCTTTATTATAGGAAATAAATAGATTTTATATTGGAAGAATAATTTTAAAATAATATATAATAATAATTTAAAATTTTCATTTATTTCAAAAATCACTTCAAAATGGTTTAGTGAAAACCGTGCTCGAAAACAATGAAAAACAAGAAAGATAACTCAAGACCAATAACTTGAGTTCAATACGAATTCAATTCAATTTTAACCAAAAATCAATTCAAATTCTATTTAAATTTTAATTTCAAATTCTTAAAATATACCTAGCCTATTGATAGGCATCTTAGCTCTCAAAACATCTCAAAACAACATCAAAATCGAATAAGGATGAGAGCAAAAATAAACTAATACAATTCTCGGATCAATAACTGTTATTGCTGTCGTTTTGCTCTCAGCACAGCGACAAACACAGTTTTGACCAAGCAAACCTCAAAATTTTAAGAAACTCAAAACATGAAACTTTTAGTAAAAAGTTTAAGCTTTCCAGAACATCTAAAATTACCAAAATCGGTTAAGAAACAAAGAAGTTATGATCAAATTCGTTTCAGTTTCAACCACAGAGCAAATATTGCTTTTGCTCTCGGGTTAGCAATAGAAAAGTTTAATTTTGACATATAAAAACTCAAAACTACAGGAAACACAGAAGATAAAAGTTGTAGTATATGATTTCTGCTTTCCGGAACATCTAAAATTATTAAAATCGGTTAAGAAACAAAGAAGTTATGATCATTTTTGTTTCAGCTTCAACGACAGAGCAAATTTTTGCTTTTGCTCTCGGGATACAGTAGTAAAATTCAATTTTTGACATAGCAAAACTCAAAATTATGGAAAATACAATACATGAAAGTTGTAGTAAATCATTTGTGCTTTCCAAAACATCCAAAATTATCAAATTCCGATCAAAAACGAGAAAGTTATGGCTAATTATAGTTTTAGGTTTCAATTCTAAAAATCGACAGAGCGGAGCATGTATCTCAGTTTCAAACCCAATTTCGACTCTTTAAATCATAGAATTTGTCAAAACTTACAACATGAAAGTTGTAATACAAAGCTTAAGAATTTCAGAACTTTAAATAATATCAAAATCCGATAAGAAATGAGAAAGTTATGCTTAAATTACTAACAATATTTAGCATGGAAATTTAACCGGGCAGAGACTATTACTCTATTAAAAATCCGATTTTGACCTAGAAATGTTCAAAATATAAGAAAGTAATTAAAACAAAAGTTCTTCCTTAGAGAATTATCTTTCTACTGCAAAAAGATTCAACATAATTGAATTATCAATCAAAAGTTATGTCCATTTTACTCTCAGGTATTAACTCAAAATTTTTATATGGTTGTGCTATAACATTGGTTTCAAACTCAATTTCAACCAATTTAACAGCAGAATTTCGAAATATGATTAAAAGAAAACTTGTAGAGAATTGAAACAACTTTCTTACAGAAAAAGATTGAGTCAATTTGAATTATTCTACCATATATTATCGTAGTTTTACTGCAGTGATTTGTTTTTTAAATTTTCAGCAAACAATAACACAATAATCACACAAGTTTTCAACCAAATTGCATATAATTAAATCAACAATCATTCAAACAATAATTTGCAGCAAACAAAGATTTAGATGTGAGTGATTAACTCACCTTATTGATTAGATGCTAATACTCGGATCTTAATACAAAGAGGAAGCTTTGGCCTTGATTTAGAGCTAGAAACCTAAAAAAAAAAGGAGGAAGAAAATGCAAACCAAATAGAGAAGAAAAGTTAACAAATATCACTGTAAATCTGATTTTGATATGAAGAGGGGTTTTAGAAATCGATTACCTGAGTTTGGAGTTTAGAATCTCATTTTAAATCATCAATTTTTCTTTTAATTTGATGGATCTTTCATAAGATTTGAAGAAGAAAAAGCTTCAGCCATTATTCTGTGTTCTGGAAACATGAGGAAGAAGGTGGATAAAATGTACGTACAGGTTCTATTTTCTCCTTCTCACCTCTTAGGTTAGTAGGCTAAGTTAGATTTAGTTAATGGGCTAAGGTCCAAATTAAAAGATAATTAGCTTAACTACATAATTTAGCCACTAATTACATATTAACAATGTTTTCTCATAAATCAAATTATGAGTTAAAGCTACATTTCATCTCTAAAAATTATAAAACTTCATATTCATGATAATAAACTGTTTTACACTCAAAATAAAAGATTATTTATATTTTTAAAACATTTTATTACCATATTTTCCTATTTTAAAGCAAATAACAGATTTACATTTTTAATTACAAATCTTATTATAATTAACATTATAAATTACACAAAAATCACATTTTTGTGTAATAAAATTTAATAATCCATTTCAAATATAATTTTACACTTAAATTATATTTTTGAACTCAATTCCATTATTATTTTAAATATATATTTCATCTTAAAATTAATTACTTCTTTTTAAAAATCATTAAAAGAAGTAAATAGCAATAATTTACAAAATTATTGCATTAACTCTAAGTAAAACACAATTCCTCAATCTATTAACTCAAATCATCTTAATAAACTTTCCAAAACTTTATTTTTCCTCATTTTATTCTCAATTACATTGTTTATTCCCAATAAACAATTAAAAATTTTCATTTATAATTAATTTACACTATTAAATTATAACCACCGTTATAATTTAATACTCTCAGGTAATTGCTAAAACCAGGGTTGTTACAGACTCCCCCCTACAAAAATTGCATCCCCGCAATTTTCTAGAAAAAGAGCCGTAAACAACACAAAAAGATTCAATCGACAAAGGATAAAAGACAAGCTCAAAACTCAAACCATTCATACTCTCAACATTGAATGGTAGAGAGAAACAAGGAAAAACTCACTTGGTTAATCCAATGGCCCATCAAATGCTAATATAGTGATTAGCAAACCATCGAATTTTCCAAGTAACTCAAAGGAATTTCAAAGATCTCCTTCCTTCAAATCAAACTCAACAAGATACCCAACAAATAATCTATCAAATGAGATAGATTTCTCAAGGCTCTACGAATAGAGTCGGGATCAAACTAACTCAAACCCGAGCTCTAAGCAACAAAAACGATCAACAACATGATTTTTCGCTTGATAGTACAGAAAATACTACCTCAAAACAAGGTATACACAATGAGCAAGATAGATAAATCACGAGATGGCTTCTCAAGAAGCTACCAAACTCGAACGACCGCAAAAATGCACGTCGTTGACAATAGCTCAAGGATAGAATATACTCAAGGAAGAAGGATATAAGCTCAAATTACTTTTCAATCCAAGATATTTAGAATTTTAAATCTCAACATCTTTTAAATTATTAAATCTCAATTTTCAACATTTGAAAATTTCTCAAACTCTTTACTATATTACTTAGCAAGTAATTTAAAATTAAAAGTTAAAATTCAAACTTTTCTTACTTCAAAATTAATTTCCAAAGAATTTTGTAAATCCATAATAATATTCCTCAAAATAAATTAAGGGTTTAAATTCTCTTTACTCTTCTATTAAACCACTTAAATAGTTTTTAAAATAGTCTTCATATTCTCTTACTATACTCTTCCCTTAAAACATCCAATGTATATAATATAAATTCTAAAATCTCAAAATATTCTTTCAATAAAGCACAGCTCAAAAATAATCTCATTTATATTCTCATCTTTATAATTTCAAAATAAATAAATAAATGGCATTGCCTTGCCATTGAATCTCTAATAAATTGATATATCCATTGGCTGCAGAGTCGATCGAACGATCAAAACTGTCTCGCCACTCTGTTACTCGTCTCTAAAATCAAGGGCTGCAATTACCATTCAAAAATAAATTTAATATATAATCTCAAAATATTATTTTCAAAATCATAATTTTTAAAACACAAACCATCGTGTCTGATTGCCTCATCATAGCATTTAGGAGATTCCTATCGATAACGTTGATCAAGCGTATCGACCAGAACTCTTAACTACTCAATGGACAACCCAACACTCTTAAATTATTTCTATAAAAGAAATACTACTCATGTAAATATATTCTCAAAATATTCTTTGGAATTTTTTTTTTCCTCAAAGCTCAAATTTCTCTATAGAACTCATATTTACATAGCTTCAAAACTCAAACCAAAGAGCATTAAGAGAATGCATCGAGATATTCCTAGAATACTCGATTCACAAAAACAACAAAAGGTGATGGAGTGTTCGTCAATTCCTACAAGATGACGAACCACTCCTGGAAGTCATCAAGACACAAGATAAGCAAGCTATTCTTTTTGAAGGAGAAGAAGCACACAAACAACAAATCATTACTTCAAACAAAGTAATGCTACAAGGGATAAAAATTGATTGAGTATCTGAAAAGGACACTCACACGAAGCTGAATGATAAACTCAATCAAACTCGAATAATCTAGAAACTCATCTCGTTCCTTAGTGGATGGTCCTCGTGGAAGGATAGCCGAAGGCTAAAAGCCAGGAATAAGGTTAATTCAACACTCGATTTCCTGATTAGATATCAAACCCAAACGGACTCATCAATACTCAACAAAGTCACCTTGACTGGAATTCGAGATATGTCATCAACATCTCGATACTCAAGAGTGAATTCAGAAACTTCGGAATCATTATTAACATTCCGAAGTGACAAAAATAGTAAACCAATCAAAATAGGAAACCAAAATATACAATAGGATCCTATAAAACAAAGGATTGGACTTAATATCAAATAAGTCAATCCATCTCAAATCAAATGCATCTTAAGATTGTGAGTAACAAACAAATACTCACAACAGCAACATCAAATAAAAATCTCAAAATGCTCACAACGAGCCAATCGTTGTGGATCCCCTCAATACGATTCACAACTCTCAAAGGAACACAACAAGAATATTCAAAGGAATCAATAAGCTTCATCGATACGAACTCACTCGCATCGACAAAAATAAGAATAGAATAATCCCAAATAAGATTATTCATAAGATAAGATAACATCAAACTCAATTATGGAATACTACGGAATACACCTAGACATATTCCATCTCAACAAATCCCAGAACTCGAAAAAGAATCAAAGCACGATTCGAAAACAAGCTCGAATAAAGGACAATGATTCACTCGTATTGTACTTCGACGTATCGTGATATACGTAATGTTCTGAGTTTATTCTACTTTGTTCTGACCACAGCTCTGATACCATGCTGTAACGCCCCACCCCGAGACCCACCTTAGTAAAGTGAATTAATAAGTAATTCCGTCTACTAAAGCAGAGAATAGGGCTGGTTAAGGGCGACTATCTATAATTTTGTCTTAAACATCTACTGAATACGTCGATAAATGCAATATAATTTTTCTTTTCTACTCAAGTGGATCGACATACCCAGTAAATGCATAATCCAAAACTATAGGTAGCTAATGGATCTATCAGAACAAAATACAATAACTGAATGTAGATTACATCACAGAACAGTAACCAATATCATATATATACATATACACTGATACATGTTCAGTACAATACAATATGAATACATTAATGGTGGTACACGACCACACCATATACATTGAATTAATTGTGAATACATCAGAGTCAAGCGGAAAGAAATATAAACTACACAAAAGTGCTAGGGTGATATCCAAGCAGATGCATCGAAGCAAAGTCCCGTAACTTATAGCTAACCTGAAACAACTCGGTCTGACCCGAGTACAAAGTACACGGGTCAGTCTAGCTAAAATAATCAGTTAATGAGGATAAACGATAATATTAAGCATAAGATACAAGGTGATAATTCTTTTCGAATGAGAAGAGGCAACAGAAAGAATACAACCCATAACTTAAGTGAAATAATGTCACTTAAGTATACAAAGACCTCAAAAGAGGTAAGTTCAATAATAATACTCAAATAATATAAACATTCGCCATATATCATCGGCGACATCCCAAAATGTCTACATGGTTTCCATGAGCCATATCTTCTCAAAAGGTGAAACATCAATACAAAATCTCACCAAAAAGGCAAACATAAGACATTCTCAAGTAGGATGATCCAAAACTCAAATATAAAAGAATCTCCAAACTCAATTATACCTCATCTCATCGGTATAAATGTATATAAATCTCAATCTCAACTCGCCAGAATGGCAAGGCCTAGAATATCCTATAAAATCATGAAATCATCCAAACTCATAACTCAAGGAACTCGATAAGAGTTCAAAACATCATAAATGAAATCACCGTATATATAACATCTCATATAGCACTAGGCTATCGATGTAATAAAACATCTTAAAAAGGTGAAATCATAAAAAAAACAGCAAACTCAGAAAATCCGGATTGGCCAAATCCCCGATTGTAAGGCCGAAGCAATGCTGCACATGCTAAACTCAAACGGCCAAAGCCTCAGACAAGGTCGCTAACACCTCCCAAAGCAGTTCGTCCTCATGACAAGGTCGCTGACACCTCTTCAAGCCATTTTGTCAGCCCTAACAAGGTCGCTAACACCACCCAAAGCAGTTCGTCATCATGACAAGGTCGCTAACACCTCTCAAAGCAGTTCTGTTAGGTAAACATCGTGAATGTGTCACAAACTCACGGATAGGAACCCGAAAAGTGTTAACGTGTGTCCCATACCACACATTCGCACTTAGCGGTTTACTAGCCGTTAGTCGATGCCACACTAGAAACATCATAAAACTCAGAAAATCATATCTCGCCTCGTCTCATTGGCGAGTGATAAAGAGATACCATACTTGTCTCATCTCATCGACAAGAATGAAATGGCATCGTAACTTGTCTCATCTCATCGACAAGTGAAAACATCATGATGGTTCCTCATAAACCATAAATTTCCAAGTAGAAATATCAAGCCATAAAACTCGCCAAATATTGGCCTTTCCAGATAATTCCTAAAGATAGGAATTATAAACTCTAACCTGCCATAAATTGGCAAAACATCTTAGAAACACTAATCTCAAATAGCTTCGATCGTACAAGTCCGGAATTAACCAAAATAGTAAACGCACATGTCCATTACCACGTGTTTTACTAAATCGTTTAATTATCTTTCTTATATGTTCGAATAGTGAAAAAGTGTGTATTTTACATTTAAAATAGTTTACTAGAGAAAACAAGCTTTTAAAACCTTTCCCCGAAATGATTAATAAAACCAATATTTGAAATTCCTTTATTATAGGAAATAAATAGATTTTATATTAGAATAATTTTAAAATAATATATAATAATAATTTAAAATTTTCATTTATTTCAAAAATCACTTCAAAATGGTTTAGTGAAAACCGTGCTCGAAAACAATGAAAAACAAGAAAGATAACTCAAGACCAATAACTTGAGTTCAATACGAATTCAATTCAATTTTAACCAAAAATCAATTCAAATTCTATTTAAATTTTAATTTCAAATTCTTAAAATATAGCTAGCCTATTGATAGGCATCTTAGCTCTCAAAACATCTCAAAACAATATCAAAATCGAATAAGGATGAGAGCAAAAATAAACTAATACAATTCTCGGATCAATAACTGTTATTGCTGTCGTTTTGCTCTCAGCACAGCGACAAACACAGTTTTGACCAAGCAAACCTCAAAATTTTAAGAAACTCAAAACATGAAACTTTTAGTAAAAAGTTTAAGCTTTCCAGAACATCTAAAATTACCAAAATCGGTTAAGAAACAAAGAAGTTATGATCAAATTCGTTTCAGTTTCAACCACAGAGCAAATATTGCTTTTGCTCTCGGGTTAGCAATAGAAAAGTTTAATTTTGACATATAAAAACTCAAAACTACAGGAAACACAGAAGATAAAAGTTGTAGTATATGATTTCTGCTTTCCGGAACATCTAAAATTATCAAAATCGGTTAAGAAACAAAGAAGTTATGATAATTTTTGTTTCAGCTTCAACGACAGAGCAAATTTTTGCTTTAGCTCTCGGGATACAGCAGTAATATTCAATTTTTGACATAGCAAAACTCAAAATTATGGAAAATACAATACATGAAAGTTGTAGTAAATCATTTGTGCTTTCCAAAACATCCAAAATTATCAAATTCCGATCAAAAACGAGAAAGTTATGGCTAATTATAGTTTTAGGTTTCAATTCTGAAAATCGACAGAGCGGAGCATGTATCTCAGTTTCAAACCCAATTTCGACTCTTTAAATCATAGAATTTGTCAAAAATTACAACATGAAAGTTGTAATACAAAGCTTAATAATTTCAGAAGTTTAAATAATATCAAAATCCGATAAGAAATGAGAAAGTTATGCTTAAATTACTAACAATATTTAGCATGGAAATTTAACCGGGCAGAGACTATTACTCTATTAAAAATCCGATTTTGACCTAGAAATGTTCAAAATATAAGAAAGTAATTAAAACAAAAGTTCTTCCTTAGAGAATTATCTTTCTACTGCAAAAAGATTCAACATAATTGGATTTATCAATCAAAAGTTATGTCCATTTTACTCTCAGGTATTAACTCAAAATTTTTATATGGTTGTGCTATAACATTGGTTTCAAACTCAATTTCAACCAATTTAACAGCAGAATTTCGAAATATGATTAAAGGAAAACTTGTAGAAAATTGAAACAACTTTCTACCAGAAAAAGATTGAGTCAATTTGAATTATTCTACCATATATTATCATAGTTTTACTGCAGTGACTTTTTTTTTAAAATTTCCAGCAAACAATAACACAATAATCACACAAGTTTTCAACCAAATTGCATACAATTAAATCAACAATCATTCAAACAATAATGTGCAGCAAACAAAGATTTAGATGTGAGTGATTAACTCACCTTATTGATTAGATGCTAATACTCGGATCTTAATACAAAGAGGAAGCTTTGGCCTTGATTTAGAGCTAGAAACCTAAAAAAAAAAAGGAGGAAGAAAATGCAAACCAAATAGAGAAGAAAAGTTAACGAATATCAATGTAAATCTGATTTTGATATGAAGAGGGGTTTTAGAAATCGATTACCTGAGTTTGGGGTTTAGAATCTCATTTTAAATCATCAATTTTTCTTTTAATTTGATGGATTTTTCATAAGATTTGAAGAAGAAAAAGCTTCCGCCATTATTCTATGTTCTGGAAACATGAGGAAGAAGGTGGATAAAATGTACTTACAGGTTCTATTTTCTCCTTCTTACCTCTTAGGTTAGTAGGCTAAGTTAGATTTAGTTAATGGGCTAAGGTCCAAATTAAAAGATAATTAGCTTAACTACATAATTTAGCCACTAATTACATATTAACAATGTTTTCTCATAAATCAAATTATGAGTTAAAGCTACATTTCATCTCTAAAAATTATAAAACTTCATATTCATGATAATAAACTGTTTTACACTCAAAATAAAAGATTATTTATATTTTTAAAACATTTTATTACCATATTTTCCTATTTTAAAGCAAATAACAGATTTACATTTTTAATTACAAATCTTATTATAATTAACATTATAAATTACACAAAAATCACATTATTGTGTAATAAAATTTAATAACCCATTTCAAATATAATTTTACACTTAAATTATATTTTTGAACTCAATTCCATTATTATTTTAAATATATATTTCATCTTAAAATTAATTACTTCTTTTTAAAAATCATTAAAAGAAGTAAATAGCAATAATTTACAAAATTATCGCATTAACTCTAAGTAAAACACAATTCCTCAATCTATTAACTCAAATCATCTTAATAAACTTTCCAAAACTTTATTTTTCCTCATTTTATTCTCAATTACATTGTTTATTCCCAATAAACAATTAAAAATTTTCATTTATTATTAATTTACACTATTAAATTATAACCACCGTTATAATTTAATACTCTCAGGTAATTGCTAAAACCAGGGTTGTTACAATAAATG
This sequence comes from Allium fistulosum, assembly GCA_030737815.1. Lineage (NCBI taxonomy): Eukaryota > Viridiplantae > Streptophyta > Magnoliopsida > Asparagales > Amaryllidaceae > Allium > Allium fistulosum. The sequence continues at coordinate 870,624,134 of CM060907.1, read as the reverse complement.
TATTTGACTGATACAGTATTCTTTGTAAACTGATATTATTTGATATTATATTTTGATCCGCTGCGATTTGTGAGAATCAGTGCTGTGTTTCTGTTCCTTCTTCTTCTATCTCTTTCTTCTTTTCCTAACTATCTGGAATTTTCGGGATTGAAAATTTTGGGTCGTTACATTGATATTATACTTTGATCTGCTGTGAATGTGAGATTCTGTGTTTTGTTTTCTGTTTCTTCTTCTATCTCTTTCTTTTTTTCCTAACTATCTGGAATTTTCGAGATCGAAAATTTTGGGTCGTTACACTTGGTATCAGAGGTGAAGGTTAAGCGAGAACCTTGGCTCTGGTGGGTGTACTCATAAGGATAGGATCAATAGTATCCTAGAATGAGTTGAGTGTATATATATATATATGAGAGCGTACTTGTTATTTTCATATATAAAGATTTTAAATGATTTTATATAAGAATATATTTTGAGATATAAAGCAATATTTCTTACTAATAAATGTTAAAGTAATTTGTTGTTAAATTATTAGAATTAAATTAAGAGATATTAGAAATACAACCAAATTGAAATTAAATAAGGATAAGCTTGGAATGGATTCAAACTGAAATTAAAATCTTGAATTTGGGAAAGGGTTCCAGGGTAAGATAATAATGAATTGGTTTCCAGATATGATAATCTTGGTTATTATCATAAATGATTGTTGTGTTTAATAATAAATGTGTATTAATAAGTAAGCAAAATGAAATGTTTTAGGGAAGTAAAACATTTAGGCAAGTATGACTTATAAATTGGAACCGAAGATGATATAAATTGTGAAGTTTTAAATCTGAGCCCAGAATTTGAATTTTTTTTCAAAGTGGTAAGGAAATAATAAATAATATTATTTGAATGAAAGAGCTTGATTCAAATAGGAGTTGTTTGAAAATTTAAACGAATTTGTTTGAATTAAAAACCCAAGGAGGTTTAAAATTTAAGGATAGCTTGGTGTGTAAAGGAAATAATATGTATAGATGAGGGATACACATAGTATAAATAATAGGTTGAAATAAACTCTAAATGTTGAGTTTTAAATTTGGAATGAGATGTGATATCCAAGGTGATAAGTTTTTGAACTTATAAGATTATTAATGTGAAGTTTAAAGTTTGAAGCAGGAATTCAAATTGGGTAAGGTTGGCTGGATTAATTAAATTGAATTTAACTTGGGAAAGTTAAATAAGTTAACAAGCAATCTGAATTGGAAATTTCAAGATGAAATTGAAATTTAACTTGGGAAGTAAAATAGTTGATTTTAAATGGGAGTTATGAGTGATCTCAAAATGGGTTTGAGATCTGGAAATCGAAAATGGATGCTGTTAATTGGTGTTTGGATAAATTTGGATGTTTATTTATCCTGATATCATTCTATTGTTATAAATAATCTATGAAACTGAGAATTGGTTTTGAAGTTAGAAATGGATAATAAACTAGAATCGGAAGATTAAATTGTTTTTGAATTCTTATTTGAACTTTGAAATAAGTTAAGTAAAGATAATTTAAAATGGAATTTTGAGATTTGGACTCAGAATTAAATTGTTTAAAGATTTGGATTATTGATTTAAAAATAAAGGTTAATTTGATTTAAGGGGTAAAATCAACATTTGAAAATTTTAACCCGAATTTATATAATTCGAGATGGTTTAAAATTGAGATTTAAATTAAATTAGTTCAAACTGAATTTGATTTGAATTAGTGGGAATTGTGATTTAAGATAGATAAGTTTAAAATTCAAATGGAAAATTTGAATTGGATTAATTTGAAATAAAATTGAAGATTGAATGAGTTCAATTTCAAATGGGAATTGGGATTAATTCATATATAAATTGAAAAGATTTGAAATTGAAGTGGATTCAATTTGAAACTAGTCTAAATTAATTTGAATAATTTGGAATTGTAATTAAAGTGGATATGTTTAAAATCAAATGGAATTTGATTTGAATTTGGAAAGAAATTGAGGTTAATTCAACTTGATTTGGGAATAAATCAAGCTCAAGGAAAATTGGAATTATTCAAATTAGAATTGAGTCAATTTAAGTGGAAGTGGAAATTTAAATTGAATTGATGGGGAATTGAACAGTTTGACTATTTTTAAATAAATTATTTTGATATACACTATTTTAAATCTATTTTTCTAACTATTTATTATGCAACTTTTCTTTTTAAATTCCAAGACTATCTTATATTTATTTAGCAACTACTTTTGGAACTATTTAGCTATTTTACAACTGTTTTATAAACTAATTACTGTTTTATAACTAATTACAATTTACAACTATTTTGCAATGATCTAACTGTTTTATAACTATTTAACTACTTTCCAATCATGTTACAAATACTTAACTATTTTACAGCTACTTTACAAACTAATAATTATTTCTTTTCAAGCTATTTTCTTAATTTAAGCTGGTCAGAGTAAAAACTATTTATGATTAAATACCCAATTGAGATAAGAATTGAGTGATAATCTAAATAGGGATTAAGACAAATGTGAATAAGTGAACAAAGTCAAAGTGAGGATGAATAGAAAGGAAATTGATTTCACTGATAATCAATGAAGATAAATACGTAGGATGTACGTATATTATTCTATTCGCATAGTGATTTGATCCAGATTCGAGCACAGAATTTCGAGATAGTATTATCAATCCGAGTTGGGATTTTTCGCTCGATTTTCGACGGCGAACCTGGATATGGATTTTTGATTGGTTCTGGATATTCTCTACCATAGTTGTGACTATGCCAGGAGAATGACGGTTTCTGATCAAGGAACCAGAGCTGAGTCCGCACTAGAAAGTCGGGAGGACAATACTAGTTCGGAAGTGAAATTGTGTGATCGAGTGAGCGATCAGATTGATATTGCGTACGGATGATATAAGGACATCGTACATGTTTGAATGAAATTGGCATTGAAAATTTGTGGATATGAAATGTAAAATGATTTTTGAAATAGAAATTATATTTTGTGAAATATATGATGAAATAAAGTGGAAACTGAATATTTTTAAGATTAAAATTTACTTTATGGGATTAAGTAATATGGTAAATAACTTTATAAAAAGAGTAATCAAATTTGAATATTTGATTTGGAATAAAAAAAGTTATATATCTTTGGTATATATGGTAAAACTCCCCTTGTTGAATCTATTCCTAGAAGAAAAGGGTTTTGAAAGTATTTGAAGTATAATAAAAAAAAATTATACAAATATGAATTGATTCAAAGATTTTCCAAGATTATTATATATATGTATATATAAAAAGGGTTTTGTGAAAATGGTTTTTGGAAAAGGGTTTTAGAACCTATGGATTTGGAAAGGCTTTTGATTTTGTGGAAAATCAAATTTGGAATTTGGAAAGCCTAGTTTGTGAATTATCGATTTTGTAAAGGAGCTTTATATGAAATTCATACTCGGTGTATGATTTGAAAAATACTATATGTGTATAGTATAAAGTGTTTTGAAGTGGCTCTGGGGAAAAAGGCGCTGCCTTGAAATGAACTTCTCAGGAGTACCATAGGTTGGTACTACCTTGAGCCTCAAAGGGGGAGGTTCTAAAGTTGATCCTATGAGGAGTCCGGACAAAACTAGTTCTTGAGGATTATTAGGTAGCGAAGGTTAATGGCGCTGATGCCTACAGAGGAATTTTGGTTATGCTATGACGACAGTGTAACTCGATGTCGCTGCGATCTACTATGTGGACTATAGCGAAAATCGTGTGGAGGATGAGTGCCAACAGTCTACACTTGATTTTGCCGGGATGGCAACGTAACATCAGTAGACTGCGATCTATGGTCAAGTGGAGGAGATTCATTCTTTTGGCAGCGAAATTCGGTGGCACCGATGCCTACAGTTATATTGGTTTTTGTTGTGATAGCAACGTAAAGCCCGGGTATAACTGCGATCTGTAGTGGGTTCCATGGTGTAATCGAGGGGCGCGGAGGCCTACAGTTATCTATGGATTTTGCCAAGATGGCAACGTAACCATCGAGTTAACTACGACCATGGATGGGGATGATGATTTACAGAGCATTCACGCCAAAGATATTTCCTCTATTTTCAAAATGTTTTCGATATTTTCAATAAAATTATTTTCCAAGTATTTTCACTGGGTGTTGAAATCGGGTTTACCAAGTATTTATAGATTTTCAGTCCTACGCCTGATCAACGTATGACCGAATTTCTGTGAGAACAAGGATGGACTTGTCGAAACATCGAGTTATAAAAGTATTTTTATAAAAGCTACTTTGGAATAATATTATATAGATATTAAAGAGTGATTTAAAAACGATTAAAGAAAATTTATCTGATTTTAAGCATTTTAATAATTCTGGCTTCGTTCCTTTTCGAGGACGAAAAGTTCTAAAGGGAGGAGGAATGTGACGACCCGGGTTTTAGCCATTTGATTTTGGGGAATTAACTGGTATCAATTATTGGAATATTGATTTTATAAGGTAAATAGATGAATTTTCTGATATTTAAAAAAATATCAAAATATATATAATTGGTTAAAACTATAAATTCTGAATATGATAAATCCTATAGAAAAGAAAAAAATATAAACTTTTTGTATAGGTAAACATTACCATATAAATTCAATATAAAATTTTCCATAAATAGATATGTATGTAACCATACATATAAGTAAAGGAAAAATATATGTGTATGGATATAAATATAAGTGTGTATGATGATAACCAAATATAAATGCATATGGAAATATATATATATATATATATATATAAATCCCATAAATTATATTAAAGAAAATGTTCAAATATATTTATATATATAGACAAACATATAGACAAGTCTTATGAAGTTCAAATAAAAGTATACATAAGTAAGTATGTATGTATATATGTTAAATGAAGTGGTAAAAGTGATAAAATGGAAATATACATGTGAAGGGATATGTATTTAAACATATAAAATTATTTGTAGACAAATAGTAGAGACAAGCATTAAATGGTAGCACACAAAATCATTTCAGCCTCCAAAACAAGAAAAAAATTCTCTGACCATTTGTGTACCAGTAATACAAAGCCTGTACACACAAATATCAGCCTTGGCTTGCCCTGTAAGCTTTATCTCCAACCTCTCTTCTTATTTCATTGCATTCGAACAAGGCAAAAGACGAAAATATAATAATACAAACATCACTGCATTCCAACTTAAAGCAAAATAAAAACAACAAGGCAGAGAAGATCAAAATCATAGCAACTCATCTTCAACATGGCAAGGCAGCAGTTCTTCCATTCCTTTTAAAAACCGTGAGTAAATCTTTTATTTAAAAACAGTTTTTAAGTATTGCAAGTCATGATCTTATGGGATAAAGTTGTGATATGGCTTGCATGATTTATTTCATCTTGGCAATGTATGAAATTTCTTGTTTACCAGTGTGTATATCTGTATATATATTTATATTGTGCTCTGTTATTAGTAACAGGCTAAGCTTCAATCACAAAAATAATTTCTATCTCCTTGTATAATCAAAATTAGACTTTGATTACTGAAAGGAAAATGTTAATAACATTTTATTCTTATTTTTAAAATAATTTCTAGTGAATGTATTTAGTTAATACTCTGTAAAATTTAAGAATACAGTGGAAATCAGAAAATGGGTAAATTTCAAACATGATGATTTTCGAATTCACTTATATAGTCTGAATTGTCTTTGAAAACTAGGAATTTTAAAAGCTAAATCATAATTTTTAAGTTAGTATCGAATGAGATATTTAGGGTTGTTTAGAAAAGGGGTTTGGAGTCTTTCCTGATGATCGGTGAGTTCGGAGGGGTCGGGTTTGCTACCGAAGGTGGCGGGGAAGTAGGGGAGCATGGGAAAAATGCTCGTTGGATTTTTCAATCGTCAAGGCGACGGCGAATGGAGGAAGTAGGGTTTTCTGGTGAATTTGGGGGTCGGGTTTGTCAAGGTTGGAACGGCGATAGTGGCGCACCGGTCAGGATCGCTCATGGGGGGGTCGTCGCATCTCGTCATGGAAAAGCTCTGGAAGGAAGGGCTGGTTCCCTAGTGGTGTAGTTCATCGACGGCGATTGGAAATTTCGATGATGGTGGAATTCCAGACTTCGTCCTGGTTGCTCGTTTTTGTTTTTCGATTCGATCTTCATTTCTGGGTGGTTGAGGAAGAAGTCGAGTTCGACGTCGACTTATTGAAGGCCTGAATGATGATCAGAGGAGGCTGGGGTTACCGTGCACGTGCACGGTGGCCATCGCGTGCATCAGAGTGTATGGGTTTGGGAAAGGAGATGTTGACCCGGAGTGTTTCGTGATTTTTCACGTGTTCGACTCGGAGTGTCGAAGTAGGAAGGCCTTGTTTTGTTTGCTTCGAGTCTGCGCAAGGGTTGTCTCGAGTCTATCTCAGAAATATGTTGATTGCCCAGAATATGTTTGTTTCCAGCATTTTTAAATTTGTTCAGGTTTTAAACTAAAATGTTTACTCAGTGTAGTAATTTAAGTAAGATAAGTAATTTAATTAAGATAAATTAATTTATGTAATTAATTAAGTGTAATTGATTACTTAATTGAGGATAAATAAATCAAGGTTAATTAATTAAGGAATAATTAAGTAATAAGTAATTAAGAGGTTAATTACTTAATTAAAAGAATTATTGAAGGTAATTACTTAATGAAGTAATTTAAAGGAATTAATTACTCAGTGTAATTAATTAAATTAATGTGGTTAATTTTAGTTAATTAATTAAGTTTAATTAATTATAGAGAATTACTTGAGGATGGTTAAGTATAATTACTTAATGTAATTAATGAAGTGTAATTACTTAGTGAGTAATTAATGGATAATTACTGGATTAATTGATTAAGAAATAAGATTAACTAATAGATAATTAGAGGTTAATTAATTAGATAATTACTTGATGAAAGTAATTAAAGGTAAATTACTTAAGGGAAATAATTGAGAATTAATTACTTAGTGTAATTAATTAAAGGGTTGATTAATCAAGGTAAGTGATTAATGTGAATGTGATTAATGTGAATGGGTAAAGGTTCATTAATTAGTGTAATTAATTTAGAGTTTATTACTTAATATAATTGAAGGATAATTAATCAAGGGTGATTAATTAAGATGATAATTAAAGGATGATTAATTAATCGGTTTGTAATTAATAAATGTTAAGTAAGTAATCTAAGTGATTAAAGACTAGTAATTAATTTAATTAGAAATAAATTAAATTAATTTTGGAAGTAATCAATCTTGCTTATGAATGATTGAATGATGTAAATGTCTTGAATTGGTTGATATCTCTGATATGAAATGTTTTCTGATATGATATGTTTGGATAGACAGTGATAGTATGGTTATCTATCATTGATGAATTGCTGTGTATAATAGTGAAATCTTGTATTTAATGTTGAATTGTATTTCACTTGAATAACTTGGGTTAAGAAGGTATTGAATTCGAAGAGACCGGGGTCGGGTATTAGTAAATACGCGAACCCACTTCGATTTGTAACCTACATTGATTCTTTATAGATTGATTTGTGAAATCAATAGGCAGAAATGGAATAATTTGAATGACTGGACCATTTAAAACTAAGTAAAGGTACTTTGGAATTGAAAATAAATGTTGACTATAGCAAGTTGTGAACTTGTAGTGATGGACATGTTACCCCGGGTTTTAAATAAGTTTCATATTGAATATTTCATGTTAGATGGATTTACTCACGCTGGTTTCCAGCCTGACCCGGGTGTTACTTTGATGTAATGCTCGGGTCAGACCGAGTACTACAGATTTCAGGTAAGGACGTTCTGGAGCTCAGGGGACGAGCTGGATGGCAGGAACGTATGGAGTGTTTCCGCTTTGATATATTTTTGTTTATCTAAGACATGTTGATTGTATCTGTCCAGGGTTTGTGTATATGTTGTAACTCTGATGTATTAAAGTGTAATTTGACAAGTACATATTTCCTTTGTATAACTGTTATTATTTGATATTATACTTTGATCCGCTGCAAATGTGAGATTCTGTGTTTTGTTTTCTGTTTCTTCTTCTATCTCTTTCTTTTTTCCTAACTATTTGGAATTTTCGGGATCGAAAATTTCGGGTCGTTACACTTAGAGTGTTAAAATGGATGATGTTTATGGACTAGACGAATAACACCAATTAGTTTACACTACCTAGATGCTTAAGTAAAATCTATGTTTTGATAAAACAATGCTATCAAAACTTTCCTATCCAATCTTACCCATTTAAATTAGTGTTAAATTATCTCTTATCTTATTTGTGAATAAAAATTCATTTATCAAAATAATCTCTTACCAAAAATATTTTTAAATCAGTTCCCTTTAGGGGAACTTAAAAACCAATTATTCGTTTTTTTCAAAACTCTCTTTTTAAAATAACTTTTAACAATTTTATTTACTAAAAACTCACTTTGGCTTTTTTTGGATTTTGAACTCACCTCGATCACACAATGATAAGGAGAATAATTTACTAAGTGCTCCACAATATTCGCCTAAGCAATATCTGATCGTCACTTAGAAGATTATTCAGCTTACCACAAAACTAACCAAAAAAATTTCCTTTGAATTATTCAAAGAAAAAGCATTCTACTTAAAAGTTCTTTTCCAAAATATTTATATTTTAGAAATATTTCCAAATAATACCGCTATTACTTTTTCTCAAAATCTTTTGAAATCATTTTAAATAATTCTGGGATTTAATTTTTTAAAAACTCTTTAAATGTTATTTGGAAAGACAAATTTATAATACTAAGTGTATTAAAATAAGGGTCAAAACAAAAGTCATTTTAAACATCGTTTACTAAAATCCCAAACAATTTACATTTAGCTTTATTTGTAAACAATTTTATTTAAAAGTTCTCATTTAAAAACCATCATTTATAAACTTAAAACAATATTAATTATCCCAAAAGATAATTAATCAAATTTACAACTTCCTTTGATAAACAAATCAATTATCTTTAATAAAATAGTTAATTACTTCCAAAACACTTTCATCAAATAAGTTAATTTATTTAAACCCATTTCTTAAATCAATTAACTAACTTAAAATACCATTTATCAAATGATTTATAAAATTCAAATAATCGTTAATTAAAATGAATAATTAGTCTTAAGTCTCAACTACATTAACTAAAATGATTTATAAAACTTACATACTATTTAATTAAAATAATTAATTAGATCCAAAGTGATCGTTAGTTAAAATGATTAATTACATTTCAAATATCATTGATTAAAATTATTTAGTTAAATTCAAACATCATTAATTAAAATGATTATCTAAATTCCAAAAAACCATTATTTAAAACAATTAACTAAATTTAACCAATCATTAATTAAAAAGATTAATTAAAGTTCAATATCAATTTTATCCGGCTTTTTGGTCCGGCTATATTCGGACTGACTAGACAAGTTAGACTGGGTGATCATCGAGAAAGACAACCTATAGAGATGGGCTCAGAGATCAAATGCGGGTAATGATTTGAAGCGACGATCAATCGAGGCCAACGGATAGACTCTCCAGAATATGCTAAGTATGGAATAATCCCACCCCTAGGCTAGGGTTCGGTGCCTACTGTAGGATCTATATTAAACTTAGAGGGGGGGGTGAATAGGGTTATAGCAAATTTTCTTGAATTTAAACAAACTGTAGAGAAGTAAATATGCTGAAAAGTAAATCACACACAAAATTTACCCAGCTTCGGCAACCCCTGCCTACTGCTGCATTCCCAGATTTCTATTAGAATTAAACAGTCTCCCGCTTACAAACACTCTAACAGACTCGCAAACCCTGCTACCGCCTATAGAGTTTTGCAAACTTGCAAACCCTACTTACTGAACTAATCCTAACTAGACAATCTGACACAACCTAACTCCTAGGTGGTGATTTACCAAGATTTGATTCGAAAAAATTCAGAATTCAAATTTAAAAACAAATTAAAATAAAACCCTAATTTAAACTAAAGCCCAAACAAAATAAAAAGAAGGCTGGCCCTATTATAAGTTAAAAATGAATTCCCCTTTCCCTCTTTATTAAACATGCCGACTCTTTTTCTTTTGTCTCTGAAAAAATGTTTTCGTGAGAATGAATTATTGCTATGGATAAATTGAAGCTGCCGGCTTCAATTTCTCGATCGAATGATGACTCCAAGTTGTTTTCTCTATCGGTCGACTTCTCTTCTTAGCTTGGCTTCGGCTGCTTCTATTTGTTCGTTCGTTTCTCTGAAATTAGGGCTTGTGAAATTTGGTGAAGTCGGCTGGTTGCTTCGAGTTGATCGAATTTGACTTTTCTCTGGTATGTTATTTGTTCCTTTTGCTTTCTGGATTGAATGCTTGAATTCGATTGATTATTGCCGATGATGATTGTTGGCTTATATAGGGTTCGAAGCCCTTTATTTGCGTTCGTATATCTTTGTTTGAATTTGTCAATTTATTTGTTCGGCCGTTCGATTATTGTTGGATGTTGATTGCCTGGTTGAGATGTTTTCTGACCTTTTCCTATGCGTATATTTTTCTTTTCTATTACTTGATAATCACGGCTTGGGTTTCTTGACTTGGTTCGATTCCTTGCTTCCCACGGTTCTGACTTCGACTTGTATTTCTTTGTTGACATTGGCCTTGACTTTGTTTGACAATGTTGATTTTTAACTTGTTTCAATTCATAGCTTCGGCTTCGATCATTTTTGACTTGTTAATGCGATGTTGTTTACGGCCCTTGTGTACTTCGACTCCGGCCATTTTTGTGTTCATTCCTGAGCACTTTTTGACCTGCTGTTTGACACTGCTTCCACTGTTTCTCGTTCATCCCTACGGCATTGATTTTGACCTGCAGTTGTCTTCGACTGCAAACTAGATTTTTGTGATGTTGATCTTGTTTGAACTTACTTGTTTTGTGATTTGGTTTGTTGCTGTGCACTTGAGTCTTTTGTGTACTTGACATATGTGCACTGTGATGCATTGAGATGTGTATACTTGATGCCTTGTTGATATGTTGTTCACTGGTCTTTGTTTGTTCATCTTGTAGTCTGGTTTGCTGTTGTATGACATATCTGCATGTATATATTGGGTTATTTCCAGTGTGCACTTGTTTGCACTGTCATTTTGCTGGAATGACTTCGACATTATTTTGATGCTCTGGTCTTTAACTTGTGAACTGCCTTCATGTAGTCATTGTGTGTCTGGTTGATTTCATTTGGTTTGTGCATTGGCCTATATATTGTGTTGTAGCCCCGAGCCTGGTGTATTGAGTGACATTCACACTGTACTGCTGTATGCACTGTGTACCACTGGTTATTGGTCTTGACTTTGTTTATATGCATCTATGTTGAGTTGAGCTGATTTAGTCTTGTGCATTGCCTTCATATAGTCTGGATTCAGGTCTGTAGTTTGCATTGTTGCAGTTGCTTTTGTTGACTGTGCACACGAGTTGGCGAGGCAGTGCACACGTGTATAAATGTACACGTGTGTATTGCAGCCACTCATGATTACCTGTCCCTGATAAGAATACTAATATGCACAGATATTACACAATCGAAAATGATGATAAAAAACCATATATCTGAGGCACCAATAAAAACAAATTTATATTTTTGCAAATTCAAATTTGTTTATTTTCAGATTACTGCTGTAGTTGCTAATTATACAGGTACACATAAGACATGACAAGAACTGGAGCTGGACAATGCAGATAGATGCAGATGTGCAGAAAGAGTGAAAAAATAAGTGTTGAGTGTTGTAGTGAGAAAGTAATGTGAATGTGAAATGTATGAAATCGGTGTATGTATATAGAGAGAGATAAAAACTTTGTATTGTAAAAGTGTTGAAATAAAATATTATGTTGAATAAAAAATATTGATTGAATTATATAAATTCTATGCAATTGTATTATTATTCAATATGAATATTTATTCCTATATGTGTATAGTACAATCTGCAAACCCATATATAAATTGATATATGTTTGTTATTATCAAACAAAAAATCACATCAAACAATCTCCCCCTTTGATGATGACAAACATATATATTAAAGATTTTGAAATTCTAATAAATGTGTTTGAGCATGAAATATTTAGCTCCCCCTATATGAATGCTCCCCCTATATGAATGCTCCCCCTACAACTGAGACCACTACCTATTTAGAAGATTTAGAAAATTAAAGAAGAATAAAAGAACTAAAGAAAATTAACTAACAACATTTAACAAATTTGTTGAAGTATTCCAAAAATATTTACTTTCTTATCAAAATCTTGTTCTTCTCCCCCTTTTGTTATCATCAAAAGAATGACAACAATAATGGAACAGTAGTGGAAATTTTATTTTATTTTAAAAATTAAAAAAAATGTAAAACAAAGAAAAATTATAATATATCATAACGAGGTAACAATTTCCACATTGTAGAGAATGGATCGATGATTCGGTTTTTATATAATGAGAAGAGAGATATTTTAAAAATAATTTGACATTTAAGCACAAAAATAAGCACTTACTAACCACGCATAACCATAAGGACTTTTAAATGGGATTAGCAGTTACTTATTAGTCTAAGCATCCGGACTTTTAAGTGAGACCAGAAAAATACTTAGCTACCATACTCCATCCATGCATAACCATAAGGACTTTTAAATGAGAATGGAATGATGGTAAAATAATTCACTCACATGCTCCATCCATGCATAACCATAAGGACTTTTAAATGAGAATGGATGCATGAGAGATTTTTTTTTTAAATTTTAAAAGAATTCACTCTTCTCATTTTACAAAACCATTATGAATGATAAAAAGATGGTAGAAATAGAAATGATCGTGGAATAAGTTACCAAGTTAATTATATTATGAATTTTTTTTTTAATTTTGAAAAGAAACAAAACATATTTCCACTACTGAATACCATATTCGAATCAATTTTTGAATAATATCCAAAACTGGTTTGAATCCTAGAAATTGAAGTTGAAAATAAATATCCAAGAATATTTCAACCAAAAATGGAAAATGATTAGTCAATTTTTATAATCCCCAAATCCAAATGTAATCTGGAAAATCTGTCTTCGGGGAGGGGTTTTGTGAAAATATCAGCAAATTGAATCTCAGTTGAAATATGTTCAATGCAAATGTCTTCCTTAGCAATGTTATCTCTAAGAAAGTGGTGTCTCATATCAATGTGTTTTGTGCGTGAATGATGAACAGGATTATTTGACAAGTCTATTGAACTTTTACTATCACATTTTAATGGAACTTGTTTATAAACTAAGCCAAAATCAGAAAGAGTTTGCATCATCCTTAAAATTTGAGCACAACAACTTCCTAAAGCAATATATTCTGCTTCAGTGGTGGATAATGCAACATAATTTTGTTTTCGACTTGACCATGAAACTAATGAATGTCCTAGCATGAAACATGTCCCACTAGTGCTTTTCCTGTCAACCAATGAACCAGCATAATCAGCATCAGAATAACCAACTAAATCAAAATTTTCACAAGAAGGATACCATAGTCCAAATTTGTGTGTGTGTGAAAGATATCTCAAAATTCGTTTAGTGGCTTTCAAATGAGATTCTTTAGGACTAGATTGAAAATGTGCACACAAACACACAGAAAACATAATATCAGGTCTAGAAGCAGTAATATAGAGAAGTGAACCAATTATCCCTCGATATTTCTTCTGATCAACAGCAACTCTTTTCTCGTCTTTGTCCAACTTTGTTGATGGGCTCATAGGAGTTCTCAATGGTTTGGAGTTCTCAACTCCAAATTTCTTCAACAGTTCCAACACATACTTGGATTGTGAAATGAAAATACCATCACTGCTTTGCTTGATTTGAAATCCAAGGAAAAATTTCAATTCTCCAACCAAGCTCATCTCGAATTTAGCCTGCATGACTTGTTCAAATTTCTCGCACAAGAGTTCATTAGTAGCACCATAAATGATATCATCCACATAAATCTGAACAATCAAAAAATTACTTTCTTTATGTAATAGAAGCAGTGTCGTGTCAGCAATCCCCTTTTTAAAACCATTTTCCAAAAGATATGTACATAGGCAGTCATACCAAGCTCTAGGAGCTTGCTTAAGACCATATAATGCTTTTTCTAGTTTATACAAATGATTTGGAAAATCATGATTTTCAAAACCGAGGGGTTGTTTAACAAAAACTTCTTCTTTTAAATCACCATTTAGAAAGGCACTTTTTACATCCATTTGTTTAAGTTTGAAACCCTTATAGCATGCAAAACTTAGCAAAATCCTAATGGCTTCTAACCTAGCAACTGGAGCAAATGTTTCATCAAAATCTATGACTTCTATTTGGTTATATCCTTTTGCGACCAACCTAGCTTTGTTTCTAATTACATTTCCTGATTCATCAAGTTTATTTTTGAACACCCATTTAGTTCCAACAATTGGATAGTCATTAGGCCTAGGAACTAATTTCCAAACTTTATTTCTCTCAAATTGATTAAGTTCATCTTGCATTGCTAAAACCCAACTTTCATCATTAAGAGCCATTTCAACAGAATCAGGTTCAATTTCAGAAATAAAACCACTGTGACAACAAAACGCACACAAATTTTTATCAAATGAAGAGCGAGTGCGTATACCTTCCGTAGGATCACCTATAACCAATTCAGGAGGATGATTGGATTTGAACTTCAATCTATCAGCATCAACAGCCCTACTTTCAGCTTTCTCACTAGATGTCCCTTCGTCAATGCCTTCATGATCTGCCCCATCGTCAACCGCCTTTTCAGTCGTCATTTCCAGGTCAGATTCATCGAATTTCACATTGATTGATTCAACAATTGTCTTTGTTCGTTTGTTGTATATCCTGTAAGCCTTGCTCCTTGTTGAATAGCCCATGAAAATTCCCTCATCAGCCTTTGATTCGAATTTTCCAAGTTGATCACCTGTGTTAAGAATGAAACAAGGACATCCAAATACACGAAAATAAGAAATGTTAGGTTTCCTTTCATGCCACAATTCATAAGACGTTTTGCCAAGTATTGGTCTAATCATTACTCTATTCATTACATAGCACGAAGTATTCACTGCCTCTGCCCAAAAGGTTAGAGGTAGTTTATACTCACTCAACATGGATCTAGCCAATTCTTGCAATGTACGATTTTTCCTTTCAACCACCCCATTTTGTTGAGGTGTTCGTGGAGCAGAAAATTCATGTTTTAAACCATTTTCTTCACAAAAACTTTCAAAATCCAAATTTTCAATTTCGCCTCCATGATCACTTCTCAAAGTTTTAATTGAAACTCCTTTTTCATTTTGAACAAGTTTTGCAAATTTTGAAAAATAATCAAAAGATTCAGACTTTTTGGCTAAGAAATAAACCCATGTATGTCTAGAATAATCATCAACCAATACATAACAATAACGTTTTCCATTCAAGCTTGCAATTTCATTTGGTCCAAATAAGTCCATGTGAATTAATTCAAGGACCCTTGATGTGCTAACAATGTTTTTAGGGCGAAATGATGATCGACTAAGCTTGCCCAAGGAACATGCTTTACACACTTTATTATTTTTAAATTTCTGATGTGGTAACCCTCTGAATAATTCTTTCGTTTCAAGTTTTTCCAAGAGGCCCATGCTAGCATGTCCAAGTCTCCTATGCCATAAGGATGCCTCTTCGTCAGTGGCTATCAAACATCTAGAAAGATTTAGATTATCAAAAGAAAGCGTGTAAACATTTCCTTTTCTTTTGCCCATAAAAACAATGTTATTAGAAGATTTATTAATGATTTTGCAAGTATCACTATCAAAAACCACATTCATACCTTTGTCACATAGTTGGCTAATAGAAATGAGATTGTGATGCAAATTATCGACGTATAAAACATTAGTCAAGGAAAAAGTACCATTACCTACTTCACCTTTACCAATAATCTTACACTTGCTATTGTCTCCCATGATCACATTTCCACCTTTAAAATTCTCTAGGCTAAGGGAATTTGATTTGTCACCTGTCATATGTCTAGAACAACCTGAATCTAGAAACCATTCTTGTTGCTCCTTAGCCCGCCAACAAACCTACATAGAGAGAGAGGAAGATGACCTAGAGAAACTCTTAGGTCCAATGATATTAGTGACTGAAGCATTGTGAATAAACAATCCCTTTGGAACCCAAACTTGTTTTGTCCTCTCATTCTTGTTCCAATAGACATGAAATTTGTTTGTAGAATTCTTAGGAACCCAAACTTGTATAAATTTTGTGTTCTTGTTCCTATGACTATAATTTTCAGCACGATGTCCAATTATTCCACATCTAGCAAAGACACTCTTACCTTTTGCATTATCATCAACTTGTGTTTTCCCAAAACCTAGTCCTTTTCTGTTGTTAGCAAAAAGTTGATTTCCCAATAACATGTTGAATGATATTTCTCCTCTTGAAAAGTTATTCAGAGTTTTCTCAAGATTTTGGACTTTGGTTTTTAGTGTTGTGTTTTCAGTCACAAGTGAGGTGCATCTATTTATAAAATCCTTTTTCCTAGTGTCAATGGTTTCCTTAAGACTCAAGTTTTCTTTTTCAAGATTCTCAAAGCTATTCTTAAGTTTTGATAATTATGAATTTAAAATTTTACATTTTTTACAGTCTAGGTTTTGAATATTTTCAAGTTCAGTTTCTAACCTAGTATTTTCATGGACAAGTTCTCTCCTATCAGATTTTAGTTTTTCAATTTTAGATTCAAGAGTATCAATTGTTTTAGTAAGATCATAACACATCAAAACAAGTTCTTTATAAGAATAGTCTCTTACCTCACTAGATTCCTATGAGCTTGCTTCTGAATCTGATTTTGCCATAAGACACAAATTAGCCTCCTCTGAGCTATTATTCGAAACTTCCTCTCCTTCTTCATCATCCCAAGTCGCTGCAAAGGCCTTCTTCTTCTTTTTCTTTCCTTTGTTGTTTTTGAGAAGTGGGCATTTTTGTTTGAAGTGGCCAGTCTTCTTGCAGTTATAACAAGTCAATTCATTATCGAAATTGTCAGAATCTTTTGACCTATTACCACTTGTTTTCTTCTTGCGTGGCTTGAATTTTGACCATTTTCTAAGATTATTGACATCCATTGCAAGCTCTTCAATTGGATCTTCTTCTTCTTCTTCATCGCTCTCTTCTTTGCTCTTTAAGGCAATCGTCTTCTTCTTTGATTCGGAGTTGTTGCGTTCCTCCTTTGTTTTTAGCTCAAGCTCATATGTCATCAAGTTGCCGATCAACTCCTCCATGCTTAGTTTACTCAGATCTTTCGATTCTTGTATTGCCGTGACTTTTGCCTCAAAGTTCATCGGTAAGACTCGTAGCACCTTCCTCACAAGCTCTACCTCAGTGAATACCTTCCCAAGCGCTCTAGCATTGTACACCAAAGTTGAAAAGCGTCCAAACATGTCCTTTATGTTCTCGCCTTTGTCCATCACAAAGTTCTCGTATTCATTGCTGAATAGGGCTAGACGAGACTCCTTGACTTGAGAAGTTCCTTCATGTGTCACCTCCAAGGTATGCCAAATTTCATGCGCAGTTTTACAATGAGAAATTCTATTAAATTCATTCTTATCAAGAGCACAGATCAAAGCATTCATGGCTTTAGCATTTGTAGTTTTTAATTTCTTATCATTATCGTCCCACCTATCCTTAGGTTTAAGAATCTCAGTATCACCAACAGTTATAGTGTGAGATTTATAGCCAGTTTCAATAATGTCCCAAACATCATAATCAACAGAACTAAGATAAATACCCATCCTAACTTTCCAATAAGCATAATCATTCCCATTAAACATGGGTGGCCTAGCAATAGATTGCCCCTCAGAAAAAGCATTATTTGGTGGATTCATGACTCTAGAGTTAAAGAAAAATACCGGGCTCTGATACCACTTGTAGGATTTAGATTAACCCTAGAGGGGGGAGTGAATAAGGTTATAGAAAATTTTCTCGAATTTAAACAAACTGTAGAGAAGTAAATATGCTGAAAAGTAAATCACACACAAAATTTACCCAGCTTCGGCAACCCCTGCCTACTGCTGCATTCCCAGATTTCTATTAGAATTAAACAGTCTCCCGCTTACAAACACTCTAACAGACTCGCAAACCCTGCTACTGCCTATAGAGTTTTGCAAACTTGCAAACCCTACTTATTGAACTAATCCTAACTAGACAATCTGACACAACCTAACTCCTAGGTGGTGATTTACCAAGATTTGATTCGAAAAAATTCAGAATTCAAATTTAAAAACAAATTAAAATAAAACCCTAATTTAAACTAAAGCCCAAACAAAATAAAAAGAAGGCTGGCCCTATTATAAGTTAAAAATGAATTCCCTTTTTCCTCTTTATTAAACATGCCGACTCTTTTTCTTTTGTCTCTAAAAAAATGTCTTCGTGAGAATGAATTATTGCTATGGATAAATTGAAGCTGCCGGCTTCAATTTCTCGATCGAATGATGACTCCAAGTTGTTTTCTCTATCGATCGACTTCTCTTCTTAGCTTGGCTTCGGCTGCTTCTATTTGTTCGTTCGTTGCTCTGAAATTAGGGCTTGTGAAATTTGGTGAAGTCGGCTGGTTGCTTCGAGTTGATCGAATTCGACTTTTCTCTGGTATGTTATTTGTTCCTTTTGCTTTCTGGATTGATTGCTTGAATTCGATTGATTATTGCCGATGATGATTGTTGGCTTATATAGGGTTCGAAGCCCTTTATTTGCGTTTTGTATATCTTTGTTTGAATTTGTCAATTTATTTGTTCGGCCGTTCGATTATTGTTGGATGTTGATTGCCTGGTTGAGATGTTTTCTGACCTTTTCCTATGCGTATATTTTTCTTTTCTATTACTTGATAATCACGGCTTGGGTTTCTTGACTTGGTTCGATTCCTTGCTTCCCACGGTTCTGACTTCGACTTGTATTTCTTTGTTGACATTGGCTTTGACTTTGTTTGACAATGTTAATTTTTTACTTGTTTCAATTCATAGCTTCGGCTTCGATCATTTTTGACTTGTTAATGCGATGTTGTTTACGGCCCTTGTGTACTTCGACTCTGGCCATTTTTGTGTTCATTCCTGAGCACTTTTCGACCTGCTGTTTGACACTGCTTCCACTGTTTCTCATTCATCCCTACGGCATTGATTTTGACCTGCAGTTGTCTTCGATTGAAAACTTGATTTTTGTGATGTTGATCTTATTTGAATTTACTTGTTTTGTGATTTGGTTTGTTGCTGTGCACTTGAGTCTTTTGTGTACTTGACATATGTGCACTGTGATGCATTGAGATGTGTATACTTGATGCCTTGTTGATATGTTGTTCACTGGTCTTTGTTTGTTCATCTTGTAGTCTAGTTTGCTATTGTATGGCATATCTGCATGTATATATTGGGTTCTTTCCAGTGTGCACTTGTTTGCACAATCATTTTGCTGGAATGACTTCGACATTGTTTTGATGCTCTGGTCTTTAACTTGTGAACTGCCTTCATGTAGTCATTGTGTGTCTGGTCGATTTCATTTGGTTTGTGCATTGGCCTATATATTGTGTTATAGCCCCGAGCCTAGTGTATTGAGTGACATTCACACTGTACTGCTGTATGCACTGTGTACCACTGGTTATTGGTCTTGACTTTGTTTATATGCATATATGTTGAGTTGAGCTGATTTAGTCTTGTGCATTGCCTTTATATAGTCTGGATTCAGGTCTGTAGTTTGCATTGTTGCAGTTGCTTTTGTTGACTGTGCACACGAGTTGGCGAGGCAGTGCACACGTGTATAAATGTACACGTGTGTATTGCAGCCACTCATGATTACCTGTCCCTGATAAGAATACTGATATGCACAGATATTACACAATCGAAAATGATGACAAAAAACCATATATCTGAGGCACCAATAAAAACAAATTTATATTTTTGCAAATTCAAATTTGTTTATTTTCAGATTACTGCTGTAGTTGCTAATTATACAGGTATACAGAAGATAGGACAAGAGCTGGAGCTGGACAATGTAGATAGATGCAGATGTGCAGACAGAGTGAAAAACTAAGTGTTGAGTGTTGTAGTGAGAAAGTAATGTGAATGTGAAATGTATGAAATCGGTGTATGTATATAGAGAGAGCTGAAAACTTTGTATTGTAAAAGTGTTGAAATAAAATATTATGTTGAATAAAAAATACTAATTGAATTATATAAATTATGTGCAGTAGTATTATTATTCAATATGAATATTTATTCCTATATGTGTATAGTACAATCTGCAAACCCATATATAAATTGATATATGTTTGTTATCATCAAACAAAAAATCACATCAAACACCTACCCTTTCCTTAGGGGATCGGAATATATCCTCATTTAGTGTCCCAAACTTTAAGATTGATACAGAGTGAGAAGGAAGGCCCCATGAGGCTACATTCCAAGTTTTGAGTCATTTGGGGTTCGTATGCTCATGTTTTGAGCAAATTACTTCACCTATAAAAAGGGGTCGGTATAAAAAGGGATCGGTACAAAAGGGATCATCCATATTCAGCTTCCACTACATATTGCAACAATGATCGGTCAATAACTCAAAATCTAAAGATGCTATCAACATGAAACCTGGAGTATAAGCTAACTAGGATGTGTGGAACATCCCATAAGGATTGCATGGCATTTGGAGGAAGTTGGAGGGATCGATACCTATCCCTCTAGAAGGATCGGCAGAAATCAGAATTCAAGTAACACTACTTTACAAAAATTGCGATATCTCACAAATCATACATTAGAATTATACAAAATTTGCCTAGAAAGTAGCTAACATCATGGGTCATCCCTCATAGGGATCAAATCCCATTTGGATGCATTTATTAGGGTCGGTACCGACCCTTATTGCGGACCCCGATGGGCTTGCAAAATTTTGGGTCGCCTCGTCTTGGTCTGTTGAACCTTCTGCCAAAATTTCGGTCTGATCCATGCACATCTTCCTCTATAAATATAGCAGGAATGACATCATAAAAGGGTACTACTTTCTTTGTCGAAGCGTTGCCATTTTTATTCTTCACTTTCGTACAAATGGATTCCAGCTGATCCAAACACTGTTGTAATGATAATCTAGTGGAATATCAATAAAAATATGAAGTGGACGTAGGCCAAGATTGCCCAACCACTATAAAAATATTTGTGTTCATTTAGTTCTTCTGCTTTGTTTTCAATTCTATTTCTTGTTTAATCTCCATGAGATTCTGTGGGTGTTGATGCCCCTTTTCGCGTCAACAATCAATAATTAAATTGATCTAATTAAATTCAAATCTTATTAATAAAAAATATTAATTAATTTTAAACATCATCAGTTTAAAATGATTAATTAATTTTAAAATATCATTAAACAAAATGATTAATGAATTTTAAATATCTACATTTGAGAAAACACAAGCTCAAGCTCAGACACACACACACAAGGGTTTAGGGGATGATATTCAATAAATGACGGTATAGCGGAAATCGCTATAACGACACTTAAATGGTTTAAATTTAATATCAAGATTAATTTCAATTTAACATCCATTTTCCAAAAGGAAATACAACCAAACAATTTAACTAACATCTAATCAATCCACACTTGTTTATAGCACCACCTATATAACAAAGTAAATATTGAATGCGAGTTAAACTCACATTGAATAGCTCTCCTTTATTATAACTAAATTTTCTCATATATTTATCCTCTAAATTTATTATCCTACCATTTAGATTATATTAAACAACTTTTTTTATTAAAAGTTTACTTTTAGCTTATCACTATTAAAGGAGAACTTTTAGCTTATCACTTTAAAGGAGAAATTTTAGCTTAATCCTTTCACCGAACACGTTATAGTCAAACTGTGAAACTGAATTCACAAGGGTTTGTTCTCAAGATTCCCTAATTCCTATTTACCTAACCTATACCTTACTAGGGAAAATTTCTTATGAACTTATTCAACAATAGTTAATTCTCAAACTGGACGAGCATAACTAAAAAAAATCCTAAATGATAACAATAAAATATATATATTTCCTAATAATCAACTCATCAATACACTATATTAATTTTGAAAATCATTCTTGTATATATAAAATATATTCCTTGGTAAAATTATTTCATTTACAAATTGCAAAACAATACTATGTCAATTAAACTTGTTCAAGTGTTTAGGAAATCCATATCGATAACGTTGGCCAGACGCATTGACCAAAATTCTTAAACCACTCAATAGCTCAAACAACACAATACAAAACATGTTTATATCACCAACAAATATGCGCTCATATATATACACACACACACTCAGACTTAGCCTAGGACATTACTAATCCTATACTTAGAGAGTTTACCCCACCAGGGCATAGGGGTTCAGTAAATCTAAGCTCTGATACCAACTGTGATGACCCAACTTTCTGACCTCTAGGCACGACACTTAATACATCCATGTTATTCAAGTGCCGTTGCCCAAGCGTTCGAAAGGCAAGTTGTCTTGGGAAGAATAAAGAATAGAACAAGACAGAATAGTTCTATATAATATAAAATGACATAGTACAAAAGGTTACTCCTTATATGGTGTTATCAGAGTTATACAAAAGTACCACATCTAACAGATTTGCAGTTATACATTCTGACTTGTCATTTTTAAGTACAAAATACACCTACATAATCATAACATGGAAATAAATAACTAGATAACTAATGAGTCGATTGCTCAAACATCATCTTCAAAGAGCTCCAAAGAGAAACCTACTACTCTTGGATTACTCAAATATAATTGAGTACACGAGAGTTTAGGGAAAATAAACAACTCGGGTTAGGAAAAATTCAAATAATTTACAATTTCCTTTGATAAAAAAATAAATTATCTATAATAAAATAGTTAATTACTTCCAAAACACTTTCATCAAATCAGTTAATTATCTTTTAACTCATTTCTTGAATCAATTAACCAGCTTAAAATATCATTTATCAATTGATTTATTAAATTCAAATAATCATTAATTAAAATGAATAATTAGTCTCAAGTCCAAACTATCATTAACTAAAATGATTTATAAAACTTACATACTATTAATTTAAATAATTAATTAGATTCAAAATAATCATTAGTTAAAAGGATTAATTACATTTCAAGTATCATTTATTAAATTGATTTAGTTAAATTCAAACATCATTAATTGAAATGATTATCTAAATTTCAAAACACCATTATTTACAAGAATTAATTAAATTTAGACAACCATCAATTAAAATGATTAATTAAAGTTCAATATCAATAATTAATTTAATCTTATTGAATTCAAATCTCATTAATCAAAAAGATTAATTATTTAAACATCATCAGTTTAAAATGATTAATGAATTTTAAAATATCATTAAACAAAATGATTAATGAATTTTAAACATCAACTTTTGTGAAAACACAAGCTCAAGCTCAGACACACACAAGGGTTTATGAGATGATATTCAATAAATGATGGTATAGAGGAAATCGCTATAACGACACTTAAACAGTTTAAATTGAATATCAAGATTAATTTCTATTCAACGTCCATTTTCCAAAAGGAAATACAACCAAACAATAAATCAAACAATTTAACTAACATCTAATCAAACCATACTAGTTTATGGCACCACATATATAACAAAGTAAATTTTGAATGTGAGTTAAACTCACATTGAATAACTCTCCTTTATTACAACTAAATTTTCTCATATATTTATCCTCTAAATGTATTATCCTACCATTTAGATTATATTAAACAACTTTTTTTTATTAAAAGTTTACTTTTAGCTTATCACTATCAAAAGAGAACTTTTAGCTTAACCCTTTCACCGAACACCTTATAGTCAAACTGTGAAACTGAATCCACAAGGGTTGGTTCTCAAGGTTCCCTAATTCCTATTTACCTAACCTATACTTTAACGACCCGGAATTTTGGTCGTTAGGTTTTGAACATTTAATTCATTTTTAGTGTTGAATGTGGATTATAATATGATTTTGAAATGCAAAGATCTGGTTGAATCGATAAATTTGGTTTTAGTTTCAAATATGGCAATTCAATTTGGTTTGAATAATAATAATTAAATATTTGGTGTTGGGATAATTTGTGAATCTGGAGGTAAATGGATACGAAAATGGTTTCTAAAATTTATTTTAAGTCTATTTGGATTTAAATAATGTTGTGGACTTTTGGATGGAATCAAAAGTTGATAAGTTAAATTTGGAATTTTTATATTAATTTAATAATGGAATTTAATAATATAATAATGTTAATAATTAGATTTTGATTCGAGATTGATCAGAATGATTTCTAATGTGAATATAAATTCTATTTGATTTATAATAAAGTTAGTAGAATGTTAAAAGTGAAATTTTAAATTATTTCGACGATTTTGGAAATCGCTCGAATTAATCGACGAGTTAAAATAGCCTTCCGAGGCACAATCTCGGAATTCGACGAAACTAGTTCCATTGGATCCATAATAATTAGTTATTATCGGATTTCAATATTCGTAGCAATCAGAGTTGTCGTTTGACCGTGGCAGCTCAAAACGCATAGAAACTATTTTAATCGATTCAATTAAAAATTGATCGTTTATTTCCGTAACTCGCGTATATGATTGAATTAGCCTCCAAAACACGTTCCATTGTTTTCGAAATGCGGGTAAAACCTTATAAATGCCAGGCGGCACGTGTGATTTGGAGTTCGGTTGTAAAAGCTTGTTAAATTTGAGAATATTAATAAAATATTATTTTTATAAATGTATATACACGTTTTCTGGGCCAAACCCTAGGGTTATCGTTCGAGCCGCCAGGATTGTTTTTCAATGGCCGATACTTATCCTCGTTTCCCCTTGTTTTTCTTCTTATCCATCAGTTTTATCAAAGAATTTCAACTAGAATGTTGTAGAGCTCTTCAAGCTCGTCCCATCCAACGGTGGAGATCTATTATCGTGTGACGTGGTGGCCACGATTTGGCCGTGACGACCCGGCATTCGAGTGCGTTTTCTGGAGCAACTGGGAGGCCGAGCTTCGCCGGGTCCTGGCTATGGGAGCGTGGCGACATACTCTTCGATATAGTGGAGCCTGATCGGCGTATCGATGATCGAGGGTGGAGCGATGGGTAGGGTTTCACGATGATGTTGGGTTTGTTCTTGCCTGCTAGCGTTGCATGAGGGAAGAAAGAGTTTGGTGCCCGAGATTTCGTTTTGTTTTTGAACGGCAGATCTAAGGGTATTTAAAATATATATATATATATATATATAATAGAAAATTGTTTATATAAATTATATTCCAAAGTTTAAAATACCATAACTTTTGCATGCTTCATCAGAATCCGATGAAACTGGCGGCGCCAGAATCGCGATGATGAGAAGCACGCTGTGATGAAGATCTGGAATTATTTTGAGCAAGTGAAAATTTTGCATTAAATTGAACGTGCTCGATTTAATGTAAAATTTGAACACTCGGCGTTTTGAAACTCAAGGTGAGTAAATCTCACTCACATCTAGATGCCAATTAATTTAAATAGCTATTTAAATAATTGTTTGCTTGGTTGAATATGAATATTAATATCAGTTTGGATTGATATTTGCTATTGTGCTAACATTTGTGGATGTAGGGAAAACAGGTTGGAGGGATCCAACTGGATTCCTCACAATGTAGAAATTATTTTCATAATTGATGATGTATTTTATTTATATATTGTGATAGATTAATTTGGAAATTAAATTGTGCTGTGTTCTGACTGGATAAATAAAATCTGGAATTTTAAATATAATGAAATAAATTGGGATTAAAGGGAAATAAAAAGGAATTTTTAAGGAATGGTTTTAAGGAAATTAAATTTCAGAAATTGGATTGGAAATTGAAGTGTTATTGGAACTGTGATTAGAAAGGAAATGAGAAATGGAAATTTATAAACTGGGTTTATAAATGGAATGGGATTTTATTGGGAAATAAATTTGAAGTATAGATTTCCAATGGGAATTTCTATAAGAAGTGAAATGGATTAAAAATAATAGTGAGAATATTTTTAAAGGATGGGAAGTGTATCTTTCCTGGAAATTTAGTAGGTTTCAAAGAAGAGCTTTCAAAATATAAATTGGCAGTTTAAAATGTGTTTGAGAATATTTAGAGAGAAAATAATATTTTAATCATTTTTAAGTACAAGTGAATATTTATTTAAGTAATTATGGTATTTAATTATTTTAATGGTAAATTAGTATTTTGTTTTCTTAAGGAAACTTTAACATAGATATTCAATATAATAACTTTATATTAAAAGAAATTTTTTATTTAAGTTACCCAATATAAACTTTTATAGTTTTTCCCAAAAAGTACATTTTGAATAAAGAATTTGGAAAACTTATTTTAAACAATTGAAGCATATATTTTGGAAGTGATTTCCAGGAAATGGGAAATGTGCTTAAAAATAAAAGGTGTTTATTTTTAAAAGTGTTGAAAGAAATTTACGGGATTTAAACGTAAATTTGAATTGAAATAAATCCAATGGGATTTATAAAAGAATTCTTTGGTTTATTCTGAAATGGGAGTGTATTTCCCTGGAAAGCCAAGTACGTTTTAAAGCAGATTTTTGAGCAGAAGTTAGAAGTTTTGAAATTGTTTTTAAAAGAATGTTTTAAGAATTTTTTTGAGTTGTGAAAAATTTAAAGGTAAATATTTAATAAATTATTTATAGTAATAATTACTTTAAAGGATTAATTGGTATTATGTTTTAAAGAATTATTATTAATATTCATATTTTATAAAGTGGATTTATTTTATAGATAGTTTGGTAAAAGTTTTATTTGAAACTTATATAGAAGTTTGTAACTCTTATTTTAAAATTTAGTTTGACTTAACTTTTATTTTAAAATTAGTTTTATATTTTATAAGGTAGTTTTACCTTAATATTCTTAAAATATATTTTGAATAAAGTGTTTAGTAGTTTAATTTAAATATTTTAAGGTATATTTTATAATAAAGTGATTTAATTATTTTAAAATCTAAAATGTTTGGACTTGGTTAATTTCAGTGGGGAATAGAAAATTTAAAATGTCCAAGGAGAGGATCTCAGCAGCAACGTCAGAATGGTCCGGGTTCAGCAATGGTTCAGAAATCTTTATGCTTTAACTGCCATCAACCGGGACACATGGTCAAGGATTGCCCGCTTCTTCAAAAAGTCCAGCCAAACAAAGTGTTTGCTTTGGTAGGTGCACCATCAACCTCTTCTAAGGGCAAGGGAGTTTTGGAAGGTACTTTGCTTATAGATGGCGTTTATGTTAAAGTATTATTTGATTCTGGAGCATCTCTCAGTTTTATTTCTTTGGAGAAGGTGGTAAAATTTCACCTTATCCCTAGTGTCGTGGAAAATTCTATTGGCGTCTCTAATCCCATAAGGGAGTAACCCGACTTAATATGATTTGTAAAGGCTTGCGAATTACTTATCTTTCCCATAGTTTTTCGTATGAGCCTTATGTATTAGATTTCAAAGGGTTTGACCTTATTCTGGGAATGGATTGGCTTGATAAGCATAAAGTTGTCCTGAATTATGAAGAGAGAACACTTTCGTTGGAAACTGATCTGGGTAGGATTGCTAAAGTAATGTATGATAGTTTTGGAGTTCACTTGAGTAGTCTTTTACATGGAGTTGAGACTTCTTAAGAGAAGGGAGGTGATATTGTTGTGGTTAAAAAATTTCCTGATGTTTTCGAGGAAGTCAAGTGTTTACCTCCACATCGAGAGATAGAATTTCGGATTGATCTGATTCCGGGGGCAGTACCTGTTGTTCAGCCCAGTAGAAGAATGGCACCGAAGGAGAGAGAAGAGTTAGTGAAGCAGACCCAAGATTTCTTAGAGAAAGGTTTGATCTGGCCTAGTTTTTCCAGTTGGGGTTCTGCCGTTGCCTTTGTAACAAAGTTGGATGGATCGCTAAGATTCTGTGTTGATTATAGAGAATTGAACAAAGTGACTATCCGAAATAAGTATCCATTGCCTCGTATAGATGATCTCTTTGATCAGTTGCATGGAGCTTCAGTTTTCTCTCAGTTGGATTTAGCATCAGGTTTCCATCAGTTAAGGGTAGCTGAGGATAGTATCCCCTTGACTGTGTTTAGGGGACCCAACTATTTCTATGAGTGGTTGGTCATGCCTTTCGGGTTAACCAATGCTCCAGCCTATTTTGTTGACCTAATGAACCGAGTTTTTCGGGATGTGTTGAATAAGTTTGTTCTGGTATTCATCGATGATATTCTTGTCTACTCTAAGTCTGAAGAAGAGCACAAGGAGCATTTGGGAATAGTATTGGAAACTCTGAGGAGGCATGTTCTGAAGGCGAAATTCTCCAAATGTCATTTCTGGAAATCAGAAGTCAAATTTTTGGGGCACATTGTTTTTGGTGAAGGTATTTCGGTAGATCCAGCCAAGGTAGCTACTATTCTGGAGTGGATGCAACCGAAGACCCCGACTAAAGTCCATAGTTTTCTGGGTTTAGCTGGCTACTACAGGAAGTTCATTAAGAAATATTCCAAGATCTCTTCGCACCTAACCAAGTTGACTCAGAAGGGAGCAAAGTTTAAGTGGACACCTCAGTGTGAAGAGGCTTTTTAAGAGTTGAAGACGAGGCTGACCAGTGCACCTGTGCTAGCTATTCCGGATGGGAAAAGCAAGTTTGAGGTTTATACAGATGCCTGTATTGTTGGACTGGGAGCAGTTCTGATGCAGAATGGAAAAGTAATTGCGTATGCAAGTCGGCAATTGAAGCCACATGAAAAGAACTACGCTACGCACGATCTTGAGTTGTTAGCCATTGTTTTTTACTTAAAGATCTAGAGACACTATCTTTTGGGAGAGAAGTTCGAGTTATTCACGAACCACGAACAGTTGAAGTATCTTTTCTCTCAGAAGGATCTGAATTTGAGACAGTAGAGGTGGGTTGAGTTTTTAGCATCCTATGACTTGGATATTCTATATACTCCGAGAAAGGGGAATGTTGTAGCAGATGCTCTGAGTAGGAATGCAGTTCTGTCTCTTTTGGAAGTTGTTCCATCTCTCCAGGAAAGAATCATAAGCAAGCAAATGGAGGATAGATCTTTTGAGGAACTGATTCTTGGAACCAAAGAAGGTTGATACTCATATTTTGAGGTAGACGACCAGGGAGTTTTGAGGATTAATGGTCGCCTCTGTGTGCCAGATGTGGATGGATTGAGGCAGGAAGTACTATCGGAGGGTCATCGCTCCAGATTGAATATACATCCAGGAATTTCAAAGATGTATAAAGATATGAAGAGAGTTTTCTGGTGGCCGTGTATGAAGAAGGATGTTGCTGCTTTCGTGAATGGATGTGCGATCTGCCAGCAGGTTAAAGGTGATCAACAAAAGTCAGCAGGTTTATTGCAACCTTTGGAAGTTCCGGAGTGGAAGTGGGAGATGATCTCTATGGATTTCATCGACGGTTTACTAAGGACCAAGAGAGGAAACGAAGGAATATGGGTTATAGTGGACCGGTTAACTAAGAGCGCCCATTTCATTCCAGTTAAGGCAACCCGTACTGCAGCATCGCTGGCTGAGATTTTCTTGAAGGAGATAGTCAGATTACATGGAGTCCCAATCAGCATAGTAAGTGACCGAGATCCTATCTTCACCAGAAAATTTTGGGAGGCTTTGCAATCAGCTTTGGGTATGAGTTTGAGATTGAGTACTGCCTATCATCCCCAGACCGACGGACAGACGGAAAGGCTGAACCGTATTCTAGAGGATGATGCTGAGAGCTTGTGTTTTGGATTTTGGTGGATCTTGGGAAGACCATCTTCATTTAGTGGAATTCTCCTATAATAATAGTTACCAGGCGAGTATCAAGATGGCACCCTATGAAGCTTTATATGGAAGACCTTGTAGATCCCCATCCTGTTGGATCGAGTCAAGAGATCGTCTTATGCTTGGACCAGATTTGATTCGTGAAGCATCTGCGAAGGTTGAGCTTATTAAGAAGAGAATGAAAGCTGCTCAAGACCGTCAGAATAAATATGCAGATAAAAGGAGAAGACAATTGGAATTTGAAATCGGAGATTTAGTCTTTGTCAAAGTTTCCCCGATCAAGGGAGCTATTAGATTTGGAAAGACGGGAAAACTTGCCCCGAGATATATTGGTCCATTCCGAGTGATGGAGAGGATTGGTGCTGTGGCCTATAGAATTGAACTGCCAGAACGGATGTCTGGAATTCATAATGTATTTCATGTATCCCATCTAAATAAGTTTGTCCATGATCCATCACTAGTTGTAGAACCAGCAGTCCAGGAAGATTTGGAGGTCGAGCCAAACTTGACTGTAGTTAGGAATCCGGTCCAAATTGTAGATCAGGATGAGAAGCAACTTAGAAGCAAAGTAGTGAAGCTTGTCAAGGTGCAGTGGAGAGAGGATCCCAGAGACTGTACTAGGGAGACTCTGGATAGCTTTAGGAAAGCCTATCCGGATTTGTGTCCGGATAGCTAGTGATGTTTGTTTGTATGAATTGTTTGGATGGTTGTTAATGTATGGATGATATGTATGTTTGGGTTGTTAATGTAAAAGCTTTTGAATTATCTTTTGCTTTAAATTTCGGGGACGAAATTCTTTTAAGGGGGGAGGAATGTGACGACCCGGGATTTTATCAATATTATTTTAATAAGCATCTAATCTAATTTATTAAAATACAAACTTATCATTTTAAAAACGAATAAGACTTTGGCCATTTAACATTTATATATATGTGTATTTTAGAAGGAAACTATGATTTGAAAATTTAAAATAAAATCTCTCAAAAATATTTAAAATAAAATCTATCTTATTCCCATTAAATTAAAAATAAAGCCCTACCTTATTAACATTTGATCTGAATGTAATCTAGATAATAATGCTTGAAATAAAATCAATCTTATCAACACTAAATATAAGTATAAAAATATATGAATAAAATTAAATGTTTGATAGTTAAACTTTAAAAATATAAATAAATACACAAGTTAACATTATAACAATAACTATAAAAACTTTATAGTAAACACTTAAGATCATTCTAGTAATATATAAACTATGGAAAATACATGTATATACAAGGCAATAAGAAAAAAATAATAATAAATATCTATGTACATACATAATCAGTGGATAAGGATGAAAACATTAAATGCTATCAATTCAAAGCCCACAAGAGAGTCATTTCGAAATGTATATGAATCATTTCATTTTTCCACAAAAAGCTTACGCGGTCAAGAAAGATAAAAAAATCTCTGACCAAAGAAAACATTTTGTACCAGTAAATACCTATCCCTGTAAAACCTTTTCTATTTGTATATCCCTTCTTATTCTATTTTCGTTCATTAAAACTTAGCATACCAGAAAAAAATATTACAAATGAAATTTTAAAACAACAACTAAACCAACTCAACTAAGCAAGCAAGAAGATCAAAACAAACCAAGACCAAATGAAGTTAGCAGCTTCCAGATATGGGTTCTCTGTTCAAAAAATTAGGTGAGTAAACATTTTAATTAAAAATCTTAAGTAGGTAAATGATTGATGCTTGTAATGTATGTTGAAATATGTATGCATGTTTGATTTTAATCTGAATACATGTATATATAAATGATTGAAACCTGGGTGCATGATTCATCTGTGTGTATCTCTGTTCATATTTCAGAGTGTAAATTTGGTTTAAATTTCAAATCTTTTTATCTATTCACTATTATGATTTGGATTTCAAACAAAATAGTTTAGTTTAAACATAATCTAAGTACTAAAAACATGTACAAGTATTTTAAGTTTGAAATTATGTTGGCATCTGGAAAATACAGTAAAAATCTTAATAACATGATAAAATCAAGTGTTGAAATTTATTAATTCAAGTTTATATCTTGAATCATATCTGAAAGATAGGATTTTTAAAACATAAATCACAATTTTTAATGGAGTTTTGAATGTGTAATTTGGTGATGTCTGGAATTGGGTTTTTGAGATTTTTCTAGTGATCGGCTGTGCTTGGGAAGTCGGGATCTTGGCTGAAACTAGTGTGGTGATCGGGGTGGTTGGCAAAAAATGTCAGGAGGAGTTCCTGATCACTGTGGCGTCCACGGTTGTCGAATTAAGTTTTAAACCCTAGTTTTGTTGAAGCTGGAGTTTGTGGTCGATGCCTTGTCTCTGGGTGATCGAGTGGTACGAGACTTGGGGAAAGGCAACGTGGATGGTCGGGGAACGTGTGGCCGGAGTTGTAGCGGCTCTGGTGGTCAGGGACGTTGGGTTCGAGGCGTTTTCTAGTGAGGTTTCTGGTTCCTGTTCCATCTTCATGGCTCGATTTTGTTTTAGGTTTAGTGGTGATGAATCGAGGGTCGGAGTTGGTTGCTGCATCGATTAGTGACGTGCTGGAAGGATGATCGGAGGCCAGAGGTGGCTCTGGTGGCGGTGCATGTGCACTCGGTAGTTGGATTGTGTCAATGGGTTACTGTGGGTTTAGCTGTGGGGTGACTCGAAGGAGTATCGAGATTTTGAGTTTTGGACTCGAGTTTATACTCGAGTGGATTTGGGTGTGATAGCCTGTAAGTTTTTTTAAAACTTTAAAATTTAAATCTAAGTTATGAGAAATAGGAAGTAGAGGAAGAACTCGGGTTTAAACCCGTGTGGCATTCGGGTATGACCCGAAGTAAATCTAAACCGGTTTTAAAAAGATTTTTAAACAAGATTTTTGAAATTTAAAAATAAAATTAGTTAAACTTTCTTATATAAATTAATATATATAATAATTGTTTTCTTAAACAATTGATTATGAAGTTTTAAAATTTGTTTAATTTAAATTTTGTAAAGTAAAGTTATTTTAAAAGTTAAGTTAGAAATAAAGTTCTAAAAGGTTTTTATAAAAGAAGGTTTTTAAATTTAAATTGAAAATAGTTTAAAACTATTACTTGATAAATGTTTAAGTTATTGATTGAAAGGAAGTTATGTTTTGTTAACCTTAATTTATCAAGTTAAATGATTATTATTTTAAAACTTAATTAATGATTTAATTAAGTAAAGTTAAGTAGTAAGATAAAATGTTTTAATGATAATTAAGGTATTAATAATATAATGTTTTATCTTAAGATAATTAAAGTTTTAATGATTTAAGATTTATTAAGTTAATTAAGAAAATTTAAATATAATTAATTATTTAGTTAATTAATGATAAAGGATTAATTAAGAAATTAATTAAGAGTAATTAATTAATTTAATTAACTCAATGATTAAGATTTATTTAATTAATGACTAAAGATTAATTAATTTGTAATTAGTTAATTAAGTAATTAGAGGTTGATTAATTTGCAATTAAGAAGTAATTAATTAAATTATTAATTAATAATTAGGTTTTATTAATTAATAAATAAGAGATAATTAATCTATAGAGATTAATTAAAGGTTAAGTGATTAATTCTTAAGTAATTAATTTAAAATTGAATTAATTAAATTAATTATGATATGGATTAATAATTCTTGCTTGTGGATGATTATTTGAGTAGAATGTCTGGATTGATTGATATTTATTGTATGATAATCTATGTTATTCTGTGATATGACATTTGATATATCTGTAATAAATGTATGATATTTATCTGTGATGGATGCTGTGTGAATTCAAAGTATTGTATTGAATTAAATTGGTTAAACTATTAAACAACTTGGCCTTTAAAATGGCATTTGGATTTCGATGAGACCAGGATCGGGAATCAATTATGATTATCCAAAAACCACATCGATCCAAGTTAAACGATAGGTCGTGACATCTCAAAGTGAAGATCGAGATGGTGTTTCAGAGTGCAAGGGTTATTGTCGTTAACTCTGAGGGTGATTCCAAAACAAGTGTTACGAGATAATGCCTTTGGTTTCGTTCGAACCCGGAACAAACTTGTATGGATTGAATGCTTTCAGCATATCATCAGGTGGACGATGAGCATTCTAAGAGATGTGTTCTCTAAAGGTAATCATAGCCTCAAGCCTCATCAACCGGGAATGGCTAAAACAGGGGAGGTGCAGCAAGGTTAAGTGGGTAGCACCCAAGTAAGACGAGATATACCCCTGTCTAGATGTCCCCTTTTATTTCGGCTTAGTGGGCAGTTGTTGGCCACAACTGCTTGGTTATCTTGTTCAGGGCTGTCCAGTAAGGGATGGTTCCAGCCTTGTGTTGCAGGGGGTCGGGCGTGATCCTCGGTACTCTGATCTAGGCCAGGTACTGTGACAGGTACTGTGACGGGCGGTACCCCAGTAGCCCTGCCATTGTATGGAATCCAATCTCCAATAAGTGCCGTACGTTTTGATTGTGCCCAACTATGTTGGAACGTGATATGTAAGCATTCCAGCTATTTTCTGGTTTACTTGAAAACCCTAGACACTATTATAATATCACCGGATTTCCTATAAAATGTTTTGGTTAGCGTAAGGTAAAAACTTACCCATGTTTATGTGTGGGAAGTCTTATGTGATACCTTTGTTTCAAATGGTTTTCAAAGTTAAGCAACTTTAACCCGTTTACTCACACCAGACCCATGTCTGACCCGGAGTTTATTCCTGTTTTTCCTAAACTCTTGGGTACTCAAATTTTTATTAGTAGCCAAGTGATCGGGTCTTGGATTGTTGAAGTCTGGAGGAGCTGGAAGCAGAAGTCCAGACGTATATATCTATCTATCTAGTTCCGCTGTGTTAGTGATGTATGTTGTATTTTTGGATGTATGAAATGGCAGATATGTATATATGAATGTCTTGTTTGAATGATGTTGTATAACTCTGATATATGTAAGACTATGTAATAGTTATGTGATGTATTATATTTTGTTCCGTTTCCGCTGTGAGATTCTGAATTGTGTTGTTCTTTCTACTTTCTTTCTATTTCTATATATTTCTTTCTTAAAGATGATGCGTCTTTCGGTATATGAAAGGCGGGTCCTCACATATACCTTACTAGGGAAAATTTCTTATGAACTTATTCAACGATAGTTAATGCTCGAACTGGACGAGCATAACTAAACAAATCCTAAATGGTATCAATTAAACATTATCATTTCGTAACAATCAACTCATCAATACTGTTTGGCCAAAATTGGTCACAAACCCTAAATATTGTGAAAGCACCAGTATATGAACACAGATCAACAGTATGTGATCACAAATCACATATCTAAGTCATGTAGAGAATAAAAAATGAAGAATAATAAACTTAAAATGGAAAGAAGTAGACAAAGACACAAGATTTATAGTGGTTCGGCTATCTCCGGCTTACGTCCACTTCAAAAGATAATCTTTTTATTGAATTTACTTGCTGGTTACAGCAGATTACAACAGTAATTTACGAGTACAATAGTGAAGTTTGAATACAATGGTGATATCAACAGAGTCTGGACGTCGTAGGAAAAAAAGTCCCTTTTCTGTAGGCTTTTGAATGCTATTTATAGGCATAGGCTGCAAATATCTCGCTTAGATCTTGGGAGACCTCTTCTGGCACGTGGGCTCGATCCTAGGTGATTCTGACTCGATCCGTGATCGATATGAACCAATTTCCTATCGATCGAGATTTTGTCCAATGGAGTCGAAATTGAGCAGGAACATTCTTTAGGTTGTACGCAAGCTCCTGTGAAAATTTGATGGCATTTGGACTTGTAGATTGTCAGTTATGATCGATGCTAATTCGAGTTTTCGGTAGGCTGTGTTGTTCGAATCGATCCTTTTATATCGCTCTGTTCGTATCGATCGGTCGCACTGCATTGTTCATATCGATCAAATGTGTTGCCTCGTTCGTACCGAGTGCCGTGGCTCTATTCGTATCGATCTAAGTTGAACTGTTCACATCGATTGTGTGGTTTTGTTCGTATCGATCGAAGTCATTCCAACTTGATGGATACAAACGACTGAGGATATGATGGATACGAATAGATAGTGGCCTTACTTGGCCTTGAATACGAACAGTGGCTTTCAGGATACGAAGTACCGAAGCTTGATGGATTTGGACAAGGCTCTTTAGTGGATGGATACGAATAGATGGATGCATGATGATGGATACGAAATAATGCAATTGTGTTGATTTCCTTAGTTTGCATCGATCATATCTTGAGCATACGAACTCCGATTGACTTGAAAATTGAAACGTAGCCTTTCTTAGCCTTATTCATCATTCCCAATCGATTCCGTCTTGATTGGAGCTTGGCTAAATTTTGACGACATCGATCACAACCTTGTTTCCAATCGATCTCCAATCCTGATATCCATCCTTTCTAGATAATCTGTTGATATTCCGGCCTTGACCAAAAGGTGGGATAACATTTTCCCCCCAAAACATGCCTTGTGGTAAGAAGGTGCATTTTGAATAGTTCTAAGTCTGATATCCGAAGTCCATATTCCATCCATAGCTATCCTATCCGAGTGCCTCGGCCATATCCTGATCCATTTCTGCAACTGTTCTGAGTCAATGTCCGATTTTGAATTCGGTAACCAAACCCTTAGCCAATTTCATATCCATCCGAACTCGACAACCGAGTTCCAATCCATCCATATTCGATAACCAATAATCGAATCCCGGACCTCTCCGGGTTGGCATCCAAATCCTTAGTTGTTCATAGCCGATATCCATATCCATAACCTCTCCAGGTTCTTGCCAAGCGTAATCCACACCCGACAACCTGTGCTAAGCAATGCCTTAGTATCTGTGGTCCAGTGTCCCTAAATGCTGAGTAATGCCATGGCTTAAGTCCTAAGCCGTATTCTGGTCGCTCCGGACCCTTGCCGAGCATAGTCCATACTCAACGACATGAAATAGTAACCGATAATATATGGCCTAAGTCCTAGATGGAATCCTGGTCTCTTCGGACCCTTGCCGAGCATAGTCCATACTCGACGACCTGAATAAGTCGATTCGCCACGCTCGGACGAAATGACTTACCCCTTGCCAGGCATAATCCATACCCGACAACCTTTTATTAAAAGCCACACAAAATATCCAATTGAAATCCAATCCAAAATCCAAATCAAATCGGAAAACCAAAAATCCATACCGAAATCCAAACCAATATCCAAACCAGAAAACAATCATCCAAACTAGAGTCCAAATCAGAAAATAAACAAGACCAAGAGTTCAAACCAAACTTTGAAACCAAACCAAAAAAAAGCTTATGTCCAAACCAAAAAAGAAAAAACAGATTTCACAAACTATATCGTCACAGTTTATCATCATCTCAGAGCATGCCTAGGGGCTATCTCCATCCCCGTACATGAGTAAGTGACTTGGCCGCTTGCCTAAAGTTTGCTACTTATTCCATATCATCCCTGTCAGTTGATAACCAATCGACCATCATTCCTAGGCCTTGCGCCATTGTTGTTTGAGGTAGATGGTGGCTGTTCCTGTTCCACTACCGCATTCCGAGCTCTGACATATTGTCGTAACTGGCCATTCCTTACATGCTCCTCGATTATATCCTTAGATGTCTGCAGCTGTTGGTATCATGTCCGTCTACATCGTGAAAAATACAGTGTCTTCCTGATGCCCTTTCACGTTCCGAGGGTTCCCTCCTTGCAGGCCTTCGGTAGGGAAGGCGATCTCGAGTCTCCATGAATATCCGTTCTAACGTCTCGTTCAACCCTGTGTAAGTGGAGAATTTTGGCTCTCTCCACCGCTTCCTAGCTTTTCCTGATTTGTCATCCAACTTCCTCTTTCCTTTATCTTTACCCAAGCTTCCGCCGGATGGTTCTCCATCCTCTGCTGCTTTCGCTTCCTCCAACTTCACATCTGAACATGTATCTTCCTATCGAAGGAATCTCTCGGCTTCATGAAAGAATTCTCCGAGATCCATTGGCGGGTCCCTTATCAATGATACTTTGAAATCCGAGTTATCCATGACTCCTAACACTACTGCCATTAAAACCATTAAGGGGTCCGGCCGATCCACCGAAACAACCGCTGCATTGAACCGAGTTAAGAAAGTTGTGAGCGATTCTCCTGTCCTTTGCTTTACTGATGTTAGCGTCATTACGTTCTTTGGCCTTTTGATATGAACCCGAAACTGCTTTAAAAACTTATCCACCAATTTCGCCCATGTTCTGATAGATCCCTCTTCCAACTGCCTGAACCACATAGCAGCTATATCCGTCAAGTACAGGGGGAACATCGGGCCATAACTTCCTTCGATGCGCCCAGCAGTTCTATGTGCCTCGTGTATCTCATCAAGTGATTAGTAGAATCAGCCTTGCCATTGTATACCTCCAACGTAGGTAGCTTGAACTCTGGTGGGTTCCAAGCCATTCTGATGTCATAGGTAAACAGAATCATGTTTACTCCTTCCAAATCTCTATTTGTTAAACCTCCGCGCATAGTTCGCCTAATAATCTCAGCCAATTCAGCGTTGTTCACCAAGGGTTTCCCTCTGGGTCCTTGAGGGAATTCTGGTACATACTCTTCATCACGCACTCTTGTACTCCTGCCGGCATCCTGTTGTGTGGTGTCACCTGGAAATCCTCCATGAATTGGTCCGTCGTTGCCAGGTGGCATGCCCTCGAGCCTGGATCCATCCAGGTTTATAGTTGTGTGCTGATTAGGGGCAGCGCCTTGTTGAGCTACTTCATCCGACTGCCTGTGGATCTGAACTCCAACAGCTCCAGCAGTTCCTGCCTGTCCAAACTGTCTGAGGAAGTTCTGCATCATTTCTTCTTGTCTTTTCATAAACTCTTCATGTATAGCTCCCATCATCATCTCCATCTCGTTTTTAGTGATGAAAGCCGAAGTCTGATTAGCTCCTGAGGATGCCTACTGGCTTCCTTCATGCTGACTTCTCTCTGCTTTTTGTCTTCTTGTTGATTGTTTTGTCATGGCTACTCTTAGATCTGATCCTTTAACTTTTCAAATCTGAACTCCAAATCTGGTATAGCGGATGCTAGTATTTCTCGGCGAAAGCACCAAAGTGTTTGCCCCAAAATTGGTTACAAACCCCAAATATTGTGAAAGCACCAGTATATGAACACAGATCAGCAGTATATGATCACAAATCCTAGATCTAAGTCATGTAGAGAATAAAAAATGAAGAATAATAAACTTAAAATGGAAAGAAGTAGACAAAGACACAAGATTTATAGTGGTTCGGCTATCTCCGGCCTACGTCCACTTCAAAAGATAATCTTTTTATTGAATTTACTTGTTGGTTACAACAGATTACAGTAGTAATTTCAGAGTACAACAGTGAAGTTTGAATACAATGGTGATATTGGCAGAGTCTGGACGTCGCACGAAAAAAAGTCCCTTTTCTGTAGGCTTTTGGATGCTATTTATAGGCGTAGGCTGCAAATATCTCGCTCAGATCTCGGGACACCTCTTCTGGAACATGGGCGGGCCCACGTGATTGATCCCAGGTCATTCTGACTCGATCCGTGATCGATATGAACCAATTTCGTATTGATCAAGATTTTTTCCAATCGAGTCGAAATTGAGCAGGAACATTCTTTAGGTTGCACGCAAGCTCCTATGAAAATTTGGAGGCATTTGGACTTGTAGATTGTCAGTTATGATCGATGCTAATTCGAGTTTTCGGTAGGCTGTGTAGTTCGAATCGATCCTTTTGTATCGCTCTATTCGTATCGATCGGTCGCACTACTTTGTTCGTATCGATCAAATGTGTTGCCTCGTTCATACCGAGTGTCGTGGCTCTGTTTGTATCGATCTAAGTTGAACTGTTCGCATCGATTGTTTGGTTTTGTTCATATCAATCGAAGTAGTTCCAACTTGATGGATACGAACGACTGAGGATATGATGGATACGAACAGATAGCGGCCTTACTTGGCTTTGAATACGAACAGTGGTTTCCAGGATACGAACTACCGAAGCTTGATGGATTCGAACAAGGCTCTTCAGTGGATGGATACGAACAGATAGATGCATGATTATGGATACGAAGTGATGCGATTGTGTTGATTTCCTTAGTTTGCATCGATCATATCTTGAGCATACGAACTCCGATTGACTTGAAATTTGAAACGTAGACTTTCTTAGCCTTATTCATCATTCCCAATCGATTTCGTCTTGATTGGAGCTCGGATAAATTTTGACGACATCGATCACAGCCGTGTTTCCAATCGATCTCCAATACTGATATCCGTCCTTTCCAGATAATCTGTGGATATTCCGGCCTTGACCAAAAGGTGGGATAACAAATACACTATATTAATTTTGAAAATCATTCTTGTATGTATTAAACAAAACAACATATTACAAAACAATTTTATATCACTAACAAATGCGCGCTCATACACACACACTCTCTCTCTCCCTGACTTAGCCTAGGACATTACTAATCCTATCCTTAGAGAGTTTACCCTACCAGGGCTTAGGGGTTTGCTAAACCTAAGATCTGATACCAACTGTAACGACCCAACTTTCTGATCCATAGGAACGACACTTAATACATCCGTGATTTTCATGTGTTGTTTCCCAAGCGTTCGAAAGGAAAGTTGTCTTGGGTAAAATAAAGAACAGAATAAGATAGAATAGAAAAACCTTACATCGGAATGGTTATATATAATATAAAATGACATAGCAGAAAAGGTTTCTCCTTATATGGAGTCATCAGAGTTATACAAAGGCAATACGTCTAACATATTTGCAGTTATACATTTCGACTTTTCATTTTTAAATACAAAATACACCTACATAATCATACCGTGGAAATAAATTACTATATAACTAAGGAGTTGCCCGCTCAAACATCATCTTCAAAGAGCTCCAAAGAGAAACCCGCTACTCTCGGACTACTCAAATATAATTGAGTACCCGAGAGTTTAAGGAAAATAAACAACTCGGGTCAGACAATATGTCTAGTATGAGTAAAACTTTAAAACAAATGGGGGTGTATTTAATCAATAACATGTAGGACCACGTTGCTAATGTGGAATGGGTTTTCTCCCACATAGACAATAAACAAACAAAACAAAATTGGAAATGAACAATAGAGAACAAAACCAAACATAGATGATGTGCATAATTAATAAACATCTAGACTTGAAAGAATGGAAACAGTCTGAATATAAATACAAACTGGATAGAATGGAAAAAACAAGATAACAGTCCAAACTTGATAGAATGGACTAAATAGGATAATGGTCCAAACTCGATAGAATGGACTAAATCAATAATCTACACCGCGAAGAGTGGTTGACTCTTCCCATGAAATTAAAGGAAACATATTTAAAGGTTTGGATCAAATAAGGAAAGGAAATTATCCAACAATGACTAGGAGGGTGCACACCCCTTACCCAAAGTATACCTCTAGAATATATACTTGAGAACTCCGATGGCTTTCAGAAACCTACAAGTCATACCCCGCCAACTATTACGGAGTATCTGAGTATTTCACATCCCAATGTGCACAACCAAATCCAATCTAGAGTGGATATAAAAATACCCTAATGGGAGCAACCCCATATAGCTTGGCCCACACTCGTTCTTTGGGTTTAGGCATTTCCGACAAAAAATAACAAAGCTCAATAGATCCACACATCGTCTTGGAATGAAGATAACAAAAGGTTGAAGTAATCGATAGCCGAGAAATAAACTATCGAGGATACAAAATGATCGTATATGGAAATTAAGTGTTGTATACTTACCACCACCCATCGAATTCAAACTTGTATTATTTCTTGGTTAACAATAATACTAGACAAGTCAAGGTAGTATTACCCCGAAGTTATGTATCACGACCATTTTTATCTTTCGAAATAGGGACAAGTCTACTTCGTCAACATTTAGTGTTGAGTACACAAGTAAATCGTTTCCATATAAGTGATATCGCTTTATGGACTTTAATTTAGTTCCATAACCGAATCAACGGTTTATTTTTAAAACCGAATTCGTGCTTGGGCTTCACATTACAAGTATTAGCTTTAAAACACTTTGTTAAAAGAGTTCACTAATTTAAAACTTTATTATAAAAAGGGTTTAATAACTTCAAACATCCTTATTACATTGATTAATTAACTTTAAACTTCATCACACAATTTAATTATTGAACTTCAAATGACTCTGAATAATAATAAAAAGTAAACCACTTTTAAAAGTTATTAATTCAATTAATTAGTAAAATATAATTAGTTAAATTAATAAATAATTTAAAATGAATAACAAAGTCAAAACATC
Source organism: Allium fistulosum (assembly GCA_030737815.1). Taxonomy (NCBI): domain Eukaryota; kingdom Viridiplantae; phylum Streptophyta; class Magnoliopsida; order Asparagales; family Amaryllidaceae; genus Allium; species Allium fistulosum. The sequence goes on along the minus strand of CM060907.1, from coordinate 870,581,958 downwards.
CTTGTTACTTTGATAAATTCACTATAAAATTTCATAAATTGGGTTGGTTAATTAACTCCACTAACCTTTAATTAAAAAGGTTAAATCACCTTTAAAACATCATTAATTAAATTAATTAGTAATAATTAAATATAATTAAATTAATTAATTAATAATTAAATATCATTATTTTAAAACGATTAGTCAATTTAAACCATCATTAAGGAAAGATCAATTAAAGTTAAAACAAGTTGATTTCCTTTTAAAAATCATTAATTAAAAAGATTATATAATTTTAAAAACATCATTAAATAATTGATTAATTAACTTTAATCCATCATTTTCAAAAGATTAATTAGCCTTAAAAATCATTAAATAAAATGGTTAATTACATTTAAAACATCATTAACTAAGTAATTAGTTAAATTTAAAACATATCATTAGTAAGTTAATTAGTTAACCTTAATCCTTATTATTTAGATAATTAATTAAATTAAATAATCATTATTAAAATAATTAATAATTTTTGGAAACATCATTAGTCAAAATCTTGCTTGACTTGTAAATCAATTCCAAGCACGAAGATGAAATCAAATGGTTTGATAAGAAGTGATTTTCCGAAAGTATCGATATAGCGACTATCACTATACGGGCAGTTCGAGAAACATGTTTTTAATATTATCAACACAACCAAACATCACATAGCAATGATTTAAGCATATGTACAACAAGCAGTCATAGGCGATAAATATGAACATGAATATAGTTTTAATGCTTTGGTTTTTTAGGGTAAAATTTTACTTACTAACTAGTTTGCTAACTAAACATTACTTACATGTTTCCATCCATCACACATATACATTTCCAAACCAAACATGAACAAATTCAAATCATATCCAAACCAAGCAAGCAATACATATCACTATATAACTAAAGAAAAATATTTCCCAAAAAAGTTAAGAGTTTTACTCATCGAAAAGCTATCCAAACTCTTACTAAATTAGGATATAACCTAGCACTTCCATTCCTAAACAAAAAATGGAGTTTTGACCCTTACTGCATGGAAGCTCGGCCTTGAAAAGAGAAGGAAGTGAAACTTGTTTTGGTAGGGTGGAGTGACTTTAGATCATTTTACAATTTTATTTTTGAGCTACTTACTCTTGGATTTTGAACTGGTGATAAAGAGGAATGTTTTAGAAAATTCTTTTCTTCATTGTTTCAAAAAACAAATCACTCAAATTGGATTATTTTTAAAGAAGATATGGTCGGAAGAAGAAGGACCATTTTCTGACTTGAAATTCTAGGTCCAAAAAAACTCTATAAAGAATTGATATTTTGACATAGCTAAGCTCAAAATTGGAGGAAGTGGTACAAATGAAAGTTGTAGCCACCAGAATTCTCAACAATTTAATGAAAAAGAATAACTTGATTTGAAGTATTATGGAGGAGGATATGGCCATGAGAAAATGAGGTTAAAATGGAGAAGATGGTGTGATTTTAAAACAAGTTTTTAAGGATTTTGAAAGCCATGGATTTTTCTCAAAGCTAAAAGAAGAAGCCATTAGAGCTTCTTTGAGAATCTTATGAAAGTTAATTTTAAGAAGTGAGGAAAAACGAAAGGAATTAGGAAGAACTATTTCTTTTATAAGAAGGCAAAGCTTCCAAATGAAGCTTCTTTATTTTAATTTAATTTGGTAGCTTATATTGGAAGCTTCTTTATTAAATTATATTTGCTAGCTTATATGGGAAGCTATTACTAAGGAACAAGGCTTCAAAGAGAAGCTACCAAAATAAGGTGAAGTGCATCGGTGTATAAAAAGTATTATGACATTTCTGATAACTTTTAGCCAACGAGAAATCGAAAATTCGAAAAACAAATTTCCGATCACATTTTCTCTTTTTATCTGAACTACTATTTTTGTAAACATATTTTGAAAACATCATTAATTATTATTTAAAAGATATTTATTTGGTTATTGAAATCCATTATTTAAATATTAAAAAATGATTTAAATATTCAAATTTAAAGCGATTAATTTATGGGTCGTTACATGGGGGGCAATATGGAAATGATGATTGGAGACCCCTTATGGATGCTTGAATAGCTAGAAATTTGAATCCATGACTTGGAGCAGAAACTAGCTGGCTTGATACCAATTGAAGGAACCGAGGACAAACACCGACCAAGGAAAATGGATCCGCACTACTCCCCATGGAACTGGAGGCATGTATTTGGATGGCTTTGTATGGAAATGGATAGCGGTGATGGAATAAGAGCAGACATCATCCGCCACAAATTGGAGCGAGCCCAGCTTTAAGGGCTCATGTCGTCATCTCTTAATCGGGTTGACATGAACTAAATAACTAATAATCAACTCTACAAGAAAATAGATAAGTTACTTACACATGTACAGGATCGAGGACGATCCCTAAACATGCTATAAGAATGGAGATAAACCACCATAACCAATGAATCTCAAAACACTTGGATCTGCAGTAATGCAATGAACAAAACAAGTCGTCGGGTATGGATTATGCTTGGCAAGGGGTAGGTTGCTTCAACTAAATGCGATGGATCGACCTACTCAGGTCGTCGGGTATGGATTATGCTCGGCAAGGATCCAGAGAGGTCAAGGTCGTCAGGTATGGATTATGCCTGGCAGGGGGTAGGTCGCTTCGCCTAAACGCGATGGATCGACCTACTCAGATCGTCGGGTATGGATTATTCTCGGTAAGGATCCGAAGAGATCAGGGTCGTCAGGTACGGATTATGCCCGGCAAGGGGTAGGTCGCTTCGCCTAAATGCGATGGATCGACCTACTCAAGTCGTCGAGTATGGACTACGCTTGACAAGGAACTGGAGAGGTTACAGATTTGGATATGGATTTAGCTATTGGATACAGATTCGGATGTGGACTCATTTAATGGATATGGATAGGCATGGATTCGGCCTGGAAATGGATTGGATTTTGGATTAGATTATGGATTATGGACTTTGGATTTTGGATTTACGACTATTCAAAACACATCTTCCTATCGCAAAATATGTTTTGGGGGGCAAAGTGTTAACCCGCCTTTTGGAAAGGCTGAATTTAACCCAGTGGATTTTGTAATCATTAAGGCAGGACGTCCTAAGAGGTGATTATTTGGATTGGAGGTCGGTTATATTTAAAGTTATGCACGATAATCGGATGGATGACACTCAAATAATAGCTAAGTATGGAACTAACTAACACTCCCCTAGGGGATCGGTACATATCCCTAGTTTTTGTCTCGAACTGGTTGAGATTAATATGGAACGACAAGGAAGGCCCTATGAGGCTACATTTCAAATTTCAATTCATTTGGAGTCTATATGCTCAAGTTATTTGCAAATTACTTCACCTAAGAAAGGGATTGTATAAACGGGTTCATATAAAAAGGGATTGGTATAAAAGGGATCGTCATATTTTAGTCAAGCAAGTACAACTCTGTAACAGCCCGCTATTCCATACCCCTTTGAGTCGACAATATTCTCCATCAGTTCAACTCAAATTGGATGGAAATACAAACCATTAGGGTTAAAGAAGAAAGAGGTAGAAGAAGAAAATAGAAAACAACATCAGTATCTCACCATCGCAGCGGAACAATATATAATAGATATCAACTGATTTTTATACAAAAGAAACTATGTCTGCTTTATACATTACATCATTAGAGTACAGCCCAAAACAATAGCACAATACTGGACAGTTAAAATAACTTGTCCTCATAAAGCTGAATATACAACATACCATACACAACAGAATATAAGTCAAGTACGTGTGATACGTCTCGCCATCCAGCTCGTCTCATGAGCTCCCCAACATCCTATCCTATATCTGTAATACTCGGTCTGACCCGAGAATTATAATAAAATAACACCCGAGTCAGTCTGGAAAACTAGCGTGTGAGAAAACACACTCAATTGAATTATTAAAGTTTTCAAAATCCTTTGAAATCAAAGGTATCACGTAAGACCACGCCACAAATAAACATGCTGGGTTTTTACCTTACGATAACCAAAACATTTTTATTAAAACTGTCTGATATTATTATAGTGTCTATAGAAAGTAAAATAGAATCTAGCTGAAATGCTTGCATCTCACGTTCCTGCAATAGTTGGGCACAATCAAAACCGTATGGGCGCTTATTGGAGAATGGATTCCATACAATGGCAGGGCTACTGTGGTACTGCCCGTCACATTACTGGCATAGATCAAAGTATCGAGGATCACTCCCGACCCCCTGCAACACAAGACTGGAGCTACCCCATACTGGATAGTCCGAATAAGATCACCCCGCGGTTGGGATCAGCAACCGCCACACAACCGAGATCAAAAAGGGACTCTAGACAAAGATGACCTTACCCTAATTGGGTGCTACCCACTTAGCCTTGCTGTACCTCCCCTATTTTAGCCATTCCCGGTTGATGAGGCTTGAGGCTAAACGTTACCTTTTAGGAACGAATTTCACTTAGAATGCTATTCATCCTCCAATGACGATGATCTGATAGCATTCGTCCATACAAGTTGTTCTGGGTCTGGACAAACCGAATCACCGTCTTCGTCATCTTCACGGTATTCATTCGCTACGTTCAAACCGGATCGAAGTGGTTTTTGGATAATTAAATCCGATCCCGATCTCTTCGAAATGATCAGCGCATTGGCCAATATTGATAGTCGGTTATTTAACTATCAATTTAAACAATCATTCAACCAATTATTTTATTTCCACTGAAAAACACCAAGCCTCATTTAAATTTAGATTTTAAATAAATTAAATCACTTATCCAAAAATATACACTTATAACATTTAAGTACAAAACTATTTGCACTCTTTAGTCAAAATAATACTTATGAAATTCCAAAATAATTCTCTAAGTACAACTTAAGCCAAAACTACCTTTAAAATAAAAGTTATTTTATAAAATATTAACATCTAACAATTTACCTTCAAATCATAATACTAATTTAACTTTTAAAAATAATTAACTTAATTACTATTTACTTTATAAAATTTAAAACAATTTAAAATAATAAATTTCTCTAAAAACATTCTTTTAAAACAACTTTAAACTTCTAATCTATACTTAAAAATCTCCTTTGAAATTATACTTGGCTTTTTAGTAAAAAAACTCTTTTCATTCCAATATAGCCCATCTAATCATTTATAAATTCTTCTCGATTTATCCCAATTTAATTTACGTCTCAATCCCGTAAACTTTCCTTCCCATACTTTTTAAAAATAAAACTCTCTTTTATTTTTAAAACGATTTACTCATCCTCTTATAAATTTCCACCGTGAATTTATAATTCAAATTATCCACCGATAATTACCTCACTTTATTTATAAACCCAGATTATAAATCTGTAGCCTCATTCTCCTTTTTATTTCTTCCAAACCATTTCAAATGCTGAATTTAGAATGAATCCTTTAATTCTTAAACAATATTGTTTAAGTCCTCAAAACTCTTTATTCCCATTTATTCAAAATCTCTATTTCCCATTCCCCGGAATTTATTAAATAGGATTTCTAACTCAACCATTTCCCTTTTCCCAAATTCACCCTTTTTATTTGCTCAACTCCACTATAAATATTTTACTTAAAAATTCTCTTTTTATGTCCCTTCAAAAATCCAATCTTTATATTTTTGATATCTTAACATACCAAATTATATTCAGCCCAACCATAGCATTCAATAATTTTCAATTTACACTATAATCTACCACAGATTTATCAAATAAATCATATCACAAAATATGAAAATAAATTTCAATACTTTTGAGGAATCCAGTTGAATCCTTCCAACCTATTTCCCTGCATCCATACATGTTAGCACAATATAAAAATACCAATCCCACTTCGAGGGGATATTGCGGTATATAGGGTCATCCGCTATTATGCGGGGCGCATATGATCTCATCCGCTATATAATGCGGGAATATCAATCACTCCAATATATATATACTACTATATAGAATATCACATCCAGACTGATAATAAATTATCAATTCAAGCAATCATCCAATAATTTAATTTTAACTATTTAAATCAACCAGAGATCCAATTTGAGTGAGATTAACTCACCTTTATTTTTGTTTGCAATCCACTCCAAACCGGCTTGCCTCTCTACTATTTTTGACCTTGTATAACCATTATATGGTTTATTAACATTTGAAATAATCGGACAATCAATTACCATTTATTTATTTAATTTTGAACTAATAATTTAATTAAATAAATTTTCCTTAAAACATATACGTGTCTATAATTTCTTTTTGAACTACATATATACTTATAAAAATCTATATAGATTTAAAAATCTAATTTTTTATATAAACTCCTCAAACATTAAAATCCCCATATTTTTTCCAACCCTTATCTGTATATATATTTCTCCGTCTATCTCTATATATGTTTAAAATAAAATAGGTAAGTGTGTGTGTGTGTGTATATACATATATTTAAATTTAGACAGTAAGTTCCAGTATGTGAATTTTTTCTTAATCTATATATATATATATATTTATAAATATATGTTAAATTAAGTTATATTAAAGGAAGACCGATTATACTTTACTGCAATATTATTACTTTCCTTTACTGTATATGTATAAATCTTTAATTTGAAAAATAAATAGTTTTATATACCTTGCTGTAAAATTCAATTTTTGCGTTATATATTTTTCTGCCCTATACATACATACATACATACATACATACATATATATATATATATAATAAAAAAATTCTATACCTTACACCATCGTCAAATATGACTTCGAACCTAGACGCCGACGCCCCCAAATCGAACAGCCTCCAATCTCTCTGCGACCCTGACGCCACCACTGGAATGCCGCCGACCACCCATGTCATCGTGACTTCTGATGCCTCGCGTCCAGCTAACCTTCCCACGTACGTTCGTACGTATGTAAACTCCACCCTGTCTCGACCATGAAATCGGCCTCTCCCCCAAAGTCAAACGTCGGCCTCGACTTAAATCGAGCTGCTCCCCTTACTCAATTCGAACGACCCTCATTTTATTTCGAGAGAACTTCGAACGCGATTTAATTTTTCTTCGATGTCAAAATTTTTTCACTGAACTGGAAAAAAAGAAGGGAGGATGGAAACTAGACGTTGGATCGAATAACAGAAAATGAATACGGAGAGAGTTTTCTGGTTGATTTTATAAGTGCAAACTTTTATTTTTCCTTTTTATTTATTTCATTCAACTAATATGAATTGAAGAGACATGATATAAGGAGGGAACGTGATTTTGAAAGGGGGTTGCGTGTTATAGGAGAGCTACAGTGATTTGAAAAGGCCAAAGCTGATGTGAACCGAATTTTGACCAGTCAAAATATAAATATAAAATATTATTTAAATTTAATCGTCTCGAAACCGCAACTTAAAATTTTGACCTCCTATCAAGGTGTGCCGCCAGGCGTTCATAATGTTATACCCCTATTCCGAACGCAGTGGAAAAGGTTTCGAGTCCTAATTCGATCGTATGGAGAAGATAGCTTTTGGACTCAATTATTATATTGAATTTCGATATAGATTTCAGCGCGTTTACCCACCGTACGGCCACACGACAACTCCAAATGCTATGAAATTTTAAATCCGATAATAATACACTATTACGGATCCAATGGAACTAGTTTCGTCCAATTCCAAGACTGTGTCACGGAAGGCTATTTTTAAATGTCAATTTGAACGGTATATTTTTAAAACTGAACAAAACACTTCCAAATTCACTTTTTAAAACTTTTATTATCTTCAGCATTATCAATATAAATTTATAGGTCTTCAAATTATTTTTAACAAGCTCAAAACTGAAGATTCAATATTTTACCCAACTTGCAATCATTTAATCCAATAATTAGTTATATTTGAAATTCAAGTTAAAAATTAACTTTTCAATATTTAAATCAATTAAATATTCCAATTTCAAATATCCAAAAATCCCGGGTCGTTACAAACTCAATGGAAAACAATAAATATCTCAAATCCATAAGTCCAATGCATATAAAAAAATTTGAGCAAGATGTGGGGACCCTAGGGAGTCTACCCTAGGGATCACACATCAAATAGAGCAAGTTGGAGGGATTGGCCCTCTTCCCTCCATAGGGATCGGCTATAATCAACCTTCACAACATATTGCAACAAAGATTGATCAATAACTCGAGTTTTATTAATCGAATTGACGTGAAACTTGGAGGCTAAGCATGATACAACATGGAGAAGCTCCCCTAAGGATCGCTTTGGAGGAGTTTGGAGCGATTGGCCTCTATCCCTCAATAGGGTTCGGCCCTTTTCCCTCCTAGGGATCGGTTGAACCCAACTTTTAACATTGGAACACCCCTTATGAAGCACAAGCTTACTACAATATGTAGAACACCTCTTAGGGATCTCATTCCAATTGGAGGATGTTGGATGGATCATCGTAACTCCCTTTGGAGGGATCGACAGAAATCAGAATTCAAGTAACACTATTTCATGGAAAATGTGATATCTCACAAACCGTATGCCGGACTTGCACGAAATTCGGAGACCAGGTAGCTAACATCATGGGGAACCCTTCATTGGGATTGTAGCCCATTTGGACACACTAGTACGGATCGGTACAGATCCCTATTATGGGCCTCGATGGGCCTGGAAATTTTTGGATGGCCTCGTCTTGGACTCCCAAAACTTTTGCCGAAATTTTAGTCTGATCCATGCATGTCTTCCCCTATAATTACAGCACACATGACATCAGAAAAAGGATCTTCAGCATCTTCTTTCTGCTTCTCTTTATTTTCAACCTAGGCTATACTCTGCCAATTTTATTCTTGAATTTCGGATTGTAACTGTAAACAAACTACAATCTAATAAAAAAGATTATTCTAGAGTGGACGTAGGCCGGAGTTAGCCGAACCACTATAAACCTTGTCTCTTTTTACTTGTTTTCATTTTTAATTTGTTTATTCTTCATATTATACTCTACATAAGATACTATCTGAGATCTGTGACTGGATATTGGTGCTTTTATACAACTAGGTATTGTTGGCCAATTTTGGTGCCAACAGGATATGAACTAAAATTAATAATTATTATTTTGAAATATATATATATATAACCTTAATATATTAATACGAATTTGAATTATCTAGATATTTTATTATAATGATCCACATCTACAATTTGAAATTTGAAATTCAAATTTAATTTTCTATTCATGTTACTTATACATACACACGTACATATATATACACACATTCATATCTTACAAACATTATTTAATATTATTTATAAAACTACACACACACATATTATACATCACATATGTATATGGAAGGATACATATGTCCGTTGAGGTGTAAATTCCAATATTTATACATGGGCATGTTAAACCATGCATACAACTTATGTAGCATGTGCATGTGCACCCTGTGTATATGATTCACATATTATACTATATAATATATATAAACATAATAATAATTAAAACCTTAATTACAAATTAAGTAAAATATGCTATTATTGAAAATAAATTTAGATAGGATCTAAATAAATTTAGATAGGATCTAAATAAATTTAGACTTCATAGGCCCAACAAGATCCAAACGGAACATTTTTTTGAAATTTACCTATTTACCTCACTGCGTGTTGGCCTAGTTCCGGTAATTTTTATGAATGGCAGTTGGAATAACCTTGGAATATGGAAGATAAAATTTAAGATCTCAGATCATTTTCCAACATACAATTTCAAAGGTGGTCATTGCTACACTGGACATTAATGATGTTATATGCAATTTTCACGAAGAAAAAGAAAGAGTTATAAACAAAATCTATAAAGGATAAATGTGGCATTAAAAGATGAGCTAGAAGCATGATAATAAAGTTATTGAAAGTATGTAGGTACTACTGATGAAATATAAGGAGATATATAATTCTTAATAAAGAAAAAAAGGTGAATCTTCAATGAAAATATATAAAAAGATATCACATATATAAATTTATAATTAAAGATATGAAGGCATTAACGATATTGCAAAGTTATATATTCATGAAAACATCTAAAAGTTCAAGTCAAGTAGATTAGTCCAAGCATATATGAGGACAGAAAGTATAAAGGAGGCCATTTAATATGAAGGGATAAGAAAAAATGCCTATGTGAAGATCAAGTGAAATAGTATGAAGAGAATGTCATGCTCAATCAGAGATAAGAAGTCTAAACTACTCCCCGTGCAATCATGTCATCTTTGCCAATTCTAGACATGGATACGGTCATGATGCTTATCTGTGCGAAATACTCATACTCTAGGATCATGGCATATATCTCCATCTAGGCCATCAATGTTGCCACATCACTCATTACATCAACTTTAATCGATCAACAAAAGAAAGCCACATCACTTGCCAACTATTATAAATATGGGTCTACCACCACATAAGAAGGGGTATTTCCCTTATTTCCTCAACCTTGCTCTTATTTTTTATTTGTACTTTTAAAACCCACATTGAAGCTTAAGAATAATTTTAATGACCAAGGAGAAAGAAGATGCCATGTATGCTTGTTATAAGATCCAATGGATAATAGAAATTACATATAGGCTTGAAATTCATATTTCGTTTATCTACTTATGTATTTGTCAATTCTTCTTAAAATTTGGGAAAACTCAATATTTTTTAAAATATATAAAATTTTTAAGATCACTAAATTTTAAACGTTAGACCAAAAATCGGTATAACAAATGATTTTATATGAAAATAACAGCGATGGTAAGCATTTTATGTCGTATGATGATGTGTCGGAACTTGTTCTAGAGGAATACATTGATGAATATACTATCTTTAAATGTTTGAAGAAAGTGAGAATGATTGTTAGATTTCGATAATATATTATTTCTATATTAAAGAATATTTTGGAGATATTTTGAGCCAATGTGAAATTATGATTCAAATATGTTTCCTTTTTTATTGCATTAAAGAAGGAAAAAAATTATCTAAATGAGAAGGAGGTATTTTAAGAGATTGAAGTAATTGATCCATTCCTAAACCAGCAGATTAAAAAAACATTTTATTAGGCGCATGCATATCGAAGGAAACCGGCAAAATCAAGTGGATAAACCATTTTCATATGACTTGGTGAATTGACAAGGCATTGTTTTATTGCCATTGAGGCTTTGATTTATTGTCATAAATAAATTACTTCTACCTCAAGTAATAATCACTATATAAAGACAGTTGTTCTTCAGAGATTTGATAATCCTCTCAAATTGTATCTCTTCATATTGTTCTTCTTAGCCTCCATTATCAATCTAGTAACATTTTCTTATCTTGTAAAGTAATAAAATCTCATTTCTCTAAAGTGGATGTAAGATATCTCACATAATGAAACCACTATAAATCCTGTATGTGATTTTCTTGTTCTATTTACACATTATGATTGTGACTAATTACTTTGAAGTATTAGTTTTTTGTTTGTTCTACCTCACTATCAACACGGTTCTATTATTACCACTGTGTCTGGGGTGTTAATCCATATTTTCACCAACATGAACTAGCACAAAAGGCATAAGAAATGAAATGTCGATCTTTCAGGATACCATAAGAAATGAACTAGTTACATAAGGATTTAGCTAAATTGTAACATTTGTATCACCGAGTATTAAGTTTAAAGTTATTATATGTATCAATCGGTGTATTTGTAATTCGAAGCTGTTGTATTTGTACTACCATGTTGTGTAACATCCCCCACTTGGAGGCCCAAACCTAATGGCTACGGATGCTGCAGTCATCCATAATTATTAATCCTCGGTAACCAAATACGGTAATGTTAGATACATTGATAAAACAGAAATACATGGATATGGAAAATTTTAAAAATCATAAAAAAACTTTCACATTCCATTTAAATCATTCCAACATTCATTACACAATCCAATATTCGAGAACCACATTCAAAGAAAATATAATTATTACAACATACGCCAAGAGCGACATATGAAGATGCATCCTTGGATGATCAGAGTATATATAACTAGACAATTAAAAAACTTTTCCTTTACAACAAAACACAACGGAATCAAAAGGAAAAGAACTCCTAATAGCTATGTGACGCCCTAGCTATGTGACGCCCTACCTCTATACTCACACTAGCCAAGGACATTATGGGGTAATGCCGTCAACTAGCACAAAGAATAAGGCTGTTGAGGATTGACCATCTATGTAATTGGTTTGAGCGAGAAACGATACTTTAGATAGTATATGAGGCATTTCATTTCAAGAGAAAATTTGACATATCCAATCCAAGCTCAAATCTACTACACAGTGGCTACGGGGTCTTTGGAATCAATATAAAATAAACATAACGTAAAATCAGTCATAGATATTCATATCACTAAGGCAGAATCAGATATGAATACAACACATAGAAGTGAACATCATGATAGTGGTCATACAAGATACAATACATCACAAAAGAATAGGTACATGTTCTACACAAAAGAATATGTATACATCAAAGAGTCTTTATCTCGTATACATGAAAGAGAAAAATTACTAAGCTAAAGTAGTTAGCCAAAAGTAAGAAGATAGTCCCTGCTAAGAAGTCAAGTGGAAGCACCTGAAACACCTCGGTCTAACTCGAGTATTATTTAAGAAGAAAAATTATAAACGGATCAGTCTAGCTATAATTATCATATAAGATGAGATAGGATAAGAGATATGACAAAAATATATGATAAAAATAATGCCATACTGTGACAAGTATATATTTGATAACAATGAAAATCATACAATATCTCAAGTCTCCTCAAATACCCAAAAAGAATATCATATTCTTTAGCTTATTCACCCAACCTCAAATATTGACAAAACATATCAATGTAAATAACAAAAATTGGTGAAACAAAAATTCTAGAAATCAATAATTAGAAATACATAAAACACAAAGGGGGAGGCTTATTACAAACAGGAGCATGCAAACTCACCAACGCATGTATCACAAACGGGACGCTATCCCATGGGTCGCTAACCCATAGAGCCGGTGCAACGATGTAGTATAATGGTACGCCCGAGGAACTTGAAACTCAAATAAGCCGAAACAACGACGAAGCACAACGGTACGCCTGATGAACCGAACTCCATAAAATGGTTCAAAGACCATGGGTCGCTAGCCCATAAAAATGAGACGAAGCTCTACAGAATGGGGTATAGTCCCCCACGCGGACAAAGAGACATTACATATCGCTAGTCTATACCATAAAATGATCATCATAGATCAATAAGTGTAAATTACACTAAGCTAGTAAATAAATGAGTTTAGCTTCATGTCCCATAACCACTAGCTTAACTTAAATATTTAGGAACAGATTGTAGATTTCCACTCAAAAATTGTCACGATATTTCAATCGAACAAGTCAAAGAATTAACCAACGAAGTAAACGCAAGCGTTTCATACCACTTGTTTTGCTAAGTCGTTTAATTGGATCTCTCATACGAATGAGGTAAAGGTTTGTATATGCTAATAGATTGGAAAACGGTTTTAAAACGAGCTTTGTATTAAAAGTAATGTTGAAATTATTTTTGTGAAAGAGTTTGAGTATTTACTACTAGTATAGAAACCTTTGTATTTTAAAGTGACAAATCAAAGAAATGATTGTAAAAACAATCTATCACCAAAAATCCACATTCGACGACGTAAATTAAATCTGTGAAAATCGATATCAAATCCATCAAATGGATATTCCCAAAAATTCAGAAAAAAAATCATCAAAGTCGACAATGAATGACAATAACTAATCGGATCATCATAAATCGATAGAAAAATGGAAATCCACTCAAAAATAGGCAAATAGGCAAAATTTCACAGGACTAGACGTCTGGTTGGTTTTAACTAGACGTTTGAGCGTGGCTCTGGAAAATTTTAATTTCTTTCTCCTTTTTCTTTTTATTTCCTGAAGCCTCCCAGATGTTTGGAAATTTCAACCAAACGTCTGGTCTTGGGCTCTGGAATTTTATTATTTCGTTTATATTTTTTTTCCTCAGAAGCCCCTACCAGACGTCTAGAAATTTTAACCAGACGTTTGGTTACCTGGGCTGGGTAGAAATTTGCCTAGGCCATTGATGGATAAATCAATTCGGAGGCGATTAGACGAGCGATGGAGGCTAGGGATTTATACCAAACGAGAACCCAGCCTTATAGGCTCTTCGATACACCCCAAATAACATGTCCAAACATCCAAGATAGGATCTTTAAAGATTTTGACCTCAAAATACCAAAATTGGATAATTCACCAAACCAATTTAAATCAAAAGCAATTGAACATAAAATAGATGTTAGGAATTCATACTTAACAACAATGAAAGCTACAGACATAGATATGAGTTCAAGAACTCAACGTTAAATTCAAAAATAGAAATGAGAAGCTCTAAAACAAGCTAAGATTGATTTCTCTTCAACTATACCTCAAAGATCTTCAACTATTACTACATGCAAAGATTTTTCTAAGTTAGGTTATAGGAAAAATCAACTATTACTACATGCAAAGCTTCTCCTTGATTTTAGAACTTGAATTTGAATTTCCTAAGAATCTAGGGCTTAGGTATTTCTAATCTTTCCTCTTTCCCCTATTTTTCCTTTAGCTTGAGTGTTAGGAATTATTATGAGTAGAATAAATGAAGGGGAGAGGAGTTAGGGTATTTGGTAGAAGAGTTTGGGTACGATTATTGGGTTAATGGGCTAGAACACAACCCAAAGCCCAAATGAAAATACCAAAATCCTAATCAACTCAAAACATATCGATGTTTATACTTAAACAAGTTGTAAACGTCGTTTTGAACTCAATGAAAGCGGTCTTGAGTCCAAATTCGACTGTATACAGAAAGTCACATTTCATATTTTAATTCAACTAAAGGTACTATATTTAAATAAAACATATAAATATATAATCGTAAAATTACGGTTCGTTACAAGCTATCTTGCCTCCTGCACGTCTCCAAAAGTTTATTCGTCTAATGAGGTACTTGAAAACCTCAACTTTCAAACTACTCAAAATCAATTGAGCACCCGAGAGTATAAGGGGAAAACATAAACTTTGAGTCAGACATAATGTCTGGTAAGAATAATAATGTACCATCTCAAACCATTTAGATATCTAGTGAAACCATGCCGCTTAGCGGAACGGATTTTCCCCTTACTAGTATCATATACACTTTATAAAAACCATACACTATGCTCCTGCATCCATAATAGTTAAAACATAACAATTCAAAATGTTGTGATAATATACAAACAAGTAAATCAATTCTGGATTACCCATCCTCATTCATTTTGACTATCTGTCTCACTTATAGTTTCTAGGGTCACTATTAACCTATTAGTTTTCATAGGCTTACTAATAACCTGTTTAAAACTTATGGACTCCCTGTTCGGTTTCAAAGTTTTCATGGGATCACTAAGAACCTATTAGCCCATGCCAATAACTTCCTTATTCATGGGTTCTTCCTAAACCTATTGGTATCTGCAATAACTTCCCTCTTATCATAGTTTTCATGGGTTGACTAGGAACCTATTGACCTTTGTCAATAATTTAATCCGGATATAGTTTTCAAGGGTTCACTACAAACCTATTGGCCCCTGCCAATAACTCTTTCTAAACACGGTTTTCATGGGTTTACTATGAACTTGTCTATCTGAAACTTCTTTAATCAATATTTAGGCATCTTATATTCTGGTCTACTTGACCTCCTGAATGCAATTCTACTCATACAGGAGTTAACTCAATTTATATTCACTACTGGAACAACCTAGCTGGTTATTCTTTCCTTTCTCCCCAAAACACAGTTATGGGTCCATTTCAAGTGAATATATATATACATATATTAGAAGAAGCAAGCAAAATAACATAATAACACCAACATCCGTGGTTTAATATTCTTGAGAGCATTTTCATATGAAACATGATTAATCCCTTTAACCTAATATTTTATCAAGAAAAGCTTCTTCAAAAACTCCATGCATAAAAGTCATTTTAAAATTCCTTTATTCATGCCATGGTTTTTCCTTTAAAAATGAGATTGGGTTCATTGTTTTGAAACTAAGGCTTGCGAAACCTTTAACTTTTGCTTTCGAAACCATTGGATAACCTCCTTCAAAAGCATTCAAATCTTCTTTTCAAAACACTAAGCATATGGCTTTCAAAACACTTTAAATCAACTCTTTGAAAACCATCCAAACATACCTTTCGAAAGTATTAAAGCATTACTTATTAACTAATAGAAGCATAGCTTCGTAAACATTTGAGAGTACCCCTTTCGAAACCATTGGGTTCATCTTTAAAAAATATCTTTTGGGTCAAAGTGAATATAAATGAAAGTACCCCTTTCGAAACCATTAACTTACATATAAAAGAGTTTGGGGAAAACTTATGGCTTCGCAACCATCCTTTCGAAAGCTTGAATCATTTAAGTAAAACAATTGAAGGTTAGCTTCAAAATCCCTTTCGAAGCCATTGCTTTCGAAACCATTAGCCCTTTTAAAAGCTATAGGAAGTGGCTTGCTTCATTTAAATAAAAAAGCTACCTTTCGAAAGCATTGATTACTTCAACACATTCGAAAGGAATAAGGTCGGCGGTAGGGTTTCAATTGGGTTGAAACTACCCCTTTTGAAAATATTGAATTAAAACAAGGCAACTCATTCGAAAGCTTTCTTTTCGAAAAAAAGGCAGCAACATTTTCAAAAGCTACTTAAATGGGTTTCGACCCCTTCGAAAGCATCCTTTTGAAAACAAGGCAAGTGCATATCTTTGGAGAGTAAAAAAAGGCTTCGACCCTTTCAAAAGCATTGGTTTCAACACTATATCTTCCAGCTTTCTCCAATCCACTACGTATCCACATATTGATACCTTGTGTATTGATTTCGGCTTGGTTGGTTTCGACTTGGTCGAGGCGAAAGCACAGGGTCGAAAGGTAGCGTCTAAAAGAGGCGAAACATAATTTCTGGGTAAAGGCTATTTTAATGTCTTTTTATGTAATTGTTTTTAAACTATCTTGCCTATTTATAAACATTTGATTGGTTGCCATAAACTTTCAAATTCTTTCTTAAAAACTGTCATAACTATTTTAGATCTAAACAAGGATTTAATTAGCAAATAAGCCCTTTTATTAAGCAAACAAATAAAAATTTAAGTCCTTCATCTAAAATAATTTAATTTCCATAGTAAATTACTTTTAGGAAAAATCCCCAAAAATCACAGAAATTTACTTTTCATATGCTATCTAACATAAATAAATTTCAGACCCGAATTAATTTAAATATTAGTTGAAGTAATTTTAAACACAAATTATTCATTTTCTCATTTGAAAATTTGTAACAAATTTTCCTTAGCTCGAAAAATTATGAAAATTAAAACCCAACTCCGAATTAATATTTTAAATAACATATAAATTCCTCATGGCATTTGAAATCCAAAATAAACGATTTAGCCTTGAAATCGTATAAAAGAATTATCAACCAATCTTGTTTGAATCAAACACATCAAAAAATCCAAGCATATCATTATCTAACCTTATCATATTGGATTTAAACTTAAACCCAAAAATCAAATGTTCATAGAAACAAAAATAGAGATGGTTTAGATTATTATTCACTTTGATTCGGATAAGGAATTTGAGATTTGATTGAGATTAATTCTTCTTTCTTGATTGCTAAGCTTTAGATTGATTAATCTCCCCTTTTCTTCCTAAGTAATGGCCGACTTTTCTTTCTTTGATTTACGTTTTGTGTTTTGAGATAATGAACGTGAATAGAGAGTATAACCGTGAGTATAGGAGATGTAGCAATTCCTAATATGCCCTTGTGTTAATTAATGAACATATATAATCATTCATAAGCCAATTTATTTAATTAAGCTCAGCCTCTAAATATAAATTTTCAAATCTCAATTCCCTTCTCACTCTAACATTTACATTATTTTATTTATTTTATCTAATTAAATCTCTTAAATAATGTTATCAAAAATTAAGGGTGTTACAGGCTCCCCTTCTAAAAGAATTTCGTCCTCGAAATTCAGTAAGGACTAAATACTAAACATATCAATCATCTGTAACAGCTCCTAACTACCATGCTAGCCTACCTGACTAGTAACAGTCTATATAAAACAAATATAGAACATACCCTCACAGCAGATGAGGATACATATCTCTAATCATGTCTTCTGTCTCCCAAGTACAGTCCTTCTCGTTGTCACTCCACTGAACTTTCACCAACTTGACCGTCTTGTTCCTCAATCCTTTCTCATCTCTCGCTACAACCCGAACTGGTTGTCTAGAAAAAGTAAATTAGGCTCTACTATCAAATATTCCAACCCTATCAAAGGAATAGTAGTCTCTGGATCATGCACGTACTTGCAAAGATGAGACACATGAAACACATTATTGACACCTTTCATACTGCTCGGCAACTCTACTTTGTGTGTGAGCTTCCTGATCCATTCTATAACATGGAACAGACCAACATATCTCGGTGCCAGTTTCCCTGACTTTCCAAATCATACCACACCCTTCATCGGTGATACCTTAATGAAAACCTTATCTCCAACTGAGAATTCTAGGTCTTTACGCCTCTTATCTGCGTAACTCTTCTGTATGGATTGAGCTTCCTTCATTTTTTCTCGGATTATCTCAATCTTCTCTGTCGCCTCTCTAACTAGATCTAGACCTAAGACTAACATGTCCCTAGTCTCCAACCAACATGCTGGTGATTTGCATGGACTTCCATACAAAGCTTCAAAAGGCGCCATTCCTATACTAGTCTGATAACTGTTATTATAGGAAAACACCACTAAGTGTAGGCGATCTTCCCAAGATCCACCAAAGTCCAATACACAAGCTCTTAGTAAATCCTCGAGTACCTTATTGACTCTCTGTAACATCCTGGTATTTTCAACCATTCGCATCCACACATGTCGGACTTGAATTGCTCAGAATATCAGATTGTTAATTTATATTTGGCAAAACTCAGCATATACAGTAAATAAAATAATCACAGAATCACAAACACAGAGTAATATAACAATAAGTAGCGGAAACAAAAGAGTAGTAGTTCATGAAGCTACTATATATATAACAAGATACTACAGAAGTCTCGAATACATAGAAGTCTCAATACAATAGTCAAATAACAAAATCTAAATATATCACTGGAGTCAACTGAATAACTGAAAGCTGAATAGATAGATGAATCTCCAAGTGAAGCTCCATCTCCAAAGGTGAGTCTCAAATGTTGTGACACTCAGTCTGACCCGAGCATAAAGCAAAAATACAAAACACTCGAGTCAGGATTAACATTCTTATATCGATAAATCCAACTCAAATGAAATGTCAACTGAAATACAAGTAACTTAAAGGATGTTTGGGATAACCATCCTCTAAGGATCCGTGGAACTATCTACTATGTAGTAATATACGCTATTATGATAATGTCTAAAGTAAAGTAAACTATTAAAATAGCGTTAAGGCGTTACCCATATCCCCTTTAACACATTTTATATATTCCCATAGTCTATACAGTACCGTAATCTCCCCCGTACTGGGCGTCGTCAGAGGGCACTCCATATGTATAGTACAAAACAAACTCGTAGAGGTCTCAATAAGGTAGGTGACACGCCACAACTAGGCAATGTCAAGGTAAATATAAAAATTACACTTCCGGGCTGGTGGTAACGCATAGCAGCCACTACCGCCCACCTCGAGCCACACTCCCAAATCAAAGGTGCGCACCAAATCAATCACAAAGTAATAGAATGGCAATCGAAGAGTGTGTCCGATCAGAGGAGCTACCTCACTTGGCCCGTCAATTACTCCTGTTTAGCCACCTTATGATAACTCACGGGAGTTAGGTCCACGTATATACCTCATATAGGATTGTCGCCACTATCCTACTTCATTCTGGAATCTCCACCACGTACACGGTTGTTAAAGAGGTTTTCGGCATTGGCAGAGGGTATGACAATAACCGATCCCGGTCTCTTTAACAACCCAACGTTATTACAACACCGCGGTCATTTCAAAATAGTTTATACTTCAAAACCAAAATATCATTTCCATTTCAAAATCCATATCAATACAATATCATTTCCATTTCAATACCAAATCAATACAATATCATTTCCATTTCAAATATATTCACTTCCAAAATCATAGTACTTTCAAAGTTTTAACACTTTCGAAACCAAACACTTGAAATTATAACACTTTGGAAATTACCACATTTTGAAATCATAGCACTTTGGAAATCATAACACTTTGAAATCATAACATTCCTTTAAACCGTCTAGATATTAATAATAGTATATATAATAAAATAGTTTATAAAATAAAATAGTTTATACAAAAATAGTTATAATTTAAAGTTTATAATAAAACAATTAGTATAATAAAATAGTTTATATTAAAAATAGTTTATAAAAATGATTTATAATAAAATAGTTTATATTAAAATAATTTATAAAGTAATATACATATATATATATTAAAATACTTATATAATAAAATAATTTCCTCAAATTTCCCAACTCGATTCAAATCAACTCGATTCAAATCAACTCGAATTCCAAAATTCAAATTTAATTCAATCTCAATTCATCATTTTCAACTCAATTCGGTTTCTTAATAAATTATTTCAAATTATATCAATTTCAAATAAAGATTTAACCATAAATTATCCCATTTTAATTTCAATATATATTTCAAAGCTTTAATTATTCAATATTTCAAAACTAAATTTGGTAATTCCATTTATATCTCAAATTTAACTTCATTATTATTTAGTTTTGAAATATTCAATTAATAAATCCAATGTCATTGATATAAAACCACAAATTACAAATAAACTAAATATTTTCTTCAATTTATTTAAACTTGAAATATTCATTTAATCCCCTTAAACCAAAATCAAGTTAAAAAATCATATCCTTTAAAAAATCTCAAATTCAATAAGTTCCAAATCGATTTAATTAAATAAAATTCTAATTAAATACAACTTCAAATAAATTCAAATTGGTCTTCGTAATCTTAACTTATAAAAATCATTATAAAATCGATTTTTAAAATAAATTTAAATAAATACTTAAACATATTATATACTAATTAAATAAAACTTTATTAAATTGCATATTATTATTAAACATATTTTATAATAAAACTAATTTATACATATTTTAAAATAGTAAAATTATAAGTAAATTCTTAAAATTTATAATTTCAAACTAACTTATAATTTTAAAAAATTTCAAAACATAAAATTTCAAATATCAAGATTTTAACTATAGATAAAATAACATTTATATATATAATATTAAAATCAATATTTATATAAAACCATATATATATCTTTTTAAACCTTGGAAATCATTTATAAATATATATATAGACCAATGGTGTCTGTATATAATTTTCTATCATATGGTCAAGTGATACAGATATTTATCATTTCAATCCGTAATTTAAATATATACGGGTATATCATTTCAACCCGCAATCCCAAATTCAATGTCAATGAAAATTGCTTGGGTTTATCATTTCAACCCATAACGATTTTCTCCTATTCTACAGATCGTTCGGGTATGTATCATTTCAACCCATAGGGAATTCTATACTAACAGGGAACTTGCAAAGTGAGAACATATATGATAATAACATAATAATTATCAACAGGCATATATCATAAATAACAGATAAATGTAAATAACATATCATGGTATCAGATGTCACAGGTGAACAGATACAGAAAATAACATATATATAGCAATTTAAATAACTAGCAACAACATATTTCAATTGTCATTTCAAATGAAATTAAATTTAATAGATATAAGAACGTTAATCATGAGTGATTGCTCACCTTTTGAGGCTAGATAGATTCGATAAAGAAATGAGCTACGAATTCCAAAGCAACGCTAGATGGAAATGATTCAACGATCAAAGCTGATAAATAGGAATTGACGAAATCGAGTCAGAACTGGATCGATGAGGATCAGTTATATAAGTGAATTGATATAGATATAGCATACAAAATATATATATATATACAAAAATCATATTCTAATTTTCAAACACATATTAAATTAAATATATATGTAATTTAAAAATCATTGTTAAATCCCAACACATACAATATATATATGTATATATGTATAATCGAAAACCAAATTCACCAATATAAAGAAAACTATTGTATATACACATGTACACAAACTTACATACTGGTTGTAAATAAAAATTAATATTGTTTAACATATTCTTAAAACCATACTACTATAACATATACACTACAGACCTATATATTTATAAAATGGTCAGATAATATATATATATACTTATACCTAACTTAGTATTGCCGAATGAATATAACTTACATAACCAAAAATATAAACAGACATCATATATATGTAAACAACACTACCTACTATAACACATATAACTTATAATATATAAGCAACAAACCCAAATTATTATACTATATATAAATATAAGTCAGATCATAACATATATATTTATTTCCTTTATAAACAAAAAGAAAGCCTGTATACATATACATATATATATATAATATACTGACTGGTTCTAACTCATATGACTAACAGGTTAAAAATTTATACAAGCACATATATTTTATGTTAAATGTATGTGTATTATAATTAAGTCAATATAAACAGTAACACAGATTTGGACATAAATACATTTTCTAGTCATACAAAATAAACTATCAAATATATACATTCAAGCAATTATATAAATAAATAAACTTGATACTTTAATACTCAGGCAAACTTACAACTAAAATGAAATAATTGTATATACACTCATATATAAAAACTGTTCACAAAACTTAATAACACTTGAAACGAACAGAAATATATATATTATATAACAGACAATCCCATAGTTTATATACTTTCACAGTAACAGTTCCATAGTTTATAAGCTACTGTATATATATATATATATATATTACAAAAAAAATAAACGAAACTGTTGTAATTATACTAAACTAACTGTTGTATGATAAGTAGATCAACAACTTTTATAACTGGAATATAAACATTTATATACTAAAACTAAATATACTACTGTAAGTTATAGTTTATATATTACTGTAAATATATTTTTCTGTAAAACATCAATAATACATATGTGAATAAATATCCATATATTATACAACCGATTATATAACTTACATTGTAACATCCCGCCATTTTGGCAGATTCAAATCGACAATAAAACCACACATGTCAGACTTGAATAATTCAAAACAATAGATTGTTAATAAAATTTGGGGCAAATAAAATCAATCACAGAATCACAGACATAGAATATCAGAATAACTCGCAGCGGAATAAAATAAACATAGTAGTTCATGAAGCTACTAGATACAAAGTCTCAAAACTAATACATAATACCAAAGTCTAAATCCAATGTATTTGGAAATTCAAGGTACATAAGTTCTCTACTACAAAAGCAAAAGCTGAGTGGAAATAACTGGAATAGAAATATCAGGTAGACAGCTAAATCTTCGGCGGATCTCTAGCTCCAAAAAGATGAAACCAAAGCTGTGAAACTCAAGCTGACTCGAGCGTAAAGAAAAATACAAAACACTCGAGTCAGGACATACATACTTATAAAATGTAAATCAACTTAAGTGAACTGTAAAGAAATGCATCGGTAACTTAAAGAATGCTTGGGATCGCCCATGCTTTAAGGATCCGTTAAACTATCTACTACGTAGTAATATACGCTATTATAATAATGTCTAAAGTAAAGTAAACTATTAAAATAGCGTTAAGGCGTTACATTTTCCCCCTTAACACATTTTTATTTCCCATAGTCTATACAGTACCGTAATCCTACCCATACTGGGTGCCGTCAGAGGGCACTCCATAGGTATGGTACAAACCAAACTCGTAGAAGGCGCGCTAGGGTTGGTGACACAGCACAACTAGGCAATCCCAGGGTAGATATACCAATTACACTTCCGGAATATTGGTAACGCATAGCCGCAACTACCGCCGAACTCGATCCAAACTCCAGAATCAAAGGTGCGCACCAAATCAATCACAAAGTAATAGAATGGCTAACGATGAAGTGTGTCCGATTAGAGGAGCTACCTCCTTGGCCCGTCAATTGCTCCTATTTTAGCCACCTTATGCTAACTCACGGGAGTTAGGTCCACGTAAATATACCTTTTGGATCGTCGCCACCATCCTACTTCATTCTATAATCTCCACCGCGTACACAGTTGTTAAAGTGGTTTTTGATATCGACAGAGAGTATGCCCATATCCGATCCCGGTCTCTTTAACAACCAAACGTTATTATAACCCGTGGTTATTTCAATTTCAAATGGTTTATTTTTCATATCAAACATATTTCTTTCAAAACCATATAAATTTCATATCATTATTCTTTAAAATATTATTCATTTTTTCAAAGTTGTAACACTTCCAAATTCATTTAATTATAACCCCTTTGGAATGTAAAAATTTAGAAATCATAGCACCTTAAAAATGTAACCTTTAGAACCATACATTCGGAACTATAACCCTTTTAGCATTCTAAAAATGTCACTTTTAAGAAACGCAGCAGTACAGAAGTGCTACTGTAAGAATTCGCAGCAGTGCAGAACTGTTACGGTATGAATTCGCAGCAGTGTAGAAGTGCTACTGTAAGAATCCGTAGCAGTGCAGAATTGTTACAGTAAGAAACTGCAGCAGTTTTGAATTGCTACCGTAAGAAATCGCAGTAGTTTTGAATTGTTACTGTAATACTTCTTACTACAATAGTTTATATGATCAAATAGTATATATATTTTCCGTTTTATCATAGTCATTCTATCATTCCTATTATATTACTCAAATTTAGCTATTTGGTCATTAAAGAAACTACACCTTTAGTAAAATAACTTTGTTACTAAAATATCCAATTTTAAAGCAGAAATCCTTATGCCAAGTTAAAAGTATTTTAACTTACCCTTTACTTTCTTTCAGTAAATAACATTTTATCATTTTAATTACTATTACATAAATTAAAACTTACAATTTATCGGTTAGCATAAAATTCCATTATTATGTCAAATTGGATTATTAAATTTTTAATTAACCTTCGTATTGTAAATTAGATTCCAAAACTTTACATTTCGAACTACTTATTTCTTATAAAAATTTTAACACATGTAAACAAATTTACAGAAATCCTTACATTAAATTTAGTTGAGATTCATATAAAGAAATCCAAAATACTTAATAATTTTTAGAAAATCATTTTAAAATCAACCATGTAGTCTGTATAAAATTCTCTACCCTAGGGTCAAGTAAATACGAACATATATCATTTCAATCTGCAATTAATTAATTTTCCGGGTTTTATATCATTTCAAACCCGCAATCCCAAGTCAAATAAAATTGCTCAGGCCTATCATTTCAGCCCATAACAATTTTCCTTAATCTAAAGATCATTCGGGTATGTATTATTTCATCCATAGTGAAGGAACTTGCAGTATGATTTCAGAATATTAAATAAACATAATAATATACAACATATCATGGCATACGATCATAACAGGTAAAATATGGTATGAAATAACATAATAATATTCAATATATCATGGCATATGATCATAACTAGTAAAATATGGCATGAAATAACATAATAATATTTAGTGTATCATGGCATATGATCATAACAGGTAAAATATGGTATGAAATAACATAATAATATTCAATGTATCATGGCATATGATCATAATAGGTAAAATATGATATGAAATAACATAATAATATTCAATAATGAAATTTCTTAACTTGCATATACAAATCCATACAATTCCATTGTCCCCAATTCACCAAAATATAAGTACGTTGTCAAGAGTGATTACTCACCTTTCTTTGGTTAGCAAAGTGATTCAAAGCGCAACAAGCACGACAAATTATGGACAAAATTGAGTGGGAGCAGAATCCAAATCTGACGCTTTGAAAAATAAAATAAATTCCATACGTAAACAAATAATTCACATAGAAAAATAAAATAGAAAAAAAATATATTTTTGCAAAATACAATATAAGAGGCTTGTGTATGGGGTGCATAGGCTAGGGTTTAGAGGTGGTTTGGGTTAGGTTAGGCTAGGCTAGGGTTTTGGAGAGGTGGAGGCTCGGATTTGTGGTGGTAAGGCTCGGCTTTGATAGGGTTTTGGTGAAGTGGTGGCCGAAAATAGAGAAGGCGAAATGGAGGCCGAAATTGGTGAAGAGGAGAGGGGGAAAGGAAGGAGGAAAAGGGGGTTTTGTTTAGAGTTTGGTGATGGGGAGGTGATGGAATAGGTGTGGCCGAAATTTCTAAGGAGAGGAGGGGGAAAATTGTAGAGGAGAAGAGGAAGAAGGTCTAGGGTTTGGAGGAGAAGGATGAAGAAGAAGAAGACTTACATAATTCTTCGTGGAGGCACAAATGAAGGATGAGGTGGCTAACTAAAACTCTAGGAGATGTTATATAGGCTATTCAACAGGTGGCTTCTCATCTACTACAGGGGTTCTCAGCCCATTAGTACAAGCCGACATCAAAATATAAATAAGATAGAGGTTAAGAGAAAACAACTACGTGTAATACGCTGAAAACAACAAATTTGGAGAAGTAGAAATCAAAATTTAACAAAATGAAAAACCCGGAAAATGTTAGAATTAAATTCATCTTCATAAAAAAAAGTAAAAGTTCAAAATTCAAATTTTAAAATTTTCACAGAAAGTCAAACTTTGATCAAATTTGACCAAAATTTGCATTTTAAGGAAAAATATTTATTTTATTAAATTTGGAAGAACATTTCACATCAAAACTCAAAATATTACATTACATTTCCCAATTTATCAATTTTAAAATAATTGTATTCGAAATTTCAAATAAATTTTCACTTAAAATATTTTCAAAATTTGCGGGTTGTTACACTCTCCCCCACTCAAAACTTTTCGTCCTCGAAAAGGAACGAGACACAGAAAATAAAGAAGGATAAGGTAGGATAACGAATAATACCTGGAACAAACAATTCTGGATTCGAAGCATGAATGCTCTCTTCTGTTTCCCAAGTACAATCCCGATCATCAGTGCTCCATTGCACTTTGACTAGGTTGACAGATTTTCTTCGAAGTTACTTCGTACCTGTATCGATAATACAAAGTGGCTTCCTCTCGACAGTAAGGTTTGTCTCAACATCCAAACTCTCAAGAGCAGAAGGCTGAACAATCAAAGATGGATAATGAAGATACCGACGAAGATGCGAAACATGGAACCCATTATGCATTCCAGAAAGTTTCTCAGGAAATTCCAACCGATAAGATAAGGAACCAACTCTCTCTGAGATGCGAAAAGAACTAATAAACCTAGGAGCGAGCTTCCCTCTTCAACCAAACCGAATCACATTTATTAATGGAGAGACCTTAAGGAAAACATGATCACCAACAGAAAACTCCAAACTCCTCCTACGCCTGTCAGCATACTTCTTCTGTCTATCCTGAGTAATCCCCATCTTTCTCCTAATCTCCTCAACCTTCTCAGATGCTTCTAGAATTATATCCGGACCAAGAACCAAACGATTACCGGATTCAATCCAGCAAGATGGAGATTTGCAAGGTCGTCCATAAAGAGCAGCAAATGGAGCCATTTTGATACTAGCCTGAATTTTAAGAGATGGAATAAGATAAATAAATGTTTAAGACAACCTTAAACAGATATTTGAGATTATACATGATAACAATTGTTATAGGTGAATTCAACGAGATGGAGATGATCTTACCAAGATCCTCCATAATCAAGGACACAGGCACGAAGAAGAACTTATAAAATCTGATTTACCCTTTCCATTTGACCATCGGTCTGCGGATGGTAAGCAGTGCTTAGATTCAGACGAGTACCTAAAGATTCTTGAAAAGCTTTCCAAAACTGACTGGTAAAGATGAGGTATCTATCGCAAACAATGCTAACAGGAACACCATAAAGACGAACTATCTCTCTCATATAAATCTCAGCTAAACTAGAAGCAGAACGGTTAAACCTAACCGGAATGAAATGAGCTGACTTGGTCAATCTATCCACAACTACCCAAATACTTTCATTACCACTCCTAGTCCTTAGTAATCCATCAATAAAATCAATAGAAACTTGTTCCCATATCCAATTGGGAATCTCAAGAGGTTGCAATAATCCAACGGTCTTCTGATGATCAGCCTTAACCTGCTGACAAGTAGCACATCTACTAACAGAAAGGGAGATATCACGCTTCATACCACTCCACCAATACAATTTCTTCATATCATGGTACATCTTTGTCACACCTGGATGAATAGAAAGTCTGGACCGATGATTCTCCCGAAGTAACTCTTGTCTCAATCCATCGACGTTCGGAACACAAATCCTATTATTAATCCTTAAAATCCCTTTATCATCGATCTGAGCTCCACTTCCATCTAGGCTACTACCACCAACCCTGCTATGAACATTTTCCTTAATAAGCCTAATTATCCTATCCTCATCCTGCTTAGCAACAATACGATCCTTAAGAGGAGAAGAAACAACAAGCTGACATAACATCACCTTCTTCCTACTTAGAGCATCGGCTACAACATTAGCTTTCCCGGGGTATAGTTGATGTCGAGGTGTAACGACCTGCTATTTTAGACCATTCGCATCCGCACATGTCGTACTTGAATGATTCAAAATACCGAATTGTTAATTATATTTGGCAAAACTGAGCATATACAGTAAATAAATAATCACAGATCACAGACACGGAGTAATAAATGCAGCGGAAGCAAAAGATAGTAGTTCATGAAGCTACTATATACATATCAGAGTTAAATAAGGTACAATAGATGTCTCGAATACAATAATCAAATACAATATCAGAATACATCACTGGAATCAACTGAATATCTAAAAGCTGGATAGATAGCTGGATCTCCAAGCGAAGCTCCAACTCCAAAGGTGAGTCTCGAATACGGGTTCACTCAGTCTGACCCGAGCGTAAAGCAAAACATATATCAATGAATCCAACTCAAGTGAAATAGCAACTGAAATACAAGTAACTCAAAGGATGTTTGGAATAACCATCCTTTAAGGATCCGTTAAACTATCTACTATGTAGTAGTGTGCGGTAAATAGATAATGCCTATCAGTAATATAAAGTATCAAAATAGTGTTAAGGCGTTACCATTATTCCCCTTAACACATTTTTTTTATAAGCGTTATAGATTATACAGCACTGTAAACTCCACCGTAAACTAGTGGGCTATCAGGGAGTACTCCATAGGTATAACACAAAAAAAATCGTAGTGGTCGCGTATATAGGGATACAAGTATGACAAGGCATATGAGGCAATACCCAAGGTAGTGAAACTACCGTTTGCCTGATCCGGACTGGTGAGAACGCATTGCCGCAGCGATCGCAACACCGCGAAACAACACTCCCAAATCAAGGGTGCACCAATCGACAACAAGTAATGAGTAGTTTTCGAAGAAGTGTGTTCGCTTCAGGTAGCTAATCCCCATTTGGCCCGGCACGGCTCCTGTTTTAGTCATTTCCAATTTGACACAAGTGTCAAGGCTATCCATTATCATTCTCTTTCTTCAGTCATCATGTACATCATTCCAACCACTTCATTCTGGATCACACTCCGCGTATAGTTATTAAAGTGGTTTTCGGTTTAGACAGTGAGTATGTCCCTAACCGATTCCGGTCTTTTTAATAACTTTCGTGATTATTACACCGATTGGTCGTTTAATATATTTCAAAAGCAAATCAAATTCAATTTCAATTAAATTTGTAAATCAACATTTCATTTGTCTTTCTAAACTAATTTTCCATAGTTTACGTTCAAAATTTCCAACTTTCCGTTTCGAAATCTTATAATTCAATTTCAATTTTTATTTAACACAATTCAAATATTAATTCAAGTTCGTATATATAAGTCTCATTTCGAAATCATTTAAATTAATTTAATTTAACATTTAAATCAATTTAAATTCATTTATCGATTTCATTCAATATTCATTAAGTAAATTTGCTATTCAAAACAATTTCTATTAAATTTCCAATTCATTAAATCCATTATTTAAATTCAACTTCATTATATCAAAACTTACAAATAGAATTAAATTAAATTCATCAAATCAAATTCTTTAAATTTCAAGTCTTACATTAATTTCAATAAATCACATTTTATTTCTTGTTAAAGAAATTCAATTTCACTTATTTACTTACTTAATTAATTTTCCAAAACTTAATTAATAAAGAAATTCAATTTCAATTATTTACGAAATAAAAATTCACTTATTCGAAGGTTCAATTTCTCTTATCAAAGAATCAAATTTTTTTTAATTATCAAATAATCAAATCTTATTTAATTATTAAATATTTCAAAACTTAATTATTAAATAATTTCAAAGCTTAATAATTTCAAACTTAATTATAATTTCAAACTTAATTATTAAATCATTTCAAACTTAATTCAATGAAAAGTTCCAAATTTAATTGTCAAATAATTTATTTCAAAATAACGATCTTTCAACAACTACTATGTCAATATTTGTTTCATATTTTAAATATTAACATTTCCTTTCATTAAAAATTCAAATTCCAGCTTCATTTCAAAATCTTATCCTTTCAAATAAAAACTTTATTTTATTTTAAATCAAATTATTGACCAATCGAGTTTTATTTAATTCTCTATCCTAGGTCAAAGTTTAATTTGGGTATTTATCATTTCAACCCGATTCCAATTCAACTAAAAATCAAAGAATAACAAAGGGAACTTGCAGTGTGATAACTGGGATGGTGTCAAAGTAAATAAAAAAGCAATAACAATAATCAATATCAATCCAATAATCAATTCATATAATCCCGAAATAATTGTATTAATTCACATTGTTGTTTGTGTAAATTAATATAATTATTTCTAGAACCTACACTTTCATTTCATGTAGACTAAAGATTATTTATTACAGTTTTTCACTTGAAGTCTATTATTCAAATTATACTTCACCAATTATACATTCAATGGTTCAAGGTGTAGTTAATACTATTTCTACGCGTCGATTTATTTAGCATTTTAAGGGTCATATTATGCAAATGTCATTTAAATCAAATTTAACACATATATCAAATCTAACTATCCTACGTCAATTTCAATTTAAAATTATTTATCACTTACATCATTAACAATTTAACGTTCAATGTAAAAAACAAACAATCAATCAATTATCAACCAAACTGAATTATCATCGTTTAAATAACAGATAATGGTGTCAGATGTCACAGGTGAATTAATACAGGTAATAGCATATATAACAGTGTAATTAACTAACAACAGCATATTTCAATTGAAATCAAATTTAATAAATAAAAGAACATTAATCGTGAGTGATTGCTCACCTTTCGAGGCTATAGATTAGATATAGAAATGAGCTACTACCACCGACACGAATTCCAAAGCAAGGCCAGATGGACAAGATTCGACGAACGAAGCTGATAAATATGAATTGTCGAAATCAAATGAGAATTGGATCGATGATAATAATTGGGTATGAGTGAACATATATATATAACTATATATAGCTATACATATAAAGTCATAGTCCAAATTTATACACATAAAATATATAAATATTTCAAAATAAAATCATTGTTTAAATTTTTCCCATATCTATAAATTAACATATATATAATTATATTTTAAATAAACACAATGTATATTTATTAGAAATATAAAATACTTACATACATGTAGTATCTTTAGCATTATTGTTTAAAAGGAAATTTATATAGACTTGCCTATATGTTTATTTTTCTTTCCTTTTCTTTTTTATCAAAACAACAAAACATACTAACATTAAAACTTCTATATATATAATATATATACAGTCCCTGGTAAAACAAAACAAAATCAAGTATATATACAGGACAACAAACAATTCACTAACAAACTTTATTTTCCTCTACCTTATAAATTGAACATATAGAATAAAATATTGGCCGCCTACTTCAAATCTATAATTCGACAAGTATAAACGGCACGTGTACCAGTAAACAAATACAACATATTTATTTCTTTGAAATTCATATAGACTGTATGCTTATGCTCAGATAGGTTATAAAAAGTATATAACTTTAAACAGTTATTTAAAAGCCTATACAAGCTCTCAAATAAATATACATATACTTAGATTTGTTAACCACATTATTTGTTAATACTTAAATATATATATTCGACAGAAACAACTTAGTCAGCCACTTTTATAAAATATACGAACCATATTAAAACTATACCATAAATATACGAACTCAAATAATCTTTTCAATAGAGAAAAAAATTATTGCAAATATAATATTAAATTGTAAAACTTACATCATATATGTAAACAAATATATATCCAACTTTATAATCCTAACAGAACATAGTTATTATACCATACATACAAACTTATCTTATATATATAATATTATTGCTTACACGTAATACATGAAGAAGATGAGGAAGAAGGCTGCAGCTTTGAACGAAGAGAAGGTGGAGCTGATGATGTTCGACACTTGGAACCAAGGCCGGAGGTGTTTGGTCAATTTGAGATGGTGGTCTTCGGTAGAGTGAAGGGAAGGACGTGAGTGGGGAGGGCGGAAGGCGAGGTCGATGCGTTGGCGTGGGCTGAGCTTGGCCTTGTTCGGTTGTGGTGTAGGGAGGCCGGAAAAATGAAGGCGGAGGGGAGACATTTACGAGGCGGTTGATGATAACTTTGGTCATGGAAAATTAAAAATGCAAAGTGACAGAGAAGCAAATGGAGGAGGAGAGATATTAGCCTGGGAAAAATAAAAGAGTGCAACAGTTTACCATGCTATATTATTGTATTTTGTTTCAATTGAGTAAAAGAAAAGGAGAGATCCGAGCGAACAATGTACCGGCAAAAATGAGAAAAAGGTGAAAATAGAAAAAAGTCTCGAAAATTTGCATTCAAGAAAATTAATTGTTAATGTCCATTGGAATTTTACACGGTTGTTACCCAATAGGCAAAAGAATTCAAAACGTTCAAAACGGTACCGATACAAATGACTGTTTCGCAGTTTCCGCGGCGTACTGGACTTCAAAACACAGAAGTCGATATACCGCTGAGATCAGTACGACGAGACGATTAAAACGGTATACAGATATCAGTGGTACGATTGAATTATAAAAAATCGAATTTTTATACTAGCGGAAAATGCTGGAAAAACACAGAAAATAAGATCGACGGAGCTAAAGAAGTCCGAATTTGGAAAAACGAAAAATGACGTCTTCCTCAGAAGATGATTTAGAATTATTCTATGTAAAAATATTTAGGTTTCGAAAACATTTTATTTTCATTACATTTTAACTGATTTAAACCGAAATGACGTGACTGAAATTTACTTTCATATTTTCTGGCGAAACTTTACAATTTCCTATATTTAAATAGACGCATTTTAAATATCGAATTTTCGTTGTGAAATTTTATTGTTTATTTTTATTTAACGAAAATTTCATTTAACGCAAAACGCACGTTTCTTATGTTAAAATTATTATTTTGGTTTCTGTTATTGGTTACAACTATTTCATATAATTACATTACGTTTTAATATGTATTACATTATAAGTCTTATCGAAATTGGTATTGGATTTGTAACTTATATACAAAGAGATTTCCATTTAATAAATCGTAAAATTTTATTTCTATCGGATTTTTAATTTAAATTTTTTATTTAATTTAGTATTTTTAAAGAGTTAAAAATACGGGTCATTACAATCTCCCCTACTCAAAACTTTTCGTCCCCGAAAAGGAAAGATGTAACAACCCTGTATTTTACAATATTTTTTTTTATTGATTTCTAGATTTTAAAAGCTTTATTTATGAAAAGAATAAATTTTGTTATTGTAAATATAAAAACTTTGATTTTGTATGTGGATTAGAATTCCAAATATGACTAAATTTAATATTTCCAGAAAATGTGAATTTTGGTTAAAATAGTCAAACTTTGACTTTTAAACTTAAAAATTTAAAAGTTTGAAATTTTAAATTTTATCTTTTATTATAAAAATAGATTTAATAACTTGAATACTGTTTTTCGTTTCGTTGAAAATGGAGTTAAACTGCAAAAGTTATGAACATTTCAATTTTGAGTATAAACTGTTTATTTAACAATTTTGTCTATTTTAAAATTGTATAAATTACTTTTTCTTTGTTATATTTTATTTTAATATGTGTCAATATGTTTTTATGTATATTTTTGCCTTTTTATATTTTTAAAATGATAATAGAATTTTTCCAAAATTTACTGTATTTATTTTTCATTTTTTAAAGGCTGTTTTCCTATTTT
Source organism: Allium fistulosum (assembly GCA_030737815.1). Taxonomy (NCBI): domain Eukaryota; kingdom Viridiplantae; phylum Streptophyta; class Magnoliopsida; order Asparagales; family Amaryllidaceae; genus Allium; species Allium fistulosum. The sequence goes on along the minus strand of CM060907.1, from coordinate 870,547,556 downwards.
CTACTATTTTCTTCATTAAAAATTATATGTAAATTAAATTTTAAATATTTATTTTGTGAATATATTTTTATTTTATGTTATTATTTATGTTTAAAAATATATTACAAGCTCATATGAATTTTCTAAAATTATTTCATTCAATTTCAAAATTTTCTAGTCTAGTTCACTATTTTAACTATTTTCCAAAATTCTACTTTATATAATCAATAAATATTATATATATTTTTATATTTTATCAAATTTTAGAATTTTTAACTGGAATTAATGTTATTACCAGAAATATAAACTTATAAAATTGAATTAAAGAAATTTGAAAGGCCTTAAACTTTCTATCTTCCTAAGGCCCTTTTATTTTCTAACCCTTCTACTTTTAACCTAACTTTTCATTCAATTGGCCACATCTCCTCATTTCTTCAGCCGCCACTTTATTTTCCTCCCATTCACGAATTTTCAAAGCTCCTAAACCCAAAAAAAAATCATGGCCTCCATCTTGCAAAAAAATTTGGTAATCTCCCTCTTTTCTTTCTACTTTTTCTTACTTTTCTATGCAATTTTGCCTTGATCTCTTCACATGTTTGCTTGGCCTAGCCTCTACCACCTTCATCCCCATCATCACCTCCTCCATATACTACAGCAAACACTCCCTTCCCTCTGACCAAGACAAGCCATGACCTTCCACTTGAAGCCATCACCACAAAACTCCACAAAACATTGCCTAGACCACACATATCATCACCTACCCTCCATATCTTGCTTTGGCCACCCCTTAGCCACCACCACCACTTGCTACATGACCTTTGGCTGCTGCTACTCATCACCCAAACCTCTGTCCAGACCTGTACCAAATGATGGCCAAGCCATTTGACCCATAGACCGAGCCAAAAGTTGAACCAAACTCCACTATGTTGCCTAGTCTCTTGATATTCTTGTGTTGTAACTTCCTTCACATGTTCTAGCCTTTATGCCATGCATTCCTATGATCAAACCTGAGCCAAAGTCATGTCAAACCTGACCTAAATAAACCCCTAGGACATGCAAAGCATTGTAGAAAACAAGGCAAAAGATTTGACATTCAAATCTCTTTTCGTTTAAAAGTTATTCCATTTCAAGTGCGTTGAAATTGTGTTTGTTTTGATGTATGTTTTGGGTTGTAATACAAGAGTTGTAGCTTTGGATCTTGCTCTCCACTCAAGTCCGTAGTCTTGTCATCGTGCTTTTGTTTCCATTGTGTCATTGGTTTTGATATCTCCAGCAAAAACAGGTGAGTTATTCTCACCAGACAATATGTACCTATATAACTAGTAAATTGACACCCTGCGAATCTGTAGAAATATATTATCATGTTATATATGCTTATATTATTATCATACGATGCTCACACCTGTTATTGCACCTGTTATATCATATGTTACTGTTATTTAATGTTATTCTGTTATTTATATATGTTATCACCATTGCAAGTTCCCTGTAGACTAGAATCACTATGGGTTGAAATGATACATACCCGAACGGACTTTAGAATAGGGAAAAATCATTATGGGCTGAAATGATAGGCCTGAACGATTTTTATTTCAATTATTTTAACTTGGGATTGCGGGTTTGAAATGATAGAACCCGGATTTTTCTTTTTAACTGCGGATTGAAATGATACATATCCGTATCACTTGACCTAAGTTAGAAAATTATATACAGGCCCGTGGTTATTTTATAAAGTGTTTTGGATATTTTTAAGTATTTTAAAAATTTTAAATTTATGAAATTTGATTTAAATAGATTTTGAAATGTTTTAAAATAAAGAAATTATGATTTTTTCTATGTGTTAAAAATGTAATTAATGAATGGTTTAACTGGATTTTTGAAATATAACTTAAGTTGGAAATTTGGAATTTTGGTTAAAAATAATATTTAAGCTATATAAATAAAAATAAAAATTTAATTATATTTGTAAAATGGTAAATATGATAATTTGATTAAATTTGAATTTAAGTGATTTATTAAAGTATTATTGATTTTTCTATGAATTTAAGTGGTAAAATAAATGAATGTTTAAAAGTGATCTTTTAAAATATAACTTGACTTGGAAATGTGAAATTTGGTTTTAATTAAAGGTTTAAGTTAATTAAATAAAATTGGAAATTTAGTTAAATTTGTGAAATGGTAATTTAAAATTTGAAGTGTTATGTTATTTGTTGAAATGTGAAGAATTGGAAACTTTTACACTTAAATTTATTAAGTAAATTGTTGAAAATTGGATTTAATTATAAGAAATTTATTGTGAAAAAGATACATGTTAAATGATATGTAAATGAACATTTTAAATGTTAAAATATGATTTTTAAAATGTTTAGGTGTTTTAAATTGAAGTTATTTAATTGCTGGAAATACACTAACACCTGAAATCTACTTTTAATAGCATTCAGAAATGCTATAGATTCTGTTTTGAACTAAAATTGTGTAAAAAGAGCTATTACAGCATTTCTGAAATGCTGTAGTTGCTGTAATTGAACTTATAGGCTAATATTGAACTCAGGCCTATTATAGCATTCTCTGGAAATGCTATAATGGTCTGCAGTCTTTGCTGAAACCAAATTTAACCCTTGTTTTGAAATCTGAACTACCACAGCACTTCTGAAATGCTGTCTTTTCTGTTTTTGAACTATAATTCAACTAAAACTGAGTTTTAACAGCAGTTTTAAGTGCTGTCTTTGCTGAATTAAAAATGTTTTCAAATATAACTTATAGCAGTTATTTTTAAATGCTGTGAAATGCTGAAATTTTAATAATTAGGGATTTTGACTTAGTAAACGAACTCAGAATGGTTTGAAACTTTGGAAATTGAATACTTGATTTGAAAATATAATAATTACACTTTTAAAAGGTTTAAATGAATTATTTTGATTGGAATATAAACTATTTAAAGGTGATTTGAAATGATAGTAAATGAACGATATCATTGAATTTAAAAGGTATTTAAAGTTGAATATTTGGATTTGAACTGATAGGATATTTTATTTTATTGAAATGATTTGAAATGAGGTTTTGTAAGGATATGATATTTTATTTTATTAAAATGATTTGAAATGAAGTTTTGTAAGGATATGATATTTTATTAAAATGATTTGAAATGAAGTTTTGAAATGATATGAAAATTTAAATATATGGAAATGGTTTAGAATTGATTTAATCTTTATTTTGATAAAGATATGGTTTGAAATGATAATTTATTTTGAAGTAAAGTATTGTTTTTTTGAAAGTTATAACCACGGGTTATAATAACGATTGGTTGGCAAAGAGACCGGGATCGGATATGGACATACTCTCTGTCGATACCGAAAACCACTTTGACAACCGTGTACGCGGTGGAGATTCCAGAATGAAGTAGGATGGTGGCGACGTTCTTAAGGTATGTTATGTGGACCCAACTCCCGTGAGTTGGCATAAGGTGGCTAAAACAGGAGCGATCTCGGACCAGTGAGGTAGAACCTCTTCTCGGACACATTTCTTCGATATTATACTATTACTTGTGATTGATTAGATGGCCATCCTCCGATTTGGGAGTGTTGTTCGAGGTGGACGATAGTGGCTGCTATGCGCTCCATCAGTCCGTGTGCGTAATTGGTATATCTACCCTGGCATTGCCTAGTTGTGCCGTGTCACCTACCATATCGAGCTTTACTACGATTATGATTTTAAGATCCGACCGTGTTAAGGTTCTCCATCCCCTTAACGCTATTTTCTATATGATTATACTTTACTTATTAGATATTATTATAATAGCGAATATTACTACATAGTAGATATTTTAGCGGATCCTTAGAGGATGGGCGGTCCTAAGCATCTTCTAAGTTACTTGTACCTTTATTGCAGTTCACTTGAGTTGGTTTACATTATATAAGTATATATCATCCTGACTCGAGTGTTTTGTGTTTTTCTTTACGCTCGGGTCAGCCTGAGTATTCACAGATTTGGATTTCCACCTTCTTGAGATTTGAATCGCTGGAGGTTATCTGCTAGTCTTGTTCTATCAACTTCGGTTCCGTTGTTCTATTCAGCCTGTACTTGGTTATTGTATTGAGACTTCTGCTGTACTTTATTTCTTATGTTGTATCTTATGTAACTCTGATATATTTTCATAGTAGCTTCATGAACTACTATTTCTTTTACTTCCGCTGCATTATTTTACTCTGTGTTTGTGATCTGTGATTATATTTATTTACTGTATATTCTGAGATTTGCCAAATTTTATTTACAATGCGGTATTTTGAGCAATTCAATTCCGACATGAGTGTCTACCTATACACTTATAATGGATGCGAATGGTTGAAAATATCGGGTCGTTACAGTTGGTATCAGAGCTTTGGCTTTGAGGCAAAACTCAGCATATGGAGTAGATTTATTTACAGAATCACTTTCGTTCGAGTTTGAATCTTTTCCTCTTGTTTCGAACTTCCTTTGAATTTTTGGAACGTTCCCTGCGGTTCCAAAATTCATTCTTGTCCCTCACTATTCATCTTCTTTTGATTTTGGAGTATCACATAACTCCACTTCGAATGATCTTTATAGTGAATTGGCTGTCTCGCCAATATTCTAATTTTCTGGTAAAAGAGGAAACTCCTTTACAAATTGGCATCGATTCACCAGAGATTTATATCTATCCTTGGTTTAGATGCTAATATCTTTTGTTATTCCAAACTCTATCTTTTGAGATCAGACGTAGATTTACCCCAGAAAAAAAATACACATTTGATCTTATTCATTAAGTCACAATTGACCCGGTTAAGGTTGCCCGCGATTTATCTAAGCTTATCCATCTTCATATGTTGATAATTAATCATCTTGTTTTGTTTCCGAGATATCTCCAAACATTTTGAATTGTACTTGTAAATCTATGTTTTGTTTTATATAGTGTGTCGTTTGAATTGTTGATGTTGATTTGGGCTTCCGATCGATTCGTCTGATCAACGCTATCGATAGGATTTCTAAAACACTTTGATAGAACAAACTGACACAATATTATTAAAAAAAATTGTTTAATGAAATAAATTTTGATATAAGTAAATATTATGGAACTTAATAAATTGATTTAAATTGATTATTTGAAATGATAATACTTGATTTATCATTCTATAAATGAATTTATAAATAGATGTTTATAAATTTATTTTGGAAACTGAATTGAATTTAAATCAAGAATTTGAGAATTTAATTTCTGATGGTTTCAAACCTTGTGTTTAAAGTTTTAAAAGGATATATTATTTAAAGTATTTTTGAATAAAAATTTGTCTCTGAAGTATTTTAAAGTTTAAAAATTAAGTGCTCTTCTCTTTGTCGCTGGGAAATAATTTCGGTGATGACTGCAGCATCATCGACGTTCATTTTCGAGTTTCGAAGTGAAGAGACCGTTCTGTAGTCTTGCTACAGCTTTGTTTTGAAAAACCTAATTGATTTGAATTTCTAAAATATGACTGGATTATAATATATATAGATATATGATTTAAAATTTGATTTGACATATTATGTATGTATAATTACTTATCGCTAAACGGTTTGAAAGGAATCGGAAGTTTAATTCTTAAATTTTATTTTGAAGAATAATTTCAGTTATAAGAAGAAAATCAAATTTTTTTTTGAATAAATGATTCAAACTTGAGATGATTGAATTGGAAAGTTTTACTTGTATAACATACAATTTCATTCCAATATAACTTACCAAAATTACACAGAAGTTGAATATGAAATTGGATAATATACAATATAGAAAGGATTTTTATAAATAAAATTTGAGTGGTTATAATAAATGTTATACACTTAAATTTTAGTTATAAAAGATTAACAGAGGTAAATAGTGAAAAAGGGATTTAAAGAGATTTTATTTAAATAACTTAATAATCAAATTTGATTTAATATGGAACCTTAAGTCTAACCTAGGAATTTTAATAAAAGTCATTTCCTGAAATGAATATGTTGTATTATAAATAATGTATCTTTGAATAGATAAAATAAAATACATTTGAATTGAACATTTTGTAATAAAGTTTATTTAACTTGAAATCATAGTTTAATTGATGTCTAAATGAATAAATGTGTAAAGAAATTTGATTGTTATATTTGCTATGATAAATATTTTATTTATAAAATTGATATGTCTTGGAAAATGAATAATTATGATTTAAATAGTTAAAATGTATTTTTACATCACTAAAACTTGATAATTGAGAATTTGGTTTTCAAATGGAAATTTTAAGTGTAACTTATTAAAGGAATATCTATTTATGAAATGGGTATTTTAAATAAAGTGTTAGGTTATGTGTTAAATTAAGAGTTAAGTAAAATAGTGAACTTTTGACTTAATAAACGAAGTATAGTTTAAAGCGGATACTCCATTCATAAAAGTTTGTTTTAAATAAGTCATAAGTTAAATGATATCCAAATGAATATTTCTGATATTAAACTGATTTGAAATACTAATATATCTACCGTAGCATTTTATAAGTGCTGCTATTTTGAAAAGACAATGTTTTGGAAATTTTTATAATTGAATGAACTTAGAAATGTTACAACTTTAAAATGAATATTATTTGACCTTGAATTAAAATGGTTTAAATGAAGATTTTTTTTTTAAAAGGAGTTTTGATTTTTCTAAGTGTTATGTTTTTTTTAAGAATAACATTTCCAATGTGTTATGATTTTAGTAGTATGATTTCCAAATGATAAACACCTCTAAATTGTTATGATTTCAAAGTATTATGATTTCAAAGCATTATGGTTTCAAATTATTATCTTATTTTGTTTTTCAAACCATCTTTTGGTTGTCCTTATTTTCCCTCGTCTTGCTACAGACTGGTATAAGCATCTTTCTATAATCTTTCTGTTTAGAAATCTTTCTGTAATCTTTGATAATCTTTGTTATTCATCTGGATCTGAACACTGTTTTTCCATTCATAGACCGTCGGTCAAGTGAAAAGGGAGATTCAGACTCTAGAGGATCTTTTTCGTGCTTGTATTCTTGATTTGATCACCTCCATCTTGTTAAACTTACCTATAACAATAGTTATCAGGTGTAATTCCAATTTTCTATCTCTTAATTCTATTCATTCTATCTTTTTCTGTGCTTTCCCGTACCTCGTTCCTTTTCGGGGACGAAAAGTTTTGAGTGGGGGAGAGTGTAACAACCCTGTATTTTACAATTTTATTTTTTATTTCTAGATTTTAAAAGCTTTATTTATGAAAAGAATAAATTTTGTTATTCTAAATATAAAAACTTTGATTTTGTATGTGGATTAGAATTCCAAATATGACTAAGTTTAATATTTCCAGAAAATGTGAATTTTGGTTAAAATAGTCAAACTTTGACTTTTAAACTTAAAAATTTAAAAGTTTGAAATTTTAAATTTTATCTTTTATTATAAAAATAGATTTAATAACTTGAATACTGCTTTTCGTTTCATTGAAAACGGAGTTAAACTGCAAAAGTTATGTACATTTCAATTTTGAGTATAAACTGTTTATTTAACAATTTTGTCTATTTTAAAATTGTATAAATTACTTTTTCTTTGTTATATTTTATTTTAATATGTGTTAATATGTTTTTATGTATATTTTTGCATTTTTATATTTTTAAAATGATAATAGAATTTTTCCAAAATTTACTGTATTTATTTTTCATTTTTTAAAGGCTGTTTTCCTATTTTCTGCTATTTTCTTCATTAAAAATTATATGTAAATTAAATTTTAAATATTTATTTTGTGAATATATTTTTATTTTATGTTATTATTTATGTTTAAAAATATATTACAAGCTCATATGAATTTTATAAAATTATTTCATTCAATTTCAAAATTTTCTAGTCTAGTTCACTGTTTTAACTATTTTCCTAAATTCTACTTTATATAATCAATAAATATTATATATATTTTTATATTTTATCAAATTTTCGAATTTTTAACTGGAATTAATTTTATTACCAGAAATATAAACATATAAAAATGAATTAAAGAAATTTGAAAGGCCTTAAACTTTCTATCTTCCTAAGGTCCTTTTATTTTCTAACCCTTCTACTTTTAACCTAACTTTTCATTCAATTGGCCACATCTCCTCATTTCTTCAGCCGCCACTTTATTTTCCACTCATTCACGAATTTTCAAAGCTCCTAAACCCTAAAAAAAATCATGGCCTCCATCTTGGAAAAAAATTTGGTAATCTCCCTCTTTTCTTTCTACTTTTTCTTACTTTTCTATGCAATTTTGCCTTGATCTCTTCACATGTTTGCTTGGCCTAGCCTCTACCACCTTCATCCCCATCATCACCTCCTCCATATACTACAGCAAACACTCCCTTCCCTCTGACGAAGACAAGCCATGACCTTCCACTTGAAGCCATCACCACAAAACTCCAGAAAACATTGCCTAGACCACACATATCATCACCTACCCTCCATATCTTGCTTTGGCCACCCCTTAGCGACCACCACCACTTGCTACATGACCTTTGGCTGCTGCTACTCATCACCCAAACCTCTGTCCAGACCTGTACCAAATGATGGCCAAGCCATTTGACCCATAGACCGAGCCAAAAGTTGAACCAAACTCCACTATGTTGCCTAGTCTCTTGATATTCTTGTGTTGTAACTTCCTTCACATGTTCTAGCCTTTATGCCATGCATTCCTATGATCAAACCTGAGCCAAAGTCATGTCAAACCTGACCTAAATAAACCCCTAGGCCATGCAAAGCATTGTAGAAAACAAGACAAAAGATTTGACATTCAAATCTCTTTTCGTTTAAAAGTTATTCCATTTCAAGTGCGTTGAAATTGTGTTTGTTTTGATGTATGTTTTGGGTTGTAATACAAGAGTTGTAGCTTTGGATCTTGCTCTCCACTCAAGTCCGTAGTCTTGTCATCGTGCTTTTGTTTCCATTGTGTCATTGGTTTTGATATCTCCAACACAAACAGGTGAGTTATTCTCACCAGACAATATGTACCTATATAACTAGTAAATTGACACCCTGCGAATCTGTAGAAATATATTATCATGTTATATATGCTTATATTATTATCATATGATGTTCACACCTGTTATTGCACCTGTTATATCATATGTTACTGTTATTTAATGTTATTCTGTTATTTATATATGTTATCACCATTGCAAGTTCCCTGTAGACTAGAATCACTATGGGTTGAAATGATACATACCCGAACGGACTTTAGAATAGGGAAAAATCGTTATGGGCTGAAATGATAGGCCTGAACGATTTTTATTTAAATTATTTTAACTTGGGATTACGGGTTTGAAATGATAGAACCCGGATTTTTCTTTTTAACTGCGGATTGAAATGATACATATCCGTATCACTTGACCTAAGTTAGAAAATTATATACAGGCCCGTGGTTATTTTATAAAGTGTTTTGGATATTTTTAAGTATTTTAAAAATTTTAAATTTATGAAATTTGATTTAAATAGATTTTGAAATGTTTTAAAATAAAGAAATTATGATTTTTTCTATGTGTTAAAAATGTAATTAATGAATGGTTTAACTGGATTTTTGAAATATAACTTAAGTTGGAAATTTGGAATTTTGGTTAAAAATGATATTTAAGCTATATAAATAAAAATAAAAATTTAATTATATTTGTAAAATGGTAAATATGATAATTTGATTAAATTTGAATTTAAGTGATTTATTAAAGTATTATTGATTTTTCTATGAATTTAAGTGGTAAAATAAATGAATGTTTAAAAGTGATCTTTTAAAATATAACTTGACTTGGAAATGTGAAATTTGGTTTTAATTAAAGGTTTAAGTTAATTAAATAAAATTGGAAATTTAGTTAAATTTGTGAAATGGTAATTTAAAATTTGAAGTGTTAAGTTATTTGTTGAAATGTGAAGAATTGGAAACTTTTACACTTAAATTTATTAAGTAAATTGTTGAAAATTGGATTTAATTATAAGAAATTTATTGTGAAAAAGATACATGTTAAATGATATGTAAATGAACATTTTAAATGTTAAAATATGATTTTTAAAATGTTTAGGTGTTTTAAATTGAAGTTATTTAATTGCTGGAAATACACTAACACTTGAAATCTACTTTTAATAGCATTCAGAAATGCTATAGATTCTGTTTTGAACTAAAATTGTGTAAAAAGAGCTATTACAGCATTTCTGAAATGCTGTAGTTGCTGTAATTAAACTTATAGGCTAATATTGAACTCAGGCCTATTATAGCATTCTCTGGAAATGCTATAATGGTCTGCAGTCTTTGCTGAAACCAAATTTAACCCTTGTTTTGAAATCTGAACTACCACAGCACTTCTGAAATGCTGTCTTTTCTGTTTTTGAACTATAATTCAACTAAAACTGAGTTTTAACAGCAGTTTTAAGTGTTGTCTTTGCTGAATTAAAAATGTTTTCAAATATAACTTATAGCAGTTATTTTTAAATGCTGTGAAATGCTGAAATTTTAATAATTAGGGTTTTTGACTTAGTAAACGAACTCAGAATGGTTTGAAACTTTGGAAATTGAATACTTGATTTGAAATATAATAATTACACTTTTAAAAGGTTTAAATGAATTATTTTGATTGGAATATAAACTATTTAAAGGTGATTTGAAATGATAGTAAATGAACGATATCATTGAATTTAAAAGGTATTTAAAGTTGAATATTTGGATTTGAACTGATAGGATATTTTATTTTATTAAAATGATTTGAAATGAAGTTTTGTAAGGATATGATATTTTATTTTATTAAAATGATTTGAAATGAAGTTTTGTAAGGATATGATATTTTATTAAAATGATTTGAAATGAAGTTTTGAAATGATATGAAAATTTAAATATATGGAAATGGTTTAGAATTGATTTAATCTTTATTTTGATAAAGATATGGTTTGAAATGATAATTTATTTTGAAGTAAAGTATTGTTTTTTTGAAAGTTATAACCACGGGTTATAATAACGATTGGTTGGCAAAGAGACCAGGATCGGATATGGATATACTCTCTGTCGATACCGAAAACCACTTTGACAACCGTGTACGCGGTGGAGATTCCAGAATGAAGTAGGATGGTGGCGACGTTCTTAAGGTATGTTACGTGGACCCAACTCCCGTGAGTTGGCATAAGGTGGCTAAAACAGGAGCGATCTCGGACCAGTGAGGTAGCACCTCTTCTCGGACACATTTCTTCGATATTATACTATTACTTGTGATTGATTAGATGGCCATCCTCCGATTTGGGAGTGTTGTTCGAGGTGGACGATAGTGGCTGCTATGCGCTCCATCAGTCCGTGTGCGTAATTGGTATATCTACCCTGGCATTGCCTAGTTGTGCCGTGTCACCTACCATATCGAGCTTTACTACGATTATGATTTTAAGATCCGACCGTGTTAAGGTTCTCCATCCCCTTAACGCTATTTTCTATATGATTATACTTTACTTATTAGACATTATTATAATAGCGAATATTACTACATAGTAGATATTTTAACGGATCCTTAGAGGATGGGCGGTCCTAAGCATCTTCTAAGTTACTTGTACCTTTATTACAGTTCACTTGAGTTGGTTTACATTATATAAGTATATATCGTCCTGACTCGAGTGTTTTGTGTTTTGCTTTACGCTCGGGTCAGCCTGAGTATTCACAGATTTGGATTTCCACCTTCTGGAGATTTGAATCGCTGGAGATTATCTGCTAGTCTTGTTCTATCAACTTCGGTTCCGTTGTTCTATTAAGCCTGTACTTGGTTATTGTATTGAGACTTCTGCTGTACTTTATTTCTTATGTTGTATCTTATGTAACTCTGATATATTTTCATAGTAGCTTCATGAACTACTATTTCTTTTACTTCCGCTGCATTATTTTACTCTGTGTTTGTGATCTGTGATTATATTTATTTACTGTATATTCTGAGATTTGCCAAATTTTATTTACAACGCGGTATTTTGAGCAATTCAATTCCGGCATGAGTGTCTACCTATACACTTATAATGGATGCGAATGGTTGAAAATATCAGGTCGTTACAAAAGAGGAAGGAGAATAGAAACAACCAGAAGTAAATAGACTTAAAACAAAATAAAACAATTAGTTCAAACCATATAAATTCCAATTTAAATAAACTTATATTTAACAACTTGTCTTTAAATTCAAAGTTTCCATTAAATTTATTTCACATTTATTTATGTTAGGTACAGAAGGTTTCTTTCAAAATGAAATTCAATTTAAATTCACTTAATTCAAGATACCACATTAAGTTGATTTTATTTCAATTTTCAAAACGACATTTTATTTTATTAATCACATCTATTATCCAATTAACTTATTATTCGATTTATCTCCATAAAAAAAATTTGTGTATAACATTTATTATACGCACTCACATTTTATTTATAAAGACAATTTATTGTATATTATCCAATTTTCTTAAATTAATAATTTCAAAAGTCCTAAATTTGAATAGTCATTTATTATAATCATACTTTATTCGACAAATTTAATTCTTCTTTATTCCAAATTATTATTAAATTTATTCTACTTAATATATCCTATCACATATATATTAAGTATATTTACATTTATTATAACTACTCAAATTTATTTCAAATTTCCTTTGATATCATTTATATTGTATAATATTCAATTACATAATTAACTTTTGAAAATTTAGGTAAGTTATATATATAATGCAATTGTGTATTAACCGAATGAAATTTTACAATTTGCTTATTTCAAGTTGAGTATTTAGTCAAAACTTTTGGCTTCATTGAAGATCGTCCTTAAATCAAAATTTTAAGAATTAATTTTCAATTAACTTCAAACCATTTTATAAATGAAATAGATATATCAGATTTAAAATCTTCAATATATATTATAAATCAAGTCATGCTTAGAATTTCAAATCAATTTATTTTTCAAAACAAACCGTATCAAAACTATAGAATAGTCTCTCCTCTTCGAAACTCGAAAATGAATGTTGATGATGCGGCCGTCATCACCGAAATTATTTTCCAGCGATAAAGAGAAGAGCACTGATTTAGACTTTAAATTCTTTGGAATGATTCTTTTTGAAGATATTTAAATACTATATACTTTAAAACTTTCAAATCAAAGTTTGAATCCACCGAATATTAAATTCTCAAATTTAGTTTAAATCCATTTAAATTTAAAATCAATTTTAATCCATTCTTATAAATTCATTTATTTATATTATCCAATAGTCAATGGTTTATGAAATAATAAATGAAAATTAAATATTATCATTTCGGACAACAACTCATTAACAATTTAATTTCAGAAAAATTTATACTTGTATATATAATATAATCATTCAAAAATTTATTTTGTTTACCAAATTTGAAAACGATATTGTGTCGGTTTGCTCTGTTAAAGTGTTTTGGAAATCCTATCGATAGCGTTGATCAGACGAATCGATCGAAAAATCAACATCAACAACTCAAACAACACAATATATTTTTAAAACATTTTAAATATAATTTTACAAATACAATTCCTCGCTCGACGATACAAGAATAGATTTCAAAACATGTATAGCGATTCAAATTTGATGGAAATCAAATCAAAGAGAATTTTGATTCGAAAATAAGTTTGAAACAGAAGATAAGATAATTTAATTACCACAACCGGGAGATGGATGAGTTTATTTAATTCACGGGCAACCTTAATCGTGTCGTCCGTAACTTCAAGAATAAGATCGATGCTGAATTCCGAGGTAAATCAACACTCGATCTCAAGAGATGGAATTCAGGTATAGGAGGGAATAGATAGCATCGTAAACCGAGGATACAGAAATCTCCGGTAAATCGATGCCTAATATAAAGGAGTTTTGCTCCTTTACGAATCATTCGAAGATTGGAGAGACCGCCGATCTTATTATAGATATCATTCAAAATGGAGTTATGGGGTGCTTCAGAATTGAAAGAAGACGAATAGTGAAGGACACGAATGAATTTCGAAACCGAGGGAAACGTTCCAAAATTCAAAGGAATTGAGTCAAAGGAAGAGATTGAAACTCGAATGAGAGTGATTCTGTAAATACATTTACCCTATATGCTAAGTTTTGCCTAGAGCTACCAAAGCTCTGATACCAACTATAACGACCTGCTATTTTGGACCATTCGCATCCGCACATGTTGAACTTGAATGATTCAAAATACCGAATTGTTAATTATATTTGGCAAAACCGAGCATATACAGTAAATAAATAATCACAGATCACAAACACAGAGTAATAAATGCAGCGGAAGAAAAAGATAGTAGTTCATGAAGCTACTATATACATATCAGAGTTAAATAAGGTACAACAGATGTCTCGAATACAATAATCAAATACAATATCAGAATACATCACTGGAATCAACTGAATATCTAAAAGCTGGATAGATAGCTGGATCTCCAAGCGAAGCTCCAACTCCAAAGGTGAGTCTCAAATACTGGTTCACTCAGTCTGACCTGAGCGTAAAGCAAAACATAAAATACTCGAGTCAGGATTAACATTCTTATATCAATAAATCCAACTCAAGTGAAATAGCAACTGAAATACAAGTAACTCAAAGGATGTTTGGAATAACCATCCTTTAAGGATCCGTTAAACTATCTACTATGTAGTAGTGTACGGTAAATAGATAATGCCTATCAGTAATATAAAGTATCAAAATAGTGTTAAGGCATTACCATTAATCCCCTTAACACATTTTTTTATTATAAGCGTTATAGACTATACAGCACTGTAAACTCCACCGTAAACTAGTGGGCTATCAGGGAGTACTCCATAGGTATAACACAAAACAAATCGTAATGGTCGCGTATATAGGGATACAAGTATGACAAGGCACATGAGGCAATACCCAAGGTAGTGAAACTACCGTTTGCCTGATCCGGACTGGTGAGAACGCATCGCCGCAGCGATCGCAACACCGTGAAACAACACTCCCAAATCAAGGGTGAACCAATCGACAACAAGTAATGAGTAGTTTTCGAAGAAGTGTGTTCGCTCAAGGTAGCTAATCCCCATTTGGCCCGGCACGGCTCCTGTTTTAGTCATTTCCAATTTGACACAAGTGTCAAGGCTATCCATTATCGTTCTCTTTCTTCAGTCATCACGTACATCATTCCAACCACTTCATTCTGGATCACACTCCGCGTATAGTTATTAAAGTGGTTTTCGGTTTAGACAGTGAGTATGTCCCTAACCGATTCCGGTCTCTTTAATAACTTTCGTGATTATTACACCGATTGGTCGTTTAATATATTTCAAAAGCAAATCAAATTCAATTTCAATTAAATTTGTAAATCAACATTTCATTTGTCTTTCTAAACCAATTTTCCATAGTTTACGTTCAAAATTTCCAACTTTCCGTTTCGAAATCTTATAATTCAATTTCACTTTTTATTTAACACAATTCAAATATTAATTCAAGTTCGTATATATAAGTCTCATTCCGAAATCATTTAAATTAATTTAATTTAACATTTAAATCAATTTAAATTCATTTATCGATTTCATTCAATATTCATTAAGTAAATTTGCCATTCAAAACAATTTCTATTAAATTTCCAATTCATTAAATCCATTATTTAAATTCAACTTCATTATATCAAAACTTACAAATTGAATTAAACTAAATTCATCAAATCAAATTCTTTTATAACGACCCACTATTTTGGACCATTCAAATCGACAATAATCCACACATGTCTGGCTTGAATAATTCAAAATAACAGATTGTAAATAAATTTAGAGCAAATGAAATCAAATACACAGAATCACAAACACAGAACATATCAGAATAACTCGCAGCGGAATATAAAAACCATAGTAGTTCATGAAGCTACTATAACAAACTCTCAAAACATAATACATAATATCTGCTTGAAAACATATACAATAGACATCTCAAATAAATAGAAGTTTATGAATACCAGAACTGAAATAGAACAACTGAACTGAAAGGAACAGATAACTAGACAAGCAGAATCTCCAACGATTCCTAGCTCCAGAAAGAAATCCAAAGCTAAGCTGTAAATACTCAAGCTGACCCGAGCGTAAAGTAAAACACAAAACACTCGAGTCAGGACAATATATACTTATATAATGTAAATCAACTTAAGTGAACTATAGTAGAAATGCACAATAACTCAAAGGATGCTTGGGATCGCCCATCTTTTAAGGATCAGTTACACTATAAATTAAATACATCCCATGGTTAAAATTTCAGAATGGTATTTTATACTTCGAAATCAAATATCATTTCAAAATTCAATATCCTTCAAAAATCCATTTCAAAATATCAAAATATCATATTTCAAAATAGTTTATATTTCGAAACAAATTACTTTATTTTAAATCATAAAAATGAAGTTATTGTATTTAATAATTAAATTATCAAATTTCCAAAATTTTAATCTTTCAAAGTTCATTCGTTCACTTAAATTAATTAAAACAATGAAGATTCAACTTTCGCAACATTTAGAAAATGCTACGGAAAGTCACATTTAAAACAGTTCAATTTAACAAAAGACAGCATTTAAAATGCTGTAATATGGTTACATTAGTTTCAAATAAACTTAGTTAAATTCAACCATTATAACATTTACAAAAGTGCTATAATAGCCTTTAATTAAATTTAGCCATTTGGTTCATTATTATCAACTACAGCATTTACAAATGTTGTATTATCATTTACATTAGAATTAATAGCATTTCAGAAATGCAGTTAATTAACTTCAAATATTCAGTATAATTTCACAAACAATTATATTTTTATATAAATCATTTTTAACTTATAAAATCATATAATTTCACTTTTAAAACAATCATTCAAATACCCTTATATTCATGATTTTATAAAGTTAAACCCCCATTCAAAAATAAAAATTTAATAATAATTCACTTATTAAATTCCAATATTAAATTATACATTCATTAAATTAAATTAACTTAATACTTAAGTTTAAATTTTCAAATATAACTTAATTCCATTTTTATTTACTTAACTTAAAATTCACTTTTAAGCCAAATTCACAAATATCCAATTTTAGTTATATTTCAAAATTTCAACTTAAGTGTTAAGTTAATTTAATTTAATGAATTTATAATTTAATATTGGAATTTAATAAGTGAATTATTGTTAAATTTTGATTTTTGAATGGGGGTTTAACTTTATAAAATCATGAATATAAGGGTATTTGAATGATTGTTTTAAAAGTGAAATTATATGATTTTATAAGTTAAAAATGATTTATATAAAAATATAATTGTTTGTGAAATTATACTGAATATTTGAAGTTAATTAACTGCATTTCTGAAATGCTATTAATTCTAATGTAAATGATAATACAACATTTGTAAATGCTGTAGTTGATAATAATGAACCAAATGGCTAAATTTAATTAAAGGCTATTATAGCATTTTTGTAAATGTTATAATGGTTGAATTTAACTAAGTTTATTTGAAACTAATGTAACCATATTACAGCATTTTAAATGCTGTCTTTTGTTAAATTGAACTGTTTTAAATGTGACTTTCCGTAGCATTTTCTAAATGTTGCGAAAGTTGAATCTTCATTGTTTTAATTAATTTAAGTGAACGAATGAACTTTGAAAGATTAAAATTTTGGAAATTTGATAATTTAATTATTAAATACAATAACTTCATTTTTATGATTTAAAATAAAGTAATTTGTTTCGAAATATAAACTATTTTGAAATATGATATTTTGATATTTTGAAATGGATTTTTGAAGGATATTGAATTTTGAAATGATATTTGATTTCGAAGTATAAAATACCATTCTGAAATTTTAACCATGGGATGTATTTAATTTATAGTGTAACTGATCCTTAAAAGATGGGCGATCCCAAGCATCCTTTGAGTTATTGTGCATTTCTACTATAGTTCACTTAAGTTGGTTTACATTATATAAGTATATATTGTCCTGACTCGAGTGTTTTGTGTTTTACTTTACGCTCGGGTCAGCCTGAGTATTTACAGCTTAGCTTTGGATTTCTTTCTGGAGCTAGGAATCGTTGGAGATTCTGCTTGTCTAGTTATTTGTTCCTTTCAGTTTAGTTGTTCTATTTCAGTTCTGGTATTCATAAACTTCTATTTATTTGAGATGTCTATTGTATATGTTTTCAAGCAGATATTATGTATTATGTTTTGAGAGTTTGTTATAGTAGCTTCATGAACTACTATGGTTTTATATTCCACTGCGAATTATTCTGATATGTTCTGTGTCTGTGATTCTGTGTATTTGATTTGATTTGCTCCAAATTTATTTACAATCTGTTATTTTGAATTATTCAAGCCAGACATGTGTGGATTATTGTCAATTTGAATGGTCCAAAATAGTGGGTCGTTACAGTTGGTATCAGAGCTTTGGTTTTAGGCAAACCTTAGCCTGCGGAGCAAAAACTCATTAGAGATAGGGTAGAAATACCCTAGAATGAGTGAAATCAATGTCCGAATTATTTCTTTGTGAGAGAACGTATTTTCGAAGTATAAAATGATTTTCAAATGATTTCCAAAGAATTTTCAAAGATTATTTTAATATAAATTTTCTTGCTTTGAAAGTAAAATTTTCTAAACTTCATTCTTTCCGTATCCACCTTGTTAGTAATTTCTTTGATTAGGATCCTCTAAAATTTTGAACTTCTCTCTTGATTGATCTAGATCCATTGTTGATAGGAATCTATTTTAGGTATGGCAAAATCAGTAGTTTGTTAGGTTGCTTTGAGTAAACTCTGTTGTATCTTTTGCTTAGCTAAAGTTGTCCAACTAAAGATATTTATGTTTCTGTTTTCGAATGTTATGAATTCGAGTTTTTCCAAATTTTGAATGGGAATTTTTCTGTATTGATATAGGTTATATATCTCTAATCTTCGTTTGGATTCTTATCGAATAAGATTCCTTTGAATTGTGGAACGCTCCCACTTGTTCTGAAATCCATTCCTGTCTCCCCTAATTGTATTCTTTTGATTTTGGAGCATTGCATCACTCCACTTTGTATGACCTTTATAGGGTGGCGATTCCACCAATCTTTGAATGATTATAATTGGCATTGATTCACCGAAGATTTCTGTATCCTCGGTTTACGATGTTTTCTATCTTCTGCTATATTTAGATTCTATCTCTGGCAATCGAAGGTCGATTTGCCTTAGATTTTCGCATCGATTATATTCATGAAGTCAAGGTTGACCGGTAAAGGTCGCCCGCGATTCATATAGGCTTATCCATCTTCTATTTGGTAATTTAATTATCTTATCTTCGTTTTAGCCTATCTTTGAATTAGAATTCTATTTGATTAGAGTCCTTCTAAATTTGAATCTTTGTTTTGCTTTGAAATCCATCCTTGAATCGTCCCTTGGAAAGTTTGTGTTTGATTGACTTTTGAAAATTGTGTATTCATCGTAGTTTTTATTTTGATAAGGATGACCATATTTTATATAAAGATGAAATGTTTTTGATAAGGATTATATACCTTTTAAAAAAATTGAGAATTTGAAGTTTTGAAAGGATTTGAAATTGTGAAAATTTTATAAGAAATGGTTTCATATAAAATGATTTATAACTGAAGGTTTTGAATCTGAATTTAAGTGATTGAACTCCGGCATTTTGGAACTGGTTTAAGGATTTTGAAATAATAAATAATATGATTTGAAATTGTTTTTCCGAATAAGTAATGTTTCAATGATTTTAATGGGTTTTAATGATTTCGAAGGAATTTCAAAGAAGTTTTCAAAGTAAATGGAAGTCCAGAATTCACTTGTGTCGCTGGAAAATAATTTTGGTGATGAGTGCATGCATATCGACATTGATTTTCAAGTTTTTGAGTGAGGGAGAGGCCACTTCGGTAGCTTTGCTATGCGATTGATTTGTGAAACCAATTTTGATTTCAAATTCCGAAGTGTGATGTGATATTCGAAAGATATATGTATATATATTTATAAAATTTGAAATGAGCCGGGGTTCAGTCCTTGAGTTTTGGATTTGATTTGATATAACCCTATTTTGGAATTGATTTACTGATTTAATTGTGATTTCCAACTCTTGGATTGAAATATGATTTCTTCGACTATTTTGAAGGTTCGAGCACTTCCAAATCAAGGTTAACTTTTCAAAGCTAAGTAATTTTGAAAAGTATAAAGTATATAAGTTTGGTATGTATGTTTAAAGAATGTAGTAATATGATTTAAATAGGTTGAAACTGTTTTGTTAAGTAAATGAATAAGGCTATTTTGAATTTTTTCTAATGTGAAATTTAGATTTGAAATGTTTTGAGAAGAATTTAGTCTTCAAAATATTTTGAATAAAATATAGTTTAAATGTTTAACTTAGTAACATCTTCATGAAACTATATATTTAAAAAGTTGGAATAGATACATAAGTTGTACGTATGCTGTTTTAATCGCATAATTAAATTGATCCAAGTTTGAGTACACAAGTTCGAGGTGAATTACACCATTTCGTGTTAGGATTTTTCATTTGATTCTTGATGGTGAATATTTGATATGGATTTTGGGCTTGATTCTAGAATTCTCTATCATAGTATATGACTATGCAAGGAGACTGATGGTTTCTAGTCAAGAAACCATATCGAAATCCGCATTAGAGAAGTCGAATGAACAATACTAGCTCGAAAGCGAACTTGTGTGATCGAGCGAGCGATCAAATGTGACTTTGCGAAATGATGACATATGTACATCTTATATTCTAATATCATTGATATACTTGACGCTGAAATTGGAAGTTGTTGGGTTGGATATCTTTGTAATTTAATTGGAATTTTTCCTTTATGAAAAACTACTATCAATTTAAAACCATTTTTTTTACTATTTTTCTTTTATTTTCTTAAACAAACTATTTTATTCTATTTTATATACAAAACTATTTTACAAAACTATTTTATGTACAAAACTATTTCACAAACTAATTTGTATACAAAACTATTCTAAACTCAAAACCTTTTAGTAAGCAAAGATGTTCAATCCCATATAGCTCTTCGTACAGCGAAATTTATTTTTGAAAATTTTGATCCTTATATAAGATGGACTTTATGTAAAACTAAGATGATTTTGGAAATGAATTGTTTGACTTAAACTATATTAATTTGGAAATTTGGATTTATTTTCTAAATTTATTATTTTGGAAACTTTAGAACTGAAGATATTTGATTTGGGAGGATAATTTGGTGAAAGCGTATATGATTTTGAAAATTATATTGATATTGAAACAAAATTGAAATTTGAGAACCTTATGTTACTAAATACTTGATTTGGGAGTTATCGAACTTATATAAAATTTGGTTTGTATAAGTATGATGTTGATTCGAAAACTATGGATTTGAAAAGGTACTCAATTTGAAAAGTGAAATCTTATATAATTGAAGTCTATATAAGTGTGATTTGATATACTATTGATTTTGGAAAGTATTTGATTTGAAAATGAAATCTTATATATAATGGACTTTATATAAGTATGATATTTGAAAGTGATTTGAAAAGTTACTATATGATACATATTTTCGAAGTAAAGATATGGAAAGTGCCTTCTGCTTGATATCCGCTTTGTGGCCACATTGTGGATTCATTCTATCGATATTTCTCTGATTTTTGGTTTTCCGGATATGATACTCGAGTTTCCATCGAATTCCATGGCAATCTCCATGGTCTTACGAGCGTGACTTCATAGCGTAATCGCAAGGTTGGGGGGCGGCCTACGGGTATGGATGTTTCCTGGGAGATCCAGGCGTAACCATTGTGTATCTGTGATCTATTGAGTCGCTTGGTAGCATAATCAGCAGGGGCTGCGAGAGCCTAGGGTACGGATGTTTCCAGGGAGATCCAGGCGTAACCATTGTGTATCTGCAGTACTACCAGTCTTCATGGCGTAATCACAAGGTTGGGGGCGGCCTAAGGGTACGGATGTTTCCTAGGGGATCCAGGCGAAACCATCGTGTATCCGCGATCCATGATCGACATGTTTTGTTTTTTTTTGGATTGTACTTTCCATATCTATTTTTAAAAGTTTTCCAGTATTTTCACTGGATGTTGAAACAAGTCTACTAAGTACCTGGAGAATTCTAGCTTTGCGCCTGATCAACGCACTGCCAGAGTCTGCAGGAACGAGGATAAACTTGTTAAGACATCGAGTTATAAAAGTATTTTGATAAAATATTATATAAATGAAACTTTGATCAGTTATTTACTTTTTTAAAGGATTTTAAAGTGTTTTAAATATTTTACCTCTTTAACCAACAATTTTAAATAATGGTTCATTCATCTCTTTCAACCTGCTTTCCCTCCTAGCTACTTTTCTTCCCTACCTTCTTTTGGGATGTCTTCCAACCTATTGTTCTTTCTAATTGTTTCTCCATTCCCTTCCTTTTCGAGGACGAAAAGATTTGAGTGGGGGAGAGTGTAACAGCCCTAGATTTTTGTATATATTTTATTTGACTTTATTATATTTTTGAAAACTATTTTAAACTTGTTTTATTTCAAACATTTCATTTTTAAATATAAATGTTGATTATTATGTGAATTTTAATTTCAAACTGGTATAAATTGAACATTTTCCTGAAAAAGGGATTTCTGGTCAAACTGGTCAAACTTTGACTTTTAAAACTTCAAATTTAAATTGTTTAAAATCTTAAATTTTTTCTTTTATTATGAAAATAGACTTAATAACATGAATATTGTTTTTTGTTTCGTTGAAAACGGAATTAAATTGTAAAAGTTATGTACATTTCAATTTTGAGTATAATTTGTTTTATTCTGCAATTTTGCCTATTTTAAATTTTATAAATCATATTTTCTTTGTCATATTTTATTTTAAAATGTGTTAATATGTTATTTTATTTGTATTTTTGTCTTTTAATATTTTTGAAGTGATAATAAAACTTTTCCAAAATTTATTGCATTTATTAAAGACTAGTTTCTATTTTTCTACTATATTCTTCATTTAAATTATATTTAATTAAAATTTATTTATTTATTTTTGTGAATGCATTTTTATTTTATGTTCTTATCTTTATTTATAAATATTTTTTCAAGTCCATACAATTTTCATTAAGTTTATTTCATTTATTTTCAAATTTTCTAGACTAGTTTTCATTTCTTGTACTATTTTCTTATTTTAATCATATATAATTAATATTTATTTATTTATATTTTTTTTTATCTGTTATATTTTCCAATTTTAATTGAATTTATAAGTATCTTCAGTTATTTAAATTTATATATTGAAATTAAAGAAATTTGAAAAGGTTATGACTTTTGATTTTCCTATGGCCTTTTATCTTCCACCTTTTCATATTTGTAACTTAACTTTTCATTCAATTGGCCATTACTTCTCAATTCTTTTAGCCGACTATCATTTTGTCATTTATGTAAAATTTTGTTTCTCATTTCCTGAAAGAAAATTTCGGCCATAACTTGTGAAAGATTTTGGTAAACTTCTTTTTCTTTTTGTTTACTTTTATTGATTTTTGATAATGATTTTTGCACTTGTTTTCTCACCTTCTATGCTCAGCTCCTCCTTCCTCCTCCACCTTGGCCTCCTCCACCACCACCACATCTGGTCAACACCTCCGCCAGCCCAGCCCCAAGCCATGGCCATGCCCGTTGATGAAGAAGATCCACCTAAAAATAAACAAAACTCCACCTTAATGTACATAGCCTAGCCTAACTTGTTCTACCACCTCTCTCCTCCACTTTGGCCGGCCAAACACCACCACCACCAGCCATGACCTGAACCTGATCCAAACCTGATCCAAAACAATCCAATTATAGTGTCTTTCCAGGCTATAGCTGAAGTATAAGTGGTTAAATGCAAGTGCAAAAGCTCTAGCTTTGAATTGTGTAGTTATTCCTAGCACTGTTTGTAATATTTTGGTTTGTAATTCATGTTTGTTTTTGTTTTGTTTGATATTTAACAAGGCAATTAGCCTTGGCTCTCCCACTCTTAAATCATTGTCGTGTTATCGTGCTTTTGAAGTTCCTTATTTGTGCATTTGGTTGTCATCTCCAGCTTATACAGGTGAGTTATTCTCACCAGACAATATGTACATATATAACTAGTGAATTGACCCCTTTTGAATCTGTAAAATGCATTATCATGTTACACCTGCTATGCTATGATTTTATGATGTTCACCCATGCTTAAACACCTATTATATTATATGTGTAACATCCCACCTTTTTGTATGCTTAAGCAGACACACGTGCTAACTTAAACCATACAGAAGGGTGGATTGTTATGGGGTAAATAAGTAAAAGTGGAGAAATAAAAGAACAAAATAGAATCTTGCAGCGGAACGATGAAATATAATAATCAAATAACAGTTCATGAAGCTGTTTTACAAAACATTTGATTATACTTATACAATACATATCAGAGTTACACATACCAGAGAATGATAATAAATGCAGCGGAATACAATGGTGTAGTGTAATATAATAAATAGTAGTAATAAAATCTTCGTCTTCATCCTCCAGAAATAGGGCCTTCAAATCCTGAAATGCTCAGGCTGACCCGAGCTAATTGAAAAGACAAACACTCGAGTCAGAACTAAAAGATCTTATGTAAGTTAAATCAATGAAATAAATATGAGTGTAAACGGCGTCAGAGATGTTTACGGGGTTTGACATCTCCTATCCAGTGTCTAACGTGAGTGCAGTAACTTAAGAAATGTTCGGGATTCACACCTCTTAAGGATCCGTTAAACTATCTGCTATGTAGTAATATTCGCTATTATAATAATGTCTAATCAATAAAGTATAATCATTTAGAAAATAGCGTTAAGGGGATGGAGAACCTTAACGCGGTCGGATCTTAAAATCATAATCGTAGTAAAGCTCTATATGGTAGGTGACACGGCACAACTAGGCAATGCCAGGGTAGATATACCAATTACGCACACGGACTGATGGAGCGGATAGCAGCCACTACCGTCCACCTCGAACAACACTCCCAAATCGAAGGGTGGCCACCAAAAATCACAAAGTAATAGAATAGAATCGAAGAAGTGCGTCCGATAAGAGGTGCTATGTAACAACCCGCATATTTGTCGATTTTATATTTAAATATTATATTTAAATATTTTATCGTTAGTCGGATGTTAGTCCGAAAAGCTACTTTTTGCATACGGTCAAATTAGACATCGAGACCACTCCAATTGAGTTCAAAATGACGTTTGCGATCTTTTTGAGTGTAAACTTCGATATGTTTGGAGATAGTGAAATTTTCGACACTTTTTCCCGCCTTTGAGTTTGGTTTGGACTGCACCCCTTTAGTTCAGCCCAACCCTCTTCCTCACTCTATCAAAACACTTCAAGCTTTGTCAAAAATGGTGGTGGGAAGTGGAAATTAAAATTCCAAACACAAATTCTATTGCAAATCCGAGATTCAACATCAAATTCAAGTAGAAGATAGTGGATTCAAGCTTTGGATTGCTTCCCCTTGCTTTCAATCTCCATCTTCATCCATTTTAGTGAAAAGGTGAGATTTTTTATCTCACATCTTGCCTATGACTGTCATTGGACTGTTGGGAATGGTTCCCTATCACTTTAGCATGCTCATTTGCATTTGGTTTGGATTGAATTGGCGAAAAACTCCAATTTTTAGCATTTTGGTGAGTTCCAGCCTTAGGTCGATCTGCCCAGGTTAAGTCGTAGGTCGTCCAGGCTGCTAGCTCACGCACGTTGAAAAGTCACCGCCTGCATAAGTCGTTCACGAGCTAAAGGCATAAGTCATTCACGAGTTAAAGGCATAAGTCGTTCACGAGTTAAAGGCTTAAGTCGTTTGCAGTTAGCTCGCTCGCCCTGGCTTAAGTCGTAGGTCGTCCCCAACCTAACTTCACTAGGTCGTTCCAGGCCTTAAGTCGTAGGTCGTCCCCGACCTAACTTCACTAGGTCATTCCAGGCCTTAAGTCGTAGGTCGTACCTGACCTAACTTCACTAGGTCGTTCCAGGCCTTAAGTCGTAGGTCGCGTGGCACTTTAGGTCGCATGGCCTTGTTCCCCTCTAGGTCGTAGGACCTTTTAACTGTTAGGTCGTAAGACCTTTTTTCCCTTAGGTCGCAAGACCTTAGGTCGCAAGACCTTAGGTCGCAAGACCTTAGGTCGCAAGACCTTAGGTCGCACCTTGTTAGGTCGTGAACCCAGTTAGGTCGTTCGCCTATCTTAGGTTGCGAACCCTATAGGTCGCGCACCCTGTTCCTTCGTTAAGTCGCTTCCTTCGTTAGGTCGTTGGGTCGCGTGGCCATTCCACTTAGGTCGCTCCGTCTTCCACCACTAAGTCGTAGGTCGCCTCCGACCTTACCCTTAGGTCGAATGACCTATCATTCGCTAGGTCGCGATTTCCTTAGGTCGTATGACCTATTTTTCCTTAGGTCGCTGGACCAGCTTGCCTTCGCTAGGTCGAACCCCATATTACTCTGCGTTGGGGATCTTATCTGAAAAACATTTATCAGAATTTCTACTTTGATGGTTTTGGGATTGACTTCTTTGGACTTTACTCACGTCTTCGAACGTGAATTGATGTGATTTGATTTGATTCTACAATCGTTTTATGACTTGTCACTTTAAAGATATATGAAGGTTTCAATACTAGTACTAAATATCAAAACTCTTTCGTCAAAGCAATTTCAACACTATTTTAAATATCAAAAGTTCGTTTTCTCAAACCGATTTCCAATCTACTAGTATATACAAGCCTTTACTTCACTGGAATGAGAAATCGACTTAAACGACTTAGTAAAACGAGTGGTATGAAACGCTTGCGTTCACTTCGTCGGTTAGCTCTTGGACTTGTTCGATTGAACCCTTTTTGTGACAATTTCCTAGTGAAGATTTACAGCTTGTTCGTAAATATTTAAGTTAAGCAAGTGGTTATGGGACATGAATCTAAACTCATATATTTACTAGCTTGGTGTGATTGACACTTCTCGTTGATCATGACGATCATTCTTATGATTTAGACTAGCAATTGTGCGATGTCTCTTTGTTTGCAAGGTTAGACTAGTCCTCATTGGTGTGATTCCGACTCACACATATCTATTTGCCTGCGAGGCTAGTCTAGACACCACTTGTGTGATTCCATTCACACATACCTTTTTGTTTGCGAGGTTAGACTAGACACCACTTGTGTGATTCCACTCACACATACCTTTTTGCTTTTTGGTTAGTCTAGACCTCAATCTATGTGATTCCGACTCACACATATGGGGTAGCTCCCCATGGTCTTCGGACCATCATGTGATAGGCTTCTTTCTCTATTTATGATTTCTCGATTTCTTGCTTTGATTTCTGGATTTTTTATGTCATTGACTTGTTATGAGTACAAGTTTAGGGTATGATGCCCTCTTTGGATCTTTGAGAAGATTCTTGTGATATTGATCATTTCTCATCGGTTGATCTCCTGTTGATCATCATTTGCATACTTATAGTATGTAACGACCCGTATTTTTACGGATCGAAAAGTTCGTTAAAATCTGGAATTTTCAGCATTTTAAGTCATCTCAGATTTTAGGCAAAATTTTGTTGAAGTCCTAGGCCGTAAACGACCTAAGTGATAAGTCGTGACCGACTTAAGGGTTTTAGGTCGTAAGACGTGTGGTAGCTTAGGTCGTAGGGTGTTGGAGCGACCTAAGGTAGTGGATGACCTAAGGGAGTGAACTGGTTAAGTGTTAGGTCAGTTGGAACGACCTATAGAAGTTAGCGACCTAGCGGTTATCGAGTTGTTTAGTTAGGTCGGCAACGACCTAAGTAGTAGTGAGCGACTTAAGGAGTTAAGTCGTAAGTCTGGGTTGAGTTAGGTCGTAGTCATCTTAAGGTGTTAGGTCGTAGAAGCAATCTGGGTTAGGTCGAGTGGATGCTTAAGTCGTAAGTCGCGTATTGTCTTAGGTCGTGAGATAGTTAGGTCGTCTAGACGACTTGGTAGTTAGGTCGCATCCCAGTTGTTCGCGACTTATGTTAGGTCGCGTGGAAGCTTAAGAAATTAGGTCGTGACCTGTTAAGTCGTAGGTCGCTGGGATTTGGCTTGGTGTTAGGTCGTAGCCTATGTGTTAAGTCGCGAGCGACCTAGGAGTTAGGATGGTAAGTCGTATCTCGTTGAGACCTGATACGTTAAGTCGTGTGAGGGCTTATCAGTTAGGTCCTAGGTCGTAAGTTTTGGATAGGTCGAGATTTTTAGGTCGGAAGCTCTGTTAGGTCGGAGGCTCTGTTAGGTCGGAAGGCTTAGGTCGTAGATGACCTATGGAGACAGATGAGTTAAGGATTTCAGCTATAAATAGAAGGGGGTTGGCTTCATTTTTGGGATCCGGATTTCGAAGCGATGAAGTGCTGTCATTTTGAGAGCTCGACTTCTACACTTCTTCACTTCTTTTCTCCACTCTAATCTAGTGATTCCTTCCATCCATATTGAAGATCAAATCGAAGATCGAAGAGCTTAGATTGAAGATCTACATTCTTCGAAGAGAGATTTCATCGTTTGAAGCGGATTCGTGATAGATCAAGCTTGATCCTTCGCTGTCCAGATCTGAAGCGTGTTGATTTGAGGTTGTTTAGGTGATTTGGTGAGTGGTGATTATCTCTCACACGGATCCAAAGGAGTATATCGGATTGTTGGCTTGATTTGGTGTTAAAATAGTTATTTCCATGCATTTTCTTCATCCTAAGTGTAGATCCATGTAGATCCATTGTTCATGATGATTTGACAACCATTTTACTAAATGTTAACCTATGCAAGTTCATTCATCAAGATTGTAGAGATATTTCTCATGTTTTCATGCTTGTTAGACTTTCAACTCTTTAATTATGAAATTGCCATTATTGTGATAATTGTCTATTTAGATCATATTTGAATGCTTGTTTTACTTGGATTAATGTTTGACTTGATTGATTGCTATGAATTAGATGATTGATGATTTGTTTAGACAAGATGGTCGAAGATGATTCAAAAGCTAAGGGAAAGGCTCTTGAATTGGGAAAGCTGCTCGTGGCATATGTAGCGGGATGATGAAGCTCTTATGCATAGATTTGATGATGTGATGTTGGAATGAGGCTTTGCGAGGATGTGATGAAGCGAGGCATCATTTGATGAAGACTTGGTTTAATCCAGACGGGATCATTCCAAGCATGTTGATAATTCGGTGAAATGGTTCGAGTTGAGGATAATGGATGAATATGAGAATGGTCGTCAAGGAGGATGACTAGGAGGCTTGGGTCTCATCGTTGTTGAAGGTTCTAGCATGCTCTAAGCAAGAGTACGTTTGGGCAGATTCGATAATCCCAACGACCAACTGTTGATGGTCGAGTACTCTGGGCAGATTTGATAGTCCTAGGCACGGGTCACGATGACGTGCGGGAGTTATGTCTAGAACCGGGGTTACCATTAGCCCTTGACGGACGGCTGAAAGAATGTTTCGGTCATTCAATTAACGGTGATATCGAAGCAATGATAACAGTGATAGCCAGAGTCATGGATGTTTGGTTGTATCGTCATTCGGTCTCAAGAGCAGTATTTTCTGGGTGCTTATCTGATCTTGGTTTAGGCCTTGGGGGTTTGTGCTTGGAAAACATCGCCCTTGACTCGAGTGATAATTGCTTTACTTTAAATTGTATGCTCTGCTATGTTTGCTTCTGCTTAGTGTGTGTCTGGGGGCTATCACTGTAGAATGAGGTTGGAGTGGGAGGGTTGTATTCCTATTCCTTTTTCCTTTATGCTCTTTTGGTATGTTGTTAGTTAATTTACTGCTCACTAAGACTGCTGTCTGACTCAAGGCTTTATGTTTTAACTCTTATTGCCTTGGGCTGTTCGTCCATTTTGGGACGGGCAGACTAGGTAGCAGGTGACAGGTGCTGTTCTTGCTTTTCACGGGGTTGATATCGAAGACGAGCTGAAGGGTTGCATATTATCTTCTTATTATATGTACTGGATGTTCCGCTGTTTGTATTCTCTGAGTGATATGTAGTGAGGTTGTATTGACTATTCAGATGTTTGTATTCAACTATTATGAAGATTTATTGATGGGATTCTATTCTGTGAAGCTTCACTATATATATGTTCTATTGTATTTTGTCCATGCGCTGTGAGTAATACGATAGATTCTGTTGTTTTAATTTACCCTGACAATCGTCCATGGTCGCCTGGCATACTTTACAGCGCACTATCTCTAGATTCGGTGCAGGGGTCATGGGCGGTCGTCACATTTGGTATCAGAGCATTAGTTAATCGATTTTACCCAACGCTCGCTGACGTAACTACGTATGAGAGACGTAATTGTAATTTTGATGGATGACTACTATATATAATATAGTATATTAGTAGAGTTTGAGTCCTTTAAGCAGTTGTTTCTCAAGATGTTCTAATCATTCCCTTTTTATAGATATTGAGAATGAGTAGAAGAGGGAGACCAGCTGCTAGGGAAGGCCGTGCTACTGAAGGAACTGCTGATTATGCAGCTATGTTCGAAGTATGATGACTTCGATCATGAGAAGGATACCAGTTCCGGGGACATCAGTTGATGTTGGAGTTCAAGTCCAAACTCCAAAGCCGGTGGATTTTGCTAAGCTGTGTAAGGACTATACTGCTCTTGGAGGGAAGGTTTTCTTAGGAACAGAATCAACCATTGAAGTCCAGAGATGGATATATGCTTGTAGAAGGATCTTTGGTGATTTGGGAATCAATGATGCAACTAAGAGGAAGTTGGCATCAAGGCAGCTTCAAGGGAGAGCCTCTGATTGGTGGAACTCTATTACCATCAATACTGCGGAGGAAGAGATTACTTGGGAGCAATTCCAAGCTAGATTTGAAGCTAAGTTCATTTCTACAGCTCAGAAGTCTGTTCTGTTCAAGAGGTTTGTGGAGCTCAAGCAAGGAGGAAGACCAGTTCTTGAGTATGTTTTTGAGTTCAAAGCTTTGTCCAAGTATGCCCGGTCATATATTGAATCTGCTTATCAGAAGAATGAGAAGTTTGTGACAGGCTTGGATAGTTATCTTGGGAGACAGTTGGTTGATCATTTGGACGATTCATTTGAGAAGCTTGTGGAGAAAGCTCTCAGGCATGAGAGTCTGTTTCCTAAGGAAGGATCTGCTGTTCCTGTTACCAGGGGAGAGTCTAAACCACAGCAGGGTGGAAACCAGAAAAGGAAGCAGCAGCAGCAGAAGGGTAAGGATGGCCAGAAGAAGCCGAAAGGCGAGGTGACTTGCTACAATTGTCAGCAGAAGGGCCATTTCTCGAAGGATTGTAAGAATCCGAAGGCACCGATGAAGTGTCACAACTGTGACAAGCCAGGGCATTTCAGGAAGAATTGTCCAGAACCAAGGAGGGACAAGCAGATTGTGCCAGCTTATGCTTTGGGAGCTGTTCCGTCGTCTTTGAAAGCTCCTACCGCTGAAGAGAAAGGAAAGAGTGTGGTGGTTCAAGGTACTCTTTTCCTATGTGGTGTTCCAGTTAGAGTTCTGTTTGATACTGGGGCGTCGCATTCGTTTGTTTGTAGTGAACTTGTAGGCCGGTTGGGTTTGGAACCGGATATTGTTGATAGGCCATTGGTTGTGACTAATCCAATTGGGGGTTCGTCTTGTTTGTGTATGATATGCCGTGGTCTAGTTTTATCGAGTCACGATTGCTCTTTTGTTTGTGATTGTTTTGTTCTGAACTTTGCGGGGTTCGGAATTATTTTGGGTATGGACTGGCTTAGGAAGTATGCGGTGAAGGTGGATTGCGAGAGGTTGGAAGTGACAGTCGAGAATGTGGAGGGGCGAAAGGTTGTGATACGATGTAAGCATGAAGAAGGTGTCTTCATGAGCTTCATGTATTCGCTGGTTGTTCCATGGGATGGACTGTCATCAGTATCGATCGCTAATGGATTCGAGGATGTCTTTAACGAAGTCAAAGGGTTGCCGCCGCATAGAGAGATCGAGTTTCGGATAGATCTAGCTGAAGGAGCCAGACCTGTTGTGATGCCTCTTAGGCGGATGGCGCCTAGGGAACAGTAAGAGTTGAGGGTGCAGGTTGATGATCTTTTACAGAAAGGATTCATTCGGCGTAGTGTGTCCGAATGGGGTGCACCAGTTGTGTTTGTAACCAAAGCGGATGGATCGCTGAGGTTGTGTGTGGATTATCGTGAGCTGAATAAGGTGACTAAGAAGAACAAGTATCCATTGCCGAGAATAGATGACTTGTTTGATCAGCTTCACGAAGCTAAGGTGTTTTCTCAGATGGATTTGGCAATGGGATTTCACCAGTTGAGAGTGGCTAAGGATAGTGTGCCGAAGACTGCTTTCAGGACACCATCCGGTTTCTTTGAGTGGCTAGTAATGTCGTTTGGATTGACTAACGCGCCAGCATATTTTGTGGATCTTATGAATAGAGTGTTCAGAGATCAGTTGAACAAGTTCGTACTTATGTTCGTGGATGATATTCTGATTTATTCCAGAACGGAAGAAGAACACAAGACGCACTTGCGTATTGTTTTGGAAATCTTGCGGAAACATCAGCTGAAGGCTAAGTTTTCGAAGTGTCACTTCTGGAAGAGTGAAGTGAGGTTCTTAGGCCATGTGATTTCTGGAAATGGAATAGCGGTTGATCCCGCTAAGGTGGTAGCAATCCAGGATTGGGTTAGACCTAAGAATGCATCTGATGTGAGAAGTTTTCTTGGATTAGCAGGATACTATCGACGGTTTATCAAAGACTTTTCCAAGGTGGCTGCACCGTTAACAGGATTGACAAAGAAGAACCTAGTGTTCAGATGGGATGATAAGTGTGAGCAAGCTTTTATAATCCTGAAAGAGAGATTGACGAGTGCTCCTGTTTTGACTATTCCAAGTGGGAATGATAAGATGGTGGTTTACACCGACGCATGTGGTACTGGACTTGGAGCAGTGCTGATGCAGAGAGATAAAGTTGTTGCATATGCAAGTCGACAACTGAAGCCGCATGAAAGGAATTATCCGACTCATGATTTGGAGTTGGCGGCGATTGTTTTTGCTCTGAAGATATGGAGACATTATCTATTGGGAGTTCGATTCGAGTTGTTTACAGATCATAAGTCGTTAAGGTATCTTTTCTCCCAAAAGGATTTGAATCTTCGGCAGCAACGATGGCTAGAGTTTTTAGCATCATATGATTTTGGTATAGCTTATACTCCGGGAAAAGGTAACGCAGTGGCAGATGCGTTAAGTCGAAGACATGCAGGACTAGGAGCCATGTTTTCGGAATGGAAGAATCTCGAGTATTTAGCTGGGTTTGACTTCAGGCCTAGATGCGAATTGTAACCTGAGATGTTGGCAAACTTGTCAATAAGACCGACTCTTGTGGAAAGGATTTGCGAGAGTCAAAAGCGAGATGATAAGATTGTCAGGATTATCCGTGATTTGGAATCTAGATCGGATCCAGAAAAGGATAAAGGATTCGAGGTCGATCGAGAGGGTTGGCTTCGAAAGCAAGGACAACTGGTTGTTCCCGATATAGATGGATTGAGAGATGAAGTTCTGAAGGAAAGTCATCACTCGAAGTTGACAATTCATCCAGGTGGAAATAAGATGTATCGGGATATGAAGAGAACCTACTACTGGGAAGGTATGAAGAAGGATGTTGGAAATTTTATTTCCAAATGTATGAATTGCCAGTTGGTAAAGGCTGAACAGAAGAAGCCAAGTGGATTGCTTCAGCCATTAGAAGTTCCTACATGGAAGTGGGAGCAAGTATCGATGGATTTTATCGATGGATTGCCTAGAACCAGAACGGGAAATGAAGGGATTTGGGTCATTGTAGATCGTTTGACTAAAAGTGCACGATTCATTCATGTTCGATCGACTAGGACTGCATCAAAGTTGGCTGAGTTGTATGTTAAGTGGATAGTTCGATTCCATGGTATTCCGAAGAGTATAGTGAGCGATCGAGATCCATTGTTCACTAGTGGATTTTGGAAGAGCTTCCAGGAAGTTTTGGGAACCGAGTTGTGTTTGAGTACAGCTTATCACCCTCAAACAGATGGTCAGACCGAGAGAGTCAACCGAGTTTTGGAAGATCTTCTTAGAGCTTGTGTTTTGGACTTTGGAGGATCATGGGAAGATCACCTGTATTTGGTAGAGTTTTCATACATCAACAGTTACCAGTCAAGTATTGGTATGGCACCGTATGAGGCATTGTATGGAAGACCGTGTAACTCTCCGACATGTTGGATAGAGACAGGAGAAAAGTTGATACTTGGGCCAGAGATGATTCGACAGACTTCGGAGTGCATAGAGATCATTCGGCAACGAATGAAGGCAGCCCAAGACCGTCAGAAGAGTTATGCCGATAAACGTCGAAAAGATTTGGAATTCGACGTAGGAGATATGGTTTTTGTGAAGATTTCTCCACTGAAGAATGTTATCCGATTCGGGAAGAAAGGGAAATTGACTCCGAGATTTGTTGGACCATTTCCGATCGTCGAGCGAATTGGAAAGCTCGCCTACAGATTGGAGTTACCGGAGAAGATGTCGAGTGTGCACAATGTTTTTCATGTATCGTGTCTACGGAAGTTTGTGCACGACTCGAATACAGTGGTTTCTGCTGATAGCTGTGAAGATTTCGAAGTTGATCCAGTCGATAGAAGACCTCGTAAGCCGCTTCGTGTTGTTGAAACCGACACGAAACAGCTTAGGAGGAAGGTAGTTAAGTTGCTCAAGATACAATGGAGTGATGATGATAACGACTGTACGTGGGAGGTGGAAGAGAGGATGAAGGCAGCTCATCCTGAACTCTTCGAGGTATGGCCCTAAGGTGTCGTGTCATCTAACGAAATTGTAACTTGTTCTAGTTTTAGAATTCTGCATGCTAAGCTAGAATTGGATGCATGGTTTGTTGATTGCTATAGATGATAGGCGTGCAGAATAGTTGATTTCTTTGTTGTTTGGAATTTCGGGGGCGAAATTCCTAAGGGGGAGAGAATGTAACGACCCGTATTTTTATGGATCGAAAAGTTCGTTAAAATCTGGAATTTTCAGCATTTTAAGTCATCTCAGATTTTAGGCAAAATTTTGTTGAAGTCCTAGGTCGTAAACGACCTAAGTGATAAGTCGTGACCGACTTAAGGGTTTTAGGTCGTAAGTCATGTGGTAGCTTAGGTCGTAGGCTGTTGGAGCGACCTAAGGTAGTGGACGACCTAAGGGAGTGAACTGGTTAACTGTTAGGTCGGTTGGAACGACCTATAGAAGTTAGCGACCTACGGTTATCGAGTTGTTATAGTTAGGTCGGCAACGACCTAAGTAGTAGTGAACGACTTAAGGAGTTAAGTCGTAAGTCTGGGTTGAGTTAGGTCGTAGTCGTCTTAAGGTGTTTGGTCGTAGAAGCAATCTGGGTTAGGTCGAGTGGATGCTTAAGTCGTAAGTCGCGTATTGTCTTAGGTCGTGAGATAGTTAGGTCGTCTAGACGACTTGGTAGTTAGGTCGCATCCCAGTTGTTCGCGACTTATGTTAGGTCGCGTGGAAGCTTAAGAAATTAGGTCGTGACCTGTTAAGTCGTAGGTCGCTGGGCTTTGGCTTGGTGTTAGGTCGTAGCCTATATGTTAAGTCGCGAGCGACCTAGGAGTTAGGATGGTAAGTCGTATCTCGTTGAGACCTGATACGTTAAGTCGCGTGACGGCTTATCAGTTAGGTCGTAGGTCGTAAGGTTTGGATAGGTCGAGATTTTTAGGTCGGAAGCTCTGTTAGGTCGGAGGCTCTGTTAGGTCGGAAGGCTTAGGTCGGAGACGACCTATGGAGATAGACGAGTTAAGGATTTCAGCTATAAATAGAAGGGGGTTGGCTTCATTTTTGGGATCCGTATTTCGAAGCGACGAAGTGCTGCCATTTTGAGAGCTCGACTTCTACACTTCTTCACTTCTTTTCTCCACTCTAATCTAGTGATTCCTTCCATCCATATTGAAGATCAAATCGAAGATCGAAGAGCTTAGATTGAAGATCTACATTCTTCGAAGAGAGATTTCATCGTTTGAAGCGGATTCGTGATAGATCAAGCTTGATCCTTCGCTGTCCAGATCTGAAGCGTGTTGATTTGAGGTTGTTTAGGTGATTTGGTGAGTGGTGATTATCTCTCACACGGATCCAAAGGAGTATATCATATTGTTGGCTCGATTTGGTGTTAAAATAGTGATTTCCATGCATTTTCTTCATCCTAAGTGTAGATCCATGTAGATCCATTGTTCATGATGATTTGACAACCATTTTACTAAATGTTAACCTATGCAAGTTCATTCATCAAGATTGTAGAGATATTTCTCATGTTTTCATGCTTGTTAGACTTTCAACTCTTTAATTACGAAATTGCCATTATTGTGATAATTGTCTATTTAGATCATATTTGAATGCTTGTTTTACTTGGATTAATGTTTGACTTGATTGATTGCTATGAATTAGATGATTGATGATTTTTTTAGACAATATGGTCGAAGATGATTCAAAAGCTAAGGGAAAGGCTCTTGAATTGGGAAAGCTGCTCGTGGCATATGTAGCGGGATGATGAAGCTCTTATGCATAGATTTGATGATGTGATGTTGAGATGAGGCTTCGCGAGGATGTGATGAAGCGAGGCAATCATGTGATGAAGACTTGGTCTAATCCAGACGGGATCATTCCAAGCATGTTGATAACTCGGTGATATGATTCGAGTTGAGGATAATGAATGGATATGAGAATAGTCGTCGAGGAGGATGACTAGGAGGCTTGGATAGCATCGTTGTTGAAGGTTCTAGCATGCTCTAAGCAAGAGTACGTTTGGGCAGATTCGATAGTCCCAACGACCAACTGTTGATGGTCGAGTACTCTGGGCAGATTCGATAGTCCTAAGCACGGGTCACGATGACGTGCGGGAGTTATGTCTAGAACCGGGGTTACCATTAGCCCTTGACGGACGGCTGAAAGAATGTTCCGGTCATTCAATTAACAGTGATATCGAAGCAATGATAACAGTGATAGCCAGAGTCATGGATGTTTGGTTGTATCGTCATTCGGTCTCAAGAGCAGTATTTTCTGGGTGCTTATCTGATCTTGGTTTAGGCCTTGGGGGTTTGTGCTTGGAAAACATCGCCCTTGACTCGAGTGATAATTGCTTTACTTTAAATTGTATGCTCTGCTATGTTTTCTTCTGCTTAGTGTGTGTCTGGGGGCTATCACTGTAGAATGAGGTTGGAGTGGGAGGGTTGTATTCCTATTCCTTTTTACTTTATGCTCTTTTGGTATGTTGTTAGTTAATTTACTGCTCACTAAGACTGCTGTCTGACTCAAGGCTTTATGTTTTAACTCTTATTGCCTTGGGCTGTTCGTCCATTTTGGGACGGGCAGACTAGGTAGCAGGTGACAGGTGCTGTTCTTGATTTTCACGGGGTTGATATCGAAGACGAGCTGAAGGGTTGCATATTATCTTCTTATTATATGTATAATTTTACAAATAAATCCTTATCTATTAAAGAATGCATTGAATACTTTCATTACTTTTAGGTTTACTTGTATAATTTTACATTACACTTCCTTATTAACATCTCAACTTTTATAATTAGTAAGTTATATTTATGCCTTTAAGAATGAAATTGAAAGTTACACAAGTTTATTTTATCTCTTTTAAATTAACTTAATGTTCAATCATAATATCCCTTGGTTGATAGGTTACAAATTCCAAATTTCTTTTAATTCCATTTAAAACTCAGCATTAACTCTCTTATTTTAGTAAAGGTTCCAATTATTAATTAGTTATGTTCCATTTCATTAAAAATAATTGAAACTATTAATTAATGGAAACTCAAGAATTAAATACCGGGTTCTGTTTCAAATCATTTAAAAATAATAGATAAATGTATATACTTGCAACATATATATCTAATTATATTAAAACAATTTAAAATTTATATTTGTTTATCAAAATAAATCTGTAGTAAAACTACTACAGTGGTCTTCCCGCTTCGAAACTCGAAAATGAATGTCGATGATGCGTGCACTCATCACCGAAATTATTTTCCAGCGACAGAGAGGGGAGTACAAAATCTATTTCTTTGCAGAATTTCTTTTAAACATTTCTTTCAAATTCTATTGAAATATTTATATCAGAAAATACTTCTAACAATATTATTATTATATTCCAAAATCAATTGAAAGAAATCTTAAAGAACCTCGGAACTTAAGTTCTAAATTTCCAATTTTCATTTATTTTATTTTCACTTAGTTTCAACTATTATTAATAAATTTCATTACCTAACAACCAATCTATTGCAACCAAATATATATCTTTTTAAAATATTTTTATATATAGAAAATATAATAGGCAAAGTTATTTCATTCGCCTATATATTAAAAACAAATATTATGTCGGTATGTCCTATTAAGTGTTTAGAAATTCCTATTGATGTCATAGCGTCCCATGCACCAACCAGAATTTAAAAATACAAAACGGAACAAATTAACACAATATTAAAACCTTTTTATAACACTAACAAATACGCTCTCTCATATATATACACTCGGCGACTCCCATAGGGTATTACTACCCTATTAATAAAGAGTCATACCCCACAAAGCCAAGGTTTATCGCTAAACTAAAGCTCTGATACCAGATGTAACATCCCACCTTTTTGTATGCTTAAGCAGACACACGTGCCAACTTAAACCATACAGAAGGGTGGATTGTTATGGGGTAAATAAGTAAAAGTGGAGAAATAAAAGAACAAAATAGAATCTTGCAGCGGAACGATGAAATATAATAATCAAATAACAGTTCATGAAGCTGTTTTACAAAACATTTGATTATACTTATACAATACATATCAGAGTTACACATACCAAAGAATGATAATAAATGCGGCGGAATACAATGGTGTAGTGTAATATAATAAATAGTAGTAATAAAATCTTCGTCTTCGTCCTCAAGAAATAGGGCCTTCAAATCCTGAAATGCTCAGGCTGACCCGAGCGAATTGAAAAGACAAACACTCGAGTCAGAACTAAAAGATCTTATGTAAGTTAAATCAATGAAATAAATATGAGTGTAAACGGCGTCAGAGATGTTTATGGGGTTTGACATCTCCTATCCAGTGTCTAACGTGAGTGCAGTAACTTAAGAAATGTTCGGGATTCACACCTCTTAAGGATCCGTTAAACTATCTACTATGTAGTAATATTCGCTATTATAATAATGTCTAATCAATAAAGTATAATCATATAGAAAATAGCGTTAAGGGGATGGAGAACCTTAACGCGGTCGGATCTTAAAATCATAAACGTAGTAAATGTAACGACCCGTATTTTTATGGATCGAAAAGTTCGTCAAAATCTGGAATTTTAGCATTTTTATGTCATTTTAGATTTTAGGCATAATTTGTCTAAGTCCTAGGTCGTGAACGACCTAAGAGCTAAGTCGTGACCGACCTATAGGATGTTAGCGAGTTAAGAAGGCTTGCGACTTAGAGGTTAGGTCATCTTGGTTTAGGTCGTAGACGACCTAAGAGGTAGCGCGACCTAGAGGGTGAGCGACCTAAGTTTGAGAGTTGAGTTGTTAGGTCGTCTGGATGGCCTAAGGTAGTGAACCGGTTAAGTGTTAGGTCGGTTGGAGCGACCTAGAGTATTGGGCGACCTATAGGGGAGCGACCTTAGGAACATGCGACCTAAGAGATAGAAGTATAGTAAACAGGGTAAGTTAGCGACCTTAGAAGGATAGGTTGGCAACGACCTAAGGAAGGAGTAGTTAGGTCGTATGACTTGTGTGTAGTTAAGTCGCTAGGCTATTTGAGTGTTAGGTCGCGTGAGTGTTAGGTCGCGTGGGATTTCTGAGTCGTAGGTAGTTAAGTCGTAAACGACCTAAGTAAGGTCGTTGAGTTCTATAGTTGTTAGGTCGCTGGGTTTGGTTTAGTGTTAGATCGCGCATAGTTAAGTCGCGCGTTGTTTTAAACCGTTGGATTGATAGGTTGCATGGAAGCGCATCTGTTAGGTCGCTTAGGTGTGCTGAGGTGCTAAGTCGCATTTGCTTAAGTGTTAGGTCGTGACTTTGTTAAGTCGCGATGGTGTTAAGTCGTAGGTCGCGTGAATGCGCATATGCGGTAGGTCGCTGGGTTGTTGAGGCGTGTGAGTATTAGGTCGCGTAAGGACTTAGGTCGTTAGGTCTCATACCTGCGATATGTTAGGTCGTAGGGTGTTAAGCAGCTAAGTCCTAGGTCGTAACTTTGCTAGGTCGAAGTCTTTAGGTCGGTTGGTTTTAGGTCGTAGGTCGTGGACGACCTAATTCCGAGGCTGCGACTTAAGGGAATTTCAGCTATAAATAGAAGGGGGTTGGCTTCATTTTTGGGATCCGGATTTCGAAGCGACGAAGTGCTGCCATTTTGAGAGCTCGACTTCTACACTTCTTTACTTCTTTTCTCCACTCTAATCTAGTGCTTACATCCATCCAAGTTAAAGGTCAAGATTGAAGATTCAAGAGCTTAGATTGAAGATCTTCATCTTTTCAAGAGAGATTTCTTCGTTTGAAGCGGATTCGTGATAGATCAAGCTTGATCCTTCGCTGTCCAGATCTGAAGCGTGTTGATTTGGGTTTGTTTAGGTGATTTGGTGAGTGGTGATTATCTCTCACACAGATCCAAAGGAGTAGATCGGATTGTTGGCTCGATTTGGTGTTAAAATAGTGATTTTCATGCATTTTCTTCATCCTAAGTGTAGATCCATGTAGATCCATTGTTCATGATGATGTTAAATCCATTTTATCATATGTTAACCTATGCAAGTTCATTCATCAAGTTTGTAGGGATATAATTCATGTTTTCATGCTTATTGGACTTTCAACTCTTTAATTACGAAAATGCCATTATTATGATAATTGTCTACTTAGATCTTATTTGAATGCTTGATTGTTTGGATTAATGTTTGATTTGATTGATTGTTATGAATTAGATGATTGATGGTTTGATTTAGACCAAAGATGATTCAAAAGCTAAGGGAAAGGCTCTTGAATTGGGAAAGCTGCTCGTGGCATATGTAGCGGGATGATGAAGCTCTTATGCATAGATTTGATGATGTGATGTTGAGATGAGGCTTCGCGAGGATGTGATGAAGCGAGGCAATCATGTGATGAAGACTTGGTCTAATCCAGACGGGATCATTCCAAGCATGTTGATAACTCGGTGATATGATTCGAGTTGAGGATAATGAATGGATATGAGAATAGTCATCGAGGAGGATGACTAGGAGGCTTGGATAGCATCGTTGTTGAAGGTTCTAGCATGCTCTAAGAAAGAGTACGTTTGGGCAGATTC
Organism: Allium fistulosum; assembly: GCA_030737815.1. Lineage (NCBI taxonomy): Eukaryota > Viridiplantae > Streptophyta > Magnoliopsida > Asparagales > Amaryllidaceae > Allium > Allium fistulosum. The sequence continues at coordinate 870,506,258 of CM060907.1, read as the reverse complement.
GATAGTCCCAACGACTAACTGTTGATGGTCGAGTACTCTGGGCAGATTCGATAGTCCTAGGCACGGGTTGCGACGACGTGCGGGAGTTATGTCTAGAACCGGGGTTTCCATTAGCCCTTGACGGACGGCTGAGAGAATGTGCCGGTCATTCAATTAACGGTGATATCGAAGCAATGATAACAGTGATAGCCAGAGTCATGGATGTTTGGTTGTATCGTCATTCGGACTCAAGAGCGGTATTTTCTGGGTGCTTATCTGATTTAGGCCTTGGTACTTGGAAAACATCGCCCTTGACTCGAGTGATAGTAGCTTTACTTTAAATTGTATGCTCTGCTATGTTTGCTTCTGCTTAGTGTGTGTCTGGGGGCTATCACTGTAGAATGAGGTTGGAGTGGGAGGGTTGTATTCCTATTCCTTTTCCTTTATGATCTTTTGGTATGTTGTTAGTTAATTTACTGCTCACTAAGACTGTTGTCTGACTCAAGGCTTTATGTTTTAATTCTTATTGCCTTGGGCTGTTCGTCCATTTTGGGACGGGCAGACTAGGTAGCAGGTGACAGGTGCTGTTCTCTTCTCACAATGCTGATATCGAAGACGAGATGGAGGGTTGCATATTATCTTCTTATTATATGTACTGGATATTCCGCTGTTTTGTATTCTCTGAGAGATATGTAGTGAGGCTTGATGTATTGACTATTTGGATGCTTGTATTCAACTATTATGGAGTTTTATATGATGTCATTTTGTTCTGTAAAGCTTCACTATACATATGTTCTATTGTATTTTGTCCATGCGCTGTGAGTAATACGATAGATTCTGTTGTCTTAATCTACCCTGACAATCATCCATGGTCGCCTGGCACACTTTACAGCGCACTATCTCTAGATTCGGTGCAGGGGTCATGGGCGGTCGTCACATTTGGTATCAGAGCATTGGTTAATCGATTTTACCCAACGCTCGCCGTCGTAACTACGTATGAGAGACGTAATTGTATTTTGATGGATGAATACTATATATAATATAGTAGTTTAGTTGAGTTTGAGTCCTTTATGCAGTTGTTTCTCTAGATGTTCTAATCATTCCTTTTTATAGATATTGAGAATGAGTCGAAGAGGGAGACCAGCTGCTAGGGAAGGCCGTGCTACTGAAGAGACTGCTGATTATGCAGCCATGTTCGAAGCTATGATGACTTCGATCATGAGGAGGATACCAGTTCCGGGGGCGGCAGTTGATGTTGGAGTTCAGGTTCAGACTCCGAAACCAGTGGATTTTGCTAAGCTGTGCAAGGACTATACTGCTCTTGGAGGGAAGGTTTTCTTGGGAACAGAATCAACTATCGAAGTCCAGAGATGGATAGATGCTTGTAGAAGGATCTTTGGCGATTTGGGAATTGAGGATGCGACTAAGAGGAAGTTGGCATCGAGACAGCTTCAAGGGAGAGCTTCTGATTGGTGGAACTCTATTACCATCACTACTCCGGAAGAAGAGATTACTTGGGAGCAATTCCAAGTTAGGTTTGAAGCTAAGTTCATTTCTACAGCTCAGAAGTCTGTTCTGTTCAAGAGGTTTGTGGAGCTCAAGCAAGGTGGAAGATCAGTTCTTGAGTATGTTTCTGAGTTTGAAGCGTTGTCCAAGTATGCCCGGTCATATATTGAGTCTGCTTATCAGAAGAATGAGAAGTTTGTGACTGGCTTGGATAGTTATCTTGGGAGACAGTTGGTGGATCATTTGGACGATTCATTTGAGAAGCTTGTGGAGAAAGCTCTTAGGCATGAGAGTCTGTTTCCTAAAGAAGGACCTGTTGTTGCTGTTACCAAGGGAGAGTCTAAACCACAGCAGGGTGGAAACAAGAAGAGGAAGCAACAGCAGTATCAGAAGGGTAAGGATGGCCAGAAGAAGCCGAAAGGCGAAGTGATCTGCTACAACTGTCAGCAGAAGGGCCATTTCTCTAAGGATTGTAAGAATCCGAAGGTGCCAATGAAGTGTCACAACTGTGACAAGCCAGGGCACATCAGGAAGAATTGTCCAGAACCGAGAAGGGACAAGCAGATTGTGCAAGCTTATGCTTTGGGAGCTGTTCCGTCGTCTTCGAAAGCTCCTACCGCTGAAGAGAAGGGAAAGAGTGTGGTTGTTCAAGGTACTCTTTTCCTATGTAGTGTTCCAGTTAGAGTTCTGTTTGATACTGGAGCGTCACATTCGTTTGTTTGTAGTGAACTCGTAGGCCGGTTAGGTTTGGAACCGGATATTATTGATAGGCCATTGGTTGTGACTAATCCAGTTGGGGGTTCGTCTTGTTTGTGTATGTTATGCCGTGGTCTGATTGTGTCGAGTCATGGTTGCTCTTTTGTTTGTGATTGTTTTCTTCTGAACTTTGCGGGGTTCGGAATTATTTTGGGTATGGACTGGCTTAGGAAGTATGCGGCTAAGGTTGATTGTGAGAGGCTGGAGGTGATAGTCGAGAATGTGGAGGGGCGAAAGGTTGTGATACGATGTAAGCATGAGGAAGGCGTCTTCATGAGCTTCATGTATTCGCTGGTTGTTCCACGGGATGGACTGTCATCAGTGCCGATCGCTAATGGATTCGAAGATGTCTTTGACGAAGTCAAAGGGTTGCCGCCGCATAGAGAGATCGAGTTTCGTATAGATCTAGTTGAAGGGGCCAGACCTGTTGTGATGCCTCTTAGGCGGATGGCACCTAGGGAACAGCAGGAGTTGAGGGTGCAAGTTGATGACCTTTTACAGAAAGGATTCATTCGGCGTAGTGTGTCCGAGTGGGGTGCACCAGTTGTGTTTGCAACCAAGGCAGATGGGTCTTTGAGATTGTGCATCGATTATCGTGAGCTGAATAAGGTGACTAAGAAGAACAAGTATCCATTGCCGAGAATAGATGACTTGTTTGATCAGCTTCACGAAGCCAAGGTGTTTTCTCAGATGGATTTGGCAATGGGATTTCACCAGTTGAGAGTGGCTAAGGATAGTGTGCCGAAGACTGCTTTTCGGACACCATCGGGTTTCTTTGAGTGGCTGGTAATGCCGTTTGGATTGACTAACGCGCCAGCATATTTTGTGGATCTTATGAATAGAGTGTTCAGAGATCAGTTGAACAAGTTTGTACTTGTGTTCGTGGATGATATTCTGATTTATTCCAGAACGGAAGAAGAGCACAAGACGCACTTGCGTATTGTTTTGGAAATCTTGCGGAAACATCAGCTGAAGGCTAAGTTTTCGAAGTGTCACTTCTGGAAGAGTGAAGTGAGGTTCTTAGGCCATGTGATTTCTGGAAATGGAATAGCGGTTGATCCCGCTAAGGTGGCAGCAATCCAGGATTGGGTTAGACCTAAGAATGCATCTGATGTGAGAAGTTTTCTTGGATTAGCAGGATATTATCGACGGTTTATCAAAGACTTCTCCAAGGTAGCTGCACCGTTAACAGGATTGACGAAGAAGAACCAAGTGTTCAGTTGGGATGCTAAGTGTGAGCAAGCTTTCAGAATCCTGAAAGAGAGATTGACGAGTGCTCCTGTTTTGACTATTCCTAGTGGGAATGATGAGATGGTGGTTTACACCGACGCATGTGGTACTGGACTTGGAGCAGTGCTGATGCAGAGGGATAAAGTTGTTGCGTATGCCAGTCGACAACTGAAGCCGCATGAAAGGAATTACCCGACTCATGATTTGGAGTTAGCGGCGATTGTATTTGCTCTGAAGATGTGGAGACTTATCTGTTGGGAGTTCGATTCGAGTTGTTTACGGATCACAAGTCGTTGAAGTATCTTTTCTCCCAAAAGGATTTGAATCTTCGGCAGCAACGTTGGCTAGAGTTTTTGGCATCATATGATTTTGGTATAGCTTATACTCCGGGAAAAGGTAACGCAGTGGCAGATGCGTTAAGTCGAAGACATGCAGGATTGGGAGCCATGTTTTCAGAATGGAAGAATCTCGAGTATCTAGCTGGATTTGACTTCAGGCCCAGATGCGAATTGGAACCTGAGATGTTGGCAAACTTATCAATAAGACCCACTCTTGTGGAAAGGATTGGCGAGGGCCAAAAGCGAGATGATAAGCTTGTCAAGATTATCCGTGAATTGGAATCTGGATTGGATCCAGAAAAGGATAAAGGATTCGAGGTCGATCGAGAGGGTTGGCTTCGGAAGCAAGGTCGACTAGTTGTTCCCGATATAGATGAATTGAGGAGTGAAGTTCTGAAGGAAAGTCATCACTCGAAGCTGACAATTCATCCAGGTGGAAATAAGATGTATCGGGATATGAAGAGAACCTACTACTGGGAAGGCATGAAGAAGGATGTTGGAAATTTTATTTCCAAGTGTATGAACTGCCAGTTGGTAAAAGCCGAACAGAAGAAGCCAAGTGGATTGCTTCAGCCATTAGAAGTTCCTACATGGAAGTGGGAGCAGATATCGATGGATTTTGTTGATGGATTGCCTAGAACCAGAACGGGAAATGAAGGGATTTGGGTTATCGTTGATTGTTTGACCAAGAGTGCAAGATTCATTCCTGTTCGATCGACTAGGACTGCATCAAAGTTGGCTGAGTTGTATGTTAAGTGGATAGTTCGATTCCATGGTATTCCGAAGAGTATAGTGAGCGATCGAGACCCATTGTTCACTAGTGGATTTTGGAAGAGCTTCCAAGAAGTTTTGGGGACTGAATTGTGTTTGAGTACAGCTTATCACCCTCAAACAGATGGTCAGACCGAGAGAGTCAACTGAGTTTTGGAAGATCTCCTCAGAGCTTGTGTTTTGCATTTCGGAGGATCATGGGAAGATCACCTTCATTTGGTGGAGTTTGCGTACAACAACAGTTACCAGTCAAGCATTGGTATGGCACCGTATGAGGCATTGTATGGAAGACCGTGTAACTCTCCGACATGTTGGTTAGAGACTGGAGAAAAGTTGATACTTGGGCCAGAAATGATTCGACAGACTTCAGATTGTATAGAGATCATTCGGCAACGAATGAAGGCAGCCCAAGACCGTCAGAAAAGTTATGCCGATAAGCGTCGAAAGGATTTGGAATTCGACGTAGGAGATATGGTTTTTGTGAAGATTTCTCCACTGAAGAATGTTATCCGATTCGGGAGGAAAGGAAAATTGACTCCGAAATTTGTTGGACCATTCCCGATCATCGAGCGAATTGGAAAGCTCGCCTATAGACTGGAATTACCGGAGAAGATGTCGAGTGTGCACAATGTTTTTCATGTATCGTATCTACGGAAGTATGTACACAACTCGAATACAGTGGTTTCTGTCGATAGCTATGAAGATTTCAAAGTTGATCCAGTTGATAGAAGACTTCGTAAGCCGCTTCGTGTTGTTGAAACCGACACGAAACAGCTTAGGAGGAAGGTAGTTAGGTTGCTCAAGATACAATGGAGTGATGATGATAACGACTGCACGTGGGAGGTGGAAGAGAGGATGAAGGCAGCTCATCCTGAACTCTTCAAGGTATGGCCCTAAGGTGTCGTGTCATCTCGCGATATTGTAACTTGTTCTAGTTTTAAAATTCTGTACGCTAAGCTAGAATTGGATGCATGGTTTGTTGATTGCTATGGATGGTAGGCGTACAGAATAGTTTTTGATTGCTTTGTTTGTTTGGAATTTCGGGGGCGAAATTCCTAAGGGGGAGAGAATGTAACAACCCGTATTTTTACGGATCAAAAAGTTCGTCAAAATCTGGAATTTTAGCATTTTTAAGTCATTTCAGATTTTAGGCATAATTTGTCTAAGTCCTAGGTCGTGAACGACCTAAGAGCTAAGTCGTGACCGACCTATAGGATGTTAGCGAGTTAAGAAGGCTTGCGACTTAGAGGTTAGGTCATCTTGGTTTAGGTCGTAGACGACCTAAGAGTTAGCGCGACCTAGAGGGTGAGCGACCTAAGTTTGAGAGTTGAGTTGTTAGGTCGTCTGGATGGCCTAAGGTAGTGAACCGGTTAAGTGTTAGCTCGGTTGGAGCGACCTAGAGTATTGGGCGACCTATAGGGGAGCGACCTTAGGACCATGCGACCTAAGAGATAGAAGTATAGTAAACAGGGTAAGTTAGCGACCTTAGAAGGATAGGTTGGCAACGACCTAAGGAAGGAGTAGTTAGGTCGTATGACTTGTGTGTAGTTAGGTCGCTAGGCTATTTGAGTGTTAGGTCGCGTGAGTGTTAGGTCGCGTGGGATTTCTGAGTCGTAGGTAGTTAAGTCGTAAACGACCTAAGTAAGGTCGTTGAGCTCTATAGTTGTTAGGTCGCTGGGTTTGGTTTAGTGTTACATCGCGCATAGTTAAGTCGCGCGTTGTTTTAAACCGTTGGATTAATAGGTTGCATGGAAGCGCGTCTGTTAGGTCGCTTAGGTGCGCTGAGGTGCTAAGTCGCATTTTCTTAAGTGTTAGGTCGTGACTTTGTTAAGTCGCGATGGTGTTAAGTCGTAGGTCGCGTGAATGCGCATATGTGGTAGGTCGCTGGGTTGTTGAGGCGTGTGAGTATTAGGTCGCGTAAGGACTTAGGTCGTTAGGTCTCATACCTGCGATATGTTAGGTCGTAGGGTGTTAAGCAGCTAAGTCCTAGGTCGTAACTTTGCTAGGTCGAAGTCTTTAGGTCGGTTGGTTTTAGGTCGTAGGTCGTGGACGACCTAATTCCGAGGCTGCGACTTAAGGGAATTTCAGATATAAATAGAAGGCGGTTGGCTTCATTTTTGGGATCCGGATTTCGAAGCGACGAAGTGCTGCCATTTTGAGAGCTCGACTTCTACACTTCTTTACTTCTTTTCTCCACTCTAATCTAGTGCTTACATCCATCCAAGTTGAAGGTCAAGATTGAAGATTCAAGAGCTTAGATTGAAGATCTTCATCTTTTCAAGAGAGATTTCTTCGTTTGAAGCGGATTCGTGATAGATCAAGCTTGATCCTTCGCTGTCCAGATCTGAAGCGTGTTGATTTGGGTTTGTTTAGGTGATTTTGTGAGTGGTGATTATCTCTCACACGGATCCAAAGGAGTAGATCGGATTGTTGGCTCGATTTGGTGTTAAAATAGTGATTTTCATGCATTTTCTTCATCCTAAGTGTAGATCCATGTAGATCCATTGTTCATGATGATGTTACATCCATTTTATCATATGTTAACCTATGCAAGTTCATTCATCAAGTTTGTAGGGATATAATTCATGTTTTCATGCTTATTGGACTTTCAACTCTTTAATTACGAAAATGCAATTATTGTGATAATTGTCTACTTAGATCTTATTTGAATGCTTGATTGTTTGGATTAATGTTTGATTTGATTGATTGTTATGAATTAGATGATTGATGGTTTGATTTAGACCAAATATGATTCAAAAGCTAAGGGAAAGGCTCTTGAATTGGGAAAGCTGCTCGTGGCATATGTAGCGGGATGATGAAGCTCTTATGCATAGATTTGATGATGTGATGTTGAGATGAGGCTTCGCGAGGATGTGATGAAGCGAGGCAATCATGTGATGAAGACTTGGTCTAATCCAGACGGGATCATTCCAAGCATGTTGATAACTCGGTGATATGATTCGAGTTGAGGATAATGAATGGATATGAGAATAGTCGTCGAGGAGGATGACTAGGAGGCTTGGATAGCATCGTTGTTGAAGGTTCTAGCATGCTCTAAGCAAGAGTACGTTTGGGCAGATTCGATAGTCCCAACGACTAACTGTTGATGGTCGAGTACTCTGGGCAGATTCGATAGTCCTAGGCACGGGTTGCGACGACGTGCGGGAGTTATGTCTAGAACCGGGGTTTCCATTAGCCCTTGACGGACGGCTGAAAGAATGTGCCGGTCATTCAATTAACGGTGATATCGAAGCAATGATAACAGTGATAGCCAGAGTCATGGATGTTTGGTTGTATCGTCATTCGGACTCAAGAGCGGTATTTTCTGGGTGCTTATCTGATTTAGGCCTTGGTACTTGGAAAACATCGCCCTTGACTCGAGTGATAGTAGCTTTACTTTAAATTGTATGCTCTGCTAAGTTTGCTTCTGCTTAGTGTGTGTCTGGGGGCTATCACTGTAGAATGAGGTTGGAGTGGGAGGGTTGTATTCCTATTCCTTTTCCTTTATGATCTTTTGGTATGTTGTTAGTTAATTTACTGCTCACTAAGACTGTTGTCTGACTCAAGGCTTTATGTTTTAATTCTTATTGCCTTGGGCTGTTCGTCCATTTTGGGACGGGCAGACTAGGTAGCAGGTGACAGGTGTTGTTCTCTTCTCACGATGCTGATATCGAAGACGAGATGGAGGGTTGCATATTATCTTCTTATTATATGTACTGGATATTCCGCTGTTTTGTATTCTCTGAGAGATATGTAGTGAGGCTTGATGTATTGACTATTTGGATGCTTGTATTCAACTATTATGGAGTTTTATATGATGTCATTTTGTTTTGTAAAGCTTCACTATACATATGTTCTATTGTATTTTGTCCATGCGCTGTGAGTAATACGATAGATCCTGTTGTCTTAATCTACCCTGACAATCGTCCATGGTCGCCTGGCACACTTTACAGCGCACTATCTCTAGATTCGGTGCAGGGGTCATGGGCGGTCGTCACAGTAAAGCTCGATATGGTAGGTGACACGGCACAACTAGGCAATGCCAGGGTAGATATACCAATTACGCACACGGACTGATGGAGCGGATAGCAGCCACTACCGTCCACCTCGAACAACACTCCCAAATCGAAGCGTGGCCACCAAAAATCACAAAGTAATAGAATAGAATCGAAGAAGTGCGTCCGATAAGAGGTGCTACCTCACTGGTCCGAGATCGCTCCTGTTTTAGCCACCTTATGCCAACTCACGGGAGTTGGGTCCACGTATATACCTTAGGATCGTCGCCACCATCCTACTTCATTCTGGAAACTCAACCGCGTACACAGTTGTCAAAGTGGTTTTCGGTATCGACAGAGAGTATGTCCATATCCGATCCCGGTCTCTTTAACAACCAATCGTTATTATAACACCGTGGTCATTTACAAATATATATACTTTTAAAAACACAATCATTGCCCTTTCAAAACATATCCTTTACTTCAAAATAGTATATACTTTAAACCAAAATATTATTACTATTTCAAACCCAAATTATCAATGTATTATTTCCATTTCAAAACCCAATTCAATAATATATCATTTCCATTTCCAATACAATTCAATAATATCTCATTTAAATAAAACCAAATTTCCAATCACTGATCTTTCTTAAATTTAGATAACTTGAAATATTCTTTTAAATCATCTTAAACCCAAACCACATTTTGAAGTCATATTTCTAAATTTTCAATTTCAATTGGTTTCAAATCCATATATTCACAGATAATTCTTAAATAAATTCTATTTCAAATAAATTCAATTTTTTCAAACCATATTACTTCAAAGTTATAACAATTTCGAAAACCAATACTTTGAAAACAATAATACCTTAATTTCAATAAAACATTTCAAATTTGACATATTTCAAGACTTTAAATATTCCAAAATTCCCAACCAAAATTAAAAAATATCTATATACCTTAGTTCAATTTACTATTATTTAGTTTAGAAATATTTATTTAATAAATTCAATATCACTTAAATAAAGCTCAAACTTGAAATATTCGTAAATCAAACTTAAAACATCATCAAGTTATACTTAGCTTAAATTTTAGAATTTAACCATATATAAAATAATATTTATATAATATCAAAATTAGTATATATATAAACCCTTATTTTCCAAAACCCATAGAAAATCACTTTAAAATATTTTATATATAGACCACGGTGCCTGTATATAATTTTCTATCCTATGGTCAAGTGATACAGATATTTATCATTTCAATCCGTAATTTTAAAAATAAAAGTTTACGGTTATGTATCATTTCAAACCGCAATCCCGAATGGAATGAAAATGCATAATAACTTGCAGTTTATATAAAATATAGCATTCATTCATCCAAATATCAATAAACAACCATTTATTACAATCATCATCCAATTTAAACAAAACATCAATATAAAGCATATAAAATATAACAGGCATCAACAAATAGTTTATATTCAATAAAAATTAATAACTTTCAACTTGCAGTTTATATGCAACGAATAAATTAATTAACAATTAATTGGCAGTTTAAATGCAATGAATAAATTTATTAACAATTAATTGGCAATTTAAATGCAATGAATAAATAAATTAACAATTAATTACGATGAATGCAATTAACTGAGATAATGATGAAATATATGCCAAACAACTATAAATAAATTTCTAAACACATCATACATGAATTTAACAAACATAGGAAATCTTAGAAGTTGTGAGTGGGTTAAAACACTCACCTTTATACGAATCAAAAAAAAACTTCTAATCCATAGCTCCGCTCTATGTTTCCTTAGTCTCCTTCCTGATTGCTATCTTGTTCCGCAATATTTTATTTTGATTTTTTTCCTTAATCTCCTTTTTTTTAAGAATGTTTTGGAAGAGACGGAGAAGTTTGTATGGACCTGGATTTGAAGAAGAAGATTTGGAAAAAAAGAAGAAGAAAATTTAAAGAAGATGAAGAACTGAAAAAGAAAAGAAGCTTTCAAAAAGAAGAAGAAGGAAAAAATGAAAAAGAAAGGAGGAAGGTGAAGAGAGAAAAGAAATGAGATGGAAAGAATTAAATGTAGCCTAAAGGTCTAGGCTTAGGTGTTAAATAGAAGGAGAAATGAACGGACCAAGTATAAAAAAATGAGATAACTATTTTAAAATGTACATGTGATAAAAAAAAAGAAATGAAGGGACCACATACACATTTTGAAATTCAATTTCTCCGAAACATAACCAAATTAATTTCATTCACTCAAATAATACTCAATTTGTACACATATAATTTTTTTATCTACGCACAATTAATAAAATTATACTTACCTTAAAAATGAAAACGTTCAATTCTTTTATTTCCTTTAAAGCACCATTTCTGTTTAACACAAAACGCGCGTTTCTTTTATTAAATCTATTAATTGCAATCACCGTTTTCTTTCCTTTTAATTGAAACATTTGAATTACATTAATTACAATTACTTACAAAGTTAAATTTTAAAATAGACAACTAAAATAGATGAAAAATAGAACAATTGTTTATTTAAACACGTATATAAATTTGTTGTTTGTACACAAGAGTAATAAATAACTTACTGAAATAGATTACTTTCCTATTCTTGTAATCAATCTGTAAGCTAAAACAAAGTTCAAATAAACATATATTTCTTCCTTTAAAATCAATCATTCTATTCTTTATTTTTAATGAAATTAAACCTACAGTCACAAATGAAACGTTCATTTTATTTGATGTGAATGTTCTTTTCATTAACTCAAACTTTCCATATATTTTCACAAAACATAAGTTGCTTTTAATTACACCTATTAATTTATTATTAGTATTCTCTATCTTATTAATTGAAAATTTTCAATTACATTAATTTCAGTTGATTTAAGTTCCAAAATGGTCTAAATGAATGTAATGAGATGTAGAACAATTTTTCCTACTAATAGTAATTTAAACATATTTACACTATTGGATACAAACAGTAATTACATATTTCTCACTAAATAATAGTTTCTCATCTCTACAATCAATCTTTCAACTAACAAACATTTCAAATAAATAAACATATGTTTACTCTTTTACAAAACTTATTCAATTTTTATTCTTTTATTTTGATTTACACTTCTACTATTAAAGCAATCATTACATTATGAATACAATTAACATTTCTATTTCTTTTTATTACATTCACACTACAGTTATGGTCTTATTCCACATTAATGTAACATTTCGTTGACATTTGTTTGAAATTGATCAGTTAAATTGGTAACAACACCAACTGTCACCATTATACATTTTATAATATTTGTAAGTTAATTCTTTACAAAAAATTATTACAACAACTCTCATTACACTACACTTATTCCATTTCCATCCATTACACATTGTTCTATTAATAAATCAACCTTTAAATTATTAATTACCTTTTATATCCTACTATAAATCAATGCACACATTTATTAAAATTTATACTCCCAATGTATTTATTCATCTTGATTTCATTCTTTTTGTTAAATCCATTATTACTCTATGAAAACAATTTACATTATTACCAAATATTACCTAAATTTACATTAACGTAATACTTAATTACATTTATTGTTATTGGTTTCATATTTTAATATAATAGGCTAATTAAATAGGTAACGTATATTAATTATTACCATTAACTTTAAATCACACTAATAAATTCATTATTCACAACCAAGTGTTATAACAACCTATACAATTCAAACTCCATTCAATTTCTATTCATTGCACTTTACGTAATTAATTAATACATCTTTCACGTTATCAATTTCTTCTTAATTCAATTATCAAATAAATGCATATATTAATTGTGATATCCCGGGATTTTGGGCAATATAAATTTAATAATCTGTATTGATAATTTAATTGGATTGATAATTATCCTATGTAATTTAAATTTAAATTGGTTAATTTAATCTTTTAAAGGTAAATAATAAATACTTAATTTGGCAACATTAATAAGATTTGTTTGTTAAAGCTAATAAAATCTTATTCTATTTATAATATATATATTTGATATATATTGTGAATGGAAATATCTTTTGTTTTGTTTTAAAGATGAATTTTCAAATTTGTAATATATATGTATGAATTGTGATTTAAAGCTTTGTTTTAAAATTAATATTTTTCAAAAGATAATTTAAGTTTAATTCAATTGTTTTCAAAATATAAGATAATTGTTTATTTTAAATATGATAGTTTAAAAAAAAAGGGTTTAATCAAAGTTTTATTCTAGTTTTCTTTAAAGTGTTAAATTTTAAATGGTTATATAAATGTTCTAGATTTTAAAATACATGTATAAGGAATTTATTTATATTTATAATTAGTTTTAACATATATTCTTTTAAAGGTAAACTAACATTTATTAATTAAGTAACTTAAAAAGTAAGTTTATATTTACATTTAAATTAAATAAAATTTATTTAAAAACACTTAAGTAATATGTGTAAACATATTAACATGATTAAAGACACTTGTAAGCTAAATGGATGTACATGGACATTTGTCCAATTTATAAAATAAACAAGTGGCAAGATTTTATTTTCTTTAATATTGAATTAAATTAATTTAATGATACAAAATATCATGTGTTAGAGAGAAATCTGGTTTTCTTCATTTCTCAGTTCGAACATCTTCTTCCTCACAATCTTTTCTATCTTCCTCTAAAAAGAAAAATCACACAAATCCTGGAAACAATAATAATCAAACCTGGAAATCAAATGAAACCTGAATTAAGCTACAGCAAAACAAAGATTTAAGCTTCATCAAGTAATTTCAATTTCAAGCTATAGACTCAAATCAAGCATGCAAAGGATTTCAACAGCAAAGCAAAAGTATTTTTCAGATTTAAAAGTTTAAAAGCCTGGAACATATGCTTTCTGTTCTTATTTTAAAGGTGAGTAAATTTCTTTTAAAAACAGTTTTAAATTGTGATTATATGGATGCATGTGATAAATTTGTATAGGAAATTATAATATGATTTGCATTGATTTATCTTATCTGAAATATGTGATGAATTTGCTTTGGTTATATATGTGTATATCTGAATATATGCAAGATGTCTCTGTTACTTCCTTATACTTGATTTACCTTTTAAAAAAATTCATATCTGGTCTTGAAATCAGAATTAAGTTCTGATCTATGAATGAAAAATAATCATTATAGCATAATGTTAATTCTAAAAATAGTTTTAGGATTTTATAATTAGAAATTAATTCAAAATTTGAAAATATACAGAGAGAATCAAAGGCAAGTCAAAATTTGATTATCTGGAAATCAAGTTTGAATTATATAAACAAATTCGTATTGTAAATTGATGAATTTTGGAAATCAAATCAAGATTTTTAAGCAAGTATTTAGTGAGATATGTCGAGATGAACGAATTTGGTACTTTCGTCAATTGTAGTTGATCAACCTGATGATCGGAGGTAATTTCTTGATCGAAGCTTGCTTTAGTATTAGAGAGGATGGGAAAAATATAATTGAATTTTTCCAATGTCTAAATTGATCGTATTCGATCAAACTAGGGTTCTAGAGAAAAGTTTGAAACGATGCTGTCAGAGGGCTCTCGCGATGGTTATGGAGGACCGGAGTGGTTCGCATTAGTGGGGATACAAGCTAGAAGATGTGACAAAGCATCGGTGAAGTGGATAGATGATCTCGAGTTTGGAGGCGATGGGAAGGCAGTAGTTTCTGGCCATGGCAGTTTTCCAGTTTTGATCGAGATGGTCTAATTTCGATTTGATGGAGTTACGTTCGATCTGGATTCGCATTTGGGTTCGTATGGGTTCGCGTAACTGTGGACTGGCGCCGCGATGATCATCGGAGGACGAAATCGTTGGTGGACGTGCACCACGTGCACGTGTACGCTGTTCGTTCTGGTATGTTGTGGATAGCATGGGAGAAGAAGGTGATTCAGGATTTGTCTCGTGTGGGTCTCGTGTGCGACTCGAAGCAGGCATGCGTGGGAAAGACTCGGGGAAGACGCAGGGGTTTTAGTGGGTTTACTCGGGTTTTCTTTTGTTTAGACTCGAGTTGTTTTTGTTTTAAAAATCTGGTTTAAATTTAAAAGTATTCCAGGTTTTAAAATCTAAAGAAAAACATTACCAGGTTATTAAAGAAAGTAAACAAGCTTTTCAAAAAGTTTCAAAGTCTAAAGGCAAAGTAAAAACAAGTTTCAAGTTAATGTTATATTCAAAGTAATTATAAAGGAATGTTAAATTAGATTTAAATTATATTTAAATAAATAAGTTTAAAAGATATGAAATTTGGAATTTCCAAAGTTAAATTATTGTTTTATTTAATCTATTTAAGCATGTTTGAATGGATATTCAAGATTTTAAGTGCATATAAAATTATGGGTTTAAATTGTTTTGTTTAAAGGTAAAATTTTATTCAAATATAAAATTATTTCTAAATGTTTAAATGGAGTTTAATGGTAGAATTTAATATGTGATTTAAATGAAAAGTTTATTTTTAAAGATGGAAATTTTATTAAGGCAATTAATAAATAAATTGAATTAAAGGTTAATTACTATTTGAAATTAAGAATAATTACTTAATGAAGTAATTAGTGGAAATGAATGTAATTAATAAATAAATGAATTAGAGATTGAGGGATTCATTCAAGATAATCAATTTATAATTAAGTGAGTAAATTTCTTAATGAAGTAATTAATGAATAATTACTTAAAGTAATCAGGAGGAGTAAATTATTCATGGAAGTAATTAGTTGAAGTAATCACTTGTTGTAATCAATTAAGGAATTAATTAAGTTAATTGTTTAAAGTTAATTAATTATGGATTAATTAATTAAAGAATTAAGAATTATTTAATGATGGGATTAATTACTTGTTAATGAAATTAGTTAAGAGAGATCATTTAATGAAGTATTTAGAAGATAATTACTTATGTAAGTAATTAAGAGTTAATTACTTAATTATTTTAGTTAATTAATTAATGTGATTATTTAAATGTGTTTAATTTAAGATTAATTACTAAGTGTAATTAATTTAAAAGTAATTAATTAATAAAGTAATTAATTAAGGATTATTTGTTAATTTGAATTGATTAATAATTACTTAATGGAGTAATTAAAGATTAATTAATTAGATTAATTAATCAAGGTTAATATAATTAATTAAGGAGTTAATTAATTAAGATAAGTAATTACAAGTTATTAATTACTGTTTATGATTAATTAAGGTAAATTAATGAATGTAGTTGATTAAAGATTAATTATTTAATTAACTAGAAGGTAATTAATTAATGAAGTAATTAGAGGATTATTAATTAATCAAGGTTGATTAATAAAAGCAATTAATTTAAGTATGATTAATTAATTGTAATTAATTAAGGATTAATATAATTAATTATAGTTAATTAATTAATGAAGGTTCATTAATTATTGTAATTAATGATAGTAATTAAAGGTTAATTACTGTATATGGTTAAGAATAATTACTTGAATGTAATTAAAGTATAATTAATCAAGGAAGATTAATTAGGGAAGATCATTAAGAGATGATTAATTAATTAATTTGTAATTAATTAATGCTAGTAAGCAGGATTAAGGTAATCCAAGTAATTAAAGGATAGTAATTAATTTAATTAAATGTTAATTAAATTAATTTGGAATTAATCAATTCTGCTTTTGAATGATTGGTTAATATTGGATGATTGATATTGGGTGATTGGTTGAATATTGGATGATTTGGATATCTCTGATATATGATAGGCTGCTTTGTGAAATGAATGTTGATATGAATTATCTATTGTGATAATGTGATTCATTTATCTGTTTTTATATCATTATGTATATAAGTTTAAATGTTTAAACCTTTAAACAACTTGGCCTTAAAAGATACGTTTTGGATTTCGATGAGACCGGGATCGGGTTTCCGTATACCGGAATTCCAGGTCTGGAGACCCGAATACCACATCGATCCAAATTAACGATAGGTCGTGAATCTCAAGTGAAGATGAAGATTCAGAGTGCAAGGGTTATTGTCGTTAACTCTGAGGGTGATTCTAAAACGAGTGTAACGAGATAATGCCTTCGGTTTCGTTCGAACCCGGAACGAACTTGTATGGATTGAATGCTTTCAGCACATCGTCAGGCGGACGATGAGCATTCTAAGTGATATGTTCTGATTAAAGGTAATCGTAACCTCAAGCCTCATCAACCGGGAATGGCTAAAACAGGGGAGATGCAGCAAGGTTTCGTGGGTAGCACCCACTGAGAGCAAGATAGATCCCTGTCTAGAGGTCCCTTTTCTTTTATTCGGCTTAGTGTGTGGTTGGTCGCGCCAACTACGGGGTTATCTTATTCGGAATTATCCAGTAAGGGATGGTTCCGGCTTTGTGTTGCAGGGGAGCGGGCGTACTCCTCGGTACGGTGATCTAGGCCACGTACTGTGACGGGCGGTACCCCAGTAGCCCTGCCATTGTATGGAATCCAAACTCCAATAAGTGCCGTACGTATTAGTTGTGCCCAACTATGTTGGAATGTGAGATGTAAGCATTTCAGCTATTTCTGTATTTTACTAGAAAACCCTAGACCCTATTATAATACAATCGGATTTCCTATCAAATGTTTTAGTTAGCGTAAGGTAAAAACTTACCCATGTTTATTTGTGGGGAGTCTTACGTGATACTTTTGTTTTCAAAGGTTTTCAAAGTTAAGCAATCTAACCGTTTACTCACACCAGACCCATGTCTGACCCAAGTATTTATTTTCTGTTTTATTAAACTCTTGGGTACTCAATATTGTATTGAGTAGTCAAGGGATTCAGGATAGTCTTGACGAATTCTGAAGGAGCTGTGAAGCAGGAGGCTTCAGCGAGTAGATATATAGAGTTTCCGCTGTGTTTGTATTAGTCTGTATTGTACTGATGTACTTGTGTTGTATAATAGACAGAAGTTTATAACTGTCTATTCTGTGATGTATAAGTTGTGTACTCCGATGTATATGATACTATGTAATATTCTATGTGATATATTATATTTTATTCGTTTCCGCTGTGAGATTCTTTTGTGTTGTTGTTTCTTCTTTTCTATCCTTTCTTCTTCTATCCCTTTCTTTCTTCATGATGATACGACTTTTTCTGTGGAGAAAAAGCCGGGTCGTCACATATGGTATCAGAGCATCAGGTTGAGTGAATACCTAGGCTCTGAAGTGGTGTCTATCTTGAGAGTGCGTAATTGTTAGTTATATAAAAATGGTTTTATATTGTGTTAATTGATCGGTTGAGTGGTATATGGATTCTGGTCAATACGAGTAGCTAACGTTATTGATAGGGATCTCTAAACACTTGAACCAGGCCAACGGACACAATATTGTTTTAAAGAGGTAGATGAAATAATTTTACCCAGAAATAATTTCTATATAAAAAAAAAATATCATTTTAAATATATATATTTATGTATTTCTACCTATTTATTGGGTTACCTGTTCGGGTTTTCCAATATAAGTTATAAAGGTAGATAAGGTGGTAGTGTGTGTAACACAATTAACAATAGTTGGAGTTTGAATGTTGAGGTTGGAAGTATATATCGAGACTGTAAACCCAATATCGTCTCGAGTAAGTTGGCAGTATGGAGTAAGGATGTCTCGGATCTCTGAAGAAAATCCTTTTCAAGATTCGGAGTCCATTATTGAAGTGTAAGCTTGGTTGAGCTCGGGTGAGCATAATTTCGAGAATTTGGATCTGTCGGTTGTGCAGAAGCAAGTGATGGTATCTTGGCAGCTGTATGATGAGACACGGTATCTATGGATGTTTCCGAAGGAGATGTTCTTTTTGGAGTAAGATTAAGAAGAGTAAGTTGTTGGCGTTTGGTTTGGGGTCCGAGTTTCTCGAGGAGCCTTTGGATTAGAAGTCTTTGATTAGCTGTGATAGCAGTTTCAGCTCGGTAGTGTTTGTGTGCCGACAAGAAGATTTTCTGGCTTAGCAGTGTCCCTGAGATAGAGTTTGGAAGCAGTAGTGTGGCTCGTTTCTCCGATGGTTCAAGAATCTTTGTGGTTCTTCTATCAGCAGTCCGGGAAGATGGTGAAGGCTTTCTTGAAGGGTTAACCTTGTTTGGAAAAAACTTAAGACTCTTTTTAATTAGTAAAGAGAGAACAGTTTCTTTGGAATCTGAACTAGGTAGGATCGCAAAAGTGACTTGCGATTAGTTTGGGAATTTATCTTGGGTAATCTTTTGTGTGAGATGGAGGTTTCTCATATGGAAGTAGGAGCTACTGAAGTAGTCAGAGATTTTTCTGGATGTCTTCGAGGAAGTAGAAGTTGTCTGCATCTGGAGTTGAGTTCCGTATCGACTTGGTTCCAGAAGCGATACCGGTGGTTATTCTGGTAGTAGGATGGTTCCTAGAAAGAAGAGTTGGTGTAGCAGCTCAGAAATTTTTAAAATGGATTGGTCATATCTATTTTTCAAGTTTGGATTTCAGCAAATTTTGGAAGGATCATCTTGTTGATAGGATCTAGAGATCATTTTGTTCTTGGTCCAGAATTGTTTCAAGAAGCATCAGCGAAGGTTAAGCTGATCAGGAAGAGATGAGGTAGCCCAGGAATCGTCTAGTGAGTTATGCAGATATGAGACAAGGAGTTTGGAATTCGGAGTTGGAGATTGGAAATTGTTTAAGTTTTTCTCCAATTAAAGAGCTATAAGATTTGATAAGTCTGGAAGTTAGCACTGAAGTATTTTGGATTTTCCTGTGTTCTCGAGAGAAGTAGTTCTTTGATCTACAGGATTGAATGGCCAGTTTGGATAGCTGGAATTCATTGTATTTCACGTATCTCTGAGGGAGTACGTGTATGATTCATCGCTGGTTATAGGATCTGCAGTTCAGATGGATTTGGAAGTTTGAGCTGGACTTGGGTGTGATCTGATATTCTGTTCAGATTAGTGGATCTAGAGATAAGGAAAGCTCTGGATTATGGGGTGTAGTTTGTTTAGATTCTGTAGAGCGGGTCTCCCGGTGATTTATATCCGGGGAAACTCTAGATAGTGTTATGAAGTCTATCCTGATTTGTATCAGAATAGTTAGTTAGGTTTGTTTGACTGTTTGATTGGTTGCTTTGGTTGTTAGGAATTGGATGATATGTATGTGGTTGCTGTTTAAAATTAAAATCTTTGCTGGATTATTAAATTAACCTTGCTTTTAATTTCGGGACGAAATTATTTTAAGGGAGGAGGAATGTGATATCCCGGGATTTTGGGCAATATAAATTTAATAATCTGTATTGATAATTTAATTGGATTGATAATTATCCTATGTAATTTAAATTTAAATTGGTTAATTTAATCTTTTAAAGGTAAATAATAAATACTTAATTTGGCAACATTAATAAGATTTGTTTGTTAAAGCTAATAAAATCTTATTCTATTTATAATATATATATTTGATATATATTGTGAATGGAAATATCTTTTGTTTTGTTTTAAAGATGAATTTTCAAATTTGTAATATATATGTATGAATTGTGATTTAAAGCTTTGTTTTAAAATTAATATTTTTCAAAAGATAATTTAAGTTTAATTCAATTGTTTTCAAAATATAAGATAATTGTTTATTTTAAATATGATAGTTTAAAAAAAAAGGGTTTAATCAAAGTTTTATTCTAGTTTTCTTTAAAGTGTTAAATTTTAAATGGTTATATAAATGTTCTAGATTTTAAAATACATGTATAAGGAATTTATTTATATTTATAATTAGTTTTAACATATATTCTTTTAAAGGTAAACTAACATTTATTAATTAAGTAACTTAAAAAGTAAGTTTATATTTACATTTAAATTAAATAAAATTTATTTAAAAACACTTAAGTAATATGTGTAAACATATTAACATGATTAAAGACACTTGTAAGCTAAATGGATGTACATGGACATTTGTCCAATTTATAAAATAAACAAGTGGCAAGATTTTATTTTCTTTAATATTGAATTAAATTAATTTAATGATACAAAATATCATGTGTTAGAGAGAAATCTGGTTTTCTTCATTTCTCAGTTCGAACATCTTCTTCCTCACAATCTTTTCTATCTTCCTCTAAAAAGAAAAATCACACAAATCCTGGAAACAATAATAATCAAACCTGGAAATCAAATGAAACCTGAATTAAGCTACAGCAAAACAAAGATTTAAGCTTCATCAAGTAATTTCAATTTCAAGCTATAGACTCAAATCAAGCATGCAAAGGATTTCAACAGCAAAGCAAAAGTATTTTTCAGATTTAAAAGTTTAAAAGCCTGGAACATATGCTTTCTGTTCTTATTTTAAAGGTGAGTAAATTTCTTTTAAAAACAGTTTTAAATTGTGATTATATGGATGCATGTGATAAATTTGTATAGGAAATTATAATATGATTTGCATTGATTTATCTTATCTGAAATATGTGATGAATTTGCTTTGGTTATATATGTGTATATCTGAATATATGCAAGATGTCTCTGTTACTTCCTTATACTTGATTTACCTTTTAAAAAAATTCATATCTGGTCTTGAAATCAGAATTAAGTTCTGATCTATGAATGAAAAATAATCATTATAGCATAATGTTAATTCTAAAAATAGTTTTAGGATTTTATAATTAGAAATTAATTCAAAATTTGAAAATATACAGAGAGAATCAAAGGCAAGTCAAAATTTGATTATCTGGAAATCAAGTTTGAATTATATAAACAAATTCGTATTGTAAATTGATGAATTTTGGAAATCAAATCAAGATTTTTAAGCAAGTATTTAGTGAGATATGTCGAGATGAACGAATTTGGTACTTTCGTCAATTGTAGTTGATCAACCTGATGATCGGAGGTAATTTCTTGATCGAAGCTTGCTTTAGTATTGGAGAGGATGGGAAAAATATAATTGAATTTTTCCAATGTCTAAATTGATCGTATTCGATCAAACTAGGGTTCTAGAGAAAAGTTTGAAACGATGCTGTCAAAGGGCTCTCGCGATGGTTATGGAGGACCGGAGTGGTTCGCATTAGTGGGGATACAAGCTAGAAGATGTGACGAAGCATCGGTGAAGTGGATAGATGATCTCGAGTTTGGAGACGATGGGAAGGCAGCAGTTTCTGGCCATGGCAGTTTTCCAGTTTTGATCGAGATGGTCTAATTTCGATTTGATGGAGTTACGTTCGATCTGGATTCGCATTTGGGTTCGCATGGGTTCGCGTAACTGTGGACTGGCGCCGCGATGATCATCGGAGGACGAAATCGTTGGTGGACGTGCACCACGTGCACGTGTACGCTGTTCGTTCTGGTATGTTGTGGATAGCATGGGAGAAGAAGGTGATTCAGGATTTGTCTCGTGTGGGTCTCGTGTGCGACTCGAAGCAGGCATGCGTGGGAAAGACTCGGGGAAGACGCAGGGGTTTTAGTGGGTTTACTCGGGTTTTCTTTTGTTTAGACTCGAGTTGTTTTTGTTTTAAAAATCTGGTTTAAATTTAAAAGTATTCCAGGTTTTAAAATCTAAAGAAAAACATTACCAGGTTATTAAAGAAAGTAAACAAGCTTTTCAAAAAGTTTCAAAGTCTAAAGGCAAAGTAAAAACAAGTTTCAAGTTAATGTTATATTCAAAGTAATTATAAAGGAATGTTAAATTAGATTTAAATTATATTTAAATAAATAAGTTTAAAAGATATGAAATTTGGAATTTCCAAAGTTAAATTATTGTTTTATTTAATCTATTTAAGCATGTTTGAATGGATATTCAAGATTTTAAGTGCATATAAAATTATGGGTTTAAATTGTTTTGTTTAAAGGTAAAATTTTATTCAAATATAAAATTATTTCTAAATGTTTAAATGGAGTTTAATGGTAGAATTTAATATGTGATTTAAATGAAAAGTTTATTTTTAAAGATGGAAATTTTATTAAGGCAATTAATAAATAAATTGAATTAAAGGTTAATTACTATTTGAAATTAAGAATAATTACTTAATGAAGTAATTAGTGGAAATGAATGTAATTAATAAATAAATGAATTAGAGATTGAGGGATTCATTCAAGATAATCAATTTATAATTAAGTGAGTAAATTTCTTAATGAAGTAATTAATGAATAATTACTTAAAGTAATCAGGAGGAGTAAATTATTCATGGAAGTAATTAGTTGAAGTAATCACTTGTTGTAATCAATTAAGGAATTAATTAAGTTAATTGTTTAAAGTTAATTAATTATGGATTAATTAATTAAAGAATTAAGAATTATTTAATGATGGGATTAATTACTTGTTAATGAAATTAGTTAAGAGAGATCATTTAATGAAGTATTTAGAAGATAATTACTTATGTAAGTAATTAAGAGTTAATTACTTAATTATTTTAGTTAATTAATTAATGTGATTATTTAAATGTTTTTAATTTAAGATTAATTACTAAGTGTAATTAATTTAAAAGTAATAAATTAATAAAGTAATTAATTAAGGATTATTTGTTAATTTGAATTGATTAATAATTACTTAATGGAGTAATTAAAGATTAATTAATTAGATTAATTAATCAAGGTTAATATAATTAATTAAGGAGTTAATTAATTAAGATAAGTAATTACAAGTTATTAATTACTGTTTATGATTAATTAAGGTAAATTAATGAATGTAGTTGATTAAAGATTAATTATTTAATTAACTAGAAGGTAATTAATTAATGAAGTAATTAGAGGATTATTAATTAATCAAGGTTGATTAATAAAAGCAATTAATTTAAGTATGATTAATTAATTGTAATTAATTAAGGATTAATATAATTAATTATAGTTAATTAATTAATGAAGGTTCATTAATTATTGTAATTAATGATAGTAATTAAAGGTTAATTACTGTATATGGTTAAGAATAATTACTTGAATGTAATTAAAGTATAATTAATCAAGGAAGATTAATTAGGGAAGATCATTAAGAGATGATTAATTAATTAATTTGTAATTAATTAATGCTAGTAAGCAGGATTAAGGTAATCCAAGTAATTAAAGGATAGTCTTTGTCACATCCCGAAATTTTCGACTTTCGAAAATTCGACATCGATACTCACTTTATCGACTGCCGAAAAATCGAGCGCCGGAAACTCCAGTAGTGAGGGTTTTAAGAAAAAGAAATAGAAGAAAAGGTAGAAGAAGAACAACAAAATATAGCAAGACTGGTGTGAGATCGTAAAACAGTTATTCTTTAAAATAAACAACAAAATAATTTTTAAAGTTAATTCGCAATGCTTTTGGAAAATGAAACTACCATAAGACCTCCCGCCACACACACAATGCAAACGCAGACTTGGAGGAGATTTCTTCTTATGATAGTCAAAGATGCTTACTACGCGAAAATCAAATTCTTTTTGATATTATTATTAGTGCATAGTGTAGAAAACATTTCGAAAGTAGAATATAAATCTTAGCCAGCATAGGTACCATTATAGTATGCTTGCTATAGCTACCATATTAAATGGCAGGTTCTACAACTAATACCGTACAAGTCGCGTATTGTTTCTTTGGATTTCCAACAAATGGTCAGGCTAAGGAACTTCCTATCCACGATGGGTACGTCCCTGGAATAGACGACCCGAGAATCTAACGTTACGGTTAGATCTCTGCCAACACAAGGCCGGGTTACCTCTGCAAAAATAGGTAACTACTGACACGCGTATGCCATCCCCCGATCGTCACCGATCTTCCCGAGGATCCCCGATTTCCAACAAACCACATAGATAATAATAATGCAGTAACCACAGAGGTTAAGTATCTGGGCTCCATACCATGATACCACCTTTATCCAGAAGGAATGACATACACTAAGGGGCGCTACTCCCTAGAACCTTGCCGCATTCGTCCTGTTTCGACCATTTCCGGGGTGTAAGGCTCGACGAAGTCTCGTCCACAAAGCTACGCTTTCTCAAAAAGCCCTGCTTCGGGTCAAACAAAATGATCAACCTATGATCACAAAGATATAAGATCAAACAAATGATCATATCACAAATGACCAAACACTGATCATTTCACAGCAACACTCAGTATGCCACGTTACCAAATTGGGATATATCGCTGATAAATTTCAACTACATAACCTCTGAGCTCGTATGTCTCAGAGAAGGGTGTTAAGCTAAGAGAATAAATTCTCCGCCACCAACAGAAATGTATTTGAAAGAAATCAGCTTTATATCTCAAATTGTAACGTCAGACACACAATCCATACAAGTCTGTTCCGGGATCGAACAGAACCGAAGGCACTTCTCACGAAGCCCTTGCATATCCGGATAATTTTCAATCACGTCAGGACTTCCCGTCACTAAGGGTGATAAAACCTCTAAATCGAAGATCAGTCGATGTAGAGTAACTCGACGGTAATCCTTCCGTTTTCAAAAATATCCGGTCTTCAACACCGGTCTTCAAATGCAATTCATAACGACGTATCACATATTCGGAATGGGTTATACGACCCCATGGTCCTTTCCCGGTTAACCCGAATAGTGAGCGCTTATTCAAAAATAAGTGTGGCATTCAATTTTTTATCCAATTCACAACAAATACCTATCTAAAGGTAATTATTGATAGTCGGTTATTTAACTATCAATAAAGATGCGCAACATCATCAGATTCCAAATAATTTACCAAATTATTTATTTCCCAAAAATATCTTGATAAGATATATTATTTCCACACTTCACAAATAAATCAACGTTTATTTTTAAACAACTTCCCTTTTATAAATTCCATAGTGAATTTATATTTCAAAATATCTTCTGATATACGATTTTCAAATCGATTTTCAATATTCAATTTCAATTTATCTTTTACAAAGATAAATTCTCAAAACGTTCATTTCATTGGAAAAGTATTTCCATACTTATTTAAAAATAAGTGTTTCACAAATCTATTCATTTTCAACACTTGAAAATATTCGATATACTTAAATCAAATTAAGTATATATTCATCCTTTAAGGAAAATATTCTTTTAACACATTTATTTGAGTCAAAACGAATGTTGCGTAAAACATCGTTACGACGACTCAAAATCACTAGTATAGGGATTCGAAATTTAGATAGATATATGAATCCCAATACTATATAAAACATTTACTTTCGGAAATCATTTACTATAACAACAGTGTTATAGTCCATCATCTCCTTATTTTCTCGAAAACGTCTATTTCAACAATAAATGTTGAAATCTATGATTTCGATATTTAACACGTTTTAAAACATCTTTTAAAACAATTACTTCATTTTATAATATCGTTTCTCCAGAACATATCCATTTTCCTTAAGAGTATATTCACTGTCCAAAATCGTGAATATAATTCACTTAACTAAATTTCAGCCATCTCTACACGTTTTATTTCAATAAAGATTCGCTATTCAAAATCGCGAATATATTTCTTTAAAAATCTTCTATATTTAATTTATCAAACTCCATCGATTTTGAATTTATAAAACAACGTTTATAAATCCTATTTCTATATTTTTTTTTCACAACTTTGATTTATAAATCTTCTTTATTAACGATCCGATCAATATTCCATTTAAAAGCAGAAATTCAATTTATAAGTAAATTTTCTTATAATCATTCATTCTACAACTTCATTCTTTATAAATCTATAAATTTCATATCTTTACAATTTATAATTCTATACATTTCATATCTTCACATTTTATAATTATAAATTTCATATCTTCACATTTTATAATTATAAATTTCATATCTCTTATAAACTTATTTTAAAATTCCAATAACTTTAATTGATAAGTATCAATTTGATACATCTTTTTATATACATTGGTTTAAGAATTCAAAAATCTCAACTTAATCCATTTCATAAATTTCTTAACTCTTTATTTCAAAAGAAATTACTTCTTTGTTAAAATTCACAAAATCTCAACTTTTATAACTTAAAAGTTTTAACGTTTATCTTTTTAAAGTAATTAATTCAACAATTTAAATAAACGTATATTTTCAAAGATCACTTTTAAAATTTCACTTTTAAAAATCAACATCGTTATTTTTAAATTTCAAAATTTGAAACCGATGATGCAACGCATCAATTAGTCAATCACAACAATCAATATCATATCTCAATCATATGACAACAGCATATATATCATCTGTAAATAAATAAATACAGTTGAGGAATCCAGTTGGATCCCTCCAACCTGTTTCCCTGCATCCAAAGATGTTAGCACAATACCAATTCCGCTCCAGTACGGAATTATCGCGGTATATAGGTTTTTATAAATCCGCTTACTAACGGCGCAATAGGGTCTCATCCGCTATACGAGGCGGGAAATCAATCAATCCAATATATACATATGCCAATATGTATATACTGCTATATATATAGATATATCCTATCATATCTAATACACATTCAAACAGCAATCAGTCAATCAATAAATAACTGAAAATTCCACTTCATTTTTGAGTGAGAAAAATCTCACCTTAGCTTTAAATTTTGCAATCCACTTCGATTCCAGATTTGTTTTCTTCATTTTTTTACCTTGTATAAATATTTATACAATTATTAATATTCGAACAAATCAAATAATTAATTTCCGTTTAATAGTTTTTGATTAGTTGATAATTTCAATCCATCGTCAATATCATTTTAAATAAAAATTTAAATTTGATTTCCTTTTGAAATAAACTTATCTAACTAAGATTTTACCTTTCAAAACTAAATTTAATATATCAACCTTTGGTAAAAATAATTAAATAAGTTTTATTAAATAAAACTTCCTTTTAAAATAACCTAATTTATTTTACTGTATAACATTTTTTTTCTTTTTCCAGTAACACAATAGTAAAATCTTTCTATATACATAAATATTTTCACATATATAAATTTAGCGGATTTCTCCTTTAAATCTTACTGTTTCAAAATCAAAACTCCAAAATAAATGTTAATATACCTCACAGTCGATCGAAACTCCAGGCTACCCAAAACGAAGCCATCACGACATCGAGCTAAACCAACGTCGACTTTGATCATCATCCTCCGCGTACGCGGGCCCACGCCAGATTGATCGAAACCCTAGCCTTGCCGTTAAAATCACTTCCTCAAATCGCGACATCATCACACGATTCCACTCGCGAGCACACGGCAACCCCTAACCACCTCGAACTGTCGCTCGTAGACAGCCGCGACCCCAGAACGCCTCCGTTCGAACGCAACCTTCCCAGTGTCGCATGATCTCGCGAACGCGACCTCCATACTCACGCACGTAGGCTGAGGGTCCAAACCCTAATCGCGAGCCGCCTCGCTACATTCACGACGAACGCCTCCTGACAAATCGCTACCCCCGCCTTGAGGGCTCGCCTGTGACGCCCTCGCTTTCCCCTAAATCACTTCGACCTTGGCTTTGATTAAATTCGAATCGAACGAAGAAGACGTAGCCAGATTAAACGAGAGCGGCCATTTTAAACTTCTTTGATGTGGATTTGATTTTTCTTGTTTTTCTTTGATTGCCGCTTAAATTTTATTCACAGAGGCTTCGGCCATAGTTAATTCTTCTGAACTGCTCGAGATTTTAAATTAACAGAGAAGGACGAGATACTTTTAAAGTCGAACGAAGAAAAATTTGCACGATTTCTCTCAGATTTTCTGCGTGATACTGGGCGTGGTTTAAGGCATGATTTTAGGGAAGAAAGGTGGCTGATATTTATAGATTTTAAATCTTAAAATTAAACTGAATTTTAATTTCATTTCAACGTGTTTACACACCGTGTGGTTACATAACCACTCCGAAAAATACGAAATTTAAAACCTTACAATAATATCACATTACGGATCCGATGAAACTGGTTTCGTCGAAATCCGAGACTTTTCGAAAAATGACTATTTTTAACTCGTCGAATTAAAATTAAAATGATATCGATGCGTTTCGAGTTGCCACAGTCAAACGACAACTCCGATGGATACGAAAATTGAAATCCGATAATAATTCAATATTACGGACCCAATAGAACTGGTCTCGTTCAATTCTGAGACTGTTCGAAAATTGGCTATTTTTTTTTTTTTTTACAGTCGATAATTAAATATTAAAATATTCAATTTTCACAAATTAACTCCAAATTCGATTCTGAAAGTTCTATAACCTTTCTATATCTCCAGTATGATTAAATAAAATTTTCCAAATCATTTTCAATCATATTAAACTCAATTTTTAAATTATCACTTGAATTTCACTATTTAATATATCGATTAAATTATCAAATTAAAACCCAATATTCGAGAAATAAATCATTCGACTTCTAAATTTCATTTACTAATATTTAAAATCAATTAAATATTCGAATTTTAATTATCAAAAATTCTGGGTCGTTACAGACTTCCCCCCTTAAAAGAATTTCGTCCTCGAAATTACAAGTTAGGAAGAAAGGTCCTTAACTCGTCTACTATTTTTCACAATCTAATAGTTTTATCAATTTATCAAAACAAGTCTTTCTAATAAAGATTCGTTATCATCTCAACTAACTTTCCAACTTAAATTTTAAGTTTCAAACAACATTGTTTAACTTCTAAATTCAAATTCGAGTTTAAATTCAAATTTAAACCTTCAAAAATTTCTCAAAAATTTTCTAACACTCGAAATTTTCGAAAAATTTCGCCAGCGTCTCCTTTGCGCGGCTAATGCGGCACTACTACAAACCGTCCCTACGGACTCTCAGATTTCAAAAAGAAAAAGAAACAGCCAAGCGGCTAGAGAGAAATCATCAAAAACTCATATTATAATTCAAATACATACCTTTTTCGAGCAATTCAAATTTATCTTCGAAATCAAAATTCCAATTCCTTTATAACACCTGTATATCCTACTAGCCATAATATCTAGTTGCATATATTCAAACCATTTCGTACATTCAATTACAAAATTTTCAATATAAATTGCTTATACAATTTTGCTTCACTATTGAAGTTATATCCATTTTCATTCAATTTTTTACATTTCCAAATTCATTTGAAATCAAATTCCAACATTTAATTTAATTTGGATTCAGTTTATCTTCTGAATATTGAATTTATCAATTATCTTTAGTTCACTTCATTTACAATTGATTCCATTCAATCAAATTCGCATTCCATATTTTCATTCGGTTTATTTTATTAACCAAACAACTTTCATTCATAACTGCTCTTTTTAGATTAGTTTCAATTACAAATTCATTTCAATTACTAATCCACTTACAAATTAAATTTTTGTTTTCAATTCACTATTTTGGTTTATCACCACTTATATTATACTGAATTTCTAATTCCATATGAATTTTAATTCGTCTTTCATTTGTAGTTATTCAATCCAATTCAATGCTTACAAATTCGAAATGAATTTCAACTTTCAATTTCACTTCATTAAATTTTGTTCACTTATACTTACTTTTATTTTAACTCCATCTTTTTAAGTTAAATTTATTCTATCAAAATTCAATTTGTATAAGTTATCAACTTAATAACATTTCATAAATATTTTTATATAGTCTTCCAGAGTCTTTTCGACTTTTCAAAATCATTTTGAAAACAATTCAAATTATCCTTTGAATTTTCTAAAACAAAATCCAAAATTTCCAAACAACTTCCTTTTAAAACCATTTGGCAGCAATTTCTCTTCCAGAAACCCGAAAATGAACACCAATGATGCCGCGGTCATCATCGAAGTTATTTTCCAGCGACCGAAAAGAGTTTAGAGCTTTTCATCTCTTCAAAAATACTTTTCAAAACCTTTAAAATTCATTTTCAAATCAAAAAGATTTAACTTTCCAAATCACCAAAATTTTCAGATTCTTTTCAAAACATTTCCAAATACTTCTCTGCAATCCCGTTTAAATTATAAGTTACATTTATAATTTATATTCTCAACTTTGGAGTTACGATTTGAATTTCTTATTCAATTTCAATGATAATAGATTAATATTATCACCTCTAACATCCATGCAACCATATACTGTAATAATTTACAGAAAATCATTTCTTTTATATACAAAAATAGTCTTGGGTAAAATTATTTCATTCACCCTATTTAAAACAATACTATGTCGTCTTGCCTCGTTTAAGTGTTCAGAAATCTCTATCGATAATATGGCGTCCCACATACCGACCAAAATTCATAAACATCTCAACGGATAAGCAAACACAATATAAAACAATTTTATATTCACTAACAAATACGCGCTCATATCTATTATTACCCTCAACTCATTCTAGAGTACCACTGACTCTATCTCTAATGAGTAACACCCAACAGAGCAGGGTTGTCGCTTAACCATATGCTCTGATACCACTTTGTCACATCCCGAAATTTTCGACTTTCGAAAATTCGACATCGATACTCACTTTATCGACTGCCGAAAAATCGAGCGCCGGAAACTCCAGTAGTGAGGGTTTTAAGAAAAAGAAATAGAAGAAAAGGTAGAAGAAGAACAACAAAATATAGCAAGACTGGTGTGAGATCGTAAAACAGTTATTCTTTAAAATAAACAACAAAATAATTTTTAAAGTTAATTCGCAATGCTTTTGGAAAATGAAACTACCATAAGACCTCCCGCCACACACACAATGCAAACGCAGACTTGGAGGAGATTTCTTCTTATGATAGTCAAAGATGCTTACTACGCGAAAATCAAATTCTTTTTGATATTATTATTAGTGCATAGTGTAGAAAACATTTCGAAAGTAGAATATAAATCTTAGCCAGCATAGGTACCATTATAGTATGCTTGCTATAGCTACCATATTAAATGGCAGGTTCTACAACTAATACCGTACAAGTCGCGTATTGTTTCTTTGGATTTCCAACAAATGGTCAGGCTAAGGAACTTCCTATCCACGATGGGTACGTCCCTGGAATAGACGACCCGAGAATCTAACGTTACGGTTAGATCTCTGCCAACACAAGGCCGGGTTACCTCTGCAAAAATAGGTAACTACTGACACGCGTATGCCATCCCCCGATCGTCACCGATCTTCCCGAGGATCCCCGATTTCCAACAAACCACATAGATAATAATAATGCAGTAACCACAGAGGTTAAGTATCTGGGCTCCATACCATGATACCACCTTTATCCAGAAGGAATGACATACACTAAGGGGCGCTACTCCCTAGAACCTTGCCGCATTCGTCCTGTTTCGACCATTTCCGGGGTGTAAGGCTCGACGAAGTCTCGTCCACAAAGCTACGCTTTCTCAAAAAGCCCTGCTTCGGGTCAAACAAAATGATCAACCTATGATCACAAAGATATAAGATCAAACAAATGATCATATCACAAATGACCAAACACTGATCATTTCACAGCAACACTCAGTATGCCACGTTACCAAATTGGGATATATCGCTGATAAATTTCAACTACATAACCTCTGAGCTCGTATGTCTCAGAGAAGGGTGTTAAGCTAAGAGAATAAATTCTCCGCCACCAACAGAAATGTATTTGAAAGAAATCAGCTTTATATCTCAAATTGTAACGTCAGACACACAATCCATACAAGTCTGTTCCGGGATCGAACAGAACCGAAGGCACTTCTCACGAAGCCCTTGCATATCCGGATAATTTTCAATCACGTCAGGACTTCCCGTCACTAAGGGTGATAAAACCTCTAAATCGAAGATCAGTCGATGTAGAGTAACTCGACGGTAATCCTTCCGTTTTCAAAAATATCCGGTCTTCAACACCGGTCTTCAACACCGGTCTTCAAATGCAATTCATAACGACGTATCACATATTCGGAATGGGTTATACGACCCCATGGTCCTTTCCCGGTTAACCCGAATAGTGAGCGCTTATTCAAAAATAAGTGTAGCATTCAATTTTTTATCCAATTCACAACAAATACCTATCTAAAGGTAATTATTGATAGTCGGTTATTTAACTATCAATAAAGATGCGCAACATCATCAGATTCCAAATAATTTACCAAATTATTTATTTCCCAAAAATATCTTGATAAGATATATTATTTCCACACTTCACAAATAAATCAACGTTTATTTTTAAACAACTTCCCTTTTATAAATTCCATAGTGAATTTATATTTCAAAATATCTTCTGATATACGATTTTCAAATCGATTTTCAATATTCAATTTCAATTTATCTTTTACAAAGATAAATTCTCAAAACGTTCATTTCATTGGAAAAGTATTTCCATACTTATTTAAAAATAAGTGTTTCACAAATCTATTCATTTTCAACACTTGAAAATATTCGATATACTTAAATCAAATTAAGTATATATTCATCCTTTAAGGAAAATATTCTTTTAACACATTTATTTGAGTCAAAACGAATGTTGCGTAAAACATCGTTACGACGACTCAAAATCACTAGTATAGGGATTCGAAATTTAGATAGATATATGAATCCCAATACTATATAAAACATTTACTTTCGGAAATCATTTACTATAACAACAGTGTTATAGTCCATCATCTCCTTATTTTCTCGAAAACGTCTATTTCAACAATAAATGTTGAAATCTATGATTTCGATATTTAACACGTTTTAAAACATCTTTTAAAACAATTACTTCATTTTATAATATCGTTTCTCCAGAACATATCCATTTTCCTTAAGAGTATATTCACTGTCCAAAATCGTGAATATAATTCACTTAACTAAATTTCAGCCATCTCTACACGTTTTATTTCAATAAAGATTCGCTATTCAAAATCGCGAATATATTTCTTTAAAAATCTTCTATATTTAATTTATCAAACTCCATCGATTTTGAATTTATAAAACAACGTTTATAAATCCTATTTCTATATTTTTTTTTCACAACTTTGATTTATAAATCTTCTTTATTAACGATCCGATCAATATTCCATTTAAAAGCAGAAATTCAATTTATAAGTAAATTTTCTTATAATCATTCATTCTACAACTTCATTCTTTATAAATCTATAAATTTCATATCTTTACAATTTATAATTCTATACATTTCATATCTTCACATTTTATAATTATAAATTTCATATCTTCACATTTTATAATTATAAATTTCATATCTCTTATAAACTTATTTTAAAATTCCAATAACTTTAATTGATAAGTATCAATTTGATACATCTTTTTATATACATTGGTTTAAGAATTCAAAAATCTCAACTTAATCCATTTCATAAATTTCTTAACTCTTTATTTCAAAAGAAATTACTTCTTTGTTAAAATTCACAAAATCTCAACTTTTATAACTTAAAAGTTTTAACGTTTATCTTTTTAAAGTAATTAATTCAACAATTTAAATAAACGTATATTTTCAAAGATCACTTTTAAAATTTCACTTTTAAAAATCAACATCGTTATTTTTAAATTTCAAAATTTGAAACCGATGATGCAACGCATCAATTAGTCAATCACAACAATCAATATCATATCTCAATCATATGACAACAGCATATATATCATCTGTAAATAAATAAATACAGTTGAGGAATCCAGTTGGATCCCTCCAACCTGTTTCCCTGCATCCAAAGATGTTAGCACAATACCAATTCCGCTCCAGTACGGAATTATCGCGGTATATAGGTTTTTATAAATCCGCTTACTAACGGCGCAATAGGGTCTCATCCGCTATACGAGGCGGGAAATCAATCAATCCAATATATACATATGCTAATATGTATATACTGCTATATATATAGATATATCCTATCATATCTAATACACATTCAAACAGCAATCAGTCAATCAATAAATAACTGAAAATTCCACTTCATTTTTGAGTGAGAAAAATCTCACCTTAGCTTTAAATTTTGCAATCCACTTCGATTCCAGATTTGTTTTCTTCATTTTTTTACCTTGTATAAATATTTATACAATTATTAATATTCGAACAAATCAAATAATTAATTTCCGTTTAATAGTTTTTGATTAGTTGATAATTTCAATCCATCGTCAATATCATTTTAAATAAAAATTTAAATTTGATTTCCTTTTGAAATAAACTTATCTAACTAAGATTTTACCTTTCAAAACTAAATTTAATATATCAACCTTTGGTAAAAATAATTAAATAAGTTTTATTAAATAAAACTTCCTTTTAAAATAACCTAATTTATTTTACTGTATAACATTTTTTTTCTTTTTCCAGTAACACAATAGTAAAATCTTTCTATATACATAAATATTTTCACATATATAAATTTAGCGGATTTCTCCTTTAAATCTTACTGTTTCAAAATCAAAACTCCAAAATAAATGTTAATATACCTCACAGTCGATCGAAACTCCAGGCTACCCAAAACGAAGCCATCACGACATCGAGCTAAACCAACGTCGACTTTGATCATCATCCTCCGCGTACGCGGGCCCACGCCAGATTGATCGAAACCCTAGCCTTGCCGTTAAAATCACTTCCTCAAATCGCGACATCATCACACGATTCCACTCGCGAGCACACGGCAACCCCTAACCACCTCGAACTGTCGCTCGTAGACAGCCGCGACCCCAGAACGCCTCCGTTCGAACGCAACCTTCCCAGTGTCGCATGACCTCGCGAACGCGACCTCCATACTCACGCACGTAGGCTGAGGGTCCAAACCCTAATCGCGAGCCGCCTCGCTACATTCACGACGAACGCCTCCTGACAAATCGCTACCCCCGCCTTGAGGGCTCGCCTGTGACGCCCTCGCTTTCCCCTAAATCACTTCGACCTTGGCTTTGATTAAATTCGAATCGAACGAAGAAGACGTAGCCAGATTAAACGAGAGCGGCCATTTTAAACTTCTTTGATGTGGATTTGATTTTTCTTGTTTTTCTTTGATTGCCGCTTAAATTTTATTCACAGAGGCTTCGGCCATAGTTAATTCTTCTGAACTGCTCGAGATTTTAAATTAACAGAGAAGGACGAGATACTTTTAAAGTCGAACGAAGAAAAATTTGCACGATTTCTCTCAGATTTTCTGCGTGATACTGGGCGTGGTTTAAGGCATGATTTTAGGGAAGAAAGGTGGCTGATATTTATAGATTTTAAATCTTAAAATTAAACTGAATTTTAATTTCATTTCAACGTGTTTACACACCGTGTGGTTACATAACCACTCCGAAAAATACGAAATTTAAAACCTTACAATAATATCACATTACGGATCCGATGAAACTGGTTTCGTCGAAATCCGAGACTTTTCGAAAAATGACTATTTTTAACTCGTCGAATTAAAATTAAAATGATATCGATGCGTTTCGAGTTGCCACAGTCAAACGACAACTCCGATGGATACGAAAATTGAAATCCGATAATAATTCAATATTACGGACCCAATAGAACTGGTCTCGTTCAATTCTGAGACTGTTCGAAAATTGGCTATTTTTTTTTTTTTTTTTACAGTCGATAATTAAATATTAAAATATTCAATTTTCACAAATTAACTCCAAATTCGATTCTGAAAGTTCTATAACCTTTCTATATCTCCAGTATGATTAAATAAAATTTTCCAAATCATTTTCAATCATATTAAACTCAATTTTTAAATTATCACTTGAATTTCACTATTTAATATATCGATTAAATTATCAAATTAAAACCCAATATTCGAGAAATAAATCATTCGACTTCTAAATTTCATTTACTAATATTTAAAATCAATTAAATATTCGAATTTTAATTATCAAAAATTCTGGGTCGTTACAGTAATTAATTTAATTAAATGTTAATTAAATTAATTTGGAATTAATCAATTCTGCTTTTGAATGATTGGTTAATATTGGATGATTGATATTGGGTGATTGGTTGATATTGGATGATTTGGATATCTCTGATATATGATAGGCTGCTTTGTGAAATGAATGTTGATATGAATTATCTATTGTGATAATGTGATTCATTTATCTGTTTTTATATCATTATGTATGTGACGCCCCACCTCTATGCTCACAATAACAAAGGTTATTATAAGGAATAACGTCTGCTATTGCGAAGAATAAGGCTTGTGAGGAGCGACCATCTGTAAGTTATGCCTTAGACGAGTATTGATTACATCGATAGGAGTTGTATAAATTACTCCCAAAGATATATATTCAATCCAAATCTAAAACGAAACTACAGTGGCTAAAGAAAAATTCAGAACAACTCATAATAACAACAACACTGATAGTATAATCACATCAAACTTCATCAAAATCAACTTTCAAATTCACAATTGAATTCAAAACAACAATTCACAAAATCTAGAAATCAAAAATAGATAACTAGAAAATCAACATAAAAGTGGATCGATCCCAACAAATGGCGAGTTTTAGCTACGCCGCACGTGCATTATATAAGTTTAAATGTTTAAACCTTTAAACAACTTGGCCTTAAAAGATACGTTTTGGATTTCGATGAGACCGGGATCGGGTTTCCGTATACCGGAATTCCAGGTCTGGAGACCCGAATACCACATCGATCCAAATTAACGATAGGTCGTGAATCTCAAGTGAAGATGAAGATTCAGAGTGCAAGGGTTATTGTCGTTAACTCTGAGGGTGATTCTAAAACGAGTGTAACGAGATAATGCCTTCGGTTTCGTTCGAACCCGGAACGAACTTGTATGGATTGAATGCTTTCAGCACATCGTCAGGCGGACGATGAGCATTCTAAGTGATATGTTCTGATTAAAGGTAATCGTAACCTCAAGCCTCATCAACCGGGAATGGCTAAAACAGGGGAGATGCAGCAAGGTTTCGTGGGTAGCACCCACTGAGAGCAAGATAGATCCCTGTCTAGAGGTCCCTTTTCTTTTATTCGGCTTAGTGTGTGGTTGGTCGCGCCAACTACGGGGTTATCTTGTTCGGAATTATCCAGTAAGGGATGGTTCCGGCTTTGTGTTGCAGGGGAGCGGGCGTACTCCTCGGTACGGTGATCTAGGCCACGTACTGTGACGGGCGGTACCCCAGTAGCCCTGCCATTGTATGGAATCCAAACTCCAATAAGTGCCGTACGTATTAGTTGTGCCCAACTATGTTGGAATGTGAGATGTAAGCATTTCAGCTATTTCTGTATTTTACTTAAAAACCCTAGACCCTATTATAATACAATCGGATTTCCTATCAAATGTTTTAGTTAGCGTAAGGTAAAAACTTACCCATGTTTATTTGTGGGGAGTCTTACGTGATACTTTTGTTTTCAAAGGTTTTCAAAGTTAAGCAATCTAACCGTTTACTCACACCAGACCCATGTCTGACCCAAGTATTTATTTTCTGTTTTATTAAACTCTTGGGTACTCAATATTGTATTGAGTAGTCAAGGGATTCAGGATAGTCTTGACGAATTCTGAAGGAGCTGTGAAGCAGGAGGCTTCAGCGAGTAGATATATAGAGTTTCCGCTGTGTTTGTATTAGTCTGTATTGTACTGATGTACTTGTGTTGTATAATAGACAGAAGTTTATAACTGTCTATTCTGTGATGTATAAGTTGTGTACTCCGATGTATATGATACTATGTAATATTCTATGTGATATATTATATTTTATTCGTTTCCGCTGTGAGATTCTTTTGTGTTGTTGTTTCTTCTTTTCTATCCTTTCTTCTTCTATCCCTTTCTTTCTTCATGATGATACGACTTTTTCTGTGGAGAAAAAGCCGGGTCGTCACATTAATAAAATTTATTTACAACCTATGCCACTGATAACTCTTTAACCCTTTCAGTTGCTTGGATTTCCATTAAAGTTGTTGATAGTCAACTTATATTAACATTATTACCTTTTATTCTAATTATTATTTCATTCATAAACCATTAACAACACATTTTTTCATTAGTAAATTAACTATTTACATTTGTTTTCTTACACTTCATTTATAACCAAGTATAACATTTACATTATTTCATTTATTGGAATGACATTCAAGTAATTAACAATTAACTTACACTCAGTTACAATTAATCAATATATTATTTCCTTGGTAAATCCAATACTTATTCTTATTTACTTATTTCTATTTTATAACCAAGTGCAACAATTGGCACTATTTCATTATTGGGATTTCACTTCAATTTTACAAAATAAATTTTAATTTCCAATGCTACATTCATTTCTAACTTTCACTTCATTATAAATTATAAAGTTTTATTTCTTTCTAAATTTAATTACAAAAATCTTATAAATTTAACCAATTTAATTATCGAATTTTACGGGTCGTTACACTCTCCCCCACTCAAAACTTTTCGTCCCCGAAAAGGAAGAAGAAGGGAAAGGAGAATTAAGAAATCGATATATCTTATTCAAAAATATTAACTTTATAAACAATGAAATTTTCAAAATTAATTTATTTAAATAAAATATACAAATTTATAACCATTAAATCATTTTATACTCAAATTAATAATATTTGGAAAACATTTTCAAAAAATTTCTAAGTCCACAATTTACAGAAAATTTTGGCAGAGTCTCCTTTGTACGGAGAGGCTCGAAAGAAAATATAATATCAAATATAACAATATATAACATATATTTTCCAAAATAATATATCCCAACACGGGAAAAATAATATAATAACGCTATAAAACCATAATCCGAGAACGTACCTATTTGTCGGGCAAACAACGCTTAATTATGAAACCAAAAGCAGTAGCAATTGCTTCCATAACCTGTATTTCACTTATACAATCCGAAAAGAGTTAATATTTATATAAAATGAAATATTTAAAGTTGTTTCAACCTCTAACCAACAAATCAATACAACAACAATCACTTGCAACCAACAACATACACATCAAATACACATCAACCATTCAAGCAAATAAAACAATTGGTTTGTTCGGGGTAAGACACTTTAAATCACATAGAATGACAAATAACTATGAAGTATTTCATTTACTCAACAGCCTTAGATAACTCAATAGATTATTCATACATCTAAGCAATTAAAAGTATCTTTTACCTAAACAACTCATAAACCAAAACAAACAACAATTTCAAACAATAAATTAAGTTCATTCTTATTAATTCCATTTCATTTTATTTCATTTATTACTTACAAATGTTCAATTTCATTTATTATTGTCATATCAGTTCCTACTAATTTCTTGCATTATATTTATTCATTCATTTATTATTAAATAATTCCATTTATTAACATTCATTTATTTATAGTCTTCATGTTT
Source organism: Allium fistulosum (assembly GCA_030737815.1). Classification (NCBI taxonomy): domain Eukaryota; kingdom Viridiplantae; phylum Streptophyta; class Magnoliopsida; order Asparagales; family Amaryllidaceae; genus Allium; species Allium fistulosum. Next base: position 870,466,565 of record CM060907.1, on the reverse strand, counting down.
GATTAAATTTCTTCGCATATCAATTAACTTAAGTTTTTTTTTTCATTTTCCTATAATACTTACATTTCTATTATATTTAATTAATAACATTTTCAATTATACTTAAGTTCATAACAACTCTAACAAATAAATCCTTATCTATTAAAGAATGCATTGAATACTTTCATTACTTTTAGGTTTACTTGTATAATTTTACATTACACTTCCTTATTAACATCTCAACTTTTATAATTGGTAAGTTATATTTATGCCTTTAAGAATGAAATTGAAAGTTACACAAGTTTATTTTATCTCTTTTAAATTAACTTAATGTTCAATCATAATATCCCTTGGTTGATAGGTTACAAATTCCAAATTTCTTTTAATTCCATTTAAAACTCAGCATTAACTCTCTTATTTTAGTAAAGGTTCCAATTATTAATTAGTTATGTTCCATTTCACTAAAAATAATTGAAACTATTAATTAATGGAAACTCAAGAATTAAATACCGGGTTCTGTTTCAAATCATTTAAAAATAATAGATAAATGTATATACTTGCAACATATATATCTAATTATATTAAAACAATTTAAAATTTATATTTGTTTATCAAAATAAATCTGTAGTAAAACCACTACAGTGGTCTTCCCGCTTCGAAACTCGAAAATGAATGTCGATGATGCGTGCACTCATCACCGAAATTATTTTCCAACGATAGAGAGGGGAGTACAAAATCTATTTCTTTGCAGAATTTCTTTTAAACATTTCTTTCAAATTCTATTGAAATATTTATATCAGAAAATACTTCTAACAATATTATTATTATATTCCAAAATCAATTGAAAGAAATCTTAAAGAACCTCGGAACTTAAGTTCTAAATTTCCAATTTTCATTTATTTTATTTTCACTTAGTTTCAACTATTATTAATAAATTTCATTACCTAACAGCCAATCTATTGCAACCAAATATATATCTTTTTAAAATATTTTTATATATAGAAAATATAATAGGCAAAGTTATTTCATTCGCCTATATTAAAAACAAATATTATGTCGGTCTGTCCTATTAAGTGTTTAGAAATTCCTATTGATGTCATAGCGTCCCATGCACCAACCAGAATTTATAAATACAAAACGGAACAGATTAACACAATATTAAAACCTTTTTATAACACTAACAAATACGCTCTCTCATATATATACACTCTGCGACTCCCATAGGGTATTACTACCCTATTAATAAAGAGTCATACCCCACAAAGCCAAGGTTTATCGCTAAACTAAAGCTCTGATACCAGATGTAAGATCCCACATTTTTGTATGCTTAAGCAGACACACGTGCCAACTTAAACCATACAGAAGGGTGGATTGTTATGGGGTAAATAAGTAAAAGTGGAGAAATAAAAGAACAAAATAGAATCTTGTAGCGGAACGATGAAATATAATAATCAAATAACAGTTCATGAAGCTGTTTTACAAAACATTTGATTATACTTATACAATACATATCAGAGTTACACATACCAGAGAATGATAATAAATGCAGCGAAATACAATGGTGTAGTGTAATATAATAAATAGTAGTAATAAAATCTTCGTCTTCGTCCTCCAGAAATATGGCCTTCAAATCCTGAAATGCTCAGGCTGACCCGAGCGAATTGAAAAGACAAACACTCGAGTCAGAACTAAATGATCTTATGTAAGTTAAATCAATGAAATAAATATGAGTGTAAACGGCGTCAGAGATGTTTACGGGGTTTGACATCTCCTATCCAGTGTCTAATGTGAGTGCAGTAACTTAAGAAATGTTCGGGATTCACACCTCTTAAGGATCCGTTAAACTATCTACTATGTAGTAATATTCGCTATTATAATAATGTATAATCAATAAAGTATAATCATATAGAAAATAGCGTTAAGGGGATGGAGAACCTTAACGCTGTCGGATCTTAAAATCATAAATGTAGTAAAGCTCGATATGGTAGGTGACACGGCACAACTAGGCAATGCCAGGGTAGATATACCAATTACGCACACGGACTGATGGAGTGGATAGCAGCCACTACCGTCCACCTCGAACAACACTCCCAAATCGAAGGGTGGCCACCAAAAATCACAAAGTAATAGAATAGAATCGAAGAAGTGCGTCCGATAAGAGGTGCTACCTCACTGGTCCGAGATCGCTCCTGTTTTAGCCACCTTATGCCAACTCACGGGAGTTGGGTCCACGTATATACCTTAGGATCGTCGCCACCATCCTACTTCATTCTGGAAACTCCACCGCGTACACAGTTGTCAAAGTGGTTTTCGGTATCGACAGAGAGTATGTCCATATCCGATCCCGGTCTCTTTAACAACCAATCGTTATTATAACACCGTGGTCATTTACAAATATATATACTTTTAAAAACACAATCATTGCCCTTTCAAAACATATCCTTTACTTCAAAATAGTATATACTTTAAACCAAAATATTATTACTATTTCAAACCCAAATTATCAATGTATTATTTCCATTTCAAAACCCAATTCAATAATATATCATTTCCATTTCCAAAACAATTCAATAATATCTCATTTAAATAAAACCAAATTTCCAATCACTAATCTTTCTTAAATTTAGATAACTTGAAATATTCTTTTAAATCATCTTAAACCCAAACCACATTTTGAAGTCATATTTCTAAATTTTCAATTTCAATAGGTTTCAAATCCATATATTCACAGATAATTCTTAAATAAATTCTATTTCAAATAAATTCATTTTTTTCAAACCATATTACTTCAAAGTTATAACAATTTCGAAAACCAATACTTTGAAAACAATAATACCTTAATTTCAATAAAACATTTCAAATTTGACATATTTCAAGACTTTAAATATTCCAAAATTCCCAACCAAATCTGAAAATCTTATATATACCTTAGTTCAATTTACTATTATTTAGTTTAGAAATATTTATTTAATAAATTCAATATCACTTAAATAAAGCTCAAACTTGAAATATTCGTAAATCAAACTTAAAACATCATCAAGTTATACTTAGCTTAAATTTTAGAATTTAACCATATATAAAATAATATTTATATAATATCAAAATTAGTATATATATAAACCCTTATTTTCCAAAACCCATAGAAAATCACTTTAAAATATTTTATATATAGACCACGGTGCCTGTATATAATTTTCTATCCTATGGTCAAGTGATACAGATATTTATCATTTCAATCCGTAATTTTAAAAATAAAAGTTTACGGTTATGTATCATTTCAAACCGCAATCCCGAATGGAATGAAAATGCATAATAACTTGCAGTTTATATAAAATATAGCATTCATTCATCCAAATATCAATAAACAACCATTTATTACAATCATCATCCAATTTAAACAAAACATCAATATAAAGCATATAAAATATAACAGGCATCAACAAATAGTTTATATTCAATAAAAATTAATAACTTTCAACTGGCAGTTTATATGCAACGAATAAATTAATTAACAATTAATTGGCAGTTTTAAATGCAATGAATAAATTTATTAACAATTAACTGGCAATTTAAATGCAATGAATAAAAAATTAACAATTAATTACGATGAATGCAATTAACTGAGATAATGATGAAATATATGCCAAACAGCTATAAATAAATTTCTAAACACATCATACATGAATTTAACAAACATAGGAAATCTTAGAAGTTGTGAGTGGGTTAAAACACTCACCTTTATACGAATCAAAAAAAACTTCTAATTCATAGCTCCGCTCTATGTTTCCTTAGTCTCCTTCCTGATTGCTATCTTGTTACGTAATATTTTATTTTGATTTTTTTCCTTAATCTCCTTTTTTTTAAGAATGTTTTGGAAGAGACGGAGAAGTTTGTATGGACCTGGATTTGAAGAAGAAGATTAGGAAAAAAAAGAAGAATGTTTGAAAAAGAAGAAGAAAATTTAAAAAAGATGAAGAACTGAAAAAGAAAAGAAGCTTTCAAAAAGAAGAAGAAGAAGATTTGAAGAAGAAGGAAAAAAATGAAAAAGAAGGGAGGAAGGTGAAGAGAGAAAAGAAATGAGATGGAAAGAATTAAATGTAGCCTAAAGGTCTAGGCTTAGGTGTTAAATAGAAGGAGAAATGAACGGACCAAGTATAAAAAAATGAGATAACTATTTTAAAATGTACATGTGATAAAAAAAAAGAAATGAAGGGACCACATACACATTTTGAAATTCAATTTCTCCGAAACATAACCAAATTAATTTCATTCACTCAAATAATACTCAATTTGTACACATATAATTTTTTTATCTACGCACAATTAATAAAATTATACTTACCTTAAAAATGAAAACGTTCAATTCTTTTATTTCCTTTAAAGCACCATTTCTGTTTAACACAAAACGCGCGTTTCTTTTATTAAATCTATTAATTGCAATCACCGTTTTCTTTCCTTTTAATTGAAACATTTGAATTACATTAATTGCAATTACTTACAAAGTTAAATTTTAAAATAGACAACTAAAATAGATGAAAAATAGAACAATTGTTTATTTAAACACGTATATAAATTTGTTGTTTGTACACAAGAGTAATAAATAACTTACTGAAATAGATTACTTTCCTATTCTTGTAATCAATTTGTAAGCTAAAACAAAGTTCAAATAAACATATATTTCTTCCTTTAAAATCAATCATTCTATTCTTTATTTTTAATGAAATTAAACATACAGTCACAAATGAAACATTCATTTTATTTGCTGTGAATGTTCTTTTCATTAACTCAAACTTTCCATATATTTTCACAAAACATAAGTTGCTTTTAATTACACCTATTAATTTATTATTAGTATTCTCTATCTTATTAATTGAAAATTTTCAATTACATTAATTTCAGTTGATTTAAGTTCCAAAATGGACTAAATGAATGTAATGAGATGTAGAACAATTTTTCCTATCTAATAGTAATTTAAACATATTTACACTATTGGATACAAACAGTAATTACATATTTCTCACTAAATAATAGTTTCTCATCTCTACAATCAATCTTTCATCTAACAAACATTTCAAATAAATAAACATATGTTTACTCTTTTACAAAACTTATTCAATTTTTATTCTTTTATTTTGATTTACACTTCTACTATTAAAGCAATCATTACATTATGAATACAATTAACATTTCTATTTCATTTTATTACATTCACACTACAGTTATGGTCTTATTCCACATTAATGTAACATTTCGTTGACATTTGTTTGAAATTGATCAGTTAAATTGGTAACAACACCAACTGTCACCATTATACATTTTATAATATTTGTAAGTTAATTCTTTACAAACAATTATTACAACAACTCTCATTACACTACACTTATTCCATTTCCATCCATTACACATTGTTCTATTAATAAATCAACCTTTAAATTATTAATTACCTTTTATATCCTACTATAAATCAATGCACACATTTATTAAAATTTATACCCCCAATGTATTTATTCATCTTGATTTCATTAAAACAATTTACATTATTACCAAATATTACCTAAATTTACATTAACGTAATACTTAATTACATTTATTGTTATTGGTTTCATATTTTAATATAATAGGCTAATTAAATAGGTAACGTATATTAATTATTACCATTAACTTTAAATCACACTAATAAATTCATTATTCACAACCAAGTGTTATAACAACCTATACAATTCAAACTCCATTCAATTTCTATTCATTGCACTTTACGTAATTAATTAATACATCCTTCACGTTATCAATTTCTTCTTAATTCAATTATCAAATAAATGCATATATTAATAAAATTTATTTACAACCTATGCCACTGATAACTCTTTAACCCTTTCAGTTGCTTGGATTTCCATTCAAGTTGTTGATAGTCAACTTATATTAACATTATTACCTTTTATTCTAATTATTATTTCATTCATAAACCATTAACAACACATTTTTTCATTAGTAAATTAACTATTTACATTTGTTTTCTTACACTTCATTTATAACCAAGTATAACATTTACATTATTTCATTTATTGGAATGACATTCAAGTAATTAACAATTAACTTACACTCGGTTACAATTAATCAATATATTATTTCCTTGGTAAATCCAATACTTATTCTTATTTACTTATTTCTATTTTATAACCAAGTGCAACAATTGACACTATTTCATTATTGGGATTTCACTTCAATTTTACAAAATAAATTTTAATTTCCAATGCTACATTCATTTCTAACTTTCACTTCATTATAAATTATAAAGTTTTATTTCTTTCTAAATTTAATTACAAAAATCTTATAAATTTAACCAATTTAATTATCGAATTTTACGGGTCGTTACACTCTCCCCCACTCAAAACTTTTCGTCCCCGAAAAGGAAGAAGAAGGGAAAGGAGAATTAAGAAATCGATATATCTTATTCAAAAATATTAACTTTATAAACAATGAAATTTTCAAAATTAATTTATTTAAATAAAATATACAAATTTATAACCATTAAATCATTTTATACTCAAATTAATAATATTTGGAAAACATTTTCAAAAATTTTCTAAGTCCACAATTTACAGAAAATGTAATATCCCGGAAATTTTAACAATATCAATTTAATAATCTGTTAAATAATTAAATTGATATTGATGATCTTTGATAATAAGATTTGAATTTAATTTAATAATCTGATTAAATTAGTATTAATTGATGATTTTATCTTTTAAAAGTTAATAAGATATTTTCTATTTGAATATATATATATTTATTTGTATATGTTGTAAATAGAAGGCTTTGGCAAATTGGGAATTTATATTTAATTTAATCCGGACTTTTCAAAGATATTTAAATAAATAACTTTATAGTTTTAAAATACTTTAAGAAAATATTTAATTGGTTTAAGATATTTTTACTTAAGTTTAAATAAGATTTACAAAAATGGTTTGTTTTATTTCTTTTAAATATTTCTTGATAATATAATCTCTGGTTTAAAATATAAAATATGTTATTTTCAAATAATAAGTATAATGTATTATTTTTAATATGTATGAATTTTTATTTATAAATATAATTAGTTTTTTTTTTCTCTTTAAAAAGATATATATATAGATAAGTGTATAAATAAATAAGAAAAGGCTTTTTAAATAATTTTAAAATAAATAGAATTATGAGTAATTACTTAAAGGACATGTGTCATTTATCTAAAGCTTTGTAAAAACATGTGTAATTAAATAAACAAATGTATAGGAGAAGTGTCCTTATTTATTTTCTTTTTCTTTTATTTTATAAAATAAAAATTACATATATATAAACAATTGCATATATTCATTTCATTCTTTCTATTTTTCCTCTTCAAAAACAAGAAACTCTTTCTCTAAACAAATCTGAAAATCAGATCAGTAAACTTTCTTGTTCATGTTCAAAAATCTAATACCTCAATCCAATTCAAAAGCCTGAAATCAATACCACTTCTCAAACTTTTCCTCTAATCTAAATCAGTAATTATCTTTTAAGAAAATGAATTCATATTCAAATCTGGAAATCTTCCTCAAACAAAATCAAATGCTTCAAACTGAGATCAGTAAACATCTTCCTCAAAACCAAATTCATTTTCTCAAATCAAAGAATCAGCCTGCAACCTTCATTTTCAAAAATCTGTCTGCCTGCATATTTCTTTTCAATCTGGAAAGCAACTCAAAACTGCTTGCATTCATTCTTCTAACTAGAGGCAACATGCAAGATTCAGTAGCATGCAAAACTTCTGGGGATTTAAAGCATTTCAGTTTCAAGTTTTAAAAGATCAAATCATTTTCCAGTTTAAGTCAAAGCCTGTTCAAGTTTTCAAAAGCTTAAGTCTGCCTCTGTTTCATTTTTTTTACAGGTGAGTAACTTTTAAAACATAAAGTAAAATAGGATTGCATGCTAGTATAATTGAAATGAATAAGTATTGCAAATATAAATAGAATCCGATGTGAATATTTATAGTGTGTATGCTGTTAACAATTAGATGCTCTACTCTGCCTTCTCAAATCTATGAGTAACATCACTTATTTTAGAAGTTAAAGTGTCTGTCATCTGTTGTATGTTAATTTCTGGAAAGTAGGTATGTTTTGTGTATGAATGAATTATTTGTTATGTGGATATATAGAATGTGTGTATGTTGGTTTCCTGTAGCATCCATGATTCTTTGAATTTCAAGCTTCTGTTTAATTCAAAATCATTACCTTTTTGATTTAGTTTAGGTTTGGATTTGAAACTTAAACAAAATCAGATTATTTCATCATAAAGTATAATTTAGAATTTTACTTAAGACAAATATACTTGAAATGGCTCTGGGTAAAAATCAACAGAGCAAGATTTATATATGTGAAAATTCAAATAATTTAATTTATCAATTCAGGAACATAAATTAAATCCTTAACTCCAGACATGAATTTTAAGAAAGAAATTATGATTTTTAATTAAGGGATGAAAGAGCAGTCCCTGTTTGATCAATTTTGGAGTTATGGGTTGTCTCTGGTGATCTAGTGGCTCGGCATGGTCGGAATTCTCGTTGGTGATAGAGGAGTGATCGGAGGGGTCAGAAAAAATGTCAGGATGGTGATCTAGGAGTTGTGGTGGCTGAGGCGACCAATTTTTGTTTAGAACCCTAGTTTTAACTAGGTTGGGTTTGTGGATCGGCACGTCTCCTCTAGTTAATCGAGTGCTATGAGGTTTAGGTGATGATAGCAGGGGTAGTTGGCGAATGTGTAGCTGGAGTTGCTGACCTTCTGGTGGTCGAGGTTGCGGAGGCGAGACAGTTCCAGACTTTGGTTGAAGGAGGTTCCAGTTGTTCCAGGTTTGGTTGAAGGCCTCGAATTCGATTTCGAGAATTATAGAGTGATCTGATGATCGTAGTTGAGTATGAAGGAGGTTGCCGATGAGGGAAAACCATCGGAGATGGTCGGAGGCGATTAAAGTCACCGTGCATGTGCACGGTGCACTGCTATTTCTGGTGAAGTCTGGGTTTATAACAGAGGGGGACTCAAGTTTTTCCTCGGGTTTGTTTTGTGAGATGCTCGAAGTATTTAGGTTTTGACTCGAAGAGATTTTGTAAGGTCTCGGGTAAAAGTCTGGTTTCCAGATTTTTAAAACTAAACTGTTTAAAAATTTAAAACAAAATTTAATAGGTTAAGTAAAAGTTTTAAACAAGTCTTAAGTCTAAGTTTAAAACTGATTTAAGTTAAATTTGAATCTCAGTTCAAAATTATAATAAGTTGTTGAAATTTAGAATATTTAGCAACCTTTAAAAATGATTATATAGTTGAATTTAGAAAGATGAAGTTTTAAGTTTGCAAGTAAGTTTTGATCTAAGTTTTTATCTGGAATTAGTATTAAATTTGTATTTCAGTTTTGAAATAAAAGAAGGTTTTTAAATTAAAAATGGTTTAATAACTTTAATTGTTAAAATGGATATTAAAAGGATAGAATTTAAAAGTAAATTGATTTAAATTCTTAAGTTCTTTTACAAAATTAGTATTTCACCACCATATGATTTAAGAGTTGTAAATGGATTTTAAAGTTTGTTAAGTTTAAATTTTTATTCATTTTAAATCTCATATTTAAAATGGAATTTAAAGGAAATTTGAAAGTTAAATATTTCAAATATGTTTTAAATGATAAATATCATTATAAGGAAATGTTTTCTTAAGACTTAATGATTTGTGAGGAAATTAATGGATAATTAAATTATTTGACTAATTAATCATTTGGATTAATTAAATAGGTAATTAAAGGTTTAGACTAATTTATTTATGATTAAGATAAATTAATTAGGAATGATTAAATTTGTAGTTAAGAATTATAAATTAGAGTATTAATTAATGGTTAGGAATTAATTAATAAGTAATTAAATATTAATTAAGTTATGGTTAATACTTAATTAATTTAGTAATTAGAGATTAATAAATTGGTTATTAAGATTTATTAATTTAGAATTAATAATAATTAATATAAGTTAATTACTTAAAGAAAGTAATTAAATAATAGTTAATGAAGTCATTAACTAAGGATTATTAAATAATTAATTAATAGGGTTAATTTTGATAATTAATTAGTTTAATTAATTTAAAGATAAGTAATTATAGAATTTGTTTAAATGTAATTACTTATTGGAAGTAATTAAGAATTAATTACTTATTGTAATTAATTGAAGTTAATTTGATTTAGTTAAATTAATTAATTAAGTTTAATTAATTTAGAATAATCAAGATGTGATTTGATAATAATTACTTAATGTAATTATTAGGTATGATTATTTAGGAAGTAAATAATAAGATAATTACTTGAAGTAATTAATTGATGGTTATGTATTAAGGAAAGTAATTTAAGTTTAATTACTTTGAATAATTAATCAAGGGATTAATTAAGAAATTAATTAAGGAAAATTAATTTAGTAAATGAAAGTAATTAAGGGTAGTTAATTACTGATTGAAGATTAATCAAGGTGATTAATAAATGTTGTTTAATTAAAGATTAATTACTTAATGTAATTAATTTAATTAAGTAATTAATAATTAAGTTATAATTAAGGATCATTAATTAATATAATTAATGATGTAATTAAGATTGGTTAAATAAATGATAATTAATAAATGAAGTGATTAATCAATGTAATTAATTAAGGATTAATGTAATTAATTATAGTTGATTAACTTAATTAATTTTAGTTAATTAATTAATGATGTAATTAAAGTTTAATTACTATAATGGTTAAGGATAATTAATTTAAGTAATTAATTAAAGATAAATTACTTGGATGTAATTAAAAGATAATTAATCAAGATGATTAATTGAAATGAATTATTAGAGAATAATTAATTAATTGATTGTAATTAATTAATGGTTAAGTAAGAAGGATTTATAAAATGAAGTAATTAATTTAATTCAATTTAAATTAATTAGAGATGATATAAATCATTACTTATGGATGGATGATAATACTGAATGCTTTGCATTGATTGATATCTCTGATGAGATATATGCTGTATGATATGGATGTTAGTTGAATTGTGATGATAATATGGATTATCTGATAATGTTGATTATCTATTGTGAATTATCTTTCTTTATGTATAAAGATAATTGAATTGAATTGTTTTAACTTTAAAACAACTTGGCTTTAAAAGATACGCTTTGGACTTCGATGAGACCGGGATCGGGTTTCCGTATACCGGATTTCCAGGTCTGGAGACCCGAATACCACATCGATCCAAATTAACGATAGGTCGTAAATCAAGTGAAGATGAAGATTCAGAGTGCAAGGGTTATTGTCGTTAACTCTGAGGGTGATTCCAAAACGAGTGTAACGAGATAATGCCTTCGGTTTCGTTCGAACCCGGAACGAACTTATATGGATTGAATGCTTTCAGCACATCGTCAGGTGGACGATGAGCATTCTAAGATAGATGTGTTCTATTTAAAGGTAATCGTGACCTCAAGCCTCACAAACCGGGAATGGCTAAAACAGGGGAGGTGCAGCAAGGTTAGTGGGTAGCACCCAAGTAGGACAAGATTACCTCTGTCTAGAAGTCCCTTCTTATTTCGGCTTAGTGTGTGCGGTTGCTGATCTCAACCGTGGGGTATCTTGTGCGGGAATTATCCAGTAAGGGATGTTCCGACCTTGTGTTGCAGGGGATTGGGAGTGATCCTCGGTACGGTGATCTAGGCCACGTACTGTGATGGGCGGTACCCCAGTAGCCCTGCCATTGTATGGAATCCAATTTCCAATAAGTGATAACGGACTTGATTGTATAACCCACTTTGTGGCTAGTATGCTAAAATTTAATAATGTAACAATTTCAGCTATTTCATATTTATTTGAAAACCCTAGACCCTATTATAATACAATCGAATTTCCTATCAAATGTTTTGGTTAGCGTAAGGTAAAAACTTACCCATGTTTATTTGTGGGAAGTCTTACGTGATACCTTTTCTTTCAAAAGGTTTTGAAGTTAAACAAGTTTAACCTGTTACTCACACCAGACCCATGTCTGACCCAAGTTGTTTATTTCTGTTTTATAAACTCTTGGGTACTCAAATTTTTACGAGTAGCCAAGGGATTCAGGTTTAGCTTTGACGAATATTCTGGAGGAGTAATGGAGCAGGAGGCTTCAGCGTTGTAGATAGATAGTAGTTTCCGCTGTGTTATCTCTATGATAGTGTTTTGTATTGTATCGAGTTGTAATAACTAGACAGATGTTTATAACTGTCTAGTATGTGATGTATATGTTGTATAACTCTGATAAGTGTTGTATACTATGTAACAGTTTCATGTTATTAATATAATTTATTCGTTCCGCTGTGTGAGATTCTAATGTTGTTTCTTTTTCTCTTCCTCTCTTTTCTACTTCTCACCCCTTTCTTTCTTACTGTCGATGCGATTTTCCGGGAGTGGAAAGTCGGGTCGTCACACGTGGTATCAGAGCTTAGGCTGGCGATAACCTTGGCTCTGGTGGGAATTTTGAGAGTATTAATAGATATGAGCGCGTATTTGTTAGTGAATATAAAATTGTTTTATATTGGGTTGATTGGTTTATTGAGTAGTTTATGGATTCTGGTCGATGTGTGGGACGCCACAACATTGATAGGGATCTCTAAACACTTAAATAGAACAATTCGACACAGTATTGTTTTAAAGAGGTAAATGAAATAATTTTACCCAGAAATAATTTCTATATAAAAAGTATCATTTTAAATATATATATATATATATATTTCTACCTATTTGTTGGGTTACCTGTTCGGGTTTTCCAATATAGGATATAAAGGTAGATAGGGTAGTGGTGTGTGTAACACGACTACCAATGATTGGAGTCTGAGTATTGAGGTTGGAAGTGTATCTGCCGAGACTGTAGACCTAATACCGTCTCGAGTAAGCTTTGCTATGGTAAAGGATTTCATCGATCTCCGAAGGAAACTGTAATGGTTCGGAGTTTATCTTTGAAGTGTGAATGAGTAGAGTTGGATCTGTCAATGAGGCAGAAGCGAGTGATGGTACCTTGATACCTCAGGTAATAGTAGCTGTATGATGAGATACAGTGACGATGGATGTTCCCGAAGATGTTTTCTTTGGAACAAGATTAAGGAAGTGTGTATGCTTCGGTGTTGTGGCTGAGTTCAGCATGGTGTTTCTGTTTGGTTTGGAATTCGAGTTTCTCGAAGATCTTTGGAATAGGAAGTCCTTGGCATCAGTGTCAGCAGTGCAGCTCGGAGTATTCTGTGATGGCAGGAAGTTTTCTGGATGAGCAGTTTTTCTGGAAGTGAAGTTCAGAAGCAGTAAGAGGATCCATTTCTTCGATGGATTGGATAGTTAAGTATGAGCTGTTCGGATTGTGTAAAGAGGAACAGTTTTTTTTCTTTGGAAATAGGTTGGGTTGATCGCAAAAGTGACTTGCGATTGCTAAGTGTTCTCTTGGGTTGTCAGAGTTTTTCTGGATGTCTTCAGAGAAGTCAGAAGTTGTCCGCATCTGGAGGTTGAGTTTTCTTATCGACTGGATTCCATGAGTGATACCGGTGATTCAGTCTAGTGGAAGGATGTTTCCTAGAGATGGAGTTGGCAAAGCAGCTCAAGTTTTGCTGGAGTATCTGAGTTTTCTTTTATGGATCAATGAACCTTATTTCTGGAATGAGTTGTCCAGTCTGTGCTTGTGTTCTACCTCAGATCAGAGTTGAGCAGCGAAAGCAGTTTGGAGTGTATCTCTGGATGGGAGAAGTAAGTTTGGAATCTACTGATAGTTGTGAAGTAGAGTTATGTGTGGATCTCGTTTGTGTTCTGATTTGGATAAGTAATTGGTCTACTTGGTTGAATTGTCAGTTTGGATAACTGGAATTCAGAGTTTTACGTATCTCTAAGGGAATACGTATTTGATCTATCTCTGGTTGTAGAATCTGCAGTTTTGGAAGTTTGGTAGTTGAGTCAGACTCGTTTGTAGTCTGATAACCTGATTAGTTCTGTAGATCTAGATGTGTAGGAGATCTATAGCTTAGTAAGTTTAGGTTGTTTGTAGAGCGAGTATCCCGGTATATATATATACTTGGGGAAACTCGAGGAATTTTATCTAGAATTTTGTCTGGATAGTTAGAATTGATTGTTTGGATGTTTGGTTGCTATGGTTGTTAGCATATGGATGATAATATATGCTTGTGATTTAAAATTAAAATCTTTAATTAGATTATTAAATTACCTTTGTTTAAATTTCGGGGACGAAATTATTTTAAGGGGGGAGGAATGTAATATCCCGGAAATTTTAACAATATCAATTTAATAATCTGTTAAATAATTAAATTGATATTGATGATCTTTGATAATAAGATTTGAATTTAATTTAATAATCTGATTAAATTAGTATTAATTGATGATTTTATCTTTTAAAAGTTAATAAGATATTTTCTATTTGAATATATATATATTTATTTGTATATGTTGTAAATAGAAGGCTTTGGCAAATTGGGAATTTATATTTAATTTAATCCGGACTTTTCAAAGATATTTAAATAAATAACTTTATAGTTTTAAAATACTTTAAGAAAATATTTAATTGGTTTAAGATATTTTTACTTAAGTTTAAATAAGATTTACAAAAATGGTTTGTTTTATTTCTTTTAAATATTTCTTGATAATATAATCTCTAGTTTAAAATATAAAATATGTTATTTTCAAATAATAAGTATAATGTATTATTTTTAATATGTATGAATTTTTATTTATAAATATAATTAGTTTTTTTTTTCTCTTTAAAAAGATATATATATAGATAAGTGTATAAATAAATAAGAAAAGGCTTTTTAAATAATTTTAAAATAAATAGAATTATGAGTAATTACTTAAAGGACATGTGTCATTTATCTAAAGCTTTGTAAAAACATGTGTAATTAAATAAACAAATGTATAGGACAAGTGTCCTTATTTATTTTCTTTTTCTTTTATTTTATAAAATCAAAATTACATATATATAAACAATTGCATATATTCATTTCATTCTTTCTATTTTTCCTCTTCAAAAACAAGAAACTCTTTCTCTAAAAAAATCTGAAAATCAGATCAGTAAACTTTCTTGTTCATGTTCAAAAATCTAATACCTCAATCCAATTCAAAAGCCTGAAATCAATACCACTTCTCAAACTTTTCCTCTAATCTAAATCAGTAATTATCTTTTAAGAAAATGAATTCATATTCAAATCTGGAAATCTTCCTCAAACAAAATCAAATGCTTCAAACTGAGATCAGTAAACATCTTCCTCAAAACCAAATTCATTTTCTCAAATCAAAGAATCAGCCTGCAACCTTCATTTTCAAAAATCTGTCTGCCTGCATATTTCTTTTCAATCTGGAAAGCAACTCAAAACTGCTTGCATTCATTCTTCTAACTAGAGGCAACATGCAAGATTCAGTAGCATGCAAAACTTCTGGGGATTTAAAGCATTTCAGTTTCAAGTTTTAAAAGATCAAATCATTTTCCAGTTTAAGTCAAAGCCTGTTCAAGTTTTCAAAAGCTTAAGTCTGCCTCTGTTTCATTTTTTTTACAGGTGAGTAACTTTTAAAACATAAAGTAAAATAGGATTGCATGCTAGTATAATTTAAATGAATAAGTATTGCAAATATAAATAGAATCCGATGTGAATATTTATAGTGTGTATGCTGTTAACAATTAGATGCTCTACTCTGCCTTCTCAAATCTATGAGTAACATCACTTATTTTAGAAGTTAAAGTGTCTATCATCTGTTGTATGTTAATTTCTGGAAAGTAGGTATGTTTTGTGTATGAATGAATTATTTGTTATGTGGATATATAGAATGTGTGTATGTTGGTTTCCTGTAGCATCCATGATTCTTTGAATTTCAAGCTTCTGTTTAATTCAAAATCATTACCTTTTTGATTTAGTTTAGGTTTGGATTTGAAACTTAAACAAAATCAGATTATTTCATCATAAAGTATAATTTAGAATTTTACTTAAGACAAATATACTTGAAATGGCTCTGGGTAAAAATCAACAGAGCAAGATTTATATATGTGAAAATTCAAATAATTTAATTTATCAATTCAGGAACATAAATTAAATCCTTAACTCCAGACATGAATTTTAAGAAAGAAATTATGATTTTTAATTAAGGGATGAAAGAGCAGTCCCTGTTTGATCAATTTTGGAGTTATGGGTTGTCTCTGGTGATCTAGTGGCTCGGCATGGTCGGAATTCTCGTTGGTGATAGAGGAGTGATCGGAGGGGTCAGAAAAAATGTCAGGATGGTGATCTAGGAGTTGTGGTGGCTGAGGCGACCAATTTTTGTTTAGAACCCTAGTTTTAACTAGGTTGGGTTTGTGGATCGGCACGTCTCCTCTAGTTAATCGAGTGCTATGAGGTTTAGGTGATGATAGCAGGGGTAGTTGGCGAATGTGTAGCTGGAGTTGCTGACCTTCTGGTGGTCGAGGTTGCGGAGGCGAGACAGTTCCAGACTTTGGTTGAAGGAGGTTCCAGTTGTTCCAGGTTTGGTTGAAGGCCTCGAATTCGATTTCGAGAATTATAGAGTGATCTGATGATCGTAGTTGAGTATGAAGGAGGTTGCCGATGAGGGAAAACCATCGGAGATGGTCGGAGGCGATTAAAGTCACCGTGCATGTGCACGGTGCACTGCTATTTCTGGTGAAGTCTGGGTTTATAACAGAGGGGGACTCAAGTTTTTCCTCGGGTTTGTTTTGTGAGATGCTCGAAGTATTTAGGTTTTGACTCGAAGAGATTTTGTAAGGTCTCGGGTAAAAGTCTGGTTTCCAGATTTTTAAAACTAAACTGTTTAAAAATTTAAAACAAAATTTAATAGGTTAAGTAAAAGTTTTAAACAAGTCTTAAGTCTAAGTTTAAAACTGATTTAAGTTAAATTTGAATCTCAGTTCAAAATTATAATAAGTTGTTGAAATTTAGAATATTTAGCAACCTTTAAAAATGATTATATAGTTGAATTTAGAAAGATGAAGTTTTAAGTTTGCAAGTAAGTTTTGATCTAAGTTTTTATCTGGAATTAGTATTAAATTTGTATTTCAGTTTTGAAATAAAAGAAGGTTTTTAAATTAAAAATGGTTTAATAACTTTAATTGTTAAAATGGATATTAAAAGGATAGAATTTAAAAGTAAATTGATTTAAATTCTTAAGTTCTTTTACAAAATTAGTATTTCACCACCATATGATTTAAGAGTTGTAAATGGATTTTAAAGTTTGTTAAGTTTAAATTTTTATTCATTTTAAATCTCATATTTAAAATGGAATTTAAAGGAAATTTGAAAGTTAAATATTTCAAATATGTTTTAAATGATAAATATCATTATAAGGAAATGTTTTCTTAAGACTTAATGATTTGTGAGGAAATTAATGGATAATTAAATTATTTGACTAATTAATCATTTGGATTAATTAAATAGGTAATTAAAGGTTTAGACTAATTTATTTATGATTAAGATAAATTAATTAGGAATGATTAAATTTGTAGTTAAGAATTATAAATTAGAGTATTAATTAATGGTTAGGAATTAATTAATAAGTAATTAAATATTAATTAAGTTATGGTTAATACTTAATTAATTTAGTAATTAGAGATTAATAAATTGGTTATTAAGATTTATTAATTTAGAATTAATAATAATTAATATAAGTTAATTACTTAAAGAAAGTAATTAAATAATAGTTAATGAAGTCATTAACTAAGGATTATTAAATAATTAATTAATAGGGTTAATTTTGATAATTAATTAGTTTAATTAATTTAAAGATAAGTAATTATAGAATTTGTTTAAATGTAATTACTTATTGGAAGTAATTAAGAATTAATTACTTATTGTAATTAATTGAAGTTAATTTGATTTAGTTAAATTAATTAATTAAGTTTAATTAATTTAGAATAATCAAGATGTGATTTGATAATAATTACTTAATGTAATTATTAGGTATGATTATTTAGGAAGTAAATAATAAGATAATTACTTGAAGTAATTAATTGATGGTTATGTATTAAGGAAAGTAATTTAAGTTTAATTACTTTGAATAATTAATCAAGGGATTAATTAAGAAATTAATTAAGGAAAATTAATTTAGTAAATGAAAGTAATTAAGGGTAGTTAATTACTGATTGAAGATTAATCAAGGTGATTAATAAATGTTGTTTAATTAAAGATTAATTACTTAATGTAATTAATTTAATTAAGTAATTAATAATTAAGTTATAATTAAGGATCATTAATTAATATAATTAATGATGTAATTAAGATTGGTTAAATAAATGATAATTAATAAATGAAGTGATTAATCAATGTAATTAATTAAGGATTAATGTAATTAATTATAGTTGATTAACTTAATTAATTTTAGTTAATTAATTAATGATGTAATTAAAGTTTAATTACTATAATGGTTAAGGATAATTAATTTAAGTAATTAATTAAAGATAAATTACTTGGATGTAATTAAAAGATAATTAATCAAGATGATTAATTGAAATGAATTATTAGAGAATAATTAATTAATTGATTATAATTAATTAATGGTTAAGTAAGAAGGATTTATAAAATGAAGTAATTAATTTAATTCAATTTAAATTAATTAGAGATGATATAAATCATTACTTATGGATGGATGATAATACTGAATGCTTTGCATTGATTGATATCTCTGATGAGATATATGCTGTATGATATGGATGTTAGTTGAATTGTGATGATAATATGGATTATCTGATAATGTTGATTATCTATTGTGAATTATCTTTCTTTGTGTATAAAGATAATTGAATTGAATTGTTTTAACTTTAAAACAACTTGGCTTTAAAAGATACGCTTTGGACTTCGATGAGACCGGGATCGGGTTTCCGTATACCGGATTTCCAGGTCTGGAGACCCGAATACCACATCGATCCAAATTAACGATAGGTCGTAAATCAAGTGAAGATGAAGATTCAGAGTGCAAGGGTTATTGTCGTTAACTCTGAGGGTGATTCCAAAACGAGTGTAACGAGATAATGCCTTCGGTTTCGTTCGAACCCGGAACGAACTTATATGGATTGAATGCTTTCAGCACATCGTCAGGTGGACGATGAGCATTCTAAGATAGATGTGTTCTATTTAAAGGTAATCGTGACCTCAAGCCTCACAAACCGGGAATGGCTAAAACAGGGGAGGTGCAGCAAGGTTAGTGGGTAGCACCCAAGTAGGACAAGATTACCTCTGTCTAGAAGTCCCTTCTTATTTCGGCTTAGTGTGTGCGGTTGCTGATCTCAACCGTGGGGTATCTTGTGCGGGAATTATCCAGTAAGGGATGTTCCGACCTTGTGTTGCAGGGGATTGGGAGTGATCCTCGGTACGGTGATCTAGGCCACGTACTGTGATGGGCGGTACCCCAGTAGCCCTGCCATTGTATGGAATCCAATTTCCAATAAGTGATAACGGACTTGATTGTATAACCCACTTTGTGGCTAGTATGCTGAAATTTAATAATGTAACAATTTCAGCTATTTCATATTTATTTGAAAACCCTAGACCCTATTATAATACAATCGAATTTCCTATCAAATGTTTTGGTTAGCGTAAGGTAAAAACTTACCCATGTTTATTTGTGGGAAGTCTTACGTGATACCTTTTCTTTCAAAAGGTTTTGAAGTTAAACAAGTTTAACCTGTTACTCACACCAGACCCATGTCTGACCCAAGTTGTTTATTTCTGTTTTATAAACTCTTGAGTACTCAAATTTTTACGAGTAGCCAAGGGATTCAGGTTTAGCTTTGACGAATATTCTGGAGGAGTAATGGAGCAGGAGGCTTCAGCGTTGTAGATAGATAGTAGTTTCCGCTGTGTTATCTCTATGATAGTGTTTTGTATTGTATCGAGTTGTAATAACTAGACAGATGTTTATAACTGTCTAGTATGTGATGTATATGTTGTATAACTCTGATAAGTGTTGTATACTATGTAACAGTTTCATGTTATTAATATAATTTATTCGTTCCGCTGTGTGAGATTCTAATGTTGTTTCTTTTTCTCTTCCTCTCTTTTCTACTTCTCACCCCTTTCTTTCTTACTGTCGATGCGATTTTCCGGGAGTGGAAAGTCGGGTCGTCACACGAAATTTTGGCAGAGTCTCCTTTGTACGGAGAGGCTCGAAAGAAAATATAATATCAAATATAACAATATATAACATATATTTTCCAAAATAATATATCCCAACACGGGAAAAATAATATAATAACGCTATAAAACCATAATCCGAGAACGTACCTATTTGTCGGGCAAACAACACTTAATTATGAAACCAAAAGCAGTAGCAATTGCTTCCATAACCTGTATTTCACTTATACAATCCGAAAAGAGTTAATATTTATATAAAATGAAATATTTAAAGTTGTTTCAACCTCTAACCAACAAATCAATACAACAACAATCACTTGCAACCAACAACATACACATCAACCATTCAAGCAAATAAAACAATTGGTTTGTTCGGGGTAAGACACTTTAAATCACATAGAATGACAAATAACTATGAAGTATTTCATTTACTCAACAGCCTTAAATAACTCAATAAATTATTCATACATCTAAGCAATTAAAAGTATCTTTTACCTAAACAACTCATAAACCAAAACAAACAACAATTTCAAACAATAAATTAAGTTCATTCTTATTAATTCCATTTCATTTTATTTCATTTATTACTTACAAATGTTCAATTTCATTTATTATTGTCATATCAGTTCCTACTAATTTCTTGCATTATATTTATTCATTCATTTATTATTACATAATTCCATTTATTAACATTCATTTATTTATAGTCTTCATGTTTGATTAAATTTCTTCGCATATCAATTAACTTAAGTTTTTTTTTCATTTTCCTATAATACTTACATTTCTATTATATTTAATTAATAACATTTTCAATTATACTTAAGTTCATAACAACTCTAACAAATAAATCCTTATCTATTAAAGAATGCATTGAATACTTTCATTACTTTTAGGTTTACTTGTATAATTTTACATTACACTTCCTTATTAACATCTCAACTTTTATAATTGGTAAGTTATATTTATGCCTTTAAGAATGAAATTGAAAGTTACACAAGTTTATTTTATCTCTTTTAAATTAACTTAATGTTCAATCATAATATCCCTTGGTTGATAGGTTACAAATTCCAAATTTCTTTTAATTCCATTTAAAACTCAGCATTAACTCTCTTATTTTAGTAAAGGTTCCAATTATTAATTAGTTATGTTCCATTTCACTAAAAATAATTGAAACTATTAATTAATGGAAACTCAAGAATTAAATACCGGGTTCTGTTTCAAATCATTTAAAAATAATAGATAAATGTATATACTTGCAACATATATATCTAATTATATTAAAACAATTTAAAATTTATATTTGTTTATCAAAATAAATCTGTAGTAAAACTACTACAGTGGTCTTCCCGCTTCGAAACTCGAAAATGAATGTCGATGATGCGTGCACTCATCATCAAATTCTATTGAAATATTTATATCAGAAAATACTTCTAACAATATTATTATTATATTCCAAAATCAATTGAAAGAAATCTTAAAGAACCTCAGAACTTAAGTTCTAAATTTCCAATTTTCATTTATTTTATTTTCACTTAGTTTCAACTGTTATTAATAAATTTCATTACCTAACAACCAATCTATTGCAACCAAATATATATCTTTTTAAAATATTTTTATATATAGAAAATATAATAGGCAAAGTTATTTCATTCGCCTATATTAAAAACAAATATTATGTCGGTCTGTCCTATTAAGTGTTTAGAAATTCCTATTGATGTCATAGTGTCCCATGCACCAACCAGAATTTATAAATACAAAACGGAACAGATTAACACAATATTAAAACCTTTTTATAACACTAACAAATACGCTCTCTCATATATATACACTCGGCGACTCCCATAGGGTATTACTACCCTATTAATAAAGAGTCATACCCCACAAAGCCAAGGTTTATCGCTAAACTAAAGCTCTGATACCAGATGTAACATCCCACCTTTTTGTATGCTTAAGCAGACACACGTGCCAACTTAAACCATACAGAAGGGTGGATTGTTATGGGGTAAATAAGTAAAAGTGGAGAAATAAAAGAACAAAATAGAATCTTGCAGCGGAACGATGAAATATAATAATCAAATAACAGTTCATGAAGCTGTTTTACAAAACATTTGATTATACTTATACAATACATATCAGAGTTACACATACCAAAGAATGATAATAAATGCAGCGGAATACAATGGTGTAGTGTAATATAATAAATAGTAGTAATAAAATCTTCATCTTCGTCCTCCAGAAATAGGGCCTTCAAATCCTGAAATGCTCAGGCTGACCCGAGCGAATTGAAAAGACAAACACTCGAGTCAGAACTAAAAGATCTTATGTAAGTTAAATCAATGAAATAAATATGAGTGTAGACGGCGTCAGAGATGTTTATGGGGTTTGACATCTCCTATCCAGTGTCTAACGTGAGTGCAGTAACTTAAGAAATGTTCGGGATTCACACCTCTTAAGGATCCGTTAAACTATCTACTATGTAGTAATATTCGCTATTATAATAATGTCTAATCAATAAAGTATAATCATATAGAAAATAGCGTTAAGGGGATGGAGAACCTTAACGCGGTCGGATCTTAAAATCATAAACGTAGTAAAGCTCGATATGGTAGGTGACACGGCACAACTAGGCAATGCCAGGGTAGATATACCAATTACGCACACGGACTGATGGAGCGGATAGCAGCCACTACCGTCCACCTCGAACAACACTCCCAAATCGAAGCGTGGCCACCAAAAATCACAAAGTAATAGAATAGAATCGAAGAAGTGCGTCCGATAAGAGGTGCTACCTCACTGGTCCGAGATCGCTCCTGTTTTAGCCACCTTATGCCAACTCACGGGAGTTGGGTCCACGTATATACCTTAGGATCGTCGCCACCATACTACTTCATTCTGGAAACTCCACCGCGTACACAGTTGTCAAAGTGGTTTTCGGTATCGACAAAGGGTATGTCCATATCCGATCCCGGTCTCTTTAACAACCAATCGTTATTATAACACCGTGGTCATTTACAAATATATATACTTTTAAAAACACAATCATTGCCCTTTCAAAACATATCCTTTACTTCAAAATAGTATATACTTTAAACCAAAATATTATTACTATTTCAAACCCAAATTATCAATGTATTATTTCCATTTCAAAACCCAATTCAATAATATATCATTTCCATTTCCAAAACAATTCAATAATATCTCATTTAAATAAAACCAAATTTCCAATCACTAATCTTTCTTAAATTTAGATAACTTGAAATATTCTTTTAAATCATCTTAAACCCAAACCACATTTTGAAGTCATATTTCTAAATTTTCAATTTCAATAGGTTTCAAATCCATATATTCACAGATAATTCTTAAATAAATTCTATTTCAAATAAATTCATTTTTTTCAAACCATATTACTTCAAAGTTATAACAATTTCGAAAACCAATACTTTGAAAACAATAATACCTTAATTTCAATAAAACATTTCAAATTTGACATATTTCAAGACTTTAAATATTCCAAAATTCCCAACCAAATCTGAAAATCTTATATATACCTTAGTTCAATTTACTACTATTTAGTTTAGAAATATTTATTTAATAAATTCAATATCACTTAAATAAAGCTCAAACTTGAAATATTCGTAAATCAAACTTAAAACATCATCAAGTTATACTTAGCTTAAATTTTAGAATTTAACCATATATAAAATAATATTATATAATATCAAAATTAGTATATATATAAACCCTTATTTTCCAAAACCCATAGAAAATCACTTTAAAATATTTTATATATAGACCACGGTGCCTGTATATAATTTTCTATCCTATGGTCAAGTGATACAGATATTTATCATTTCAATCCGTAATTTTAAAAATAAAAGTTTACGATTATGTATCATTTCAAACCGCAATCCCGAATGGAATGAAAATGCATAATAACTTGCAGTTTATATAAAATATAGCATTCATTCATCCAAATATCAATAAACAACCATTTATTACAATCATCATCCAATTTAAACAAAACATCAATATAAAGTATATAAAATATAACAGGCATCAACAAATAGTTTATATTCAATAAAAATTAATAACTTTCAACTGGCAGTTTATATGCAACGAATAAATTAATTAACAATTAATTGGCAGTTTTAAATGCAATGAATAAATTTATTAACAATTAACTGGCAATTTAAATGCAATGAATAAAAAATTAACAATTAATTACGATGAATGCAATTAACTGAGATAATGATGAAATATATGCCAAACAGCTATAAATAAATTTCTAAACACATCATACATGAATTTAACAAACATAGGAAATCTTAGAAGTTGTGAGTGGGTTAAAACACTCACCTTTATACGAATAAAAAAAAACTTCTAATCCATAGCTCCGCTCTATGTTTCCTTAGTCTCCTTCCTGATTGCTATCTTGTTACGTAATATTTTATTTTGATTTTTTTCCTTAATCTCCTTTTTTTTAAGAATGTTTTGGAAGAGACGGAGAAGTTTGTATGGACCTGGATTTGAAGAAGAAGATTTGGAAAAAAAAGAAGAATGTTTGAAAAAGAAGAAGAAAATTTAAAGAAGATGAAGAACTGAAAAAGAAAAGAAGCTTTCAAAAAGAAGAAGAAGATTTGAAGAAGAAGGAAAAAAAAATGAAAAAGAAAGGAGGAAGGTGAAGAGAGAAAAGAAATGAGATGGAAAGAATTAAATGTAGCCTAAAGGTCTAGGCTTAGGTGTTAAATAGAAGGAGAAATGAACGGACCAAGTATAAAAAAATGAGATAACTATTTTAAAATGTACATGTGATAAAAAAAAAGAAATGAAGGGACCACATACACATTTTGAAATTCAATTTCTCCGAAACATAACCAAATTAATTTCATTCACTCAAATAATACTCAATTTGTACACATATAATTTTTTTATCTACGCACAATTAATAAAATTATACTTACCTTAAAAATGAAAACGTTCAATTCTTTTATTTCTTTAAAGCACCATTTCTGTTTAACACAAAACGCACGTTTCTTTTATTAAATCTATTAATTGCAATCACCGTTTTCTTTCCTTTTAATTGAAACATTTGAATTACATTAATTGCAATTACTTACAAAGTTAAATTTTAAAATAGACAACTAAAATAGATGAAAAATAGAACAATTGTTTATTTAAACACGTATATAAATTTGTTGTTTGTACACAAGAGTAATAAACAACTTACTGAAATAGATTACTTTCCTATTCTTGTAATCAATCTGTAAGCTAAAACAAAGTTCAAATAAAAATATATTTCTTCCTTTAAAATCAATCATTCTATTCTTTATTTTTAATGAAATTAAACCTACAGTCACAAATGAAACGTTCATTTTATTTGATGTGAATGTTCTTTTCATTAACTCAAACTTTCCATATATTTTCACAAAACATAAGTTGCTTTTAATTACACCTATTAATTTATTATTAGTATTCTCTATCTTATTAATTGAAAATTTTCAATTACATTAATTTCAGTTGATTTAAGTTCCAAAATGGACTAAATGAATGTAATGAGATGTAGAACAATTTTTCCTACTAATAGTAATTTAAACATATTTACACTATTGGATACAAACAGTAATTACATATTTCTCACTAAATAATAGTTTCTCATCTCTACAATCAATCTTTCAACTAACAAACATTTCAAATAAATAAACATATGTTTACTCTTTTACAAAACTTATTCAATTTTTATTCTTTTATTTTGATTTACACTTGTACTATTAAAGCAATCATTACATTATGAATACAATTAACATTTCTATTTCTTTTTATTACATTCACACTACAGTTATGGTCTTATTCCACATTAATGTAACATTTCGTTGACATTTGTTTGAAATTGATCAGTTAAATTGGTAACAACACCAACTGTCACCATTATACATTTTATAATATTTGTAAGTTAATTCTTTACAAACAATTATTACAACAACTCTCATTACACTACACTTATTCCATTTCCATCCATTACACATTGTTCTATTAATAAATCAACCTTTAAATTATTAATTACCTTTTATATCCTACTGTAAATCAATGCACACATTTATTAAAATTTATACTCCCAATGTATTTATTCATCTTGATTTCATTCTTTTTGTTAAATCCATTATTACTCTATGAAAACAATTTACATTATTACCAAATATTACCTAAATTTACATTAACGTAATACTTAATTACATTTATTGTTATTGGTTTCATATTTTAATATAATAGGCTAATTAAATAGGTAACGTATATTAATTATTACCAATAACTTTAAATCACACTAATAAATTCATTATTCACAACCAAGTGTTATAACAACCTATACAATTCAAACTCCATTCAATTTCTATTCATTGCACTTTACGTAATTAATTAATACATCCTTCACGTTATCAATTTCTTCTTAATTCAATTATCAAATAAATGCATATATTAATAAAATTTATTTACAACCTATGCCACTGATAACTCTTTAACCCTTTCAGTTGCTTGGATTTCCATTCAAGTTGTTGATAGTCAACTTATATTAACATTATTACCTTTTATTCTAATTATTATTTCATTCATAAACCATTAACAACACATTTTTTCATTAGTAAATTAACTATTTACATTTGTTTTCTTACACTTCATTTATAACCAAGTATAACATTTACATTATTTCATTTATTGGAATGACATTCAAGTAATTAACAATTAACTTACATTCAGTTACAATTAATCAATATATTATTTCCTTGGTAAATCCAATACTTATTCTTATTTACTTATTTCTATTTTATAACCAAGTGCAACAATTGACACTATTTCATTATTGGGATTTCACTTCAATTTTACAAAATAAATTTTAATTTCCAATGCTACATTCATTTCTAACTTTCACTTCATTATAAATTATAAAGTTTTATTTCTTTCTAAATTTAATTACAAAAATCTTATAAATTTAACCAATTTAATTATCGAATTTTACGGGTCGTTACAATATGTTACTGTTATATTATGCTGTTCTATTTTTTTTTAGTTTATCACACTGCAAGTTCCCTTTAGATTAGAATCACTATGGGTTGAAATGATACATACCCGAACGGACTTTAGAATAGGAGAAAATCGTTATGGGCTGAAATGATAGGCCTGAATGATTTTCAATTATTTTTCATTTCCTTGGGATTGCGGGTTTGAAATGATCAAACCCGGGTTTCTTTGTAAATTACGGGTTGAAATGATATATTACCCATATCACTTTACCTAAGCTAGAAAATGAAATACAGACCCGTTGTTAAAAAATGTTTTATAATTTTTTTTAAATATTTTAGAAATGTAAATATTATAATATTTTGATTTAAACTAAATGAAAATGATTTTTGTAAAGCATTATTGATTTTCTGAAAATTTATAAGTGAAATAAATTAATGGTAAAATTAGAAAATTTGAAATGTAAGTTATTTTGGGAAATTTTAATTTGGTGATAATTGGAATTTAAATTAAATATGATAAGTGATAAATTCATGATAATTTGGATTAAAGTGAATTTAAATGATTTTTATATTATATTAATGATTTTGAATAAAGTTAAAATGTGAAATGAACCAATTTTAGTTATATTTCAAAATTTCAACTTAAATATTCATTCATTTGTATGAGATGTTTGGTCGATTTGAGATGGTCGATTTGAGATTGTGTTCTTCGGCAGAGTGAAGGGAAGGACGTGAGTGGGGAGGGCGAAAGGCGAGGCCGATGCGTTGGCACGGGCTGAGCTTGGCCTTGTTCGGTTGTGGTGTAGGGAGGCCGGAAAAATGAAGGCGGAGGGGAGACATTTACGAGGCGGTGGATGATAACTTTGGTCATGGCAAATTAAAAATGCAAAGTGACAGAGAAGCAAATGGAGGAAGGAGAGATATTAGCCTGGGAAAAATAAAAGAGTGCAACTGTTTCCCATGCTATATTATTGTATTTTGTTTCAATTGAGTAAAAGAAAAGGAGAGATCCAAGCGAACAATGTATCGGCAAAAATGAGAAAAAGGTGAAAATAGAAAAAAGTCTTAAAAAGTTGCATTCAAGGAAATTAAATGTTAATGTCCATTGGAATTTTACGCGGTTGTTACCCAACAGGCAAAAGAATTCAAAACGTTCAAAATGGTACCGATACAAATGACCGTTTCGAAGTTTCCACGGCGTACTGGACTTCAAAACACAGAAGTGGATATACTGCTGAGATCAGTACGACGAGACGATCAAAACGGTATATAGATATCAGTGGTACGATTGAATTATAAAAATTCGAATTTTTATACTAGCGGAAAATGCCGGAAAAACACAGAAAAATATGATCGACGAAGCTAAAGAAGTCCGAATTTGGAAAAATGAAAAATGACGTCTTCCTCAGAAGATGATTTATAATTTTTCTATGTAAAAATATTTAGGTTTCGAAAACATTTTATTTTCATTACATTTTAGCTGATTTAAACCGAAATGACGTGACTGAAATTTACTTTCATATTTTCTGACGAAACTTTACAATTTCCTATGTTTAAATAGACGCATTTTAAATATCAAATTTTCGTTGCGAAATTTTATTGTTTATTTTTATTTAACAAAAATTTTATTTAACGCAAAACGCACGTTTCTTACTTTAAAATTATTATTTTGGTTTCTGTTATTGGTTACAACTATTTCATATTATTACATTACGTTTTAATATGTATTACATTATCAGTCTAATCGAAATTGGTTTTGGATTTGTAACTTATATACAAAGAGATTTCCATTTAATAAATCGTAAAATTTTATTTCTATCGGATTTTTAGTTTAAAATTTTTATTTAATTTAGTATTTTTAAAGCGTTAAAAATACGGGTCATTACACGAGGTCATAAGGAGCAAGGAACTCAAGCCACCTAACTTCCCTCATATTCAAGTCCTTCTGGGTGAAAATATATTTCAAAGACTTATGATCCGTAAAGAGCTCAAACTTAGTTCCCAATAGATGATGTCTCCAAAGCTTCAAAGAAAAAACTACGGTAAGCAATTCTAAATCATGGGCTGCATAATTGGCTTTATGAGTCTTCAACTAGCGACTAGCATAAGCGATAGCCTTCCCATCCTGCATCAGAACGGCTCCCAAACCTTCACGACTGGCATCAGTGTATACCGTTAATCCCTCATTTCCATTTGGAACGGTAAGAACTGGTGCGGAAGAAAGCTTGCGCTTCATCTCATTAAATGCAGCTTCACACTTATCATTCCATCTAAACTTAGCATTCTTACGAATTAGAGCGGTGAGAGGTGCAGCAATCATAGAAAATTTCTCAATGAATCTCCAATAATAACCGGCAAGGCCCAGAAAACTACGGATATCAGATGGAGTCCTAGGAGTTTTCCAATTCTAAAATAGAATAGGAAAAATAAGAACCGAGAAAGAGATAGAATAATTAATGTACAAGAAGGGAAGATAGACTTACATTGCTCACAGCGATCTTAACTGGATCAACAGAAACTCCATTACCAGAAATAATATGTCCAAGAAATCGGACTTCATCTTCCAGAAATGGCATTTCGAGAATTTAGCTTTCAACAGATGACTTCTGAGAGTCTCCAGAACAAAGCTCAAATGAGAATCATGCTCCTCATCAGACTTAGAGAAAACAAGGATATCATCGACGAAGACTAGAACAAACTTATTAAGAACATCACAGAAAACCCGATTCATAAGGTCGACAAAGAAGGCTGGGGCATTAGTCAAACCAAAAGGCATAACTAACCATTCAAAGAAACCATCCTCAGAACGGAAAGCGGTTTTGGGAATACTTTCCTCAGCAATTCTGAGCTGGTGGAAACCGGTGGCTAGATTGAGCTGAGAGAATACAGAAGCTCCATAACGCTGGTCGAACATATCGTTAAAACGAGGCATTGGATATTTGTTTTTTATAGTGAGCTTGTTCAGCTCCCTATAATCAACACACATCCTCAAAGAACCATCATACTTAGTGAGAAAAACCACCGTTGCTCCCCATTCGGAATGACTAGGTCTGATCAAACCTTTGGAGAACAAGTCTTCAATTTGCTTTCTCAACTCAACCTTCTCGCGGGGTGCCATTCTTCTAGGAGGAAGGACTACAGGTCGAGCTCCAGGAATAAGGTCAATACGGAATTCAATTTCCCGCTTAGGAGGTAAAGAAGTGACTTCACCAAATACATCGGAATAGAGTTTGACCACAGGAGTAGAATCAAGATCACTAGGGGAAGAATCAAGAGAATAGATAAAACTGCCTGCATACTCCTGAGGCATACGACACAGAATCACCAAGGGCTTACCAAAATCATCAACAAAAGAAACAGTCTGGGTTTTAAAAGAGATAACAACTTCATGCATCTTCAACCAATCTCCTCCAAGCAACATGTCAAAAGCATCGAAACCAAAAACATAGAAATCACCAGAAAAGCAATGGTCAGAATGGAAGAGTTTCACATTGTTACAAATCCTACCAAGGTTTGCATGACCACTGATAGGATTAGTAACACACAAAGGTTCGGTTGCAAACTTAGGTAAAAGGATATGCTCAAACTTATCACAAAGGTCCACAGAAATGAAACTATGCGAAGCTCCAGTGTCAAATAGAACACGAACCGAAAATCAGGCAAAGTAAAGGTGCTCTGGAGAGTACCTTAGGTATCACTAGGGGCAGGTGGAGTAAGCGGAGCATGAGTGGAAGAAGTCATGGAAAAGACTGCAGATGTCTTGCCTTTCTGATACATGGGACAATCCTTCTTGAAATGGCCAGGTTGCAAACAGACAAGATTCAACTAGAATGGAGATCCTAATAAAAGAATTCTATTAAACAAGGTGGATTCGAAAAGAAGGGAAATTCTAAGGAAAAATAGATTTTAAAACAGGAAAATTTTTATATCCAAAATAATCCTTTAAAAATCATTTGAAAACCATTTTATACTTGAAAATACGTTCTCTCGCAAAGAATGATTCTAAGATTGATTTTACTCATTCTAGGGTATTTCAACCCTATCGCTAATGAGTTTTCGCCCCGTAGGCTAAGGTTTGCCTAAAACCAAAGCTCTGATACTAACTGTAACATCCCGCCATTTTGGACCATTCAAATCGACAATAAAACCACACATGTCAGACTTGAATAATTCAAAACAAAAGATTGTTAATAAAATTTGGGGCAAATAAAATCAATCACAGAATCACAGAGACGGAATATCAGAATAACTCGCAGCGGAATAAAATAAACGTAGTAGTTCATGAAGCTACTAGATACAAAGTATCAAAACTAATGCATAATACCAAAGTCTGAATCCTATATATTTGGAAATTCAAGGTACATAAGTTCTCTACTACAAAAGCAAAAGCTGAGTGGAAATAACTGGAATAGAAATATCAGGTTGACAGCTAAATCTCCGGCGGATCTCTAGCTCCAAAAAGATGAAACCAAAGCTGTGAAACTCAGGCTGATCCGAGCATAAATCAAAACACAAAACACTCGAGTCAGGACATACATACTTATAAAATGTAAATCAACTCAAGTGAATTGTAAAGAAATGCATTAGTAACTTAAAGAATGCTTGGGATCGCCCATCCTTTAAGGATCCGTTAAACTATCTACTATGTAGTAATATACGCTATTGTAATAATGTCTAAAGTAAAGTAAACTATTAAAATAGCGTTAAGGCGTTACATTTCCCCCCTTAACACATTTTTATTTCTATAGCCTATACAGTATCGTAATCCCACCCGTACTGGGTGCCATCAGAGGTCACTCCATAGGTATGGTACAAACCAAACTCGTAGAAGGCACGCTAGGGTAGGTGACACGACACAACTAGGCAATGCCAGAGTAGATATACCAATTACACTTCCGGACTGTTGGTAACGCATAGCCGCAACTACCGCCCAACTCGATCCACACTCCCGAATCAAAGGTGCGCACCAAATCAATCACAAAGTAATAAAATGGCTAACGATGAAGTGTGTCCGATTAGAGGACCTACCTCCTTGGCCCGTCAATTGCTCCTGTTTTAGCCACCTTATGCTAACTCACGGGAGTTAGGTCCACGTAAATATACCTTAGGATCGTCGCCACTATCCTACTTCATTCTGGAATCTCCACCGCGTACACAGTTGTTAAAGTTGTTTTCAGTATCGAAAGAGAGTATGCCCATATCCGATCCTGGTCTCTTTAACAAACAAACGTTATTATAACCCGTGGTTATTTCAATTTCAAATGGTTTATTTTTCATATCAAACATATTTCTTTCAAAACCATATAAATTCCATATCATTATTCTTTAAAATATTATTCAATTTTCCAAAGTTGTAACACTTCCAAATTCATTTAATTATAACCCCTTTGGAACGAGAAAATTTAGAAATCATAGCACCTTAAAAATGTAACCATTAGAACCATACATTCAGAACTATAACCCATTTAGCATTCTGAAAATGTCACTTTTAAGAAACGCAGCAGTACAGAAGTGCTACTGTAAGAATTTGGAGCAGTGCAGAAGTGTTACGGTATGAATTCGCAAAAGTGCTATTGTAAAAATCCACAGCAGTGCAGAATTGTTACAGTAAGAAACTACAGCAGTTTTGAATTGCTACCATAAGAAATCGCAGCAGTTTTGAATTGTTACTGTAATACTTCTTACTACAATAGTTTATATGATCAAATAATATATCTATTTTCCGTTTTATCATAGTCATTCTATCATTCCTAGTATATTACTCATTTTTAGCTATTTGGTCATTAAGGAAACTACACCTTTAGTAAAATAACTTTGTTACTAAAATATCCAATTTTAAAGCATAAATCCTTATGCCAAGTTAAAAGTATTTTAACTTACCCTTTACTTTCTTTCAGTAAATAACATTTTATCATTTTAATTACTATTACATAAATTAAAACTTACAATTTATCGGTTAGAATAAAATTCCATTATTAGGTCAAATCGGATTATTAAATTTTTAATTAACCTTCATACTGTAAATTAGATTCCAAAACTTTACATTTCCAACTATTTATTTCTTATAAATATTTTAACACATGTAAACAAATTTACAGAAATCCTTACATTAAATTTAGTTGAGATTCATATATAGAAATCCAAAATACTTAATAATTTTTAGAAAATCATTTTAAAATCAACCACGGAGTTTGTATAAAATTCTCTACCATAGGGTCAAGTAAATATGAACATATATCATTTCAATCCGCAATTTATTAATTTTCCGCTTTTTATATCATTTCAAACTCGCAATCCCAAGTCAAATAAAATTGCTCAGGCCTATCATTTCAGCCCATAACAATTTTCCTTAATCTAAAGATCATTTGGGTATGTATCATTTCAACACATAGTGAAGGAACTTGCAGTATGATTTCATAATATTAAATAAACATAACAATATACAACATATCATTGCCTATGATCATAACAGGTAAAATATGGTATGAAATAACATAATAATATTCAATATATCATGGCATATGATCATAACAGGTAAAATATGGTATGAAATAACATAATAATATTCAATGTATCATGGCATATGATCATAACAGGTAAAATATGGTATGAAATAACATAATAATATTCAATGTATCATGGCTTATGATCATAACAGGTAAAATATGGTATGAAATAACATAATAATATTATCATGGCATATGATCATAACAGGTAAAATATGGTATGAAATAACATAATAATATTCAATAATGAAATTTGTTAACTTTCATATAGAAATCCATACAATTGCATTGTCCTCAATTCACCAAAATATAAGTACGTTGTGAAGAGTGATTACTCACCTTTCTTTGGTTAGCAAAGTGATTCAAAGCGCAACAAGCACGACAAATTATGGACAAACTTGAGTGAGAGGAGAATCCAAATCCGATGCTTTGAAAAATGAAATAAATTCCATACGTAAACAAATAATTCACATAGAAAAATAAAATAGAAAATATATTTTTGCAAAATACAATAGAAGAGGCTTGTCTAGAGGGTGCACAGGCTAGGGTTTAGAGGTGGTTTTGGTTAGGTTAGGCTAGGCTAGGGTTTTGGAGAGGTGGAGGCTCGGGTTTGTGGTGGCAAGGCTCGGCTTTGGTTGGGTTTTGGTGAAGTTGTGGCCGAAAATTGAGAAGGGGAAATGGAGGCCGAAATTGGTGAAGAGGAGAGGGGGAAAGGAAGGAGGAAAAAGGGGTTTTGGTTGGAGTTTGGTGATGGGGAGGTGATGGAATAGGTGTGGCCGAAATTTCTAAGGAGAGGAGGAGGAAAATTGTAGAGGAGAAGAGGAATAAGGTCTAGGGTATGGAGGAGAAGGATGAAGAAGAAGACGACTTACATAATTTTCTATGGAGGCACAAATGAAGGATGAGGAGGCTAACTAAAACCCTAGGAGATGTTATATAGGCTATTCAATAGGTGGCTTCTCATCTACTACAGGGGTTCTTAGCCCATTAGTACAAGCCTACATCAAAATATAAATAAGATAGAGGTTAAGAGAAAACAACTTCATGTAATACGCTGAAAACACAAATTTGGAGAAGTAGAAATCAAAATTTAACAAAACGAAAAACTAGGAAAATGTTAAAATTAAATCCATCTTTATAAAAAAAATTAAAAGTTCAAAATTCAAATTATAAAATTTTCACAGAAAGTCAAAATTTGACCAAATTTGACCAAAATTTTCATTTTAAAGAAAAATCCTTACTTAATTAAATTTGGAAGCGCATTTCACATCAAAACTCAAAATATTACATTAAATTTCCCAATTTATCAATTTTAAAATAATTATATTCAAAATTTCAAATAAATTTTCATTTAAAGTATTTTCAAAATTTGTGGGTTGTTACATACATTATTATAAAAATAATAAGATATATAGCTTACATACAGGATGGGGCTGCGTGGCTTTGGAGGGTGGTCGGTTGTGATGGTTTAAGTGATGCGGAGGTGAGCTGCTCCGACATAAACAAGGTTGGAGGAGATTGAAAGGAGGATGGAAGACATGCGACTTGGGTGCAGCCTTGATGATGGGTTGCATGGAGATTAGTGGATGAAGGTCGGTGAAGTTGATGGGTTCGGTTGTCACCTTGCTGCTGTGAAAGGCTCGAGAGATGAGGTGGTAAAGGAAGAAAGGCCGAATATGGAGGAGGAAAATGTTTGTTGCTGCAGACGTGGGTTTGGGAACAAAGGAGAGAAATAGTGAAGACAAGAGCAGGCAATAGTCTTTTTAAGCAAATGAACCGTAAAATAAAAATAAGCCTTGTTCTCTGAAAAAAAATGAAGAGACCAAATAGTATGTGGACCAACGTATAATAAATGAAATATAGGGAATAGTGAAGGTTAGATATAAATTTTTGGCGAATAATCAAAGCTGATGGTTGACAGTTCAATAGGAGGATAAACGAATGGACCCAGGAAGGTGAAAAGGCTCGAAACGCGGAACCGCTACGACTGATCGTTTCATCGATTACGTCGTGTATCGGACTCCAAAGCACACAAACGGATATACTGCGGTGATCAGCACGACGAGACGACCAAAACGGTACACAGATATCAGTGGTACGATCATCCTATCAAAAATCGATAATCGGTACCGAAAATGCTGCTAATTTGTCGAAAATTAGATAAACGAAGCAATAGCAGTCCAAATTTGACGAAACGCACTGTGACGTCTCACTCAGAAGATGATTTACAAATTTATTATATAAAAATATTCAGGTTTGAGAAATATTTTATTATCATCTAATATTAACTGATTTAAATTGAAATGAAATTACACAATAAAATAAACTTTCATATTATCTGATGAAAATTTACCATTTGTTATGTTTAAATAGATGTATTCCAAATATCAAATTTTTATTTTCAGATTTATTTATTTAAAATTTCACAAAATTTCAGTTAATTGCGTTATTTAAAATCGTTAAAATATCTGGGTTTTTACACTCTCCCCCACTCAAAACTTTTCATCCCCGAAAAGGAAGGAGGTAGGAGAATAGAAACAACCAGAAAGAAAAATAGATTGAAATACAAATACAACAATTAATTTAACCATATAAATTTCATTTATTTTAAAATTGGTTTATATTCAATTAATTTGGATTAAATCCTTTTTAATAAATAAATAATATTGATTCAATTCAAATTTGTTAGTTCAAACTGTCAACTCAAATCACATAAATTTCATTTTGTTTTTAAATTGATTTATATTCAATTATTTCAAGTTTAAATATTTATACAAAAATTTTGGCTTCATTTTATAATTGAAATCATCTTTTAACATAAAATTTAAGAGTTAAATTCCCGATTAACTTCATACCATTTAGAGATAAATATATCCATATATGTCAAATCAATTTTAAAATCATATACCTATATATATTATATCAAGTCATACTTCAGAAATTCAAATCAAATTCATTTTCCAAAACAAAAGTGTAGCGAAGCTACTGAATGGTCTGTCCATTCTAAAACTCGAAAATGAATGTCGATGATGCTACAGTCATCATTGAAATTATTTTCTAGCGACAAAATAGGAGAGTATAGATTAAAAGTTCTTTGGAAACAATTTCTATTCGAAAATACTTTAAATAATATACCCCAAAATTTTTAAATCAAATTTTCAGAAATACCGGAAATTTAATTCTCAAATTCTTAGTTTTAAATTCACTTTAAATTCCAAATCAATTTATAAACCATGTTTATAATTTCATTTATTTACATCCTGTTGGAATAGTCAATGATTTACAAAGCAATAAATGAAAATCAAATATTATCATTTCAAATAACCAATTCAGTTAAATTTTTAATTTCAGAAAAATTTATACTTATATAATATAATCATAAAATTTACTGTGTCAGTTTGCATTATTCAAGTGTTTTGGAATTCCTATTGAGATCGTTGATCAGAAGAATCGATCGAAACCCCAAATCAACGTAACAACTCAAACAACACAATATATAAAACATTTTAATTTTAATTATAAATACACTCCCTCACTCGATAATTCCAGAATGGATTTCAAAACAGGGATAGAGATTCAAATTAGAGGGACCCTAACCAAAAGAATTCAAACTAGAAGATAGGCTTGAATGGGAGATAAAATAATTAAATAACAAAGCGAAAAGATGGATAGACTTATATAAATCATGGGCGACCTTAACTGGGTCAACCGTGACTTCAAAAATAAGATCGATGTAGAATAAGATTTATCACAAGAGGATTACCCTGGTCATCCACTAGAGGACATTAGGGTATAACAAGATAGATTAGCATCTAAACCGAGGATACAAAAATTTTCGGTGAATCAACGCTGTTGTAAAGGAGTTTCACCCCTTTACAAATCGTTTAAAGATTGGCGGACCGCCGATTCACTATAGAGATCAACCAAAATGGAGTTATGGGGTACTCCAGAATCAAGAAAACACGAATAGGGAGAGATAAGAAAGGATTTTAGAATGAAGGGAAGTGTTCCAAAAATTCAAAGGAAATCCGAATCAAAGAGGAAGAGATTCAAGCTCGAACGAAGGTGATTCTGTAATTAAATTCTATAATATATGCTAAGTTTTGCATAAAACCATAGCTCTGATACCAACTGTAAAATCCTGGTATTATCAACCATTCGCATCCACACATGCCGGACTTGAATTGTTCAAAATATCAGATTGTTAATTTATATTTAGCAAAACTCAGCATATACAGTAAATAAAATTATCACAGAATCACAGACACAGAGTAATATAACAATAAGCAGCGGAAACAAAAGAATAGTAGTTCATGAAGCTACTATATATATATATATAACAAGATACTACAAAAGTCTCGAATACATAGAAGTCTCAATACAATAGTCAAATAAAAAATCTGAATATATCACTGGAGTCAGCTGAATAACTGAAAGCTGAATAGGTAGATGAATCTCCAAGTGAAGCTCCATCTCCAAAGGTGAGTCTCAAATGTTGTGACACTCAGTCTGACCTGAGCGAAAAGCAAAAACACAAAACACTCGAGTCAGGATTAATATTCTTATATCGATAAATCCAACTCAAGTGAAATGTCAACTGAAATACGAGTAACTTAAAGGATGTTTGTAACGACCCGATTTTTTGACTTCCGAAAGTCGACATCAATACGTCCACTGTATCAAATGCCGCACAGTCGAATGCCGAAAACCGAACCATTTGGGTTAAAAAAGAAAAAGGTAGAAGAAGAAACGGAAAAAATATCAGAATCTCCCATTTCGCAGCGGAACAAATATGATAGATAAATGAATAATCTTTAGAACAAAGAACTATATATCAGTTTATACATACATCATCAGAGTTTACAAAAACAACACATAACACTGGACAGTTATATAAACTTGTCCTCATACAGAATACACAGCGGATAATACATAATATAAGTGATACGCCTCGCCATCCAGCTCGCCTCTTGAGCTCCACATCAATCCATCCAGATCCAATTGATAACCTGACTCTAGGCTGCCCGGGTGGAAAATTATGGGCACCCAGAGTTTAGAAAGGGAACAATAAACTCCAGGTCAGTCATAGGACTGGTGAGAGATCATAAAACAGTTATTTGCATAAAAGGAAGGAAAAGAAATCCGTAATGCTTTTGGAAAATGAAACTACCATAAGGCCTCCCGCCACATACACAATGCA
This sequence comes from Allium fistulosum, assembly GCA_030737815.1. Taxonomy (NCBI): domain Eukaryota; kingdom Viridiplantae; phylum Streptophyta; class Magnoliopsida; order Asparagales; family Amaryllidaceae; genus Allium; species Allium fistulosum. Next base: position 870,427,704 of record CM060907.1, on the reverse strand, counting down.
AACGCAGAATTGGAGGAGATTTCTCCTTATGATAGTCAAACATGCTTGATACGAAAAAATCTTTTTTTATCATTAGTGCATAGTGTGGAAACCATTTCGAAAGTATAATATTAATCTTAGCCAGCATACAACCATTATTGTATACCTACTATAGCTACCACTTAAACGGCGGGTCACCACCATAAGTAAATGGCAGGTTATACAACTAAAAACCGTACAGGGCGCGTATTGTTTCTTTGGATTTCCAACAAATGGTCAGGCTTAGGAACTTCCTTACCGAATGGGAACCCCTCTGGAGGGACGCCCCGAGAACCGCCCTGGCTCTCTGCCAATAAAAAGCCGGATTACCCTTACCCGAAAGAACCCGAGTATGCCATCCCCTGGTCGTAACCAACCTTTAATCCGGGATCCCGACAACCAACAACCACATAAGTAAAATATCTGGGCTCCATACCATGATACCACTTTCAAAATAAATATAAGTAAATATTTGGGCTCCATACCATGATATCACTTTTTATTCAGAAGGAAATGTACATACCCTTAGGGGCGCGACCCCCATAACCATGCTGCATCCTTCCTGTTTCGACCATTTCCGGGGTGTGAGGTCCGACGAAGTCTCGTCCACAAAGCTACGCTTTTCACAAAAGTCATGCTTCGATCAACCAATGATCAGCAACACTCAACATGCCACCTTACCAAATTGGGAATGTATCACTAGTAACCATCAACTACATAACCTTTGAGCTCGTATGTCTCAAAGAAGGGTGTTAAGCTAAGAGAATAAATTCTCCGCCACCAACAGAAATGTATTTGATAGAAACCAGCTTTACATCTCAAAGTGTAACGTCATACATACATCCATACAAGTCCGTTCCGGGCTCGAACGGAACCGAAGGGACTTCAAAGAAGCCCTTGCAATCCGGATAATCCCTAATCACGTCCGGACTCACCATCATAAAGGGTGATCAAATCTCTATACCGGGGCCAGTCGGTGCAGAGACATTCGACAGGTAATCCTTTCGCTTTCAAAAATACCTGGTCTTCAACACCATGTGAAGACCCAAAGTTTTTGAGATTAAAATAATTTTAAAATGAAAAAAAAATAGTTTGAAAATAAATATCAAGAGAGAATGAAATAATTAAGTAAGGAGAAAAATCGTTTTCAATAAATGGTGATGAGGAGAAGATGATTAAGTAAGAATGAGTTTTAAATTCACATATCTCATATATACATATACAAATTATATAAAATCAGAGGAATATAAAGTGATAAAAATAAACTCATAAGATAATTAAAATGCATAAAACCAGTTTAGTATTATTTATGCATAAATACATTTTTAAATAAACCTAGGGAAAAACAAATGGTTAGAAATAATAGCTAGGAATTAAATTTATAAAGAGAGATATGAGTGAACAATTCAGGTTTAAGGAAATACACAATGAAGCTAAGTCACATGAAAATAATGTGCATAAGAAACATGCAAATGGCATGTACCCAGAAAAGAAGAAAGGCAACTGTTTTACCTGAAATAGAAATCGAAAAGAAAATGGCACATTTAGCCATAAACATATATACATAATTCTCTAAATTGTATGAGGGTAAAATGGGCTTTTCTCTCCAATAAACCCTAGCTAAATGTTTTAAAGATGAGAGGATAGCAGCAGTTTGTTTCTGAGAGAATACAGAGAAATATTAAAAAAACAAAAAGCAAAACTCACACTGTCGTCAAGCTTAAGCATTCTCAGGGAAAAGAGGAAGGAAGGTGAGTGATTAATCACCTAAGAGATTTAAGGCATTAAGACCCATGTTAAGGGCAGCCATATCATTTTTATAAAATCTTAATATGCGTTTGTTTAATTTTTATTCTCTGAATAAATGAATGTTGAATATGGTTGATACTCTGGATGTGTATTTGATTGCTGTTTTGGTTTGTTATGATTGTACCAATTTTTGCTTTGAAATATAAATAATTAAACAAATACTCTGATCACAGAAATGGATTTTACAATCCAACTTTATATGAAGATGAACTAAATATTTTACTGAGAAATAGGGTATCAATGAAAAAAAAATTGAAGTAGGCAATATGAATAATGAGATTCATGCTTATGTCTAATTCATTCTAAAAGTGATATGAACAATGCAATATCATAAATATGTGCTGATTTGTTCAGATCACAAGCCAATATGTTTTTATGGGTTTTCTCAAAAACCATGCCCTATGTTCACAGTAAAACTAAGTGTAATATTTTGTATGATTTCACCAGATTTATGTAAGGCATGACAATATTTATGGAAATAAATATTTATGCAAGATTTAGAAAATATGATTGAATAAAAATGACCTTAAAATGGGATGTGATGCTTTGCAAAATACTTTGTATGTCTGGCTGAAACCACTGAGTATATTTTCTTTGATATATGGAAGGAAGAAAAGAAAATAAAGCATTTCTTTAATTAATAACATTTTTTCCAGAAAGAAAAATAAGCATGGTCTCTAAATTACAAGCTAATTTAGGAGTAGTGCCTTGATCTATTTATCATCAGGTGGATGATGAATATGCGCATGACTTGCTTAAGTCCTGTAGGCCTCTGTGTAAAGGGTTAACAGAACTGAGCCCCTTTGCAATGCACACTTTGTGTTCAATGGCAAGAGTTTCAGACCAAATAAAATGAAAATGAGGTTGAGAAATTATGCTATGGAATTTAGGATGTTATTCCATAGGAGCTTGTGCATGTACAACTGAATGAAGTGAATGGATGAATGCTTGGGTGTATGTTTGTTAGATAAGCTTAAATATATAGATACTCAGGTTTTAATATGGATTTGAATAGCATCTAACATATAAGCTCTCTGCATAGCCTTAGGAATTTACAAGTTATTTTTAATCCTTGACTTCACTCACACCAGAATTTATTTCTGACCCTATTTGTTGCCTTTGCAATATTTGGGGTGTCTCATTTTATTGAGGCAGTTCAAAGTATTGCTGTAGGGAAAGATGCATGAGTAGCTTGCTTGCATGGATATTTGAAGATCTTGATGAATCTAAAATGCTTAAGGAAGTAGCAGTATAATTTGTAATAAATAATCTAAGCAAACTTTCTTTTATCTTATGTATTTCTCAGCATTGATGCTTGCTTTGTTCACTTGAAAAGAACATGTAAAAACTTAAGTATTATATGTGTGTTTATGAGTTACTGATTTAAGCAACTTATTTTGATGTTCTCTGGTGGAATATGATGAAGGAAATTATGCCATGTAATATGATATATGGACATACATTCCTCGGTAATGTTTAATTAATTTTAATTATAAAGATGAAGTTGTTTTTGAAAAAGTATGTACTAAATTTGTTATGTAGATGGGTTGAATCTGGTCTTGGCTAACCAGTAAGGCTAGACCATGACTTATAATTGATATAAGTCCATGCAAAAGCTTGAAGACATAACCTGTAATCCTATCTGGGCATTTGATTTTCAAGTAGAAACTTGAATTGCTTTGTGTAGTAGTTCATATCCATGCTTGGTACTTGTAGGCATCACTGCAAATTTATTTAACTAAACCCTACTATCTAGATACTTGATTCAAGTCTGGTTGCATTTGGTATAGTCAGACCGGTTGTAGTTTGTAGTATCATGTGATCTTGTTTGTAATAAGCATGTCCATCACTCCACAACATATTGATCACTATCATTTATTATTTACTTAGAGAATATCAGTTGTCTTCATTATAGGTTCATCTGAAAGTTTTGCATTGGTCTGATTTTTGACATTGCCTTAATCATACTGTCTTCACATATATGCTAAGTCTCCATTTGGCATGTTAGTTTGAGTTAGCATTCTGGTTTGATTGTATTGTTTTCCTTTGCTTGGCCTTTAAACTAGTTTACCACCTTAATATTCACCTGATCATTGCATACTTTATAAACCAAAATATGAGTATTTTACTTGACATAAAATTGTTTGAGTTTGAAATAAGAATCCCGGGCTAAACTAATATGCATGAGTTGTTTTAACACCCTGTATCAATCAAAAACCACTAGTATCAAATTCCTAAATCCCAAAGATCAAATGCATGGGTTGTAAATCCAAGAATCAAATAATCTAGGCTATAGAACAAGCTGGGAAATTAAACAAGAAAATAATAAGTGGTCATATTTGAATTAAAAATTAATCAAGCTTGAATTAAAAAAAAGAGAAGAAGATTAAAAAGTAGAAATGGCTATGTGACACAAAATCTCTCAAATGTGAGAAATGCTGTGTGATTGAATTTCTTTGCTATTTTAATTACTCTGATAGGTAAAGAAACATTTATATATCTTCATATATATAAATGACATGATTTGATTTATATACTAATATTTTTATATTGGTAAAATTCTGGATCTTGGGAAATTAATTAAGAGAAGTGATCCATTGTTTTATATATAAAAAAACTCAACTGAAAATCACTAAAATAGATATATAGAGAAGTGGGTCACTTTAGTTGGTATCAGAGCTATGTTACCAAAAGCATAGAAAAAAAAACATATACCTAATTTTCTCATATGGATAAAATCCTAAGGAACAAACCACATAAAAATATTTTCAGTAGGAATAAATTACTGAAACCATTAAATCAAAAACAAGACTAACTAGCTATGTAAATTATATAGCAAATCATGGTAGGAAGACCACCAAACTCTGGAGCGGGATCCTCTAATGTAACACCATTGGTCAATTTGCAAGATTTGGTGAGGGCATTTAGGGAAGAAGCAGTGCAGAGGGAAGAAAATCCTCATAAGGAGTTAACCAAGCTACTGAAAACATTCTCTAATTTAGGAGGCAAGGATTTTGAAGGCACTGAAGGAGTCATGGGTGTACAAACATGGCTGAGGACCTTAGAAAGAATATTTGCAGATATGCAAATTAATGACAAAAGGAAGAGGCAGATAGCTTCTAGAAGGCTCAAGGGAGCAGCACTAGACTGGTGGGAGGTGATCACCACAGGAAGACCAGAAAATGAGATAACATGGGATCAATTCAAGGAGATGCTTGAGGCAAGATTTGTCCCAGCAACAGCTAAGGCAACACTGCTTGAGGAATTCATAAGACTGAGACAAGGACCAATGAGTGTGACTGAATACACTCAAAAATTTGAGAGCTTGTCTAAGTATGCAACCATGCTCATAGGGAATGAGGAATCAAAGAATTCAAGATTTATTCAAGGACTTAATGCTAGTTTAAGTAGAGCAATGCTACCATACAAAGACAAAACATTTGATCAAGTCATAGATCTCACTCTTTCTTTTGAACAACATGATAATGCAAGAGGGAAATTCAGGAATATGAGGGCTAATAACCAAAAGAAGGGGAAAAATAGAGCACATCCCTATGACAAAAAGAATGCAGATAAGAAGGTTGAAGGAGCAACTAGTGGGGAAGCTAAGAAGAAAATTGTTTGCTACAATTGTGGCAAAGAGGGACACATGAGTAATAGTTGTCAAGCAGCTAAGAAGACACCATTCAGTTGCTATAATTATGGGAAAGAAGGTCATATCAAAAAGAATTGCCCAGAGTTCAAGAAGGGAGCAAGGGTATGAGCATTAGAAGCCAAAGCAAAGGCAAGTGCAGTGGGAAGTTCTGGACAATTGGAAGGTATACTTCTAATTAAAAATTATCCAATTTCAGTTATATATGACACTGGGGCTACACATTCTTTAATATCACAAGACATAGTGGATAAATTGGCTCTCACATGCAATTTAGTTGGAAAACCCTTGTTTATTCAGAGTCCCCTAGGTAGCTCTTGCCTGATAGAATTAAGATGTTTGGGAGTAGAATTAAACATAGGTGGAAACGTGTTTAAATCTGACTTATTTGTGTTGAAATATCCTGGAATAGGAATTATTCTAGGGGTAGATTGGTTGAGTAAATTCAAAGCAATTTTGAATTTAGAAAATTTTACTATTTCTTTGAAAACAAAAAATGGTAAAAATATTATAGTCATGAGTGAAACAGCCAAGATAAATTGCCTTAATCAAATATGGAGCATGATTGAAAAAGAATTGACTCTAGAAGATATAGAAGTGATAAAGGAATACCTAGATGTTTTTGGAGAGGTTATAGGAGTTCCAGAAAATAAGCAAGTTGAATTTCAAATAAGGTTAATCCCACGATCAAGTCCTATCATCAAGAAGCCTACCAGAATGGGTCCAAAGGAATTAGTGGAATTAAAACAACAGCTGGAGGAATTGGAACATAAAGGTTTCATAAGGCCTAGTAGTTCAAACTGGGGTTCTCCAGTGGTATTTGTGAAGAAGCATGATGGTACAATGAGAATGTGTATTGATTACAGGGAATTAAATAAAGTCACCATCAAGAAAAAATACCCACTCCCCAGAATTGATGATTTATTTGACCAACTAAATGGAGCAAAAATCTTTTCAAGGCTAGACTTAGCCTTTGGTTTTCATTAAATGAAGGTAGAGGAAGAAAGTATTAAGTACACTGCATTCAACACAAGATATGGGCTATATGAATTTTTGGTAATGCCTTTTGGATTGACAAATGCACCATCCTATTTTGTAGATTTAATGAATAGGACATTTAGAGATTTTCTAGATAAATTTGTAGTTGTCTTTATTGATGATATACTGGTATATTCAAAATCAGAAGAGGAACATGCAAAGCACTTGCATCTGGTTTTGTCAAGACTAAGAGCACATAATTTAAAGGCAAAATTTACTAAGTGCACATTTTGGCACAATGAAGTTAAATTTTTGGGACACATTATATCTCAACAGAGGATTAGTGTAGACCCAAATAAGGTCATTGCAGTGCAATCATGGAACAGACCCAAATCAGTGACTGAGGTGAGATCATTTTTAGGAATGGCAGGCTACTATAGAAGGTTTATAAAAGACTTTGCAAGGATAGCCATTCCACTAACCAAGCTAACTAGAAAGGAGCAACCATATGTGTGGACAGAGAAGTGTGAACAAGCCTTTGAATCCTTGAAGAAAGCATTGATGGAAGCCCCAGACCTGCAAGTTCCAGAGGGAAATGAAGGATTAGTGGTATACACAGATGCTAGTGGGTCTGGGTTTGGGGCAGTACTCATGCAACATGGTAGAGTCATAGCATATGCATCAAGGCAACTCAAGCCAAATGAAACTAGATATGCTACACATAACTTAGAGCTTGCTGCTGTTGTTTATGCATTGAAGGTATGGAGACAATACTTGTTAGGTACTAAATTTGAATTGTTTACAAACAATAAATTTGACGCCCCACCTCTATACCCACACTAGACAAGAACACTACGGTGTAATGCCGTCGACTAGCACGGAGAATAAGGCTGTTGAGGAGCGACCATCCGTGTAACTTCTTTTTGCGAGCAACGATATGTCAGATAGTAGAGAATGCATATCATTTTTAGGAGAATATCCGACATACCGATACAAACTCAAAGCTATCACACAGTGGCTATATAAAATCTTCGGAAACAAACATAGAAAAAAATCATAACATAAATCAGTCACAGACATCCATATCACAAAGGCGGAAAAAGATATGAATATATATATATATATAACACATGAAAGTGTACATCAGAGTAGTGGTCAGAAAGATCCACGATAATACAAAAAAAGAATAGCAACATGTGCTATGCAAAAGAATACATCAATGAGTCGATATCTCAAATGTGTACAACAAAAACTACTAATCTAATTAGTTAGCCAAAAGTCAGAGTAATAGATCCCTGGAGAGAAGTCAAGCAGAAGCACCTGAAACATCTCGGTCTGATCCGAGTATTATTTATATGAAAATAATAAACGGATCAGTCTAGCTATAAATATCAGATGATATGGTATATAAAGTAAAAGACATGGCATGAACAGGTAATCACTATAACGGCATACTACTATAAGTATGTAATTGAAAATCAACAAGAGATTAATCAATATCACAAGAATCTTCTCAAAGATAAAATAGGGTATCATACCCTAAACTTGTATTCATAACAAGTCAATGACACACGAATTCACCAATGCACAAAAATGATAAACATATCAATGAAAATCATGAAAATTGGTGAAGCACAAATTCCAGAAATCAACACACGAAATCCAGAAATCACATAAAAAGGGGGGAGGCCTATCACAAGAACGGGAGCATGAAAACTCACCAACACGTGTAACACAAGAACGAGAAGCTATCTCATGGAAGCTATCCATTAAATTTTCACACACGAATGGCCCGAAGACCATGGGGCGCTACCCCACGTATGTGATGGTGAAACATCACACAAACGGGGTTTAGTCTCCCTCGTAGACAAAGATACATCGCACAGTTGCTAGTCTAAATCATAGAAATGATCATCATGATCATCAAGAAGTGTCAATCACACCAAGCTAGTAAATATATGAGTTTAGCTTCATGTCCCATAACCACTTGCTTAACTTAAATATTTACGAACAAGCTGTGAATCTTCACTAGAAAATTGTCACAAAAAGGTTCAATCGAACAAGTCCAAGAATTAACCGACGAAGTAAATGCAAGCATTTCATACCACCTGTTTTGCTAAGCCGTTTAATTAGATTTCTCATCTGAGTGAAGTAAAGGCTTGTATATACTAATAGATTGGAAAACGGTTTAGGAAAAAGAGCTTTGTAATAAAATAGAGTTGAAATCGTCTTGACGAAAGAGCTTTTATATTTACTACTAGTATTGAAACCTCTATGTCTTTAGAGTGAAAAGTCAGCAAAACGATTGTTGAAACAAATTGAATCACAAATTCACATTCGAAGACGTGAGTAAAGTCCAAAGAAATCAACTCCAAACCATCAAAGTAGAAGTGCGATGCAACATAACAAAGTTCAACACAAGAAATGGGTGCGACCAAACAAGGTGCGACCTAAGGAGTTGAAGGCTAAAGAAGTAGCACACGGCCCACCCAGGTGCGACCTAGTATAGGTGCGACCAAACGTGGAGCGACCTAAGGCCTTACGACCTAATGTGGAACAGGCCGTGTGACTTTAGGGATCGTGCGACCTAAGGGAAATGAGGTCCTGCGACCTAAAGGTAATAAGGTCTAACGACCTAAAGTAAATAAGGTCTAGCGACCTAATGTTGTTGGGGGTCATGCGACCTAACGGAGTTGCGACCTAACACAAATGTGGGCATATAAGGTCGAACGACCTAACTGCAATCGGACCAGGCATGCGACCTAGTGGGGAACGACCTAGCCGAGCAGCCCATGATGAAGCGACCTAGAGGCCAGAGACCTAAAGTGGCAATGGGTCAAACGACCTAACGGAAGCAGGCCAAGCGACCTAAGGAGCACGCGACCTATCTGGGGCGAGCGACCTAACACGAAACAGGCCGAGCGACCTAAATTCAAACGACCTAACCGAACGACCTACGACCTAAGTCCTAGCGACCTAGGATTTTCACGTGACCTAAAGTGGCGAACGACCTAAGTCCACAATGACCTAAATGCAGACAGAGGCCTTTCCACGCGAGCGAGCTAGCAAGACAGAGCAGCCTAACTGCAGGAAAACGCTAATAACTCGAAAATTTTGGGTTTTCCACCAATTCAATCCACACCAAAAGCAAATGCACACATAATAGTGGTAGGGAATCATCCCCAACAGTCCAAGACAGTTATAGGCAAGGATGTGAGATTAAAAATCTCACCTTTTCCACGAAATTGATGATGGAGAAGCTTAAAAGTAGTGGAAGAATCAACCACAAGTTTAAACCCAATGTCTTCACGTGAATTTGGAGTTAGATGTTGAATTTGCTAATGAACTTGAGCTTGGAATTTTAATTTCCCATTCCCTCCACGATTTTTGATGAAGCTTTGTTGTTAGGAAAATGAAGAAGGAAATAATGAAGAGGAGAGAGGGTTGGGACTGAGTTAGTAAGTGGTTCAGCCCAAACCAAAGCTCAAAGCAAAAAGTGACGAAAATTCCACTATCTCCAAACATATCGAAGTTTACACTTAAAAAGATCGCAAACGTCATTTTGAACTCAATGGGGGTGGTCTCGAGTCCTAATTTGACCGTATGCAAAAAGTAGCTTTTCGGACTAAAATCCGATTGTCGATACAATATTTAAATATAAAATCGATGAATATGCGGGTTGTTACAGACTCCCTCCTTAAAGAAATTTCGTCCTCGCAATATGTAAGATAGAAATAAAAAGTAACAACCATAAAAGCATATTAACACCAAAAGAAATTTGAAGTAAAAAGTTTACCTTAAAGAGCATGAGAAAGCAATTCCGGATGTGTTCGCTCGATGAATTCTCTAGTTTCCCAAGAGCAATCCTTAGGATTCGAGGACCATTGAACCTTCACAAGCGGAACATCTTTATTTCTAAGTCGTTTGACTTCTGAAGCAATAATTCGAACAGGATGCTGCTCATAAGTTAAGTTAGGCAAAACTTCAATCTCTTCCACAACACCAGGCTCAAGAATAGAATCGGAATCCCGAAGGCACTTCCGTAATTGAGAAACATGAAACACGTCATGCATGGCAGAAAACTGAGCCGGTAATGAAAGGCGATAAGCCATGGAACCAATACGTTCGGTGATAGGAAATGGCCCAATATATCGAGGCGCTAACTTTCCCGATTGACTGAAACGTACTACACCCTTCATAGGTGAAACACGAACAAATACAAGATCTCCAACATAAAATTCTAATTTCCTTCTTCGATTATCGGCATAGGATTTTTGTCTACTCTGGGCTTCTTTCATCCTATGTCGAATAAGTTCAATCTTTTCTGTGGAATCTCGAATAAAATCTGGACCTAAGACCAGCTTCTCACCGACCTCTAGCCAACAAGAAGGAGATCGGCATGGCCTTCTATAGAGTGCCTCGAAAGGTGCCATACCAATACTAGATTGGAAGCTGTTATTATAGGAAAATTCAACAAGTGAAATATGATCTTCCCAACTTCCACTGAAATCAAGCACACAAGCACGAAGAAGATCTTCAAATGTTTGATTCACACACTCAGTTTGTCCATCGGACTGGGGGTGATAAGCGGTGCTAAAGTTAAGCTTCATTCCCAAAGCTTTTTGAAGACTCTTCCAAAATCCACTAGTAAATAATGGATCAAGATCACTAACAATGGAAGTAGGGACTCCATGCAGTTTAACAATTTCTTTGATGAAGAGTTTGGCCAGAAGAGGAACGGTTCGGTTCGACCGAACTGGAATAAAATAGCCAGATTTAGTAAGTCTATCAACGATCACCCATAAGCTATCATGACCCGAACGAGAACGGGGAAGGCCATCAATAAAATCCATGGAAATTTGATCCCACTTCCAAATTGGAATTTCCAATGGTTGCAATAACCCACCGGGCCTTTGATGTTCGGTCTTGACAAGTTGGCAAGTCATGCAACACTTAACAAAGTTAGCAATATCAGATTTCATTCCCTCCCAGTAATAAAGTCACTTCATATCTGCGTACATTTTACTGCTACCGGGATGAATGGAATATTTGGAACGATGAGAATCTTCTAGAATATATTTACGAAGATCACTACTATTTGGTACGATAAGTCTACCAAATTTTCGAATGCCGCCACGAGAATCGATATCAAAGTCTTTCAAACCTTCAATATCAACTTTATCCTTTATATTTTGGCCAAGAAGAGCCAATTCAGGATCTAGTTGTTGAGCTTCAAGAATGCGGTCTAAAAGAGAAGGACGAGCCTCAAGGCTACATAAAACAAGAGACGAACATAGATCGGAGACACGATCTCGAATTTCACAAGTGGATATAACCTCGAGATCCTTCCATTCGGATATCATCATGGAAACAACCGCTTGTTGCTTGCGACTAAGTGCATCGGCAACTCGATTTCCCTTTCCAGGAGTATAAAGAATATCAAGATCATAGGAGGCAAGGAATTCGAGCCAATGCTGTTGACGCAAATTATGTTCCTTTTGAGAGAATAAATATTTCAAAGATTTATAATTAGTATAAAGTATAAATTTCTCTCCCAAAAGATAATGTCGCCAAATTCGAAGGGCGAAAATGATAGCCGCGAGTTCTAAATCATGTGTGGCATATCTAGTCTCAGCCGGCTTCAATTGCCTAGAAGCATAAGCAATAACTCGTTCTTTTTGCATAAGAACGGCTCCCAAACCAACGCGACTAGCATCGGTATAAACAACAAAATCTTGGTTCCCTTTGGGAATAACAAGAATGGGAGCATCAAAAAGGAGTTCTTTTAATTTCTGAAAAGAAGTTTCATATTTGTCCGACCAAATGTATTTAACACCTTTCTTTGTTAAGCCAGTAAGAGGCACGGCAATTTTAGAAAAGTCCTTAATGAAACGACGGTAATAACCCGCCAATCCAAGGAAGCTATGAATTTCTGTTACACTCTCCGGTCTCTTCCAATTTTGAATCGCTTCAATCTTTGAAGGATCCACTGATATTCCGAATTCGGAAATAATATGATCGAGAAACTTCACACTAGATTGCCAAAAGTGGCATTTAGAAAATTTTGCTTTTAACTGATTGCTCCTAAGAGTTTCCAATACAATCCGAAGATGCTTTTCATGTTCCTCTTCGGTTTTAGAATACACAAGAATATCATCAATAAAGATGAGAACAAACCGATCGAGGAAATCTTTGAAAACTCAATTCATGAGGTCAACAAAATAAGCCGGAGCATTCGTTAAACCGAATGGCATAACTAGCCATTCATAAGATCCATAACGAATACGGAATGAAGTCAAAGGAATACTATCCTTTGCAATACGAAGCTGATGAAAACCGGTAGCCAAGTCCAATTGTGAAAAGACTCTAGCACCACTAAGTTGATCAAACAGATCATCAATCCGAGGCAAAGGATATTTATTCTTAATAGTAAGATCGTTAAGCTTGCGGTAGTCGACGCAAAGCCTAAGTGTACCATCAGACTTATTTACGAAAATGGCCGAAGCTCCCCAAGGCGAGGAACTAGAGCGAATAAGTTGCTTCGTCTCTAATTCGGATAATTGTTTGCGCATCTCTTCATTCTCCTTATTAGACCTGCGATAAGGAGGACGGGTAATCGGTTGAGCTCCAGGTATAAGATTAATTTTGAACTCAATTGCTCGCATAGGTGGTAATCCTAAGACGGGCTCAAAGATGTCGGAAAATTCATGAACGACACGAATAAGAGAAATGACATCCTCCTCATCATCATTGTCATCATCACGAGGATTTAAAGAATATAAAGATGCAACTAAAGCGGAATCTGAATCTTTAAGAATAATAGAAATCCGCTTAACAGATAGTGGATGTCGAAGATAAATAGTCCGCTCAGGACATAGGATATGAGCTTCATAACGGTTAAGCCAATCCATACCCAAAATCATTCCAAAGCCTAAGTAACGCATAACATGCAAATCGGCTAGAAACGAAAAATCACACAAAATAACCTCCACATCTTTACATAGCTAACTAAGAGTTGCGGATCCACGAACAGGATTCGCAATTCTCAAAGAAGTCATTAAAGCAACAACACTTAAAGAAAAAGTGTCTACAAGTTCCTTTGATATAAAAGAATGGGATGCACCCGTATCAAAGAGAACTCTAATAGGTTGATCATGAAATATAATAATGCCATCAAGGACAGAGTGAGACATACCTTGACCGCGAGATGTGTTGCCAAGGGCTTGAGCAACGTTTAACTTTCCCTCCTTGCTTTGAAGCTTAGGGCATAGATGCATAAAATGATCTGGACTTTTACAATAGCGACAAGAGCGGGGCTTTGAACACTTGTTCGCAAAATGGCCCTTAGCACCACAGTTGAAGCATTTCCCATCACTGGGGGAAAGTGTCTTTGCAGCAGGAGTTGCTTGTTTACCCTTTTTGTTGGGATTAGGACCTTTGAACTTATTAGGCCTTTTCTTGTTATTGAAGTTTGGTTTGGCAGCCACCACTTCAACGTCACTGTTCTTATCAGCCTCTTCAAGACAAAGAGCGATATCAATGAGTTGATCGAAAGAAGCTTCTAATTTTAGAAGTAATGGCTTCTTAAGATTCTTGTTTAAGCCATAGACAAATCTTTGATTCTTCTTCAATGGGGTGTTGATGTATTCAACCCCATATTTAGACAGTCACTCGAAGGATGCGACATAATCTGTCACAGAGGATTCACCTTGAACAAGGTCTATGAAACGACGAACCAATGTCACTTTCTCTGCTTCTGGTACGAATTTTAATTCGAAGCGTTCCCGGAATTGCTCCCAGGTGAGATCCGCTTCATTAATTTCAGAAATAAGAAGTTCGTACCAATCCAATGCTCTCTCTTGGAGCATACTGGAGGCCACCTAAACACGGTGAAGATCGATAATATTCATGCGAGAAAAGATTCTATCGCATGTTCTTAACCAAGCCTGGACTTCAATAATAGTTTCGGAACCTTTGAACGGTTTCCCACCTAAGTTGGTATAATCGTTGCACAAACGTGCAAATCCAGACTTAGGATGGGTAGGTTCCTGATTAGGACCAGCTGCTTGAGCATTCTTTACTAAATCAAGAAGCTGTTGAGCGGTCATAAAAACTCCATCCTGGGGAGTAACAGTAGTTGGTCCAGCTCTGGGACGACCTGGTCTAGACATTCTCTTCTTTAAGGAAGAGAAAAGAGGAAAAGTTATTCTCCAAGTAAATATCAAGCAATCTTGATAGATAAAACAAGGATTTATAAAAGGAAATAGGATGAATCGGTTCGAAGACTCGAATTAAATCCTAAGGCACGACTCCTAAGTTGGACTTAGGACGATGATCCTTGTTAAGTTATTCTACATTGTTCCTAAGTTTGGCTCTGATACCAAGCTGTGATGCCCCACCTCTATACCCACACTAGACAAGAACACTATGGTGTAATGCTGTCGACTAGCACGGAGAATAAGGCTATTGAGGAGTGACCATCCGTGTAACTTCTTTTTGCGAGCAACGATATGTCAGATAGTATAGAATGCATATCATTTTTAGGAGGAAATCCGACATACCGATACAAACTCAAAGCTATCACACAGTGGCTATATAAAATCTTCGGAAACAAACATAGAAAAAAATCATAACATAAATCAGTCACAGACATCCATATCACAAAGGCGGAAAAAGATATGAATATATATATATAACACATGAAAGTGTACATCTGAGTAGTGGTCAGAAAGATCCACGATAATACAAAAAAAGAATAGCAACATGTGCTATACAAAAGAATACATCAATGAGTCGATATCTCAAATGTGTACAACAAAAACTACTAATCTAAGTAGTTAGCCAAAATTCAGAGTAATAGATCCCTGGAGAGAAGTCAAGCAGAAGCACCTGAAACATCTCGGTCTGATCCGAGTATTATTTATATGAAAATAATAAACGGATCAGTCTAGCTATAAATATCAGATGATATGGTATATAAAGTAAAAGACATGGCATGAACAGGTAATCACCATAACGGCATACTACTATAAGTATGTAATTGAAAATCAACAAGAGATTAATCAATATCACAAGAATCTTCTCAAAGATAAAATAGGGTATCATACCCTAAACTTGTATTCATAACAAGTCAATGACACACGAATTCACCAATGCACAAAAATGATAAACATATCAATGAAAATCATGAAAATTGGTGAAGCACAAATTCCAGAAATCAACACACGAAATCCAGAAATCACATAAAAAGGGGGGAGGCCTATCACAAGAACGGGAGCATGAAAACTCACCAACACGTGTAACACAAGAACGAGAAGCTATCTCATGGAAGCTATCCATTAAATTTTCACACACGAATGGCCCGAAGACCATGGGGCGCTACCCCACGTATGTGATGGTGAAACATCACACAAACGGGGTTTAGTCTCCCTCGTAGACAAAGAGACATCGCACAGTTGCTAGTCTAAATCATAGAAATGATCATCATGATCATCAAGAAGTGTCAATCACACCAAGCTAGTAAATATATGAGTTTAGCTTCATGTCCCATAACCACTTGCTTAACTTAAATATTTACGAACAAGCTGTGAATCTTCACTAGAAAATTGTCACAAAAAGGTTGAATCGAACAAGTCCAAGAATTAACCGACGAAGTAAATGCGAGCGTTTCATACCACCTGTTTTGCTAAGCCGTTTAATTAGATTTCTCATCCAAGTGAAGTAAAGGCTTGTGTATACTGTTAGATTGGAAAACGGTTTAGGAAATAGAGCTTTGTAATAAAATAGAGTTGAAATCGTCTTGACGAAAGATCTTTGATATTTACTACTAGTATTGAAACCTCTATGTCTTTAGAGTGACAAGTCACCAAAACGATTGTTGAAACAAATCGAATCACAAATTCACATTCGAAGACGTGAGTAAAGTCCAAAGAAATCAACTCCAAACCATCAAAGTAGAAGTGCGATGCAAAATAACAAAGTTCAACACAAGAAATGGGCACGACTAAACAAGGTGCGACCTAAGGAGTTGAAGGCTAAAGAAGTATCACACGGCCCACCTAGGTGCGACCTAGTATAGGTGCGACCTAACGTGGAGCGACCTAAGGCCTTACGACCTAATGTGGAATGGGCCGTGTGACTTTAGGGATCGTGCGACCTAAGGGAAATGAGGTCCTGCGACCTAAAGGTAATAAGGTCTAACGAAATAAAGTAAATAAGGTCTAGTGACCTAATGTTGTTGGGGGTCATGCGACCTAACGGAGTTGCGACCTAACACAAATGTGGGCATATAAGGTCGAACGACCTAACTGCAATCGGACCAGGCATGCGACCTAGTGGGGAACGACCTAGCCGAGCAGCCCATGATGAAGCGACCTAGAGGCCAGCGACCTAAAGTGGCAATGGGTCAAACGACCTAACGGAAGCAGGCCAAGCGACCTAAGGAGCACGCGACCTATCTGGGGCAAGCGACTTAACACGAAACAGGCCAAGCGACCTAAATTCAAACGACCTAACCGAACGACCTACGACCTAAGTCCTAGCGACCTAGGATTTTCACGCGACCTAAAGTAGCGAACGACCTAAGTCCACAACGACCTAAATGCAGACAGAGGCCTTTCCACGCGAGCGAGCTAGCAAGACAAAGCGGCCTAACTGCAGGAAAACGCTAATAACTTGAAAATTTTGGGTTTTCCACCAATTCAATACACACCAAAAGCAAATGCACACATAATAGTGGTAGGGAATCATTCCCAACAGTCCAAGACAGTTATAGGCAAGGATGTGAGATTAAAAATCTCACCTTTTCCACGAAATTGATGATGGAGAAGCTTAAAAGTAGTGGAAGAATCAACCACAAGTTTAAACCCAATGTCTTCACGTGAATTTGGAGTTAGATGTTGAATTTGCTAATGAACTTGAGCTTGGAATTTTAATTTCCCATTCCCTCCACCATTTTTGATGAAGCTTTGTTGTTAGGAAAATGAAGAAGGAAGTAATGAAGAGGAGAGGGGGTTGGGACTGAGTTAGTAAGTGGTTCATCCCAAACCAAAGCTCAAAGCAAAAAGTGACGAAAATTCCACTATCTCCAAACATATCGAAGTTTACACTTAAAAAGATCGCAAACGTCATTTTGAACTCAATGGGGGTGGTCTCGAGTCCTAATTTGACCGTATGCAAAAAGTAGCTTTTCGGACTAAAATCCGACTATCGATAAAATATTTAAATATAAAATCGATGAATATGCGGGTTGTTACAATAAATCACTTAAGTATTTGTTTTCCCAAAAAGACTTGAACATGAGGCAACATAGGTGGGTAGAATTTCTAGCTGCCTATGATCTTGATATATTATATACTCCTGGAAAAGCTAACAAAGTAGCAGATGCATTAAGTAGGCATCAAGCAAGATTGGCAAGCCTAATGATGACTGAATTTAAGGATTTAACAATCCTCAGTGAAGTAGACATAAGAGAAGAGATTGGTGCATCAGACAATGCACACAGTGACATGATTGAACGTGGAATATTAAGTCTTATCTCCTTGAGATCAACTCTGGTTGATAAAATAGGAAAAATGCAGAGTCAAGATGCTAATTTGAAAGAAAAGAAGGACATGATATCACAAGGTATATCAGTGGAAAATTATGAAGTTGATGATAAAGGCTACTTAAGGAAGAAAAGGAAGCTCTGCATACCCAATGTGGAAGAACTGAAGCAAGAGGTTATGGATGAGCATCATAAAACAAAATACACTATACATCTAGGTGGTACAAAAATGTACCATGATCTTAAAAGAAATTATTGGTGGCCAGGTATGAAAGGGGCAGTGGAAATATATGTGGCAAAGTGCTTAACATGTCAACAAGTCAAGGCAGATTATCAAAGACCCTCAGGCCTACTACAACCACTAGAAGTACCTACCTGGAAATGGGAAAGTATTTCAATGGATTTTGTGGATGGTTTGCCAAGAACAAGAAGAGGTAATGATAGTACACAAAAACAGCACACTTTATCCCAGTGAACACAAATAGAAATTCTCATAAATTAGCTCAATTATTTGTAAAGGAGATAGTGAGATTACATGGCATCCCCAAGACTATCATTAGTGATAGAGACACCTTGTTTACTTCAAGGTTCTAGGGTAGCTTTCAAGAAGCCATGGGGATAGAATTAAGCTTAAGCACATCCTACCACCCACAAATAGATGGGAAAACTGAGATTGTTAACAAGATTTTAGAGGATTTACTTAGAGCATGTATACTTGACTTTGGAGGCAGCTGGGAAGATCATCTCTACTTAGCTGGATTTGCTTATAACAATAGTTACCAGTCCACTATAGGTATAGCTCCATTTGAGGCCTTGTATAGGAAGCCTTGTCTATCTCCTGCATGTTGGATGGAGGCAGGTGAAAGAGTGTTTCTTGGACCAGGACATGTGAAAGAAACCTCTGCAAGGATTGAACTAGTAAGGCAAAGAATGAAAGCAGCACAAGAGAGACAAAAAGCCTATGTAGATAGAGGAAGGAGGCCAGTGGAATTTGAGGTGGGAAATTATGTATTCCTCAAGATTTCACCAATGAGAAAAATACTGAGGTTTGGCAAGGCAGGAAAATTAACACTAAGATATATAAGTCCATATGAAATTATTCAAAGAGTAGGAACTTTGGCTTATAAGTTGAAATTGCCAGAGGAATTGAGTAATATACATGATGTATTTCATGTATCTCAATTAAGAAGATGGGTGCATGATAAGGAGACCATTCTAAAATCTCCTACACAAGTTGAAATTCAAGAAAATCTGGTTTATAAGAAGGAACCAGTGGGTATTGTGGCTAGAGAAGAAAAGAAATTGAGAAATAAAATAATTAAATTGGTTAAAATCCAATGGAGTTTAGATGAGAATGATTGTACATGGGAGACTAAAGATAGGATGAAAGATAAATATTCTAAGCTATTTTCTGCTTAAAGGTATGTCTAAAATTATGATAAACTTAAACATTACTTTTGTATGTTTGATTGGTTTTGAATGCATGAATTTCTGAAATGAATTTATGCTTTGTATAAATTTGGATGGAAATGTATGAGAAAAATAATTGTGGGAAACAATTCCTTTTAGAGGAGCGTATGTGAAGACCCAAAGTTTTTGAGATAAAAATAATTTTAAAATGAAAAAAAAAAAATAGTTTGAAAATAAATATCAAGAGAGAATGAAATAATTAAGTACGGAGAAAAATTCTTTTTAATAAATGGTGATGAGGAGAAGATGATTAAGTAAGAATGAGTTTTACATTCACATATCTCATATATACATATACAAATTATATAAAATCAGAGGAGTATAGAGTGATAAAAATAAACTCATAAGATAATTAAAATGCATAAAACCAGTTTAGTATTATTTATGAAACAATACATTTTTAAATAAACCTAGGGAAAAACAAATGGTTAGAAATAATAGCTAGGAATTAAATTTATAAAGAGAGATATGAGTGAACAATTCAGGTTTAAGGAAATACACAATGAAGCTAAGTCACATGAAAATAATGTGCATAAGAAACATGCAAATGGCATGTACCCAGAAAAGAAGAAAGGCAACTGTTTTACCTGAAATAGAAATCAAAAAGAAAATGGCACATTTAGCCATAAACATATATACATAATTCTCTAAATTGTATGAGGATAAAATGGGCTTTTCTCTCCACTAAACCCTAGCTAAATGTTTTAAAGATGAGAGGATAGCAGCAGTTTGTTTCTGAGAGAAAACAGAGAAATATTTAAAAAAAAGCAAAACTCACACTGTCTTCAAGCTTAAGCATTCTCGAGGAAAAGAGGAAGGAAGGTGAGTGATTAATCACCTATGAGATTTAAGGCATTAAGACCCATGTTAAGGGCAGCCATATCATTTTTATAAAATCTTAATATGCTTTTGTTTAATTTTTATTCTCTGAATAAATGAATGTTGAATATGGTTGATACTCTGGATGAGTATTTGATTGTTGTTTTGGTTTGTTATGATTGTTTCAAATTTTGCTTTGAAATATAAATAATTAAACAAATACTCTGATCACAGAAATGGATTTTATAATCCAGCTTTATATGAAGATGAACTAAATATTTTACTGAGAAATAGGTTATCAATGAAAAAAAAATGAAGTAGGCAATATGAATAATGAGATTCATGCTTATGTCTAATTCATTCTAAAAGTGATATGAACAATGCAATATCATAAATATGTGCTGATTTGTTCAGATCACAAGCCAATATGTTTTTATGGGTTTTCTCAAAAACCATGCCCTATGTTCACAGTAAAACTAAGTGTAATATTTTGTATGATTTCACCAGATTTATGTAAGGCATGACAATATTTATGGAAATAAATATTTATGCAAGATTTAGAAAATATGATTTAATAAAAATGACCTTAAAATGGGATGTGATGCTTTGCAAAAATACTTTGTATGTCTGGCTAAAACCACTGAGTATATTGTAACGACCCGTATTTTTACGGATCAAAAGATCGTAAAACTGTTGTCATTAGGTCGTGAGTGTTGTTAGAACGTCCAGAGTTAGATCATTCAGAGTTTAAGTCGACCAGAAATTGAATTGTCCAGGGTTGAGTTGTGTAGAAGTTAGGTCGTCCGAAAGTTAGGTTGGGTGGTAGTTAGGTCGGGTGAACGACCTAAGAGGTTGGAGTGACCTAATCGGCGACTTAAGAGAGTCGGCGACTTAAGGAGTTGGTGACTTAAGGGAGTCGGCGACTTAAGGATTACCGGCATAGGAATAGTGACGCGAGCTAACGACTTAAGGAGATAGGTCGGTTGAGCGACTTAAGGTAGATAGCTTAGGTCGTTTAGTTTAGGTCATTGTGACCTTGCGTGTAGTTAGGTTGATTAGACGACCGAAAGGTGTTAAGTCGTGAGTCATTAGGTCGTGTAGGTGTTAAGCTGCACATGTTTTAGGTCGCGCATAGGCCTGAGTTGTTAAGTCGCAAGGTCGTTAAGTCGTTGAGTTGTTGGGTCGTAAGTCGTTGAGTCGTAAATCATTAAGTCGTCCAAACGACTTAGGTAGAAATGCGGCAGTGTGTTAGGTCAGCAATGCTGTTGGGTCGTAGGTCGGGAGGTTGGTTAAGTCGTAGGTCGGGAGGTTGGTTAAGTCGTAGGTCGGGTGGTTGGTTAAGTCGTAGGTCGGGGATTTTTAAGTCATGACCGACTTAAGGGGGCGAACGACTTATGGTTCAGCCTATAAATACACGGTTCTACTTCACTTTTTGGGATCCGGATTTTGAAGCGACGAAGTGCTGCCATTTTGAGAACTCGAGTACTACACTTCTTCACTTCTTATCTCTTCTTAAATTTAGTACTTTCTTCCATCCAAGATCAAAGATCCAAGAGCTAAAGTTGAAGATCTACATCCATCGAAGAGAGATTTCATCGTTTGAAGCGGAATTTTGGTAGATCGAGTTAGATCCTTCGCTGTCCAGATCTGAAGTGTGTTGCTTTTGAGGTGTTTAGGAGATTCGGTGAGTGGTGGTTATCTCTCACACGGATCTAAAGGAGTATATCGGATTGGTGGCTTGATTATGTGTTAAAAATAGCGATTTCATGCATTTTTGTAAACTTAAGTATAGATCCATTGTTCATGATGATTTGACATCCATTTTACTACATGTTAATCTATGCAAGTTCATTCATCAAGTTGTAGAGATATTGCTTATGTTTCATGCTTGTTAGATTTGGACTCTTTATTTACAAAATTGCCATTTTAGTTATAATTGCTTTTAGATCTTGTTTGCATGATTGATTATTTGGATTAATGATTGATTTGATTGATTGTTGGAGATTAGTTGATTAGTTGTTAGATCTAGACAAGATGGTCGAAGATGATTCAAAAGCTAAGGGAAAGGCTCTTGAATTGGAAGAGCTGCTCGTGGCATATGTGGCGGATGATGAAGCTCATATGGATAGATTTGATGATGATGATGAGATGAGACTTTGCTATGATGTGATGTAGCCGTGGTATAATCCAGACGGGATCATTCCAAGCATGTTGATGACTCGAGGGATGGTTCGAGTTCGTTGATAATGGTTGGCTCGAGAGAGGTTTGAGCTAGTATGAGAATAGTCGTCGAGGAGGATGACTAGAAGGCTGAGATTTCATCGTTGTTGAAGGTTCTAGCAGACTCAAAGAAAGAGTAAGCTGGGCAGATTCGATAGTCCCAAAAGATTACAGTTGGTAGTCGAGTACTCTGGGTAGATTCGATAGTCCTAGGCACGGGCTGCGACGACGTGCGGAGTTTTGTCTAGAACCGGGGTTACCATTAGCCCTTGACGGACGGCTGAAAGAATGTGCCGGTCATTCAATTAATGATGGTATCGAAGCAATGAAAACAGTGATAGCCAGAGTCATGGATGTTTGGTTATATCGGCATTCGGTCTCAAGAGCAATATTTTCTGGGTGCTTATCTGATCTTGGTTTAGGCCTTGGGGGTTTGTACTTGGAAAACATTGACCTTGACTCGAGTGATAATTGCTTTACTTTAAATGTTTGCTTTACTATGTTTACTTCTTCTTAGTGTGTCTGGGGGCTATCACTGTTGAAAGAGGTGGAGTGGGAGGGTTGGATTCCTATTCCTTTTACCTTTATGCTCTTTTGGTATGTTGTTAGTTAATTTACCGCTCACTAAGACTGTTGTCTGACTCAAGGTTTTATGTTCAACTCTTATTACCTTGGGCTGTTCATCCTTTTTGGGATGGGCAGACTAGGTAGCTGGTGACAGGTGCAGTTCTTAGTTTCCGACGATGCTGATGACGAAGACGAGCTGGAGGCTTGCATATTATTTTCTTCTTATATGTACTGGGTGTTCCGCTGCTTGTATGTTCTCTGAGTGTTATGTAGTGAGGCTGGATGTATTGACTATTCAGATTTTTGTATCAAACTACTATGAGGCTTATTTGATGCAATTCTGTTCTGTGTAGCTTCACTATGTATAGTTTTCTCTATTTGTATTTTATCCATGCGCTGTGAGTAATACGATAGATTCTGCTGTTTTAACTTGCCCCTGACGATCATCCATGGCTGCCTGGCACACTTTTCAGTGCACTATTTCTATGTTTAGTGCAGGGGTCATGGGCGGTCATCACATTTGGTATCAGAGCTTTGGTTAATCGATTTTACCCAATGCTCGCTGACATTACTATGTATGAGAGACGTTATTGTATTTTGATGGATGATTACTATATATAATATAGTAGCTTAGAAGGATTTGAGTCCTTTATGCAGTTGTTTCTCAAGGAGTGCTGATCATTCTTTTTTTTTAGATATTAAGAATGAGTCGAAGAGGGAGACCAGCTGCTAGGGAAGGCCGTGCTACTGACAGGGCTGCTGATTATGCTGCTATGTTCGAGGCTATGATGACTTCAACCATGAGAAGGATGCCAGCTCCGGGGCCATCAGTAGATGTTGGAGTTCAAGTTCAAGCTCCAAGATCGGTGGATTTTGCTAAGCTGTGTAAAGACTATACTGCTCTTGGAGGAAAGGTTTTCTTAGGAATAGAGTCAACCATTGAAGTCCAGAGATGGATAGATGCTTGTAGAAGAATCTTTGGACCTGGGAATCAAGAATGCAACCAAAAGGAAGCTCGCATCAAGATAGCTTCAAGGAAGAGCTTCTGATTGGTGGAACTCTATCACCAAATATACTCCGGAGGAAGAAATTACTTGAGAGCAATTCCAAGCCAGATTTGAAGCTAAGTTCATTTCTACAGCTCAGAAATCTGTTCTGTTTAAGAAGTTTATAGAGCTCAAGCAAGATGGAAGACCAGTTCTTAAGTATGTTTCTGAGTTTGAAGCTTTGTCCAAGTATGCCCGGTCGTATATTGAATCTCCTTATCAGAAGAACGAGAAGTTTGTGACAGGCTTGGACATTTATCTTGGGAGACAGTTGGTGGATCATTTGGACGATCCATTTGAGAAGCTTGTGGAGAAAGCTCTCAGGCACGAAAATCTGTTTCCTAAAGAAGGATCTGTTGTTGCTGTGGCCAAGGAAGAGTCTAAACCATAGCAGGGTGGAAACAAGAAGAGGAAGCAGCAGCAGCAAAAGGGTAAGGATGGCCAGAAGAAGCCGAAGGGTGAAGTGACCTGCTACAATTGTCAGCAGAAGGGCCATTTCTCCAAAGATTGCAAGAATCCAAAGATGCCAGTGAAGTGCCACAACTGTGACAAGCCGGAGCATATTAAGAAGAATTGTCCAGAACCGCGGAAGGACAAGCAGATTGTGCAAGCTTATGCTTTGGGGGCTGTTCCATCATCTTCAAAAGCTCCTACCGCTGAAGAGAAAGGAAAGAGTGTGGTGGTTCAAGGTACTCTTTACGTATGTGGTGTTCCAGTTAGAGTGTTATTCGATACTGGGGCATCGCATTCTTTTGTTTGTAATGAACTTGTATGCCGGTTGGGTTTAAAACCAGATATTGTTGATAGACCATTGATTGTGACTAATCCAGTTGGGGGTTCGTCTTGTCTGTGTATGCTATGCCGTGGTTTGGTTGTATCGAGTCATGATTGCTCTTTTGTTTGTGATTGTTTTGTTCTGAACTTTGCGGGGTTCGGAATTATTTTGGGTATGGACTGGCTTAGGAAGTATGCGGCAAAGGTTGATTGTGAAAGGTTGGAGGTGACAGTCGAGAAAGTGGAAGGGCGAAAGGTTGTGATACGATGTAAGCATGAGGAAGGCGTCTTCATGAGCTTCATGTATTCGCTGGTTGTTCCACGGGATGGACTGTCATCGGTGCCAATCGCTAATGGATTTGAGGATGTCTTTGATGAGGTCAAAGGGTTACCGCCGCATAGAGAGATCGAGTTTCGTATCGATTTAGTTGAAGGAGCCAGACCTGTTGTGATGCCTGTTAGGCGGATGGCGCCTAGGGAACAGCAAGAGTTGAGGGTGCAAGTTGGCGATCTTTTACAGAAAGGATTCATTCGGCGTAGTGTGTCCGAATGGGGTGCACCAGTGGTGTTTGTAATCAAAGCGGATGGATCGTTGAGGTTATGTGTGGATTATCGTGAGCTGAATAAAGTGACTAAGAAGAACAAGTATCCATTGCCGAGAATAGATGACTTGTTTGATCAGCTTCACGAAGCCAAGGTGTTTTCTCAGATGGATTTGGCAACGGGATTTCACCAGTTAAGGGTGGCAAAGGATAGTGTGCAGAAGATTGCTTTCAGGACACCATCTGGTTTCTTTGAGTGGCTGGTAATGCCGTTTGGATTGACCAATGCACCAGCATATTTTGTGGATCTTATGAATAGGGTGTTCAGAGATCAGTTGAACAAGTTCGTGCTAGTGTTCGTGGATGATATTTTGATTTATTCCAGAACTGAAGAAGAGCACAAGACGCACTTGCGTATTGTTTTGGAAATCTTACGGAAACATCAGCTGAAGGCTAAGTTTTCGAAGTGTCACTTCTGGAAGAGCGAAGTGAGGTTCATAGGCTATATTATCTCTGGAAGCGGAATAGCGGTTGATCCTGCCAAGATAGCAGCAATCCAGGATTGGAGTAGACCTAAGAATGCATCTGATGTGAGAAGTTTTCTTGGATTAGCAGGATACTATCGTCGATTTATCAAAGACTTTTCCAAGGTGGCTGCACCATTAACAGGATTGACGAAAAAGAATCA
The DNA here is from genome assembly GCA_030737815.1 of Allium fistulosum. NCBI lineage: Eukaryota > Viridiplantae > Streptophyta > Magnoliopsida > Asparagales > Amaryllidaceae > Allium > Allium fistulosum. Next base: position 870,401,576 of record CM060907.1, on the reverse strand, counting down.
AGTATTCAGATGGGATGCTAAGTGTGAGCAAGCTTTCAGAATCCTGAAAGAGCTACTGACAAGTGCTCCTGTTTTGATTATTCCAAGTGGAAATAAAGAGATGGTGGTTTACACCGACGCATGTGGTACTGGACTTGGAGCAGTGCTGATGCAGAAGGGTAAAGTTGTTGCATATGCAAGTCGACAACTGAAGCCGCATGAAAGGAATTATCCGACTCATGATTTGGAGTTGGCAGCGATTGTATTTGCTTTGAAGATGTGGAGACATTACCTATTGGGAGTTCGATTCGAGTTTTTTACAGATCATAAGTCGTTGAAGTATCTTTTCTCCCAAAAGGATTTGAATCTTAGGCAGCAACGATGGCTAGAGTTTTTGGCATCATATGATTTTGGTATAGCCTATACTCCGGGAAAGGGTAACGCAGTGGCAGATGCGTTAAGTCGAAGACATGCAGGATTGGGAGCCATGTTTTCAGAATGGAAGAGTCTCGAGTATTTGGCTGGATTTGACTTCAGGCCCAGATGTGAATTGGAACCTGAGATGTTGGCAAACTTATCGATAAGACCGACTCTTGTGGAAAGAATTGGCGAGAGCCAAAAGCGAGACGATAAGCTTATCAAGATTATCCGTGATTTGGAATCTGGATTGGACCTAGAAAAGGATAAAGGATTCGAGGTCGATCGAGAGGGTTGGCTTCGGAAGCAAGGACGACTAGTTGTTCCCGATATAGATGAATTGAGAAATGAAGTTCTGAAGGAAAGTCATCACTCGAAGCTAACAATTCATCCAGGTGGAAATAAGATGTATCGGGATATGAAGAGAACCTATTACTGGGAAGGTATGAAGAAGGATGTTGGAAATTTTATTTCTAAGTGCATGAACTGCCAGTTGGTGAAAGCTGAGCAAAAGAAGCCTAGTGGATTGCTTCAGCCATTAGAAGTCCCTACATGGAAGTGGGAGCAAATATCGATGGATTTTATTGATGGGCTACCTAGAACAAGAACGGGAAATGAAGGGATTTGGGTCATCGTAGATCGTCTGACTAAGAGTGCAAGATTCATTCCTGTTCGATCGACTAGGACTGCATCAAAGTTGGCTGAGCTGTATGTTAAGTGGATAGTTCAATTCCATGGTATTCCGAAGAATATAATGAGCGATCGAGACCCATTGTTCACTAGTAGATTTTGGAAGAGCTTCCAGGAAATTTTGGGAACCGAGTTGTGTTTGAGTACAGCTTATCATCCCTAAACAGATGGTCAGACTGAGAGAGTCAACCGAGTTTTGGAAGATCTCCTCAGAGCATGCGTTTTAGATTTCGGAGGATCATTGGAAGATCACCTTCATTTGGTAGAATTTTCGTATAATAACAGTTACCAGTCAAGCATTGGTATGGCACCGTATGAAGCATTGTATGGAAGACCGTGTAACTCTCCGACATATTGGTTAGAAATAGGAGAAAAGCTGATACTTGGGCCAAAAATGATTCAACAGACTTCGGATTGCATAGAGATCATTCGGCAACGAATGAAGGCAGTCCAAGACCGACAGAAAAGTTATGCCGATAAGCATCGTAAGGATTTGGAATTCAACGTAGGAGATAAGGTTTTTGTAAAGATTTCTCCACTGAAGAATGTTATTCGATTCGGGAAGAAAGGAAAATTGACTCCAAGATTTGTTGGACCATTCCCGATCATCGAGCGAATTGGAAAGCTCGCCTACAAATTGGAGTTACCAGAAAAGATGGCAGGTGTGCACAATGTTTTTCATGTATCGTATCTATGGAAGTATGTGCACGACTCGAATATGGTGGTTTCTGCTAATAGCTGTAAAGATTTTGAGATTGATCCAGTCAATAAGAGACCGCGTAAGCCGCTTCGTTTGTGGAAACTGACACGAAATAGCTTAGGAGGAAGGTAGTTAAGTTGCTCAAGATACAATGGAGTGATGATGATAACGACTGTACATGGGAGGAGGAAGAGAGGATGAAGGCAGCTCATCCTGAACTCTTCGAGGTATGGCCATAAGGTGTCGTGTCATCTCACGACATTGTAACTTATTCTAGTTTTAGAATTCTGCATGTTAGGCTAGTAATTGGACACATGGTTTGTTGATTGCTATAGATGGTAGGCATGCAGAATAGTTTTTGATTGCTCTTGTTTGTTTGGAATTTCAGGGGCGAAATTCCTAAGGGGGAGAGAATGTAACGACCCTTATTTTTACGGATCAATAGATCGTAAAACTGTTGTCATTAGGTCGTGAGTGTTGTTAGAACGTCCAGAGTTAGATCGTTCAGAGTTTAAGTCGACCAGAACTTGAATTGTCCAGGGTTGAGTTGTGTAGAAGTTAGGTCGTCCGAAAGTTAGGTCGGGTGGTAGTTAGGTCGGGTGAATGACCTAAGAGTTTGGAGCGACCTAAGGTAGATAAGTCGGCTGAGCGACTTAAGGAGTTGGCGACTTAAGAGAGTCGGCGACTTAAGGAGTCGGCGACTTAAGGGAGTCGGCGACTTAAGGGTTAGCGGCATAGGAATAGTGACGCGAGCTAACGACTTAAGGAGATAGGTCGGTTGAGCGACTTAAGGTAGATAGCTTAGGTCGTTTAGTTTAGGTCGTTGTGACCCTGCATGTAGTTAGGTCGATTAGACGACCTAAAGGTGTTAAGTCGTGAGTCGTTAGGGCGCGTAGGTGTTAAGCTGCACATGTTTTAGGTCGCGCATAGGCCTGAGTCGTTAAGTCGCAAGGTCGTTAAGTCATTGAGTTGTTGGGTCATAAGTCGTTGAGTCGTAAATCATTAAGTCATCCAAACGACTTAGGTAGAAATGCGGCAGTGTGTTAGGTCAGCAATGCTGTTGGGTCGTAGGTCGGGAGGTTGGTTAAGTCGTAGGTCGGGAGGTTGGTTAAGTCGTAGGTCGGGAGGTTGGTTAAGTCGTAGGTCGGGAGGTTGGTTAAGTCATAGGTCGGGGATTTTTAAGTCATGACCGACTTAAGGGGGCGAACGACTTATGGTTCAGCCTATAAATACACGGTTCTACTTCACTTTTTGGGATCCGGATTTTGAAGCGACGAAGTGCTTCCATTTTGAGAGCTCGAGTACTACACTTCTTCACTTCTTATCTCTTCTTAAATTTAGTACTTTCTTCCATCCAAGATCGAAGATCCAAGAGCTAAAGTTGAAGACCTACATCCATCGAAGAGAGATTTCATCGTTTGAAGCGGAATTTTGGTAGATCGAGTTAGATCCTTCGCTGTCCAGATCTGAAGTGTGTTGCTTTTGAGGTGTTTAGGAGATTCGGTGAGTGGTGGTTATCTCTCACATGGATCTAAAGGAGTATATCGGATTGGTGGCTTGATTATGTGTTAAAAATAGTGATTTCATGCATTTTTGTAAACTTAAGTATAGATCCATTGTTCATGATGATTTGACATCCATTTTACTACATGTTAATCTATGCAAGTTCATTCATCAAGTTGTAGAGATATTGCTCATGTTTCATGCTTGTTAGATTTGGTCTCTTTATTTACAAAATTGCCATTTTAGTTATAATTGCTTTTAGATCTTGTTTGCATGATTGATTATTTGGATTAATGATTGATTTGATTGATTGTTGGAGATTAGTTGATTAGTTGTTAGATCTAGACAAGATGGTCGAAGATGATTCAAAAGCTAAGGGAAAGGCTCTTGAATTGGAAGAGCTGCCCGTGGCATATGTGGCGGATGATGAAGCTCATATGGATAGATTTGATGATGATGATGAGATGAGACTTTGCTATGATGTGATGTAGCCGTGGTATAATCCAGACGGGATCATTCCAAGCATGTTGATGACTCGAGGGATGGTTCGAGTTCGTTGATAATGGTTGGCTCGAGAGAGGTTTGAGCTAGAGTGAGAATAGTCGTCGAGGAGGATGACTAGAAGGTTGAGATTTCATCGTTGTTGAAGGTTATAGCAGACTCAAAGAAAGAGTACGCTGGGCAGATTCGATAGTCCCAAAAGATTACAGTTGGTAGTCGAGTACTTTTGGCAGATTCGATAGTCCTAGGCACGGGCTGCGACGACGTGCGGAGTTCTGTCTAGAACCGGGGTTACCATTAGCCCTTGACGGACGGCTGAAAGAATGTGCCGGTCATTCAATTAACGGTGGTATCGAAGCAATGATAACAGTGATAGCCAGAGTCATGGATGTTTGGTTATATCGTCATTCGCTCTTAAGAGCAATATTTTCTGGGTGCTTATCTGATCTTGGTTTAGGCCTTGGGGGTTTGTACTTGGAAAACATTGACCTTGACTCGAGTGATAATTGCTTTACTTTAAATTTTTGCTTTACTATGTTTACTTTTGCTTAGTGTGTCTGGGGGCTATCACTGTAGAAAGAGGTGGAGTGGGAGGGTTGGATTCCTATTCCTTTTACCTTTATGCTCTTTTGGTATGTTGTTAGTTAATTTACCGCTCACTAAGACTGTTGTCTGACTCAAGGTTTTATGTTCAACTCTTATTACCTTAGGCTGTTCATCCTTTTAGGGATGGGCAGACTAGGTAGCAGGTGATAGGTGTAGTTCTTAGTTTCCGACGATGCTGATGACGAAGACGAGCTGGAGGCTTGCATATTATTTTCTTCTTATCTGTACTGGGTGTTCCGCTGCTTGTATGTTCTCTGAGTGTTATGTAGTGAGGCTGGATGTATTGACTATTCAGAATTTTGTATCAAACTACTATGAGGCTTATTTGATGAAATTTTGTTCTATGTAGCTTCACCATGTATATTTTTCTCTATTTGTATTTTATCCGTGCGCTGTGAGTAATACGATAGATTCTGCTGTTTTAACTTGCCCTTGACGATCATCCATGGCTGCCTGGCACACTTTTCAGCGCACTATTTCTATGTTTAGTGCAGGGGTCATGGGCGATCGTCACATATATTTTCTTTGATATATGGAAGGAAGAATAGAAAATAAAGCATTTCTTTAATTAATAACATTTTTTCCAGAAAGAAAAATAAGCATGGTCTCTAAATTACAAGCTAATTTAGGAGTAGTGCCTTGATCTATTTATCATCAGGTGGATGATGAATATGTGCATGACTTGCTTAAGTCCTGTAGGCCTCTGTGTAAAGGGTTAACAGAACTGAGCCCCTTTGTAATGCACACTTTGTGTTCAATGGCAAGAGTTTCAGACCAAATAAAATGAAAATGAGGTTGAGAAATTATGCTATGGAATTTAGGATGTTATTCCATAGGAGCTTGTGCATGTACAACTGAATGAAGTGAATGGATGAATGCTTGGGTGTATGTTTGTTAGATATGGATTTGAATAGCATCTAACATATAAGCTCTGTGCACAACCTTAGGAATTTACAAGTTATTTTTAATCCTTGAATTCATTCACACCAGAATTTATTTCTGACCCTATTTGTTGCCTTTGCAATATTTGGGGTGTCTCATTTTATTGAGGCAGTTCAAAGTATTGCTGCAGGGAAAGATGCATGAGTTTCTTGCTTGCATGTATATTCGAAGATCTTGATGAATCTAAAATGCTTAAGGAAGTAGCAGTATAATTTGTAATAAATAATCTAGGCAAACTTTCTTTTATCTTATGTATTTCTCAGCATTGATGCTTGCTTTGTTCACTTGAAAAGAACATGTAAAAACTTAAGTATTATATGTGTGTTTATGAGTTACTGATTTAAGCAACTTATTTTGATGTTCTCTGGTGGAATATGGTGAAGGAAATTATGCCATGTAATATGATATGTGGACATACATTCCTTGGCAATGTTTAATTAATTTTAATTATAAAGATGAAGTTGTTTTTGAAAAAGTATGTACTAAATTTGTTAAGTGGATGGGTTGAATCTGGTCTTGGCTAACTAGTAAGGCTTGACCATGACTTATAATTGATATAAGTCCATGCAAAAGCTTGAAGACATAGCCTGTAATCCTATCTGGGCATTTGATTTTCAAGTAGAAACTTATATTGCTTTGTGTAGTAGTTCATATGCATGCTTGGTACTTGTAGGCGTCACTGCAAATTTATTTAACTAAACCCTACTATCTAGATACTTGATTCAAGTCTGGTTGCATTTGGTATAGTCAAACCGGTTGTAGTTTGTAGTATCATGTGATCTTGTTTGTAATAAGCATGTCCATCACTCCACAGCATATTGATCACTATCATTTGTTAATTACTTAGAGAACATCAGTTGTCTTCATTATAGGTTCATCTGAAAGTTTTGCATTGGTCTGATTTTTGACATTGCCTTAATCATATTGTCTTCACACATATGCTAAGTCTCCATTTGGCATGTTAGTTTGAGTTAGCATTCTGGTTTGATTGTATTGTTTTCCTCTGCTTGGCCTTTAAACTAGTTTACCACCTTAATATTCACCTTATCATTGCATACTTTATAAACCAAAATATGAGTATTTTACCTGACATAAATTTTTTTGAGTTTGAAATAAGAATCGCGGGCTAAACTAATATGCATGAGTTGTTTTAACACCCTATATCAATCAAAAACCACTAGTATCAAATTCCTAAATCCCAAAGATCAAATGCATGGGTTGTAAATTCAAGAATCAAATAATCTAGGCTATAGAACAAGCTGGGAAATAAAACAAGAAAATAATAAGTGGTCATATTTGAATTAAAAATTAATCAAGCTTGAATTAAAAAAAAGAGAAGAAGATTAAAAAGTAGAAATGGCTATGTGACACAAAATCTCTCAAATGTGAGAAATACTGTGTGATTGAATTTCTTTGCTATTTTAATTACTCTGATAGGCAAAGAAACATTTATATATATTCATATATATAAATGACATGATTTGATTTATATACTAATATTTTTATATTGGTAAAATTCTGGATCTTGAGAAATTAATTAAGAGAAGTGATCCATTTTTTATATATAAAAAAAACTCAACTGAAAATCACTAAAATAGATATAGAGAGAAGTGGATCACTTCACACCATCTTCAAATGCAATCCCATTTCGTCGTATCATTATTCGGAATGGGTTTTATGACATAAAGTCCTCTCCCGGCTTAACCGAATAATAAGCGCTTGTTTTAAAAACAAATTCAAGTGTCATTTCAAAAGCCAATATTGATAGTCGGTTATTTAACTATCAAACATCATTCACAACAATCATCAAATTTAAATAATTTTTCCTAAATTATTTATTTTCAATACTTCAGTCCTTTGAAAACAAATTTCAAATCACTTTTCACTCGCGGAATAAAATTCCTGATATTATTTATTTCCACTGAAAATCTGCCATGTCCGAATACTTTAAAACATTTTAAATCATTTATCCAAAGATATACTTGGACACATTTTAAAATAAAGTTATTTTTAAACACTTGCTTAAATATTAGTTATGAAAAACATTATTCTAATATCACATATAAACTTTAAGTCCAAACTAATTTTGAAATAAATTAGTAGATAGAGTATAAATTTTAAAAAACCATTTTCTGAAACAAATATCAATTAAATCTTTAAATAATCACTTCTATAATTAATCAAATAAATCTTTACTTTAAAGATTTTCAAAATAACTTAAGAAAATAATTTCTCCAAAATATTCTTTTAAAACCATCTCTAGAACTTTTAATTTATACTTTAAAAGCTACTTTGAAAATATACTCGGCTTTCCAAGGAAAATACACTTTCCATTTCAAAATGGTCCATTTAAACCAAATAAATAAACCCTTCTCGATTTATTTCAATTTACATTCCAAATCCGTAAATTTCTTTCCACGCTTTTAAAAATAAACCAATATTTATTTTTAAAACAAATCTCCCTTTGTGAATTTAAATTTCCAAATATCCACCGATATACGATTTTCAAATCGATTTCCAAATATTCACTTTCAAACACCAAATCAAATTTTCAAATTGATTTCTAAAAATTTATTACCTTTTAAAATAAATCCCTTTATTTCTCCCAAACTATTTAAAATCCAATTTTAAATAAATTCTTCTACTTTTTAACAATATTATTCAAAATCCATTTATTAAAATCTTTTTCCCATATTTTGGAATTAATTCGATAGGATTTTAAAAATCAAATTTTATATTTTTAAATTCCTTCTTTTAAATTCACCCAATTCTTTAAAATGAATTTACTTAAAGTTTTCTACTTTAATTTAAAAAAATCCAGTTTCATATTTCTGGTATCCTACAATACCAAAAATATATTCGGCTAAACCATAGCCTTCAACAATTTCAATCACAAATATAATCATACACAGATCATAAATAAATCAGCACACAATATTGAAACAAATTCAAATATTTGAGGAATCCAATTGGATCCCTCCAACCTGTTTCCCTGCATCCACAGATGTTAGCACAACAATTAAATACCAATTCTACTTCGAGGTGAAATATCGCGGTATATGGGATTTATATAATATCATCCGCTATTATGCGGCGCATAGGGTCTCATCCGCTATATAATGAGAGAAATCAATCACTCCAAATATATATATATATACACACACACACACTACTATATATACTATCGCATCCAAATAATCAATCGATGAATAACTGAAATTCCAATTTTAATTTAAGTGAGAAGATCTCACCTTAACTATGCATGCAATCCATTTCCATCACGACTTGTTTTCTTCACAGTATTAGACCTTGTATAAACATTTATACAATTTATTAATATTCGAAATAATCAAATAATCAATTTTCATTTGATAATTTCAATTCACCAGTGATTTTATTTTAAACTAATAGTTTTAATTTTAAACTAAATTCCTTTTTAACAAATTCTAAAATTGTTAAATAAATTGATTAAGTAAATTAAACACCTTAATATATTATTTTAAATTTAAAAGTAAGTTAAATATTTATATATATCTATATATATATTTATAAACATTAATACTTCATTGTAATATTAAACAAATTGTAAATCTCAAATCTATATACGTTCAGATTTAAATTGGAGTGAATAATTCGTTTATACCTCACCTCGAACATGCCAACTACGTTGAGACAGCAACCTCAGGTCATCTCGGCCTCGACGCCTCGTCGAGCCCTCCACAACACCGCCTTCGCGAGCTTCCAGGCCATCGCCATCACCACCATTCCATCGCTCGTGCAACTCTGACCAAACCAATCTCTACGATTCCAGACCTCGAGCTCGCGACCCAATCCACCTCGCCTGACTACAACGTGCGTGAACGCGAGCCACTGGGAATCGCGACTTCGATTCGCTTGGATGAGCAGACATCGCCGATGAATTTCATTCGATAAATATTCAAATGATTTACTGATTCGATTTGAGTATATGAATTTTGATTTGGGTATTTTGATTTCGATCTTCGGCCATTGATTTCTTTTGAACGAGCACGAGCTTTGGTTTGAGTGGCGGCCATCTTTAATTTTATTTCGATTTGCTGAGATGATTTTCGATCGTTTGTTTATTTTTATATTTTTATAAAACAAACGCGTGTGAATTTTATCAAAGATAGTGGAACACGTGTTGTTAAAGAAGATACGTGCTGGATTGTTTATTTATTATTATTACATAATTTATTTCTTTTTGTGAATATATGTATATTATTTAATTCAAATTCAAATTTAAATCGTCTCGGTTTCGCAATTCAAAATCTCGACATCCTATCAAGGCGTGCCGCCGGGCATTTATAATATTAAACCCTATTCCGAATGCAATGGAAAAGGTTCCAAGTCCAAATTCGATCGTATGGAGAAGATAGTTTTTCGGACCAGTTAAAACATTGAATTTTCAATTTAAATTTCAGCGCGTTTGCTTATCGTACGGCCACACAACAACTCCGAATGCTATGAAAATTGAAATCCGATAATAACACATTATTACGGATCCAATGGAACTAGTTTCGTCGGATTCCGAGACTATGCCTCGGAACGCTATTTTTAAATATCAATTTAAACGATAAAATTTCAAAACTGAACAAATGATTTTAAATTCAACTTTTAAAAGTTCTATTACCTTCAGTATCATCAATAAAAAATTTCTAAGCCTTTAAAATATTTTTAATCAGCTTAAAAATCAAGATTCAATAATTTAATTGCCAAATTCATATTTATATTTGAAATTAAAGTTAAACTATCTTCCAAATATTTAAAATCAATTAAATATTTCTATTTCAAATATTCAAAATTCAGGGTCGTCACATTCTTCCCCCCTTAAAAGAATTTCGTCCCGAAATTACAAGTTAAGAAGAATGACCATTAACCCATTTACTATTTTTCCAAAACCAAATAATTTTATCAACTTGCCAAATTAATCTTTTCATCAAAGCCACACTATCCTTCTTATTACTTCATAACTTTCCAAACTTTTCCATAAGTTTCAAACAATATTACTTTCTCAATAATTCAAATTTCAATTCAAACTCAAATTTTAAATTCAAAATTTTTCTAATTCCTAAAATTGTCGAATAATTTCGCCAGCGTCTCCTTTGCGCGGCTAGCTCGGTACGACTACAAAATGTCACTACGGAACTCCAGATTTCAAAAGAAAACAAAAGGCCAAGTGGCTAGACAAGAAAATCATCAAATTTCATACTGAAATTTAAATACATACCTTTTCCGAGCAATTTAATTTTATCTTCAAAATCAAAAATCCCCAAATAACACTTGTATATCTTACTTAACAATAATGTCCAATTACAGGATTCAAAATCATTTTATGCATTTCCATACAAAAGTTTCAATATTTATTTATTCAAATCCGAACGATGTCCGTATATCATTCGTACGCAATACTAAATCCGATCGCTCAGTCGATCACACAATTTCACTTCCGAACTAGTATCGTCCACCCGACCTCCTAGCGCGGACTCAGATCTGGTTTCTTGATCAGAAACCATCATTCTCCTTACATAGCCGTAAACTATGATAGAGAATTTCCAGAATCAACCAAAAATCCATATCCAGGGTTTGCCGTCGAAAATCGAGTGAAAAATTCCAACTCGGATCGATATAACTATCTTGAAATTCTATGTTCGAATTCTGGATCAAATCGCTATGCGAATAAAGTAATATACGTACATCCTACATATTTATTCCAATTAATTGTTAGCTATATCAATTCTCTTTTCTTTCATTCACATTTAATTTTCATTCCTATACACTTATTCACAATCGCCATTTCACAACTTCCAGATTTTACTTAAGAATTTTACTATTTATTTCTTAAGTTCGATATAAGTATTTATACATACTTCTTATATTTAAACCGGATCTCCAATTCCATATGAATTCAATTTACCTTTCATTTATAAATATTGAATTCAATTCATTTCAAATCATATTTAATTTGTCATTCCTTCAATTAGTTTCACTTACTAATTTTATTTCAATATTTAGTCCACTTGACTAATTTTCATTTACTTACAAATTTAAAATGAATTCCAACATTCAGTTTCTATTTCATTTACTTGCAATTGTAAATTCATTTATTTGTTCACAAATTTATTTTCCATAATTCAAACTCAATTCCAATTCATTTAATTGATTCACTTATACTTAATATAATTTAACTCCATCCTTTAAGTTAAATTCATTCTATCAAAATTCAAATTTTATAAGTTATCAACTCATTTATTAATCCCATAATATTTTAAATAGGATTCCAGAGTCTTTTCAACATTTCACAAATCATTTTTGAAATCAATTATATCCAAAATCAAACTCAATTTCGCAAACAACTTCAATTTTTAAAATAAATTGGGCCGCAATTCCTCTCTTGGAAACTCGAAAATGAACACCAATGATGTCGCGATCATCATCGGAATTATTTTCCAGTGATCGAAAGAGTTTAGTGCTTTCATCCCTTCAAAAACATTTTTCCAAAACTTTTGAAAATCATTTCCAAACTCCAAAGGAATTTAATCCTTTCCAAATTTAAAATTTTTCAAATCCTTTCAAATTCTTTCAAATATTTCTCTGGAATTCTATTTCAAATTATAAATCACGTTTACAACTTATATTTACAAATCCCATTTGTATATGGATTGTAACGACCCGTATTTTTACGGATCGAAACATCGTAAAACAGTTGACATTTGGTCGCATTGTTGATAAGTCGTCCAGAGTCTAAGTCTTAGGTCGTATGAGAGTTTGGAGCGACCTAAGGAAGTGGGCGAGTTAAGGAGTAGACGACTTAGTGAAGTGAAGCGACCTAAGAATTGGAATGACCTAAGAAGTTAGGTCGTGTGATAGTTAGGTCGTCTAGAGGTTGATCCGTGTTGTAGCTTAAGTCGTGTGGCAGTTAGGTCGGGTGAACGACTTAAGAGATAGGGCGACTTAAGAAATGGTCGACTTAAGGAGTTGGCGACTCAAGGGTAGGCAGACTTAAGTAAGTGACTGACCTAGTAGAGTTAACGACCTAGGGGGATAAGCGGGTTAACGACTTAAGGGTTATGGGATAAGTCGTTGAAGTTTAGGTCGTGTCTGTGTTAAGTCGTAGACGACTTAGGTGTTAGGTCGTAGGTCGCAAGGAAGCGGATGCGTTAAGTCGTTAGGTCGTAGGTCGCATGGGTGCGCTGATCTGCTAAGTCGTTAGGTCGTAGGTCGTGGAAGCGCATCTGTTAGGTCGTTAAAGCGCGCAGGTGTTAAGTGGTTGAGTCGGAGGTTGTTAGGTCGTGGGTTTTTAGGTCGTAAGGGTTCTTAGATCGTGGACGACCTAATAGCGAGTGGACGACCTAAGGGGAAATCAGCCTATAAATAGGAGGGTTCTACTTCTTTTTTTTTGGGATCCGGATTTTGAAGCGACGAAGTGCTGCCATTTTGAGAGCTCGACTTCTACACTTCTTCACTTCTTTTCTCCACTCTAATCTTGTGATTCCTTCCATCCGAATCGAAGATCAAGATCGAAGATCCAAGAGCTAAAGTTGAAGATCTACATCCATTGAAGAGAGATTTCATCGTTTGAAGTGGAATTGGGATAGATCGAGTTAGATCCTTCGCTGTCCAGATCTGAAGTGCGTTGCTTTCGGGTTGTTTAGGTGATTTGGTGAGTGGTGATTATCTCTCACACGGATCCAAAGGAGTATATCGGATCATTGGCTTGATTTGGTGTAAAGTAGTGATTTTCATGCATTTTTGTAAACTTAAGTGTAGATCCATTGTTCATGATGATTTGACATCCATTTTACTACATGTTAACCTATGCAAGTTCATTCATCAAGATTACAGAGATATTGCTCATGTTTTCATGCTTGTTAGACTTTAGACTCCTTATTTACAAAATTGCCATTATTGTTATAATTGTCTATTTAGATCATATTTGAATGCTTGATTACTTGGATTAATGTTTGACTTGATTGATTGCTATGAATTAGATGATTGATGATTTGATTTAGACCGAAGATGAGTCAAAAGCTAAGGGAAAGGCTCTTGGATTGGAAAAGCTGCTTGTGGCATATGTGGCGGATGAGGAAGCTTATATAGATAGATTTGATGATGATGTTGAGATGAGGCTTTGCTATGATGATGATGAGGCAAGGCAAGATATGAGATAGCCTTGGTCTAATCCAGACGGGATCATTCCACGCATGTTGACAACTCGGTGAAATGGTTCGAGTTAGAGGATAATGGTTTGCTCGAGAGGCACTTGAGCTAGTATGGAAATAGTCATCAAGGGGGATGACTAGAAGGATGAGATCTCATCGTTGTTGAAGGTTCTAGCATACTCAAAGCAAGAGTACGTTGGGCAGATTCGATAGTCCCTAAAGACTATGATTGTAGTCGAGTACTCTGGGCAGATTCGATAGTCCTAGGCACGGGTCACGACGACATGTGGAGTTATGTCTAGAACCGGGGTTTCCATTAGCCCTTGATGGACGGCTGAAAGAATGTGCTGGTCATTCAATTAACGGTGGTATCGAAGCAATGATAACAGTGATAGCCAGAGTCATGGATGTTTGGTTGTATCATCATTCGGTCTCAAGAGTAGTGTTTTCTGGGTGCTTATCTGATCTTGGTTTAGGCCTTGGGGGTTTGTACTTGGAAAACATCGCCCTTGACTCGAGTGATAATTACTTTACTTTAAATTGTATGCTTTGCTATGTTTGCTTCTGCTTAGTGTGTGTTTGGGGGCTATCACTGTAGAAAGAGGTGGAGTGGGAGGGTTGTATTCCTATTCCTTTTCCTTTATGCTCTTTTGGTATGTTGTTAGTTAATTTACCGCTCACTAAGACTGTGGCCTGATTCAAGGCTTTATGTTTTAACTCTTATTGCCTTAGGCTGTTCGTCCATTTTGGGACGGGCAGACTAGGTAGCAGGTGACAGGTGCTGTACTTGCTTTCCACGGTGCTGATGTCGAAGACGAGCTGGAGGCTTGCATATTATTGTCTTACTATATGTACTGGATGTTCCGCTGCTTTGTGTACTCTCTGAGTGTTATGTAGTGAGGCTTGTTGTATTGACTATTCAGATGCTTGTATTCAACTATTATGAAGTTTAATAGAGATTCTGTTTTGTGAAGCTTCACTATGTATATTTCCTATTGTATTTTTATCCATGCGCTGTGAGTTATACGATAGATTCTGCTGTTTCAACTTTACCCTGGCAATCGTCCATGGCTACCTGGCACACTTTACAACGCACTATCTCTAGATTCGGTGCAGGGGTCGTGGGCGGTCGTCACATTTGGTATCAGAGCAGGGTTAATCGATTTTACCCAACGCTCGCTGACGTAACTACGTATGAGAGACGTAATTGTATTTTGATGGATGATTACTATATATAATATAGTAGCTTAGTAGAGTTTGAGTCCTTTATGTAGTTGTTTCTCTATGTGTGCTAATCATTCCCTTTTATAGATATTAAGGATGAGTCGAAGAGGGAGACCAACTTCTAGGGAAGGCCGTGCTGCTGAGGGGGCTGCTGATTATGCCGCTATGTTCGAAGCTATGATGACTTCGATCATGAGAAGGATGCCAGCTCCAGGGCCAGCAATAGATGTTGGAGTTCAAATTCAAACTCCAAGACTGGTGGATTTTGCTAAGTTGTGTAAGGATTATACTGCTCTTGGAGGGAAGGTTTTCTTGGGGACAGAATCAACCATTGAAGTCCAGAGGTGGATAGATGCTTGTAGAAGGATCTTTGGTGACTTGGGAATTGAGGATGCAACTAAGAGGAAGTTAGCATCAAGGAAGCTTCAAGGAAGAGCTTCTGATTGGTGGAACTCTATCACTATTGATACTCCGGAGGAAGAGATCACTTGGGAGCAATTCCAAGCCAGATTTGAAGCTAAGTTCATTTCTACAACTCAGAAGTCTGTTCTGTTCAAGAAGTTTGTGGAGCTCAAGCAAGGTGGAAGACCAGTTCTTGAGTATGTTTCTTAGTTTGAAGCTTTGTCCAAGTATGCCCGGTCGTATATTGAATCTCCTTACCAGAAGAATGAGAAGTTTGCGACAGGCTTGGACAGTTATCTTGGGAGGCAGTTGGTGGATCATTTGGATGATCCATTTGAGAAGCTTGTGGAGAAGGCTCTCAGGCACGAGAATCTGTTTCCTAAAGAAGGATCTGTTGTTGCTGTGACCAAGGAGGAGTTTAAACCACAGCAGGGTGGAAACAAGAAGAGGAAGCAACAGCAGCAAGAGGGTAAGGATGGCCAGAAGAAGCCGAAGGGCGAAGTAACCTGCTACAATTGTCAGCAGAAGGACCATTTCTCTAGAGATTGCAAGAATTCGAAGGTGCCGGTGAAGTGCCACAACTGTGACAAGTTGGGGCATGTTAGGAAGAATTGTCCAGAACCGTGAAAGGACAAGCAGATTGTGCAAGCTTATGCTTTGGGGGCTGTTCCATCATCTTCGAAAGCTCCTACCGTTGAGGAGAAAGGAAAGAGTGTAGTGGTTCAAGGTACTCTTTTCCTATGTGGTGTTCCAGTGAGAGTGCTATTTGATACTGGAGCGTCGCATTCTTTTGTTTGTAATGAACTTGTAGGCCGATTGGGTTTAGAACCGGATATCGTTGATAGGCCACTGGTTGTGACCAATCCGGTTGGGGGTTCGTCTTGTTTGTGTATGCTATGCCGTGGTCTGATTGTATCGAGTCATGATTGCTCTTTTGTTTGTGATTGTTTTGTTCTGAACTTTGCGGGGTTCGGAATTATTTTGGGTATGGACTGGCTTAGGAAGTATGCGGCAAAGGTTGATTGTGAAAGGTTGGAGGTGACAGTCGAGAATGTGGAGGGGCGAAGGATTGTGATATGATGTAAGCATGAAGAAGGCGTCTTCATGAGCTTCATGTATTCGCTGGTTGTTCCACAGGATGGACTGTCATCGTTGCCAATCGCTAATGGATTTGAGGATGTCTTTGACGAGGTCAAAGGGTTACCGCCGCATAGAGAGATCGAGTTTTGTATAGATCTAGTTGAGGGAGTCAGACCTGTTGTGATGCCTCTTAGGCGGATGGCGCCTAGGGAACAGCAGGAGTTGAAGGTGCAGGTTGATGATCTTTTACAGAAAGGATTCATTCGGCGTAGTGTGTCCGAATGGGGTGCACCAGTTGTGTTTGCAACCAAAGCGGATGGATCGTTGAGGTTGTGTGGATTATCGTGAGCTGAATAAGGTGACTAAGAAGAACAAGTATCCATTGCCGAGAATAGATGACTTGTTTGATCAGCTTCACGAAGCTAAGGTGTTTTCTCAGATGGATTTGGCAACGGGATTTCACCAGTTAAGAGTGGCTAAGGATAGTGTGCCGAAGACTGCTTTTAGGACACCATCCGGTTTCTTTGAGTGGCTGGTAATGCCGTTTGGATTGACTAACGCGCCGGCATATTTTGTGGATCTTATGACTAGAGTGTTCAGAGATCAGTTGAGTAAGTTCGTGCTAGTGTTCGTGGATGATATTCTGATTTATTCCAGAACTGAAGAAGAGCACAAGACGCACTTGCATATTGTTTTGGAAATCTTACGGAAACATCAGCTGAAGGCTAATTTTTCGAAGTGTCACTTCTGGAAGAGTGAAGTGAGGTTCTTAGGCCATATTATCTTTGGAAATGGAATAGCGGTTGATCCCGCCAAGGTGGCAGCAATCCAGGATTGGGTTAGACCTAAGAATGCATCTGATGTGAGAAGTTTTCTTGGATTAGCAGGATACTATCGTCGATTTATCAAAAACTTTTCCAAGGTGGCTGCACCATTAACAGGATTGACGAAAAAGAATCAAGTATTAAGATGGGATGCTAAGTGTGAGCAAGCTTTCAGAATCCTGAAAGAGCGACTGACCAGTGCTCCTGTTTTGATTATTCCAAGTGGGAATGATGAGACGGTGGTTTACACCGACGCATGTGGTACTGGACTTGGAGCAGTGCTGATGCAGAAGAGTAAAGTTGTTGCGTATGCAAGTCGACAACTGAAGCCGCACGAAAGGAATTATCCGACTCATGATTTGGAGTTAGCGGCGATTGTATTTGCTCTGAAGATGTGGAGACATTACCTATTGGGAGTTCGATTCGAGTTGTTTACAGATCATGAGTCGTTGAAGTATCTTTTCTCCCAAAAGGATTTGAATCTTCGGCAGCAACGATGGCTAGAGTTTTTGGCATCATATGATTTTGGTATAGCTTATACTCCGGGAAAAGGTAACGCAGTGGCAGATGCGTTAAGTCGAAGACATGCAGGATTGGGAACCATGTTTTCGGAATGGAAGAATCTCGAGTATTTGGCTGGATTTGACTTCAGTCCCAGATGTGAATTGGAACCTGAGATGTTGGCAAACTTATCGATAAGACCGACTCTTGTGGAAAGGATTGGCGAGAGCCAAAAGCAAGACGATAAGCTTGTCAAGATTATCCGTGATTTGGAATCTGGATTGGACCCAGAAAAGGGTAAAGGATTTGAGGTCGATCGAGAGGGTTGGCTTCGCAAGCAAGGACGACTAGTTGTTCCCGATATAGATGGATTGAGAGATGAAGTTTTGAAGGAAAGTCATCACTCGAAGCTGACAATTCATCCAGGCCGAAATAAGATGTATCGGGATATGAAGAGAACCTATTACTGGGAAGGTATGAAGAAGGATGTTGGAAATTTTATTTCCAAGTGCATGAACTTCCAGTTGGTAAAAGCCGAACAGAAGAAGCCAAGTGGATTGTTTCAGCCATTAGAAGTTCCTACATGGAAGTGGTAGCAAATATCGATGGATTTTATCGATGGGTTACCTAGAACAAGAACGGGAAATGAAGGGATTTGGGTCATCGTAGATCGTATGACTAAGAGTGCAAGATTCATTCCTGTTCGATCGACTAGGACTGCATCAAAGTTGGCAGAATTGTATGTTAAGTGGATAGTTCGATTCCATGGTATTCCGAAAAGTATAGTGAGCGATCGAGATCAATTGTTCACTAGTGGATTTTGGAAGAGCTTTCAGGAAGTTTTGAGAACCAAGTTGTGTTTGAGTATAGCTTATCACCCTCAAACAGATGGTCAGACCAAGAGAGTCAACCGAGTTTTGGAAGATCTCCTCAGAGCTTGTGTTTTGGATTTCGGAGGATCATGGGAAGATCACCTTCATTTGGTGGAATTTTCATATAACAACAGTTACCAGTCAAGCATTGGTATGGCACCGTATGAGGCATTGTATGGAAGACCATGTAACTCTCCGACATGTTGGTTAGAAACAGGAGAAAAGCTGATACTTGGGCTAGAAATGATTCGGCAGACTTTGGATTGCATAGAGATCATTCGGCAACGAATGAAGGCAGCCCAAGACCGACAGAAAAGTTATGCCGATAAGCGTCGTAAGGATTTGGAGTTCGACGTAGGTGATATGGTTTTTGTGAAGATTTCTCCACTGAAGAATGTTATTCGATTCGGGAAGAAAGGAAAATTCACTCCGAGATTTGTTGGACCATTCCCGATCATCGAGCGAATTGGAAAGCTTGCCTACAGATTGGAGTTACCAGAGAAGATGTCGAGTATGCACAATGTTTTTCACATATCGTATCTTCGGAAGTATGTGCACGACTCGAATACAATGGTTTCTACTGATAGCTGTGAAGATTTCGAAGTTGATCCAGTTGATAAGAGACCTCGTAAGCCGCTTCGTGTTGTGGAAACCGACACGAAACAGCTTAGGAGGAAGGTAGTTAAGTTGCTCAAGATACAATGGAGTGATGATGATAACGACTGTACATGGGAGGTGGAAGAGAGGATGAAGGCAGCTCATCCTGAACTCTTCAAGGTATGGCCCTAAGGTGTTGTGTCATCTAACAACATTGTAACTTGTTCTAGTTTTAGAATTCTGCATGCTAAGCTAGAATTGGATGCATGGTTTGTTGATTGCTATGGAGGGTAGGCATGCAGAATAGTCTTTGATTGCTCTGTTTGTTTGGAATTTCGGGGGCGAAATTCCTAAAGGGGAGAGAATGTAACGACCCGTATTTTTACGGATCGAAACATCGTAAAACAGTTGATATTTGGTCGCATTGTTGATAAGTCGTCCAGAGTCTAAGTCTTAGGTCGTATGAGAGTTTGGAGCGACCTAAGGAAGTGGGCGAGTTAAGGAGTAGACGACTTAGTGAAGTGGAGCGACCTAAGAATTGGAACGACCTAAGAAGTTAGGTCGTGTGATAGTTAGGTCGTCTAGAGGTTGATCCGTGTTGTAGCTTAAGTCGTGTGGCAGTTAGGTCGGGTGAACGACTTAAGAGATATGGTGACTTAAGGAAGTAGACGACTTAAGAAATGGTCGACCTAAGGAATTGGCGACTCAAGGGTAGGCAGACTTAAGTAAGTGACCGACCTAGTAGAGTTAACGACCTAGGGGGATAAGCGGGTTAACGACTTAAGGGTTATAGGATAAGTCGTTGAAGTTTAGGTTGTGTCTGTGTTAAGTCGTAGACGACTTAGGTGTTAGGTCGTAGGTCGCGAGGAAGCGGATGCGTTAAGTCGTTAGGTCGTAGGTCGCATGGGTGCGCTGATCTGCTAAGTCGTTAAGTCGTAGGTGGTGGAAGCGCATCTGTTAGGTCGTTAAAGCGCACAGGTGTTAAGTGGTTGAGTCGGAGGTTGTTAGGTTGTGGGTTTTTAGGTCGTAAGGGTTCTTAGGTCGTGGACGACCTAATAGCGAGTGGACGACCTAAGGGGAAATCAGCTTATAAATAGGAGGGTTCTACTTCATTTTTTTTGGGATCCGGATTTTGAAGCGACGAAGTGCTGCCATTTTGAGAGCTCGACTTCTACACTTCTTCACTTCTTTTCTCCACTCTAATCTTGTGATTCCTTCCATCCGAATCGAAGATCCAAGAGCTAAAGTTGAAGATCTACATCCATTGAAGAGAGATTTCATCGTTTGAAGTGGAATTGGGATAGATCGAGTTAGATCCTTCACTGTCCAGATCTGAAGTGCGTTGCTTTCGGGTTGTTTAGGTGATTTGGTGAGTGGTGATTATCTCTCACACGGATCCAACGGAGTATATCGGATCATTGGCTTGATTTGGTCTAAAGTAGTGATTTTCATGCATTTTTGTAAATTAAGTGTAGATCCATTGTTGATGATGATTTGACATCCATTTTACTACATGTTAACCTATGCAAGTTCATTCATCAAGATTATAGAGATATTGCTCATGTTTTCATGCTTGTTAGACTTTAGACTCCTTATTTACAAAATTGCCATTATTGTTATAATTGTCTATTTAGATCATATTTGAATGCTTGATTACTTGGATTAATGTTTGACTTGATTGATGGCTATGAATTAGATGATTGATGATTTGATTTAGACCGAAGATGAGTCAAAAGCTAAGGGAAAGGCTCTTGGATTGGAAAAGCTGCTTGTGGCATATGTGGCGGATGAGGAAGCTCATATGGATAGATTTGATGATGATGTTGAGATGAGGCTTTGCTATGATGATGATGAGGCAAGGCAAGATATGAGATAGCCTTGGTCTAATCCAGACGGGATCATTCCAAGCATGTTGACAATTCGGTGAAATGGTTCGAGTTAGAGGATAATGGTTTGCTCGAGAGGCGCTTGAGCTAGTATGGAAATAGTCGTCAAGGAGGATGACTAGAAGGATGAGATCTCATCGTTGTTGAAGGTTCTAGCATACTCAAAGCAAGAGTACGTTGGGCAGATTCGATAGTCCCTAAAGACTATGATTGTAGTCGAGTACTCTGGGCAGATTCGATATTCCTAGGCACGGGTCACGACGACATGTGGAGTTATGTCTAGAACCGAGGTTTCCATTAGCCCTTGATGGACGACTGAAAGAATGTGCCGGTCATTCAATTAACGGTGGTATCGAAGCAATGATAACAGTGATAGCCAGAGTCATGGATGTTTGGTTGTATCGTCATTCGGTCTCAAGAGTAGTGTTTTCTGGGTGCTTATCTGATCTTGGTTTAGGCCTTGGGGGTTTGTACTTGGAAAACATCGCCCTTGACTCGAGTGATAATTACTTTACTTTAAATTGTATGCTTTGCTATGTTTGCTTCTGCTTAGTGTGTGTCCAGGGGCTATCACTATAGAAAGAGGTGGAGTGGGAGGGTTGTATTCCTATTCCTTTTCCTTTATGCTCTTTTGGTATGTTGTTAGTTAATTTACCGCTCACTAAGACTGTGGTCTGACTCAAGGCTTTATGTTTTAACTCTTATTGCCTTGGGCTGTTCGTCCATTTTGGGACGGGCAGACTAGGTAGCAGGTGACAGGTGTTGTACTTGCTTTCCACGGTGCTGATGTCGAAGACGAGCTGGAGGCTTGCATATTATTGTCTTACTATATGTACTGGATATTCCGCTGCTTTGTGTATTCTCTGAGTGTTATGTAGTGAGGCTTGTTGTATTGACTATTCAGATGCTTGTATTCAACTATATGAAGTTTAATAGAGATTCTGTTTTGTGAAGCTTTACTATGTATATTTCCTATTGTATTTTTATCCATGCGCTGTGAGTTATATGATAGATTCTGCTGTTTCAACTTTACCCTGGCAATCGTCCATGGCTACTTGGCACACTTTACAGCGCACTATCTCTAGATTCGGTGCAGGGGTCGTGGGCGGTCGTCACATGGATTTATTTCTTAACCTTTGGTTTAGATTTCAATTCCTTATTCAATTTCCATATAACAATGATTATTATTGCTTCCTAACAATCAAACATCCACATACTATAATAATTTTCAAAAATTATCTCCTTTTTATATACAAAAATATTTTGGGTAAAATTATTTCATTTACCCTATTTTTAAACCAATACTGTGTCGGCTTGCCTAGTTTAAGAGTTTAGAAATCCCTATCGATATAGTTGTACAGACTGTACCGACTAGAATCTATAAACACTCAACCGATAAGTCAACACAATATAAAACAATTTTTTTATTCACTAACAAATACGCGCTCATATCTATTATTACACTCACACTCATTCTAGAGTACTATGACTCTATCTCTAATGAGTAATCCCCACCCGAGCCAAGGTTGTCGCTTAACCAATTGCTCTGATACCACTTTGTAACGACCCGATTTTTCGACTTCCGAAAGTCTACATCAATACGTCCACTGTATCAAATGCCGCACAGTCGAATGCCGAAAAACCAAACCATTAGGGTTTAAAAAGAAAAAGGTAGAAGAAGAAACATAAACAATATCAGAATCTTCCATTTCACAGCGGAACAAATATAATAAATAAATGAATAATCTTCAAAACAAAGAACTATATCAGTTTATACATACATCATCAGAGTTTACAACAACAACACACAACACTGGACAGTTATATAAACTTGTCCTCATACAGAATACAGAACGGATAATACATAATATAAGTGATACGCCTCGCCATCCAGCTCGCCTCTTGAGCTCCACAGCAATCCATCCAGATCCAGTTGATAGCCTGACTCTAGGCTGCCCGTGTGAAAAATTATGGGCACCCAGAGTTTAGAAAGGGAACAATAAACTCCAGGTCAGTCATGGGACTGGTGTGAGATCTTAAAACAGTTATTTGCACAAAAGGAAGGAAAAGAAATCCGCAATGCTTTTGTAAAATGAAACTACCATAAGGCCTCCCGCCACACACACAATGCAAACGCAGAATTGGAGGAGATTTCTCCTTATGATAGTCAAACATGCTTGATACGAAAAAATCATTTTTTTTATAATTAGTGCATAGTGTGGAAAACATTTCAAAAGTATAATATTAATCTTAGCCAGCATACAACCATTATTGTATGCCTACTATAGCTACCACTTAAACGGCATGTCACCACCATAAGTAAATGGCAGGTTATACAACTAAAAACCGTACAGGGCGCGTATTGTTTCTTTGGATTTCCAACAAATGGTCAGGCTAAGGAACTTCCTTACCGAATGGGAACGCCTCTGGACGGACGCCCCGAGAACCGCCCTGGATCTTTACCAATACAAAGCCGGATTACCCCTGCCCAGAAGTAACCCGAATATGCCTTTCCCCGGTCGTAACCAAACTTTAATCCGGGACCCCGACAACCATCAACCACATAAGTAAAATATCTGGGCTCCATACCATGATACCACTTTCAAAATCAACTTAAGTAAATATTTGGGCTCTATACCATGATATCACTTTTTACTCAGAAGGAAATGTACATACCATTAGGGGCGCGACCCCCATAACCTTGCTGCATCCTTCCTGTTTCGACCATTTCCAGGGTGTGAGGTCCGACGAAGTCTCGTCCACAAAGCTACGCTTTTCACAAAAGCCATGCTTCGATCAACCAATGATCAGCAACACTCAGCATGCCACATTACCAAATTGGGAATGTATCACTAGTTACCATCAACTACATAACCTTTGAGCTCGTACGTCTCAGAGAAGGGTGTTAAGCTAAGAGAATAAATTCTCCGCCACCAACAGAAATGTATTTGATAGAAACCAGCTTTACATCTCAAAGTGTAACGTCATACATACATCCATACAAGTCCGTTTCGGGCTCGAACAGAACCGAAGGAACTTCAAAGAAGCCCTTGCAATCCGGATAATCCCTAATCACATCCGGACTCCCCATCACAAAGGGTGATCAAATCTCTATACCGGGGCTAGTCGATGCACAGACATTCGACAGGTAATCCTTTCGCTTTCGAAAATACCCGATCTTCAACACCATCTTCAAATGCAATCCCATTTTGTCGTATCATTATTCAGAATGGGTTTTATGACATAAAATCCTCTCCCGGCTTAACCGAATAATGAGCGCTTGTTTTAAAAACAAATTCAAGTGCCACTTCAAAGGCCAATATTGATAGTCGGTTATTTAACTATCAAACATCATTCACAACAATCATCAAATTTAAATAATTTTTCCAAAATTATTTCTTTTCAAAATATCTTTGCAAGATATATTTTCAACACTTCAATCCTTTGAAAACAAATTTCAAATCACTTTTCACTCGCGGAATGAAATTCCCGATATTTTTTATTTTCACTGAAAATCTGCCATGTCCGAATACTTTAAAACATTTTAAATCATTTATCCATAAATATACTTGGAAACATTTTAAAATTAAACTATTTTTAAACACTTTCTTAAATATTAGTTATGAAAAACATTATTCTAATATCACATATAAACTTTAAGTCCAAACTAATTTTAAAATAAGTTAGTAGATAGAGTATAAATTTTAAATAACCATTTTCTAAAACAAATATCAATTAAATCTTTAAATAACCACTTCTATAATTAATTAAATAAATCTTTACTATAAAGATTTTCAAATAACTTAAGAAAATAATTTCTCCAAAATATTCTTTTAAAACCATCTCTAGAACTTTTAATTTATACTTTAAAAGCTACTTTGAAAATATACCCGACTTTCCAAGGAAAATACACTTTCCATTTACAAATTGTCCATTTAAACCAAATAAAGAAACCCTTCTCGATTTATTTCAGTTTACATTCCAAATCCGTAAATTTCTTTCCACACTTTTAAAAATAAACCAATATTTATTTTTAAAACGAATCTCCCTTTGTGAATTTAAATTTCTAAATATCCACTGATATACGATTTTCAAATCGATTTCCAAATATTCACTTTCAAACACCAAATCAAATTTTCAAATTGATTTCTAAAAATTTATTACCTTTTAAAATAAATCCCTTTATTTCTCCCAAACTATTTAAAATCCAATTTTAAATAAATTCTTCAACTTTTTAACAATATTATTCAAAATCTATTTATTAAAATCTTTTTCCAATATTTTGGAATTAATTCGATAGGATTTTAAAAATCAACTTTTTTATTTTTAAATTCCTTCTTTTAAATTCACCCAATTCTTTAAAATGAATTTACTTAAAGTTTTCTACTTTATTCAAAAAATCCAATTTCGTATTTCTAGTATCCTACGATACCAAAAATATATTCAGCTAAACCATAGCCTTCAACAATTTCAATCATAAATATAATCATACACAGATTATAAATAAATCAACACACAATATTGAAACAAATTCAAATATTTGAAGAATCCAGTTGGATCCCTCCAACCTGTTTCCCTGCATCCACAGATGTTATCACAACAATTAAATACCAATTCCACTTCGAGGTGAAATATCACGGTATATGGGATTTATATAATATCATCCGCTATTATGCGGCGCATAGGGTCTCATCCGCTATATACTGCGAGAAATCAATCACACTATATATATATATACACTATCACATTCGAACAATCAATCAATAACTGAAATTCCAATTTTAATTTGAGTGAGAAGATCTCGCCTTAACTATGCATGCAATCCATTTCCATCACGACTTGTTTTCTTCACAGTATTAGACCTTGTATAAACATTTATACAATTTATTAATATTCGAAGTAATCGAATAATCAATTTTCATTTGATAATTTCAATTCACTAGTGATTTTATTTTAAACTTATAGTTTTAATTTTAAACTAACTTCCTTTTTAACAAATTCTAAATTTTTTATATAAATTGATTAAGTAAATTAAACACCTTAATATATTATTTAAAATTTAATAGTAGGTTAAATATTTGTATATATCTATATATATATATATAAACATTAATACTTCACTGTAATATTAAACAAATTGTAAATCTCAAATCTATATACGTTCATATTTAAATTGGAGTGAATAATTCGTTTATACCTCATCTCGAACATGCCAACTACGTCGAGACAACAATCTCGGGTCATCTCGGCCTCGATGCCTCGCCAAGCCCTCCACAACACTGCCTTCGCGAGCTTCCAGGCAATCGCCATCACCACCATTCCATCGCGCGTGCCACCCTGACCAAACCAATCTCCTCGATTCCAGACCTCGAGCTCACGACCCAATCCACCTTGCTTGACTACAACGCGCGTGAACGCGAGCCACTGGGAATCGCGACTTCGATTCGCTTGGACGAGCAGACATCGCCGATGAATTTCATTCTATAAATATTCAAATGATTTACTGATTCGATTTAAGTATACGAATTTTGATTTGGGTTTTTCGATTTCAATCTTCGGCCATTGATTTCTTTTGAACGAGCACGAGCTTTGGTTTGAGTGGCGCCCATCTTTAATTTTATTTCGATTTGCTGAGATGATTTTCGATCGTTTGTTTAATTTTATGTTTTTATATTTTTATATAACAAGCGCGTGTGAATTTTATCAGAGATTGTGGAACACATGTTGTTAAAGAAGATACGTTAAACCCCTATTCCGTTTCGTAACTTTAAATCGTATCGGTTTCGCAACTCAAAATCTCGACATCCTATCGAGGCGTGCCGCTAGGCGTTTGTAATGTTAAACCCCTATTCCAAACGCAATGGAAAAGGTTCCAAGTCCAAATTCGATCTTATGGAGAAGATAGCTTTTCGGACCAGTTAAAACATTGAATTTTCAATTTAAATTTCAATGCATTTGCTTATCGTACGGCCACACAACAACTCCGAATGCCACGAAAATTGAAATCCGATAATAACACATTATTACAGATCCAATGGAACTGGATTCGTCGAATTCTGATACTGTGCCTTGAAAAGCTATTTTTAAATTTCGATTTAAACGATAAAATTTCAAAACTGAATAAACACTTTTAAATTCAACTTTTAAAAGTTCTATTACCTTCAGTATCATCAATAAAAAATTTCTAAGCCTTTAAAATATTTTTAATCAGCTTAAAAATCAAGATTCAATAATTTATCCAACTTCAATAAATTAAATTCAATAATTTAATTGCCAAATTCATATTTATATTTGAAATTCAAGTTAAACTATCTTCCAAATATTTAAAATCAATTAAATATTTCTATTTCAAATATTCAAAATTCAGGGTTGTCATAATGTTTGGGATAACCATCCTCTAAGGATCCGTGGAAATATCTACTATGTAGTAATATATGCTATTATAATAATGTCTAAAGTAAAGTAAACTATTAAAATAGCGTTAAGGCGTTACCCATATCCCCCTTAACACATTTTATATATTCCTATAGTCTATACACTACCGTAATCTCCCCGTACTAGGCGTCGTCAGAAGGCACTCCATAGGTATAGTACAAAACAAACTCGTAGAGGTCTCGATAAGGTAGGTGGCATGACACAACTAGGCAATGCCAGGGTAGATATACCAATTACACTTCCGGGCTGGTGGTAACGCATAGCAGCCACTACCGCCCACCTCGAGCCACACTCCTAAATCAAAGGTGCGCACCAAATCAATCACAAAGTAATAGAATGGCAATTGAAGAAGTGTCTCCGATCGGAGGAGTTACCTTACTTGGCCCGTCAATTGCTCCTGTTTTAGCCACCTTATGCAAACTCACGGGAGTTAGGTCCACGTATATACCTTATATAGGATCGTCGCCACCATCCTACTTCATTTTGGAATCTCCACCGTGTACACGGTTGTTAAAGTGGTTTTCGACATTGGTAGAGAGTATGACAATAACTGATCCCGGTCTCTTTAACAACCCAACGTTATTATAACACCGCGGTCATTTCAAAATAGTTTATACTTCAAAACCAAAATATCATTTCCATTTCAAAAACCATATCAATACAATATCATTTCAATTTCAAAACCAAATCAATACGATATCATTTCCATTTCAAATATATTCACTTCCAAAATCATAGTACTTTCAAAGTTATAACACTTTTGAAACCAAACACTTGAAATTATAACACTTTGGAAATCACCACATTTTGAAATCATAGCACTTTGGAAATCATAACACTTTGAAATCATAACATTTCCTTTAAACCGTCTAGATATTAATAATAGTATATATAATAAAATAGTTTATAAAATAAAATAGTTTATATAAAAATACTTACAAGTTAAAATAGTTTATAATAAAACAGTTAGTATAATAAAATAGTTTATATTAACAATAGTTTATAAAAAAAATGAATTATAATAAAATAGTTTATATTAAAATAATTTATAAAGTAATATATATATATATATATATATATATATTAAAATACTTATATATAATAAAATAATTTCCTCAAATTTCACAAATCGATTCAAATCAACTCGAATTCCAATATTCAAATTTAATTCAATCTCAATTCATCATTTTCAACTCAATTCATTGTAACAACCCGCATATTTATCGATTGTATATTTAAATATTTTACTTAAATATTTCATCGTTCATCGGATTTTAGTCCGAAAACCTACTTTTAGCAAACAGTCGAATTGGGACTCGAGACCACTTCCATTGAGTTCAAAATGCCATTTGCGACCTTTTTAAGTATAAACTTCAGTATGTTTGGAGTTAATCGAATTTGGCTACTTTTTCTATTTGGGTTTTGGGTTTGGATTCAGCCCACTGGCTAACTTAATACCCTAACTCAGCCCCCTCCTCTCCATTCACTCATTCCCACTCCTCAAACTCAAGCTAAAACTGAAAATGGTGGAAAGGAAAGGGAATTAGAAATTCCAAGCCCTAGTTTCTTCTTTCAAACTTGAATTCTTGCTCCAAAATCAAAGAGAAGCTATTGGTAAGCCTCCTCTTCATCTTCTCCAACTCTTTCTCTCTTTATTTTCAGAAATTCCTTAACTTAAACTTAGGAAATAAATGTTTTGATCTTAGATTGAAGCTTGTTGGGTTGAAGTGGAGATTGGTTGGTCTTCTCCTTGTAATTGAGCTCCTTCTTCATTGTTTTTGTGAAAAGGTGAGATTTTTATCTCACATCTTAAACTATATTTATCTTCGATTGTTAGGTATGAATTCCTAACACTTATTCTTGTGCAAATGCTTTTGGTTTGGATTGATTTGGTGAATATTCCAATTTTTAGTGTTTTGAGTTCAATTCTTTGAAAATCCTAACTTTGATGTTTTGATCATGTTTTTGGTGATGAATCGAAGAGCTTATATGGCCGGATAGTCGATGGGCGTAAACCCTTAGTGCCGTTGCTCGACCGATTGCAATTTGGAAGGGATTGGCATTCATTAGATAGGCGTGGGAGTGCTGGTAACAGGCTTCGGTAGACCGAACTCAGGGTCCGGTCGACCGACCTACTACCCGATCATTTCCCTGCCTCTGGTTTGGTAAAACTGGTAGCAGGCTCTGGTCAACCGAACTCTAGGTCCGGTCAACTGAACTGCTACCCGAGCATTTCTGCCTCTGGTCCGGTCAACCGAACTAAGAGAGCCGGTTGACCGACCTGCTCCCTTTTGCCAATTATGCCTATATTGCCTATTTGTTTGAATTTCCAACTTTAATCGATTCGTGTTGTTTCCCTTTTGTTGTTATCATTTATTATCGGCTTTGATGACATTTTCTTCGTGATTTTTGGGAATATCTATTTTGAAGGATTCGGTATCGATTTCTTTGGATTTTATTCACGTCTTCGAATTTGAATTTTAGTGAATTGATTTGTTTCTACAATCAACTTTGTGGCTTGTCACTTTAAAAATATAAAGTTTTTAATACTAGTAGTAAATATCAAAACTCTTTCATCAAAACGATTTCAACACTATTTTATTATAAAGCTCTTTTCCTAAACCGTTTTCCAATCTATTAGTATATACAAGCCTTTACCTCACTCGGATGAGAAATCTAATTAAACGGCTTAGCAAAACAAGTGGTATGAAACGCTTGCGTTTACTTCGTCGGTTAATTCTTGGACTTGTTCGATTGAACCTCTTGTGACAATTTTCGAGTGAAGACTTACAGTTTGTTCGTAAATATTTAAGTTAAGCTAGTGGTTATGGGACATGAAGCTAAACTCATATATTTACTAGCTTAGTGTAATTGACACTTCTTGATGATCATGACGATCATTTTTGTGATTTAGACTAGCGATTGAGCGATGTCTCTTTGTCTGCGAGGGAGACTAGACCCCGCTTGTGTGATGTTTCTACTCACATATATGGGGTAGCACCCCATGGTCTCCGGGCCATTCGTGCGTTCGATGGTTTACGGGCTATTCGTGTGTCATGGTCTTCGACCCATTCGTGTGTTCGAAAAATTATATGGTTAGCTTCCATGAGATAGCTTCTCGTCCGTGTGATAAGCCTTCCCCCTTTTTGTGATTTCTGTATTTCGTGGGTTGATTTCTAGAATTTGTTCCGGATTTCGTGTGTTGATTTCTGGAATTTGTGCTTCACCGGTTTTCGTGATTTTCATTGATATGTTTTATCAATTTTTGTGCATTGGTGAATTCGTGTGTCATTACCCTTTTGTGGATTTGGATCTTTGAGAAGATTCTTGTGATATTGATTAATCTCTTGTTGATTATCATTTACATACTTATAGTAGTATGCCATTACGGTTAATATATGTTTATGCCATATCTCTTATTCTATATCATGTCATCTGATATTTATAGCTAGACTGATCCGTTTATTATTTTCTTATGAAATAATACTCGAGTCAGACCGAGATGTTACAGGTGCTTCTGCTTGACTTCTCTCCAGGGATCTATTACTCTGACTTTTGGCAAACTACTTAGATTAGTAGTTTTTGTTGTATACATTTGAGATACCGACTCATAGATGTATTCTTTTGTGTAGCACGTGTTGCTATCCTTTTGTATTATCGTGGATCTTTCTGACCACTACTCTGATGTACTCTTTCATGTGTTATTTATTCATATATTTTCCGCCTTTGTGATATGGATGTCTGTGACTGATTTATGTTATGTTTACTTCTATGTTTGTTTCCGAAGATTATATATAGCCCTGTGTGATAGCTTTGAGTTTGTATCGGCATGTCGGATTTCTTCCTTAAATGATATGCATTCTATACTATCTGACATATCGGTGCTCGCACAAAGAAGTTACATGGATGGTCGCTCCTCAACAGCTTTATTCTCCGCGCTAGTCGACGGCATTACCCTATAGTGTTCTTGGTTAGCGTGGGTATAGAGGTGGGGCGTCACAGCTTGGTATCAAAGCCAAACTTCGGAACAATGTAGAATAATTTAGCAAGGATCATGTCCTAAGTCTTTCTTAGGAGTTGTGCTTTAGGAATTTATTCGAGTCAATTGGACCCATTCCATCCTATTTTTTTTATGGTTCCTTGTTTTATCAATCAAGTTTGATTGAAATTCATTCCGTGAATAAATTTTTCTTCTTCTTCCTTTCTTTCTTAAAGAAGAAGAAATGGTTGGATCTGGCAGTCCTAGCGCTGGTCAATCCAGTAGTCCTTCTCTGGATGGCGTATTCATGTCGACCCAATAACTTTTGGATCTTGTAAAGAATCAAAGGTTTATCTATGCTTTGTGTAGGAACCCCGAAATGGTTTTACCTCTAAAACTTGAAGTGCCTTTCGATCAGTTTATAGATATCACTCTTCAACTGGAAGAGGCCGATAAAGGAATTGATAGTGATGTTGGAGGTTCCAAAAAGAGCCTCAATAATAACAAGAAGAGGCATATTAAATTCAAAAGTCCAAATCCCAACAAGAAAGGGAGATTGGCAACTTCGGTAGCAAAGACTTCAATTCCTAATCGTGGAGGATGCTACAATTGTAATTCAGGGGACCACTATGTAAATGGGTGCCCTAGGCCTATTTCTTGTCCCTATTGCAAAAATTAGGGTCATCATATTACTGCATGCCCCATACTTCAAGGCAAGAAGAAAGGAGAACCGGAAACTCTGGTAGAAAAGACTCCAATCCCTAATCATGGACAATGCTACAATTGTGGTTCTAAGGACCATTATGTAATTAAGTGCCCGAAACCCCTTTATTGCCGCTATTGCAAAGATTCGGGTCATTACTTATCTACATGCCCTAAACTTCAAAGTAGGAGAGAGGGAAAGTTGAAAGTTGTGCAAGCCCCTTGTGACTCTTCTCTTAGTCAAGGTATCCTTTCTAGCCTTGATGACATTTATTTTGTGATTATCCTATTCGAGTTCCTTTTAATATGGGTTTCATCTCATTATTTTATATCAAAAGAACTTGTTGATTCTTTTTCTTTAAACATTTTTGGGCTTGTTGACTTCTTTGAGGATTGCGAATCCGGTTGGTGGATCCGCCACACTCAATTTGCTTTTTATTGATGTCGAAATTATTTTATGTGATTTATCTTTCCGAGCTGATTTTTACTTAGGCTTCAGAATTGATTTTTGTAAGGATTGACTTAATTTTTATATAGCCATATCCTATGTCTCGAGTGGACTATTCATTTTCGACATTTTCAATCTGTTAAGAAGATTTCTATTTTTCTTTGTGATTCCAATTTCAAATTTTTGGTGGCATCAATTTTTATTCTTTAAGCTCACATGATGAGGAAAGTGTTATTTCTCTCATTCATATAGTTTGAGAATTTTTCGGTATTTTTGAGTTTGTCTTAGGATTATTACCTACGCAATCTTTTGTGTGGCGTCAAGGTCTTTTCAGCTCGACCTTGCCACCAGTTTTCTTTAGCTACGAGTTGTGGAAGTTAGCATCCACTTACCGCATTCCGCACTCGTTATGATTCTTATGAATGACTTGTTATGTCATTTAGTTTGTCTAACTTATTTCATCCATTATATAAATCATGAATTCTATGAATATTTCGATAACTCCATTCTTGTATATATTGATTTTGGATGAAGACAGCAAATTAAAATTTTGCAACTCTTTTTCATAAGATTTATTTATAAGTACAATTTGAATTTTGCTCTTAAACGAGCAAAGAATATTCTTAAAGGTTTTTAAGAAACATTTTTATCATATAGAAGATGATTTTGTGATTGTTTTGCCCACTTAGTGCTTTAAGAATTCTGGTCGATGCGCTTGATCAACGTTATCGATAGGAATCTCCTAAACGCTTTGATGAGACAATTTGTCACGATATATATTGACTTGAAAAATGTAAGTTTTTATTACATAAGGGTAAATTGTAATTCTTTAAAAGTTTTAGCTTTTCGGGAAAGAAGATTATTTCAAAAGAACTCTTTTCCGATACTCTTATTCTTATGATTCCCGAAGGGAACCAAGACTTTATTGTTTATACCGATGCTAGTCGTATTGGTTTGTGTGTCGTTCTCTGGCGAAAGAGAACGTGCTATCACTTTTGCTTCTAAATCAATAAAGCCTATCGAGACTAGATATGCCACTCATGATCTAGTGCTCGTGGCTATTGTTTTCGCTTTTAGAGTTTGGCATCATCATTTTTGGGGGAGAAATTTGTTCTCCACCTTGATCATAAATCTTTGGAATATTTATTTTCTCATAAGGAACTTAATTGGTGTCAACAATGTTGGCTCGAGTTCCTTGCATCTTATAATCTTGATATTCTTTGTTTACTCCTGGATGGGAGAATCGTGTTGCCGATGCCTTTAGCCTTAAGCAAAAAGCAGTTATTTCTTTGATGATATCCAAATGGAATGATCTCGGGATTTCCTCCACTTGTGAGATTCGAGACCGTGAATTCCAATTCATGTTCATCTCTTGTTTTATGTAGCCTTGAGGCTCATCCTTCTCTTTTTGACCGTATCCTTGAAGCTCTAAAGTAAAATCCCGAATCGGCTTTTCTTAGCCAAAGTTGTAGGGATCAAAATAAGGTTGATGGTTTGAAAGATTTTGAAATCAATGCTCGTGGTGACGTTCGAGTGTTTGGTAGACTTATTGTGCCAAACATTTGTGATCTTCCTAAAGACATTTTAGAAGATTCTCGTCGTTCTAAATTTTCCATTCATCCCGGTAGTAGTAACAACTTTATTATTAGGATGGAATAAAATCTGATATTGCTAACTTCATTAAGCGTTGCATGACTTACCAACTTATTAAAGGCCCGGTGTGTTATTGCAACCTTGGATATTCCAATTTGGAAGTGGGATAGAATTTCCATGGTCTTCGTTGACGGACTTCTCCATTCTCGTTCGGGTCATGACAGTTTATGGGTAATTGTAGATAGACTTACAAAATCTACCCGTTTTCTTCCCGTTCGGTCCAATCGGACCGTATCTCTTTTTACTAAACCCTATGTTTAGTTAAATTGCATGAATTTTCTACTTATATGGTTAGCAATCGTGATCCATTGTTTTGCTAATGGATTTTGTAAGTTCTTCAAAAAGCTTTGGGAACAAAGCTTAATTTTGGCACCGCTTATCATCCTTTGTCCGATGGACAAACCGAGTGTGTGAATCAAACTTTTGAAGATCTCTTTCGTGCATTTGATCTTGATTTTGGTGGAAGTTGGGAAGATCGTATTCTTGTTGAGTTTTCTTCCTATAATAGCTTCTAATCTTGTATAGGTATGGCATCTTTCGAGGCACTCTACGGAAGGCCATGCCGATTCTCTTTGTGTGGCTTGAAGCCGGTGAGAGGCTGGTTTCAGATCCAGATCTTATTGGTGTTCATTCATGTTTCACCTATGATGGGTGTTGTGCGTTTCAGTTGATCTGAAAAGTTAGCACCACGATATTTTGGTGCATTTCCCATCACCGAACGTATTTGTTCCGTGGCTTATCGCCTTTTTATTATCGGCTCAATCTTTTGCTATTTATGACATTTTCCACGTCTCTCTACTACAGAAATACCTTAGGGATTCCGATTTTATCCTTGAGCCCGGTGTTATTGAGGAAATTGAAGTTTCACCAGATTTGACTTGTGAGCAATATTCTATTCGTATCATTACTTTGGAGGTTGAACGCCTTCGAAATAAAGATGTTCTTCTTGTGAAAGTTCCATGGTCCTCAAATCCTAAGAATTTCTCTTGGGAATCTTGAGAATTCATCGAGAAAACACAACCGTACTTACTCTTTCGTGCTCTTTATGATGAACTTCTTATTTCAATTTTCTTTTGTGTTGATATGCTTTTATGGTTGTTACTCTTTATTTTCTTCTTAAGTATTGCGAGGACGCAATTTCTTTAAGGAGGGGAGTCTGTAACAACCCGCATATTTATCGATTGTATAATTAAATATTTTACTTAAATATTTCATCGTTCATCGGATTTTAGTTCGAAAACCTACTTTTAGAAAACAGTCGAATTGGGACTCGAGACCACTTCCATTGAGTTCAAAATGCCATTTGCGATCTTTTTAAGTATAAACTTCGATATGTTTGAAGTTAATCGAATTTGGCTACCTTTTCTATTTGGGTTTTGGGTTTGGATTCAGCCCACTAGCTAACTTAATACCCTAACTCAGCCCCCTCCTCTCCATTCACTCATTCCCACTTCTCAAACTCAAGCTAAAACTGAAAATGGTGGAAAGGAAAGGGAATTAGAAATTCCAAGCCCTAGTTTCTTCTTTCAAACTTGAATTCTTGCTCCAAAATCAAAGAGAAGCTATTGGTAAGCCTCCTCTTCATCTTCTCCAACTCTTTCTCTCTTTAGTTTCAGAAATTCCTAAACTTAAACTTAGGAAATAATTGTTTTGATCTTAGATTGAAGCTTGTTGGGTTGAAGTGGAGATTGGTTGGTCTTCTCCTTGTAATTGAGCACCTTCTTCATTGTTTTTGTGAAAAGGTGAGATTTTTATCTCACATCTTAAACTATATTTATCTTCGATTGTTAGGTATGAATTCCAAACACTTATTCTTGTGCAAATGCTTTTGGTTTGGATTGATTTGGTGAATATTCCAATTTTTAGTGTTTTGAGTTCAATTCTTTGAAAATCCTAACTTTGATGTTTTGATCATGTTTTTGGTGATGAATTGAAGAGCTTATATGGCCGAGTAGTCGATGGGCGTAAACCCTTAGTGCCGTTGCTCGACCGATTGCAATTCGGAAGGGATTGGCATTCATTAGATAGGCGTGGGAGTGTTGGTAACAGGCTTCGGTCGACCGAACCCAGGGTCCGGTCGACCGACCTGCTAACCGAGCATTTCCCTGCCTCTGGTTTGGTAAAACTGGTAACAGGCTCCGGTCAACCAAACTCAGGGTCCGGTCGACCGACCTGCTACCCGAGCATTTCTGCCTCTGGTCCGGTCAACCGAACTAAGAGAACCTGTTGACCGACCTGCTCCCTTTTGCCAATTATGCCTATATTGCCTATTTGTTTGAATTTCCAACTTTAATCGATTCGTGTTGTTTCCCTTTTGTTGTTATCATTTATTATCGGGTTTGATGACATTTTCTTCGTGATTTTTGGGAATATCTATTTTGAAGGATTCGGTATCGATTTCTTTGGATTTTATTCACGTCTTCGAATGTGAATTTTAGTGAATTGATTTGTTTCTACAATCAACTTTGTGGCTTGTCACTTTAAAAATATAAAGGTTTTAGTACTAGTAGTAAATATCAAAACTCTTTCATCAAAACGATTTCAACACTATTTTATTACAATGCTCTTTTCCTAAACCGTTTTCCAATCTATTAGTATATACAAGCCTTTACCTCACTCGAATGAGAAATCTAATTAAACGGCTTAGCAAAACAAGTGGTATGAAACGCTTGCGTTTACTTCGTCGGTTAATTCTTGGACTTGTTCGATTGAACCTCTTGTGACAATTTTCGATTGAAGACTTATAGTTTGTTCGTAAATATTTAAGTTAAGCTAGTGGTTATGGGACATGAAGCTAAACTCATATATTTACTAGCATAGTGTAATTGACACTTCTTGATGATCATGACGATCATTTTTGTGATTTAGACTAGCGATTGAGCGATGTCTCTTTGTCTGCGAGGGAGACTAGACCCCGCTTGTGTGATGTTTCTACTCACATATATGGGGTAGCACCCCATGGTCTCCGGGCCATTCGTGTGTTCGATGGTTTCCGGGCCATTCGTGTGTCATGGTCTTCGACCCATTCGTGTGTTCGAAAAATTATATGGTTAGCTTCCATGAGATAGCTTCTCGTCCGTGTGATAAGCCTTCCCCCTTTTTGTGATTTCTGTATTTCGTGTGTTGATTTCTGGAATTTGTTCCGGATTTCGTGTGTTGATTTCTAGAATTTGTGCTTCACCGGTTTTCGTGATTTTCATTGATTTGTTTTATCAATTTTTGTGCATTGGTGAATTCGTGTGTCATTACCCTTTTGTGGATTTGGATCTTTGAGAAGATTCTTGTGATATTGATTAATCTCTTGTTGATTATCATTTACATACTTATAGTAGTATGCCATTACGGTTAATATATGTTTATGCCATATCTCTTATTCTATATCATGTCATCTGATATTTATAGCTAGACTGATCCGTTTATTATTTTCTTATGAAATAATACTCGAGTCAGACCGAGATGTTACAGGTGCTTCTGCTTGACTTCTCTCCAGGGATCTATTACTCTGACTTTTGGCAAACTACTTAGATTAGTAGTTTTTGTTGTATACATTTGAGATACCGACTCATAGATGTATTCTTTTGTGTAGCACATGTTGCTATTCTTTCGTATTATCGTGGATCTTTCTGACCACTACTCTGATGTACTCTTTCATGTGTTATTTATTCATATCTTTTTCCGCCTTTGTGATATGGATGTCTGTGACTGATTTATGTTATGTTTACTTCTATGTTTGTTTCCGAAGATTATATATAGCCACTGTGTGATATCTTTGAGTTTGTATCGGCATGTCAGATTTCCTCCTTAAATGATATGCATTCTATACTATCTGACATATCGGTGCTCGCACAAAGAAGTTACATGGATGGTCGCTCGTCAACAGCCTTATTCTTCACGCTAGTCGATGGCATTACCCCGTAGTGTTCTTGGTTAGCGTGGGTATAGAGGTGGGGCATCACATTCAGTTTCTTAATAAACCATTTCAAATTATATCAATTTAAAATACATATTTTAACCATAAAATATCCCATTTCAATTTCAATATATATTTCAAAGCTTTAATTATTCAATATTTCAAAACTAAATTTGGTAATTCCAGTTATATCTCAAATTAAACTTCATTATTATTTAGTTTTGAAATATTCACTTAATAAATCCAATATCATTTATATAAAACCCCAAATTACAAATAAACTAAATATTTCCTTCAATTTATTTAAACTTAGAATATTCATTTAATCCCCTTAAACCAAAATCAAGTTATAAAATCATATCCTTTAAAAAATCTTATATTCAATAAGTTCCAAATCGATTTAATTAAATAAAATTCTTAATTAAATACAACTTCAAATAAATTCAAATTTGTTTTCCCAACCTTAACTTATAAAAATCATTATAAAAATCGATTTTTAAATATAAATTTAAATAAATACTTAAACATATTATGTATTAATTAATCAAACTTTATTAAATTACATATTATTATTAAACTTAGTTTATATTAAAACTAATTTATACATATTTTAAAATAGTAAAATTATAAGTAAATTATTAAAATTTATAATTTCAAAATAACTTATAATTTTAAAAGTTTTCAAAACATAAAATTTTAAAAATCAAGAATTTAACTATAGATAAAATAACATATATATATAATATTAAAATCAATATTTATATAAAACCACATATATATCTTTTTAAACCTTGGAAATCATTTCAAATATATATATATATATATATATATAGACCAACGATGTCTGTATATAATTTTCTATCCTATGGTCAAGTGATACAGATATTTATCATTTCAATCCGTAATTTAAATATATACAGGTATATATCATTTCAACCCGCAATCCCAAATTCAATGTAAATGAAAATCGCAAGGGTTTATCATTTCAACCCATAACGATTTTCTCTTATTCTACAGATCGTTCGGGTATGTATCATTTTAACCCATAGGGAATTCTATACTAACAGGGAACTTGCAGAGTGAGAACATATATGATAATAACATAATAATTATCAACATGCATATATCATCAATAACAGATAAATGTAAATAACATATCATGGTATCAGATGTCATAGGTGAACAGATACAGATAATATCATATATATAGCAATTTAAATAACTAGCAACATCATATTTCAATTGTTGTTTCAAATGAAATCAAATTTAATAGATATAAGAACGATAATCGTGATTGATTGCTCACCTTTCGAGGCTAGCTAGATTCGACAAAGAAATGAGCTACGAATTCCAAAGCAATGCTTTATGGACACGATTCGATGATCAAAGCTGATAAATAGGAATTGACGAAATCATGTCAGAACTGGTTCGATGAGGATCAATTATATAAGTGAATTGATATAGATATAGCATACAAAATTTATATATATATACACACAAAAATCATATTCTAATTTTCAAACACATATTAAATTAAATATATATGTAATTTAAAAATCATTGTTAAATCCCAACACATACAATATCTATATATATATAATCGAAAACCGAATTCACCTATATGAAGAAAAATATTGTATATACACATGTACACAAACTTACATACTGGTTGTAAATAAAAATTAATATTGTTTAACATATTCTTAAAACCATACTACTATAACATATACACTACAGACCTATATATATAATGGTCCGATAATATATATACTTATACCTAACTTAGTATTGCCGAATGTATATAACTTACATAACCAATAATATAAACAGACATCATATATATGTAAACAACACTAACTACTATGACACATATAACTTATAATATATAAGCAACAGACCCAAATTATTACACTATATATAAATATAAGTCAGATCATAACATATATATTTATTTCCTTTATAAACAAAAATAAAGACTGTATACATATATATATGTACTGACTGGTTCTAACTCATATGACTAACAGGTTAAAAATTTATACAAGCACATATATTTTATATTAAATGTACGCGTATTATAATTAAGTCAATATAAACAGTAACAAAGATTTGGACATAAATACATTTGCTAGTCATACAAAATAAACTATAAAATATATACATTCAAGCAATTATATAAATAAATAAACTTTATACTTTAATACTCATGCAAAATTACAACTAAAATGAAATAACTGTATATATACTCATATATAAAAACTGTTCACAAAACTTAATAACACTTGAAACCAACAGAAATATATATATTATATAACAGACA
The DNA here is from genome assembly GCA_030737815.1 of Allium fistulosum. NCBI lineage: Eukaryota > Viridiplantae > Streptophyta > Magnoliopsida > Asparagales > Amaryllidaceae > Allium > Allium fistulosum. The sequence continues at coordinate 870,361,225 of CM060907.1, read as the reverse complement.
ATCCCATAGTTTATATACTTTCACAGTAACAATTCCATAGTTTATATATTTTCGCATAAGCTACTGTATATATATATATGTATGTATGTATATATTACAGAAAAAAATAAAAATAAACGAAACTGTTGTAAATATACTAAACTAAACTGTTGTATAATAAGTAGTTCAACAACTTTTATAACTGGAATATAAAAATTTATATACTAAAACTAAATATACTATTGTAAGTCATAGTTTATATATTACTGTAAATATATTTTTCTGTAAAACATCAATAATACATATGTGAATAAATATCCATATATTATACAACCGATTATATAACATACATTATTATAAAAATAATAAGATATATAGCTTACATACAAGATGCGGCTGCGTGGCTTTAGAGGGTGGTCGGTTGGGATGGTTTAAGCGATGCGGAGGGAGCTGCTCCGATATAAACATGGTTGGAGGAGATTGAAAGGCGGAGGGAAGACATGCGGCTCGGTTGCAGCCTTGGTGATGGGTTGCGTGGAGATTAGTGGATGAAGGTCGGTGAAGTTGATGGGTTCGGCTGTCGCCATGCTGCTGTGAAGGGATCGAGAGATGAGGTGGTAAAGGAAGAAAGGCTGAATATGGAGGAGGAAAATGTTGGTTGCTACAGACGTGGGTTTGGGAACAGAGGAGAGAAATAGTGAAGACAAGAGCAAGCAATAGTCTTTTCAAGCAAATGAACCGTAAAATAAAAATAAGCCTTGTTCTCAGAAAAAAAAATGAAGAGACCAAATAGTATGTGGACCAACGTATAATAAATGAAATATAGGGAATAGTGAAGGTTAGATATAATTTTTGGCGAATAATCAAAGCTATTGGTTGACAGTTCAATAGGTGGATAAACGAATGGACTCAGGAAGGTGAAAAGGCTCGAAACGCGAAACCGCTATGATGGATCGTTTCATTGATTACGTCGTGTATCGGACTCCAAAGCACACAAACAGATATACTGTGGAGATCAACACGGCGAGACGACCAAAACGGTACACAGATATCAATGGTACGATCACCCTATCAAAAGTCGATAATCGGTACCGAAAATACTGCAAATTTGTCGAAAATAAGATAAACGAAGCAATAGTAGTCCAAATTTGACGAAATGAAATGTGACGTCTCACTCATAAGATGATTTACAAATCTATTATATAAAAATATTCAGGTTTGAGGAATATTTTATTATCATCTAATATTAACTGATTTAAATTGAAATAAAATTACAGAATAAAATAAACTTTCATATTATCTGATGAAAATTTACCATTTGCTATGTTTAAATAGACGTATTCCAAATATCAAATTTTTATTTCCATATTTAATTATTTAAAATTTCACAAAATTTCAGTTAATTACGTTATTAAAAATCGTTAAAATATCTAGGTTGTTACACTCTCTCTGTCTATCCATCCGTTTGAGTGTGATATGTTGTACTTATATTGAGCTTAGTGCCTAATACATCCTGTAGACTCTTCCAGAATTCACTAGTGAACAAAGCATCTATTTCGCTGACTATACTACTAGGAATTCCATGCAGTCTAATATGTTCTTCGTGAACAACTTAGCTAAAACAGGCGTCGTTCTGGTTGACTTAACTGGAATGAAATGGGCACTCTTGGTCAACCTATCCACTATGACCAATATACTTTCATTTCCTCTATTCAACCTTGGCAACCCGTCTACAAATTCCATGGATATCGAATCCCATTTCCAAACTGGAATCTCTAAAGGTTGAAGCAATCCACTCAGCTTCTGATGTTCGGTCTTCACTTGTTGACAGTTTGTACACCGCCTAACCCACAAGCCAACATCCCTCTTCATACCTTCCCAACAGAAGCTCCTCTTCATATCTTGATACATCTTGGTCCCTCCAGGATGAATCGTAAATTTGGATCGATGACATTCCTCCAGAACTTCTTTCCTTAAGTCCTCAACATTCGGAACACACAACCGTCCCTTCTTTTTCCACCACCCTCTCTGGTCAAGACTAAAATCCTTTAGATCATCAATCTCAGATCCAACCTCAAGCCTCCTAATCCTCTGGGCCAATAATGGATCCTCCTTCTGCTTAGAAGCAATTCTTTTCGATCAGCACTAATCAAACTTCTAAACAGGACAGCATAGCGATACTCTGACTAGAATTAGCGGTCGATCTTAACTACACACTACCAGTAGTCAAAGTTTCTAAATCTTTCCATTCTGCTAACATAGCTAACACAACATTCTAATGTCTTCTGCTAAGAGCATCTGCTACTTTATTTCCTTTCCTAAGTGTATGCTCTATACCAAAGTCATAAGCAGCTAAAAACTCCAGCCACCTATGTTGTCTCATATTCAACTCTTTTTGAGAGAATAAATATCTTAAGGACTTATGATCTATGTATACCTCAAATCTCTCCTCTAAGAGATAATGCCTTCAAATTTTCAATGTGAAGATCACTACTGCTAACTCCAAATTATGAGTAGGATATCTCACTTCATGTCATCTAAGCTATTGTGAAGCATAGGCAATAACTTTACCCTTCTGCATCAACACAGCTCCTAGTCTAGTTCTACATGCATCGGTGTACACCGCCAACCCTTGGTTTTCGTCTGGAACTACTAACACTGGTGCGTTGGTCAACAAATGCTTTAACTTAAGTAATGCTCCCTCACATTTGTCAGACCAAAAAAACTTCACATCCTTCCAGGTTAACTTAGTCAAAGGCGTTGCTATCTGCGAGAAATCCTTGATGAATCTTCGGTAATAGCCAGCAAGTCCAAGAAAACTCCTTCGCTCAGTCACCATCTCTGGTCTCTTCCAATTATTAACAGCTTCGATCTTATCTGAACCAACTGACAAGCCCTTCTTTGAAACCACGTGACCAAGAACTGAACCTCTTTCTACCTAAAATGAAACTTGGAAAACTTCACTTTCTGCTGATGTTGCCTCAGTGTCTCAAGCACTACTCTAAGATGATCTTCATGCTCTCTTTCATTCTTAGAGTATACTAAAATTTCATCTATAAATACTAACACGAACCTGTCCAAGTACTCTCGGAACACTCGGTTTATCAAATCCACGAAGAAACCTAGTGCATTCGTTACCCCGGATGGCATTACTAACCACTCATATAAACCATACCTAGTCCAAAACACTGTCAATGGAATACTGTCCTCTGCCACTCTTAACTTATGGAAACCTATCGCCAAATCCAACTGGGAAACACTCTAGCTTCACACAACTGATCAAATAGATCATCAATTCTCAGCACAGGATACTTATTCTTGATCGCCCTCTCATTCAACTTATGATAGTCGATACACATCCTTAACGACCCATCCGATTTCTTCATGAACACCGCAGCTGCTCCCTAAGGCGAACAGCTTGGTCTAATAAAAATTTCCCTTCTAGATCCACTAGCTCCACCTTCAATTCCTTCATCTCGGTCAGTGTCATCGTGCTAGGTGGTCTACTAACAGGTTAAGCTCCTGGCATAAGATCTATCTGAAATTCAATGGATCGTTTCGGTGGTAGTCCTGTAACTGACTCAAAAACATCTACAAACTCTCTTACTACCCGAACCTGACTTAACACTTCTTCTACTTCCATAGCTCTCAACAAAGCACAAGCACTTCGGTTAGAATTCTCCACTGAGAATATAATTCGGTTATGACAATCAGGGTGTCTCAACGATATTTTCCTATCCTGGCAAAATATCCTAGCCTCATATCTACTCAACCAATCCATATCCAAAATGATTCGATAATCTATGAAATCAAAATCATAGACTGCATGAAAACTTATGATCTAACAAATCAAGTTCTAACTGGTCACATCTCATCCCCAGAGTTGCATACCCTCCCATCGGATTCACAACCCTTAAGTAAATAATAAGGTATGTAGGTTCTAAGCATAACCTACCAACCAAACACTGAGATATAAATGAGTGTGATGCATCGGTATCAAATAGTACTCTAACTAGTATACTCTGAATCAAAAGCGTACCTTCCATCACAGTCTTCCCTTTTTTAGCTGAAGTTGGCCTATCAGATGTGGTCCAACAGCAAAAGCTTTTCCTCTGTCTGTCTTGACTGGTTTTGGACACCGATTCTTATATTTCCCAACCTGGTCACTGTTGAAGCACTTCACATTCTTCTTTTCTGCAGCCTTCTTCCCCTTGCCTGACCAGCACTCATGAGCATAATGACCTTTCTTGTCACACTTAAAGCAAACTACATCCGCCTTTGCCTTCTTGGCAGCTTCTCCCTTCTGGACTCCCTTCTTCTTAAAGAACTTCCTCTTCTTTCCCTAAGAACCCTGAGTTTCAACTGGCTTTTCCTTCCTACAAATAGAAAGCATTTCCTAATGTCGGATTGCCATCTCCACAACTACATTACAAGAATCATGGTGACGTGGTAGGGTCGCCATAGTAATCTCAGTTCTCAATCCCCGAATGATCTTCTCATTCCTCCTGTTGATGGTGTCTATAGTAGCATACCCATATCGGGACTGCTCATAAAACTTAGTAGCATACTCTATTAACAACATTTTTCCCTGCACCAAATCCACAAACTTTCTCAACAAGGCCGACTTAGCAACTTCAGACAAAAACCTTCGCTTAAATCCCCTTTGAAATTCTACCCAAGTTAACTCTTCCTTAGGAACTGCGACAGTAACACTATTCCACCAATGAAGGGCTGCCCCTTACAACCGTCTAGAGGCTAATCTCCTCTTCTGCTCATCATTCAATTCCAAATCTGCGAAGATTATTTCACAATGCAATAGCCAATTCTCCACTTCTATGGCATCCTCCGTTCCTACACATGGCTTCCCACCAAGACTGGTATGGTCTCTGCTTAACTTAGCATAGTTATTCCCAATTGGAGCCACATGATTAACTCCTCCAACATTCCTACAACTCCAATAGTAGCTCCTGCTTGCATTAGATTGATGAAGAACTGATACATTACCCCCATATCCACTGGTGGATTTCCAGCACCCACATTGGCATTTGCATTTTGATTAGCATTAGCCTATCGACCCTGGTTCCTCCTGGTGTGTCGAGCATTTTTGTTGGTTGTGGTACTTCCTCCACTGAGATTTCCTCTTCTGTTTCCTGCCTCCATATCTTCTTTCTCATAAATCTGCATATGAGCCTTAGTAAGATACAGAAGAACGGTTTAAGAGAGAGGGGAATACATACTTATATACATATATCTATATCAGACACAAGTACGTTACTATAACGTTATCCCAAACCCCGATCTTATTTTCTAATTCATTGGATTATGTTTTAGAAAAATCTTTTAGGTTTAAATTTATTTTAAGTTTTCATAAACTTATGCTCTGATACCAACTTGTAACATCCTCCACTTGGAGGCCCAAAACTAACGGCTACGGATGTTGCAGTCATCCATAGTTATTAATCCTCGGCGACCAAATACGGTAATGTTAGATACATTGATATAACAGAAACACATGGATATGGAAAATTTTAAAAATCATAAAACAACTTCCACATTCCATTCCAAATCATTCCAACATTCATTACATAATCCCATATTCGAGAACCACGTTCAAAGAAAATATATTTATTACAAAATACGCCAAGAGCGACATATGAAGATGCCCCCTTGAATGATCAGAGTGTATATAACTAGGAAATTAAACAACTTTTCCTTTATAACAAAACACAGCGAAATTAAAAGCAAAAGAACTATTAATAGCTATCTTGCCTCCTACACGTCTCCAAAAGCTTATTCGTCTAATGAGGTACCTGAGAACCTCAACTCTCAAACTACTCAAAATCAATTGAGTACTCGAGATTTTAAAGGGAAAACATAAACTTCGAGTCAGACATAAAGCTTGGTATGAGTAATAATCTATCATCTCAAACCATTTAGATATCTAGTGAGACCACGCTGCTTAGCGGGATGGGTTTTCCGATCGATAGTATCTTATCGAACACTTTATAAAACCCAAATACTACGCACCTACATCTACAATGGTTAAAACATAACAATTCAAAATATTATGATGATATGCAAATAAGTAAATCAATTCTGGATTACCCATCCCTATTCATTTTGACTATCTGTCTCAGTTATAGTTTCTAGGGTTACTATTAACCTATTAGTTTTCATGGGCTTACTAATTACCTGTTTAAAACTTATGGACTCCCTGTCTAGCTTCATGGTTTTCATGGGATTACTAAAAACTTGTTGGCCCCTGCCAATAACTTCCTTATTCATGGGTTCTTCCTGAACTTATTTGTATCTCTAATAACTTCCCTCTTATCCCAGTTTTCATGGGTTGACTAGGAACCTATTGACCTCTGTCAATAACTTAATCCAGATATAGTTTTCACGGGTTAACTACAAACCTATTAGCCATTGCCAATAACTCTTTCTAAACATAGTTTTCATGGGTTTACTATGAACCTGTCTATCTGATAACTTCTTTAATCAATATTTAGACATCCAATATTCTGGTCTACCTGACCTCCTAGATGCAATTCTACTCATACAAGAGTTAACTCAATTTATATTCGCTACTGGGTTAACCAAGCTGGTTATTCTGCCTTTTCTCCCCAAAATACAGTTATGGATCCATTTAAAGGGAATATATATATATATATATATATATATATATATATATATATATATGTATATATATTAGAAGAAGCAAGCATAATAACATAATAACACACCAACACTTGTGGTTTAATATTGTTGAGAGCATTTTTATATGAAACATTGTTAATCCCTTTAACCTAATATTTTATCAAGGAAAGCTTCATCAAAAACTTCATGCTTAAAAGTCATTTAGAAACTCCTTTATTTATGCCATGGTTTTTCCTTTAAAAATGAGATTGGGTTCATTGTTTTGAAAAATAAGGCTTGCAAAACCTTTAACTTTTACTTTCAAAACCATTGGATAACCTCCTTCGAAAGCATTCAAATCTTCTTTTCAAAACACTAAGCATATGCCATTCAAAACACTTTAAATCATCTCTTTCGAAACCATCAAAACATACCTTTCGAAAGTATTAAAGCATTACTTATTAACTCATAGAAGCATAGCTTCATAACCATTTAAAAGTACCCCTTTCGAAACCATTGGGTTCATCTTTAAAATATATCTTTTAGGTCAAAGTGAATATAAATGAAAGTACCCCTTTCGGAACCATTAACTTACATATAAAAGAGTTTGGGGAAACTGGTGGCTTCGGAACCATCCTTCTGAAAGTTTAAATTATTTTAGTAATACAATTGAAGGTTAGCTTTGAAACCCCTTTCGAAGCCATTGCCTCGAAACCATTAACCTTTTCGAAAGTTATATGAAGTGGCTTGCTTCATTTAAATAAAAAAAGCTACCTTTCAAAAGCATTGATGACTTCAACACATTCGAAAGGCATAAGGTCGGTAGTAGGGTTTCGATTGGGTTGAAACTACCCCTTTCAAAAATAGTGAATTAAAACAAGGCAACTCTTTCAAAAGCATTCTTTTCGAAACAAAAAGGTAGCAACATTTTCAAAAGCTATTTAAATGGGTTTCGACCCCTTCGAAAGCTTCCTTTTGAAAACAAGGCAAGTGCATATCATTAGAGAGTAAAACAAAGGCTTTGACCCCGTCGAAAGCATTGGTTTAGACACCATGTTTTCCACCTTTCTCCAATCCACTACGTACCAACATAATGATACCTTGTGTATTTGTTTCAACTTAGTTGGTTTCGACTTGGTCGAGGCGGAAGCACAGGGTCGAAATGTAGCGTCTAAAAGGGTGAAACATAATTTCTGAGTAAAGGCTGTTTTAATGCCTTTTTAAGTAATTGCTTTTAAACTAACTTGCCTATTTGTAAACATTTGATTGGTTGCCATAAACTTTTCAAATTCTTTCTTAAAAACTACCACAATTATTTCAGATCTAAACAAGAACTTATTTAGCAAATAACCACTTCCATTAAGCAAAACAAATAAAACATTAAAGTCCTTCATCTAAATTAATTTAATTTCCATTATAAATTACTTACAAAAAATCCCTAAAACTCGTAGAAATTTACTTTTAATATGTTTTCTAACATATATAAATTTCATACCCGAATTCCTTCAAACAATAGTTGAAATAATTTTAAACCCAAATTATTCATTTTCTCCTTTGAAAATTCATAAAAAAATTTCCTTAGCTCGAAAAATTATGAAAATTAAAACCCAACTCCAAATTAATACTTTACATAATATATAAATTCCTCATGGCATTTGAAATCCAAATTAAGCAATTTTAGCCTTAAAACCGTATACAACACTTATCAACCAATCTTGTTTGAATCAAACACATCATAAAATCCAAGCATATCATCATCTAATGTTATCGTATTGGATTTAAACTTAAACCCGAAAATCAAATGTTCATAGAAACAAAAAATAGAGATGGTTTAGATTATTATTCACCTTGATTGGGATAATGAATTTGATATTTTATTGAGATTAATTCCCTTTGCTTGATTGCTAAGCATTAGATTGATTTATCTCCTCTTTTCTTCTTAAGTAATGGCCGGCTTTTCTTTCTTTGATTTACATTGTGTGTTTAGAGATAATGAACGTGAATAGAGAGTATAACCGTGAGTAGAAGAGGTTCGGCAATTCCTAATACGCCCTTGTGTTAATTAATCAACATATAAAATCATTCATAAGCCCATTTATTTTATGAAGCTCGACCTCTAAATATAAATTTTCAAATCTCAATCCCCTAATCACTCTAACATTTACATTATTCTATTTAATTTATCTAATTAAATCTCGTGAATTACGTTATAAAAAATTAGGGATGTTACAAGTTGATTGTTCAAAATCATTATATTTATTTCATGGATTAATGAATAAATAATATTTTATAATAAGGAATACTGGGTAATCACTAATAACATATAATTATTAGAAAATAATTCCCCTCTTAGTTCTTCATTCAAATTCCACAAACACATTCTCCTTTTACTTCCTTACATAGTCTCCTTTCCCTATGTTACAAAATGAAAACTAAATAAAAGAAAGAAAAAATCTTGTAATATTTTTGCCAATTTATTTTAATTAATTAAACATTAAGAGAAGGTGGAAGAAAGAGGTGGAGTAGTAAGAACATATATTTTTGTAAACAATAAGATATCAATCCATAACCTTATAAGTGTAGGAATACCTGAAAATGTGACCTAACTTTTATTAAAGAATTACAAGTAGCAATCGGTCAAGAGTTTTGATATGGTGCATGTGATAACCCTGATTTTTGTGAGTAATTTCATGATTTAATTTAGTTTGTATTTATTTGAAATTGCATTAAAAAAAATATAGGAATAGGAAATTGATTTGCAGATACCAAGTATAAACCATGCACAGGTGCACAAGGCAGTGCACAAACATGCACACAGATTTCTGTGTAACAAAATTTGACAGAAATTAATAGATAAAAATAAAGTAACTGATTTAGAAATACATATGCATAAAGATAGAATTTTGTCTTTAAATAAAATAGAGTACAAAGAAAATAGGAAAAGCTAGGCTGAAATAAACTTAAAATTATTTAAAGAAAGAAAAAATTAAAAAGCTTAGGTATACATAAGTTATACATGTATATAGTCAATCAATCTCTGGAAAGAAACAGAAATTGCATGAAAATGGCATGAGTCCCTAAACAAGCACTTTATCTATTCTCAGTAATTTCTTTTATAAAGAAAATAATAACAATAATAATAGGAAGTCATGCAAATAACATGACCGGGGCAATGAGGTATATTTTCTGGAAAATATACCATGACTAATTACCCATTTTCTCTAAAATGTTAGAACAAGAGGCAGATCATAGTTGGTAGGGTAAAATTGGCATTTGGTAATTTCCTAAAACCCTAGTAGCAGTCAGAATTCATATAAGAAGACCTGATGTGGTAAGGTTTTATGTTGGCTCTACCTCTTAAAAAGAAAATATACAAAGTATAAAACCAGAGAAAATAGGAGAAGGCAGAAGACTAAAAAGGGGTTCATAAGGCATAGGAAGAAGAAGGATTAAAGTGAGTAATCTCACTGAAAAACTTTGGCATTAAGACCTGAATATTGAGGCAGCCAGTTTAAACTAATTTTCTTTTACAAGTTATGTTTTATGATTGGATGACTTTGGCTTGTGAATGATTTGTTTAAGGGTAAAACCTCTATCTGATTTACCCAGGAAAAATAAGAGTCATGTATTTATAAACTAAAATGTTTGTTTGAGATATGGGTTAACTTTGAGATTGGGTGTTTTCTTTGATAAGTTTTCTTTTTAAAGTTGTTTGTAAAATCCCCGGATTCAAGTAGTGGGTATATGGTCTAAAGGCAGAAAGAAATATGGGCTGTGACATTGTGTTGTTGCTTATGCCTCATATTAATTAAAAAGAAAATGTAGAAGTGCAATGTTGTACATGTGCTGAGCTTCTATGTTTTATGAAATACCCAAATCAAATATACTTGTGGTTTAGCCAGATCATGAATCTGATTGAACCAGAGGTAGGGAAGAATATATATATATCTGGAAAATTACTCAGAACCATATGCTTACATCTTGATCCAGTGAAACCCATAGGCAAAATAATGTGCTAAAAAGTCACCTCACTCTTTTGTGATAAAATGATTGCTTCTGAGAATTTAATTTACCAAACTCTGGATGAATATATGTTGCTTGCATCATTTATGTTTCTCTGATTAAGAAGTGAGATGCAGAAGGGATTAGCACTGCTATGAAAAATATTAAAACACTTAGTAATGTAACTAAGGACTTGGGATCTTAGGGCTACCAAAGTATAGCTTGGCAATGGGAATATTGCAAGTTCACACATGGTATATCTATACCCAGGGGCCTGAGTGTGCTGGGTTAACAGAGAAAGGTCCCAGGCAGTGTGTGTTTAAAAGGAAGAAAGTAGCTAAAGTCCCTGATAAATTTGATAATGAATCCTAGGAATAGATTCTGTAGAGGTCTGGGCAAAATCCCTGATGGCCAGTAAAGTTGAAAAGGAGATGATAACTGGTTTGAAGTTTGTATTTGGTTGTTTTGATGCTTTATTGGTGAATCTTGTGGTTGTTTACTATGAACTAAAACATTGTGATCATATATAATTTGTTTGGCACTAATATGAATGCACATGCTTCACAAAAACATGCACACAGAAGATATGGAGTTTCTTATCCTTGCAAAGTACAGGAATATAAATGGAATTGAAATAAATCATGTTTTCAGTTAGATTATTCACACCAGACAAATAGTCTGACCCTTTTGTGTTCATGCACCATTGGGTGTCTCATATTTATATGGGGCAGTTCATGGTGATTTTGCAGGGAAATAGGGATTGCTTTGATCAGGCTTTGGATGTTAAACTGCTTAGGATTTGGATGCTATGTTTTTAAAAGTCTTTGCTGAAGCTAAATTAGATATTCATGTGGAACTATGTTAAGCTATTTGTTTAAGTTGCTTAGAAAAACCAATGTAATGTTATTTGCTGTTTTGTAAGTGTTGAATTTATATGTATCAGTTAGAACTTATGTATTTTGTTTTGCAAAATGCTTTGTTAAGAAAATGAATTTCAAATTTCAAGAACTGTTAGGCTAAAATGATAGAAAATCTGAGATTGAAAGAATTTGTAGTTATATACATATATAAAGATCTGGCATAAGAGAATCCTTGTGCAAGTCAAAAATAAAAATCTGATAAAAGGGTATAAGTTGCTTTGGAAAGAAAATGTTAGAGCGGACACTTTGTATCAGGGTAGTGCAAACCAGAATAAGGCTAACATGGCCATTTTCTCGAGCCTGGCTTAAGTCAACACCCAAGTGAGTTTAATTAAGCTTTTAGACCTGTTTCATAGCCAAATATAGGGTAGGTTCAGACAGTTTTGCTCACAGAAAAAAAAAAAACAAAAATTGGGTTGAACTGACCAGCATGGCACTCGAACTTGTGACTTCTCATGTATAAGTTAGGCGCGTTTCCATTACGCCTAGATGTTGCTTGTGTTCTCTTAGGATCCACTTTATTATAGCCTGAGTTTGAACACACCTGCACAGAAACATGCACACACATGCACAAGTAAAGGCAAAGTTACCCAGTAAGGAAATCAGAAGCATATATGTGAAAATAGGAGCCTTGAGACATAGAATCAATAGTAATGCATTAATCTAAAAATTGAAAAAAAAAACCTAGTTTTGAAAAAGAATCACCTTTGCTATGTAGAGAGTATTTTAAGCAATACTCAACAGGTTTCTACCTTCAAAATTTTATACTCTGATTTAGGTAGAAGATGACTTATATATCTTTATATATATAAGTTTAAGATAAAATGATTAAACCAATATTTATTGGCAGAAAGGTCCTGGATAGAAGAAAAATTGAATTAAATATTTTCTTGATTAAATGGCCACTGAATGTTTAAAAAAAAAAAAAGATTTTAGTGGGTCATTTCATTTGGTATCAGAGCTATGTTGTTAAATAACATAGCAAAAATTTTGTATGAATTTGTTTGCATTGAATGTATAGAGTGTTTACTGCTTTGGATGTTTTGCTTTATATATATTTACACTATTGATACTTATTATGACAGAATAAGTTATAAATTAAAATGAATTAATTTATAGAGCATTAGGCAAAACAGACTAACCTAAGTGTTATATCCATAGAGCTATGGTAGGACCCAGACATCAAAATGTAGGAACAAGTGAACCACCCATGGTGAATGTGCAAGAATTCATGAGGGCCATAAGAGATGGAGTAGGTAACAGGCAGGAAAATCCACATGAGGAACTTTCCAAACTACTCAAGACTTTTACTAATCTTGGAGGCAAAACCTTTGATGGCACAGAAGGAGTTATGGGGGTTCAAAATTGGCTTAGAATTCTGGAAAGAATCTTTGCAGACATGCAAGTTGAAGACCAAAGGAAGAGGCAAATTGCATCCAGGCAATTGAGAGGAGCAGCTTTGGATTGGTGGGAAGTTATCATAGCTGGAAGACCTGAAGGAGAAGTGACATGGGATCAGTTTAAAGCAATGTTGGAAGGCAGATTTATCCCTGCATCAGCTAAGGAGTCTTTACTGGAGGAATTCATCAAATTGAGGCAAGGGACTATGAGTGTCACTGAGTACACTCAGAAGTTTGAATCATTGGCAAAGTATGGTGCAGTGCTCATCACCACTGAGGAAGCTAAGAATGGCAGATATATCCAAGGGTTGAACTCTAGCCTTAGTAGAGCCATGCTACCATATAAGGATAGAACTTTTGATCAAGTTTTGGATTTGACTCTGAGCATTGAACAACATGATAAAGCTAGAGAAAATTTCAGAGCATTCAAAAATAGTCAGAACAAGAAGGGAAAGGGTAAATTCCACCCTTATGATAAAAAGAAAACAGACATAACTTCCACCAAGAAACCAGAAGAAGCTAGAACTGCTGAAGTTAAGAAGAAGATCACTTGTTACAACTGTGGACAAGAAGGGCACATGAAAAATAGGTGCACCAATCCTAGACCAGCATCCTTCAATTGTCACCATTGTGGGAAGGAAGGTCACATAAAAAGGAACTGCCCAGATTTTAAGCAAGGAAAATTAGGGGCTTTGGAAGGGAAAGGCAAGGCAGCTGAGGGATCAAATGTTGAAAGGCATGGCCAAGTTGAAGGTACTTTGCTTATCCATTCAATACCTTTAACAGTAGTATATGATACTGGGGCTACCCATTCATTGATCTCTCATGATATTGCACAACAATTAAAATTGAATTGTATGATTGTTGATAAACCACTACTAATTAAAAGCCCTATAGGTAGTTCATGTGTTATGGGTATGATGTGCATGCAACTGGGATTAAATATAGGAGGACATGTGTTTGAGTCAAACCTATATGTGTTGCAATATCCAGACATAGGAATTATTTTAGGAGTTGATTGGTTGAGTAGATATAAGGCTATCATAAATATGGAGACATCCACCATATCATTGAAGGTTTCTGATGGACAAAGAATAACTGTTCTATGTGAGGCAAACAAAAACAGAAGTATAGCCAACCTTTATGCATTGTCAAATGAAAAACCCATGCCTGCATTAGAAGAGATTCCCATAGTTAATCTATATGATGATGTGTTTGGGGAAGTAAGAGGAGTTCCTAATCACAGGCCAGTTGAATTTTCAATAAGAATAATTCCAGGAGCTAGCCCAGTGGTTAAAAGACCAACCAGAATGGGGCCTAAGGAATTGATGGAATTGAAAAAGCAATTAGTTGAACTAGAAGAAAAAGGTTTTATTAGACCCAGTAGCTCATCATGGGGGGCACCAGTAGTCTTTGTTAAGAAGCATGATGGATCTTTGAGATTATGTATTGATTATAGGGAATTAAATAAGGTCACAGTTAAAAATAAATATCCCTTACCAAGAATTGATGATCTCTTTGATCAATTGAGTGGTGCAAAAATATTTTCTAGACTTGATTTAGCTTCAGGCTTTCATCAGATGAAAGTAGAAGAGGAAAGCATCAAGTATACAGCTTTTAACACCAGATATGGGCTTTATGAATTTTTGGTAATGCCATTTGGCTTAACAAATGCTCCTTCCTATTTTGTTGATTTGATGAATAGGATTTTTAGAGAATACCTGGATAAGTTTGTATTAATATTTATTGATGATATATTAATTTATTCTAAGTCAGTTAGAGAGCATGAAAACCATTTGCATTTGGTATTTGAGAAATTGAGACAGGAAGACTTGAAAGCAAAGTTTTCAAAATGCACTTTTTGGCAGAATGAAGTGAACTTTCTAGGCCATATTATATCAGAAGAAGGAATAGCTGTGGACTCCAATAAAGTCATTGCAGTGCAAGCTTGGAAAAGGCCTACTAATGTCACTGAAGTCAGATCATTCATGGGAATGGCTGGTTACTATAGGAGATTTATAAAAGATTTTGCAAAAATCTCAATTCCATTAACCAGATTGACTAGGAAGAATCAAGTATTCAATTGGACTGAGGAATGTGAAAATGCCTTTGGGAAATTAAAAGAGGCACTGGTACAAGCTCCAATTCTTAAAGTACCTGAGGGAAATGAAAACTTGGTGGTATATACTGATGCAAGTGGACAAGGGCTTGGAGCAGTATTGATGCAACAACATCAGGTAATAGCTTATGCTTCTAGGCAGTTGAAATCAAGTGAAGTGAGGTATGCTACTCATGACCTTGAATTGGCTGCTATAGTGTATGCCCTTAAACTATGGAGACACTATTTGTTAGGAGCAAAATTTGAAGTATATACAGACCATAAATCCCTCAAATATTTGTTTTCACAAAAAGAATTAAACATGAGACAGCAAAGATGGATTGAACTCTTAGCCTCATATGATTTTGAAATATTATACACACCAGGTAAGGCTAATAAGGTAGCAGATGCCCTAAGTAGACAACATGCTAAAGTAGCTAAATTAATGATAGAAGAGTTTAACACTTTATCATTATTAATTGATTCAGAGATAAAAAGTGATAACCTAGAAAACATGAGCTTATGCAGTGGGAAGGTAGAGATGGGAAAATTAAGTTTTATTACTCTGGGATCAGAATTGAAAAATAAAGTTGCAATGCTACAAAACCAAGATCCATTTTTATTTGGAAAGAAGACACAAATATTAAATGGTGAGACAGTAGAAGGTTTTCAGTTGGATGATCAGGGCCATCTGAAGAAAGGAGAAAGGATATGTGTTCCAGCAATGGATGAGTTGAAGCAAGAAATTTTGGATGCTTACCACAAAAGTAAATATACTATACACCCAGGAAGCACAAGAATGTATCACAACCTCAAGAGAGATTATTGGTGGAGTGGTATGAAGAGTGCAGTGGCAACCTATGTATCAAAATGTATGGTTTGCCAGCAGGTGAAGGCTGAGTATCAAAAACCCTCAGGAATGCTTCAACCTTTACAAATACCACAGTGGAAATGGGAAGACATATCAATGGATTTTATTGATGGTTTGCCTAGAACTAGGAGGGGAAATGATAGTATTTGGGTAGTGGTTGATAGGTTAACCAAGTCAGCCCACTTATACCAGTGAAATCAGAAAGAAATGCTAATACCCTAGCCCAGTTGTTTGTTAAAGAAGTAGTCAGACTGCATGGTATACCAAAGACTATAGTAAGTGATAGAGATACTATCTTCACTTCAAGATTTTGGCAGAGCTTTCACAAGGCAATGGGGACTGATTTATGCTTGAGTACAGCATACCATCCTCAATCTGATGGCCAAACAGAAATTGTGAACAAATTGCTTGAAGACATGTTGAGAGCATGTGTATTGGATTGGGGAGGAAGCTGGGAAGATTACATATATCTAGCTGAGTTTGCATACAATAACACCCATCACAGTAGTATAGGCATGGCCCCCTTTGAAGCTCTCTATGGAAGGCCATGTTTGTCACCTTCAAGTTGGCATGAGTCTGGAGAAAAAGTGGTCTTAGGACCAGAAAATGTGAAGGAGACTTCTGAAAAGGTAGCCTTGATCAGAAAAAGAATTACTTCTGCCCAAGATAGGCAAAAGAAATATGCAGATCAAAGGAGAAAAGCAGTACAATATGATGTTGGGGATTATGTGTTCATCAAGATATCACCCATGAAAAAGGTTCTAAGGTTTGGGAAACAAGGAAAGTTGATTCCTAGATATATAGGACCATATAAAATTCTAGAAAGAATAGGGACAGTAGCCTATAAATTAGAATTGCCAGAAGAAATGAGAGCAATGCATGATGTCTTTCATGTGTCTCAACTAAGGAGATGGGTTCATGATAAGGAAGCAATATTAGAATCCTCTAAAGATGTGCAGATTGATCCTAGGATGATCTATGAAAAAGAACCAGTGGGCATAGTTTCTAGAGAAACTAAGAAATTGAGAAACAAAGAAATTAAACTGGTAAAAGTACAATGGAGTCTAGACCCAAATGATTGCACATGGGAAGTGGAGGATAAAATCAGAAATGATTATCCCCAGCTGTTTGATTGAAGAAAAGGTAAAATCTATATATATGTACATACTACTGAATGTGTTGGTTGAATATGCATTGTGATTTTTATCTTGTGTTGATATGCGTAGTGCTTAATAGGTGATTAGTTTGAAAATGGTTTTGAAATCAGAAAAAAAAAAATTTCACTTTTCTGAAGAAATGATACTTAAGTTAAGTATGAAAGAATTGTGGGACACAATTCCTAAAAGGAGGGGTATATGTGATAACCCTGATTTTTGTGAGTAATTTCATGATTTAATTTAGTTTGTATTTATTTGAAATTGCATTAAAAAAAAATAGGAATAGGAAATTGATTTGCAGATACCAAGTATAAACCATGCACAGGTGCACAAGGCAGTGCACAAACATGCACACAGATTTCTGTGTAACAAAATTTGACAGAAATTAATAGATAAAAATAAAGTAACTGATTTAGAAATACATATGCATAAAGATAGAATTTTGTCTTTAAATAATAATAGAGTACAAAGAAAATAGGAAAAGCTAGGCTGAAATAAACTTAAAATTATTTAAAGAAAGAAAAAATTAAAAAGCTTAGGTATACATAAGTTATACATGTATATAGTCAATCAATCTCTGGAAAGAAACAGAAATTGCATGAAAATGGCATGAGTCCCTAAACAAGCACTTTATCTATTCTCAGTAATTTCTTTTATAAAGAAAATAATAACAATAATAATAGGAAGTCATGCAAATAACATGACCGGGGCAATGAGGTATATTTTCTGGAAAATATACCATGACTAATTACCCATTTTCTCTAAAATGTTAGAACAAGAGGCAGATCATAGTTGGTAGGGTAAAATTGGCATTTGGTAATTTCCTAAAACCCTAGTAGCAGTCAGAATTCATATAAGAAGACCTGATGTGGTAAGGTTTTATGTTGGCTCTACCTCTTAAAAAGAAAATATACAAAGTATAAAACCAGAGAAAATAGGAGAAGGCAGAAGACTAAAAAGGGGTTCATAAGGCATAGGAAGAAGAAGGATTAAAGTGAGTAATCTCACTGAAAAACTTTGGCATTAAGACCTGAATATTGAGGCAGCCAGTTTAAACTAATTTTCTTTTACAAGTTATGTTTTATGATTGGATGACTTTGGCTTGTGAATGATTTGTTTAAGGGTAAAACCTCTATCTGATTTACCCAGGAAAAATAAGAGTCATGTATTTATAAACTAAAATGTTTGTTTGAGATATGGGTTAACTTTGAGATTGGGTGTTTTCTTTGATAAGTTTTCTTTTTAAAGTTGTTTGTAAAATCCCCGGATTCAAGTAGTGGGTATATGGTCTAAAGGCAGAAAGAAATATGGGCTGTGACATTGTGTTGTTGCTTATGCCTCATATTAATTAAAAAGAAAATGTAGAAGTGCAATGTTGTACATGTGCTGAGCTTCTATGTTTTATGAAATACCCAAATCAAATATACTTGTGGTTTAGCCAGATCATGAATCTGATTGAACCAGAGGTAGGGAAGAATATATATATATCTGGAAAATTACTCAGAACCATATGCTTACATCTTGATCCAGTGAAACCCATAGGCAAAATAATGTGCTAAAAAGTCACCTCACTCTTTTGTGATAAAATGATTGCTTCTGAGAATTTAATTTACCAAACTCTGGATGAATATATGTTGCTTCCATCATTTATGTTTCTCTGATTAAGAAGTGAGATGCAGAAGGGATTAGCACTGCTATGAAAAATATTAAAACACTTAGTAATGTAACTAAGGACTTGGGATCTTAGGGCTACCAAAGTATAGCTTGGCAATGGGAATATTGCAAGTTCACACATGGTATATCTATACCCAGGGGCCTGAGTGTGCTGGGTTAACAGAGAAAGGTCCCAGGCAGTGTGTGTTTAAAAGGAAGAAAGTAGCTAAAGTCCCTGATAAATTTGATAATGAATCCTAGGAATAGATTCTGTAGAGGTCTGGGCAAAATCCCTGATGGCCAGTAAAGTTGAAAAGGAGATGATAACTGGTTTGAAGTTTGTATTTGGTTGTTTTGATGCTTTATTGGTGAATCTTGTGGTTGTTTACTATGAACTAAAACATTGTGATCATATATAATTTGTTTGGCACTAATATGAATGCACATGCTTCACAAAAACATGCACACAGAAGATATGGAGTTTCTTATCCTTGCAAAGTACAGGAATATAAATGGAATTGAAATAAATCATGTTTTCAGTTAGATTATTCACACCAGACAAATAGTCTGACCCTTTTGTGTTCATGCACCATTGGGTGTCTCATATTTATATGGGGCAGTTCATGGTGATTTTGCAGGGAAATAGGGATTGCTTTGATCAGGCTTTGGATGTTAAACTGCTTAGGATTTGGATGCTATGTTTTTAAAAGTCTTTGCTGAAGCTAAATTAGATATTCATGTGGAACTATGTTAAGCTATTTGTTTAAGTTGCTTAGAAAAACCAATGTAATGTTATTTGCTGTTTTGTAAGTGTTGAATTTATATGTATCAGTTAGAACTTATGTATTTTGTTTTGCAAAATGCTTTGTTAAGAAAATGAATTTCAAATTTCAAGAACTGTTAGGCTAAAATGATAGAAAATCTGAGATTGAAAGAATTTGTAGTTATATACATATATAAAGATCTGGCATAAGAGAATCCTTGTGCAAGTCAAAAATAAAAATCTGATAAAAGGGTATAAGTTGCTTTGGAAAGAAAATGTTAGAGCGGACACTTTGTATCAGGGTAGTGCAAACCAGAATAAGGCTAACATGGCCATTTTCTCGAGCCTGGCTTAAGTCAACACCCAAGTGAGTTTAATTAAGCTTTTAGACCTGTTTCATAGCCAAGTATAGGGTAGGTTCAGACAGTTTTGCTCACAGAAAAAAAAAAAAAAAAAATTGGGTTGAACTGACCAGCATGGCACTCGAACTTGTGACTTCTCATGTATAAGTTAGGCGCGTTTCCATTACGCCTAGATGTTGCTTGTGTTCTCTTAGGATCCACTTTATTATAGCCTGAGTTTGAACACACCTGCACAGAAACATGCACACACATGCACAAGTAAAGGCAAAGTTACCCAGTAAGGAAATCAGAAGCATATATGTGAAAATAGGAGCCTTGAGACATAGAATCAATAGTAATGCATTAATCTAAAAATTGAAAAAAAAACCTAGTTTTGAAAAAGAATCACCTTTGCTATGTAGAGAGTATTTTAAGCAATACTCAACAGGTTTCTACCTTCAAAATTTTATACTCTGATTTAGGTAGAAGATGACTTATATATCTTTATATATATAAGTTTAAGATAAAATGATTAAACCAATATTTATTGGCAGAAAGGTCCTGGATAGAAGAAAAATTGAATTAAATATTTTCTTGATTAAATGGCCACTGAATGTTTTAAAAAAAAAAAAGATTTTAGTGGGTCATTTCAGTGCACCGCTAAAATAGTGTAACATGCTACCCTATCACTTTAAAATTTACATTATGCTCGTATGAAAGTAAACATAAGGGAAAGTGGTATGATAATATTAACGACGACTTATAGCTTACTTAGTTATCCGGACAACTACTGTAACGATCTTAATTTTTACTAAGAGGAAAATGTTAATTTACATGAACAAGTGAGTACATACTTTTGAAATAAAAAAGTTCTTTTAAGCCCATTGATGTGCTTGTGAGTATAAAATGATCAAAGGTGCACAAGGATAAACCAAGCAAGAAACACATGGTTGGAAGGGTGTTTTGATGTGGCAATGGTGTAGTGTCAAATTAGTGGTGGTTCGTCTAGTGATTTTAGAAGGAAAATTAATTCCTCAAAATGACGAGAAACGTTTTTGAATTTAATATACATGATGGAGTTATGTGCACCCATAGAGATAATTATATAATTTTAGTTATATAGTTAAGACACGTTACTAATCTTGTTCAAAATAATAGTATGTTATTTGATATCCTTTCTATTGACATGTCTTTACGTCTTCGTGTAATACATTAAAAGATTTATGTTGTCACTTACCCATAGAAATATAGAGACTTGATGTTGTGTTTACTACAATTTTGTAGAGTTGGTAATCATGAGTTTTGGATCAATCGCTTAAAAAGGGACTCTTAAATGTTCCTTGACATTGATATATAAGATAAATATTGTAAATATTGTTTTCAAAAATGGCAATGTATTACTAATGGATATTAGTATAGAGAGATCATGAGATTACATACAACTGCATACTATTGAATGACGAGTAATGATTCATTCAGATGTTTCTATTGGTATATGTTTCCGAGTCAAATATAAGAGCTCACATGATAATGTCTTGTAGTCTTTTGACTTGAAAATACTATCATATTTATGTGCATGTGCCATACCTTGATTACGAGCAGTCACATGACTTGATCGTGTTACAATTGTATATGGGTATGTGCCAAAACACATGAAGTGAACCACGGCTCAAAAGAATTTTTATCTCACTCGATACAAGAGTGAAAATGTTAATATAACTAGATATTAAACTAAAGTGATAATGTCGTTTTCCAAAAATTATGAGTAACCAATAAAATTTGTCAAATTGAACCAAGTTACTTCAAAGGTTGAGTTCGTAGTTAACTTCATATGTTGTTAGAGAGTTGGTTGTAGTATGAGCTCTAGATGTAACAACCCGCACCTTCGGACACATCAATTAAAAGCCTAAAAGCAGCATTTGAAATTATTCATGCTAAGAAATAATGATCACTGGGTTTTTGATGTTTTATATAGTAAAGATATATATATATAAATTTGAGCATGTCTACACTTTTAGATCGAACAATAGAAGGAATAAAATATAAATACTGAGGTAAACCAAATCATCTATGTTTTAAAACAATAGTGGTCCATATGAGAAATTTCTAGATAAATTATCCAATAATGTTCAAATAGAAATATAATAGATGTCCAACTAACAAGTAAAATAAGGTACATAAGGAAGGACAATAAATAAATGTAACTCCAAAGCGCACAGTCGCCACCTCTATGTATCTTATTCTCATCGTACTACCTACTATCATGTCATCCTATGATATTGGTATAAACAGGAAAAAATAGAAGGGATTAGAAAAGGTCTGGTGAGTGAGAAATTTTGCTAGTGGTATGGTGTTGATAGGAAATTAAATTATCATTTATAATCTACACAACCTAAGGGTTTTTATTTGTGTGTACTACGTATAAGGAATTAACCAACTGACACAATATAGGGTAACAACCTTTAATACGCCTAAAATCTAGTAATAATTCAGAGTAATTTCCAACCGAGGTTGGACATCCAGAAATTGGGTGAACTTAGGAATATATCAAGTATGCAATCCCAATAGTAAACTAACTAACTATACACTGAGTAAACATTCTCGATGGTAAATCGCTTAGTAGCGCACACATCGAGCATACGATCACAATGCTTGGGCATAGACTCCCTTAATTCATATCAGCCTTATTGCCAAATCGGTGATATAGGGTTTTTCATTTCATCAAATTCATATGAATTGTCAATTAAAAACATCAATTTAATTCTAAATCATATTCAAACCTAAAAAGATACAGAAGTGAGATTTAAATGCTTATCTAACAACATTGTAATTTCATAAATAAACCTACTCACCTCTATTCCCTGCCTTTGAAGAATCCGTGAGTCTTTTCTCTGATTCGATTGGATTTAGCGTCTCCCCTTCTTATTTAGCTTGCAAATTTTGGATTTGATTCTCTCCTCCTTTCTGTTTAATTTTCTATTTTATTTAGAGGAATTTGATTAAGTATTAAATTTGGAGAATTTTCTTTTAGAATTAAGGTAGAAGGAGAAAACGAATGGAATTTTTAAGTTTAGTTTGAGCGACGGCTACAGAATGGAAAGAAATAGAGAATATGGTAAACTAGGGTCGGAAACTTCCATTATATATCTATAAATCCAGAAATTTCCCCTCGGTCCACTTACTCCTTGACATATTTCACGTCGAATCGCATGCTAGAGTAAATGATCCATATCTCCTTCATTAGATATCGATTTTTGATGTTTTATATATAAATTTGGGTTTGAAAAATATACTTAATACAAGGTAAAAGTCATATTTCTCAAATTTCTTCATTTATAAAAATTCAGTATTTCAACTTTGTATAAAATTATCAAAATGCAATTTTTAATTAATTAGTTATATTTATAGAAAGTTTTACATTATCCTCATTCAAAAGAATTTCGCCCCTAAATTCCAAGAGATAGAAAAATGTAACTTGCTGACTTAACTTTAATCTTGCAACCATGTGTATGTGCAATACATACACTCAACCACATTATGCACAAACCAATCCAAACAATTCACATCAAACAAATCTACTTCTTAACATTCCTAGAAATGTAAGATATGATACATATGGGTATACCACTAAAAAATGGATATAAACATCCATATATATCAAAGGCAAGATAAATGCAAATAAATAATACACATCCGTCAATCAACATATGCCATGAATATGGTAGGTGATAAATAAACAAATACTAATGTAGCCCCTATATGAATGCAAGATCATGAGTATAGGCATCGATGCAAAACATCCTAAAATATACTGACAATTCCTATATGTATGCAACATGATATACAATAAGTCAAGTCATATATAAAAACATAAGTCACACAAAAAATAAACTGTTATCCAACCTTCTAACCAAGCAACATTCGGACAGCCTGGACGAGTCGAGCTTGAAACTATCAAGGCGGGAAGCCCAAAGTGATAGCCCTAGAGTCTAGAAAACCAAACGCAAACTGAGCCATGGACAAAAACATAAACCAACCCAAGACAAGATGAGAAGGATCCACCTCAGTGGTGGATCCGTACCGATCCAACTCCCGAGATCGGCACTGATCCAACTTTTCTTCTCTAATCTCGTCCAACTTCTGCCTGCATGCTCCACTCGATGCTAAAACCCTACTTCAAGTGTTATTTTGTATTCCAATGCAATTCTCTATCGATCTCCACGGGCACTTGAATCATCAACTTTTTTTTTCTAAGGATCCATCATTTGGGCTCAAAAACAAGCAAATATTGATGCAAACAAATTTGGAATCGTGAAGCTAACCATCAATCGAGGCAAGACAAAGTGTTCAAGATAACCAAATTGGCAATCTCTTGGATCAATTCCGATCCTAGCCTATGGATTCCTAACGATCTACACAAACTGATGAGGTATCCTCTATTTCTTTGGAGAAATGGTCCATGCCGTGTTAAACGAGGTGGAGACCTTATGGGCGAGATTTTAGGCTTCCTACGTCTATAAATAGAGGGGCATGACTCATTTTTAAGGATATTTTGGCTCTTGCTTCCCCTAACTCTAATTTCTTATAGTCATTGTCGGATGTATACCGATTCGTAAAAACTCTTGCCTGTAATCAGCAAGATAGTCAATAAATCACTAAGTGGATGTAGGCCAAGATTAGCCTGAACCGCTATAAATTTCTTTGTGTTCTGCTCTACTCGTTTTCATTCAAATTTCTTCACTTTTGATTCTCTACTTAATCTTCTAGGTGTTTGTGCCATTTTTGGTTCAGACATTTTGGTGCTTTCATTGAAAACTCCTACTTTCAGGCTACTTGGATCCATCATCTACTATTTGATTTCATAGATCGAGATAGATCCAATTTTTCAACCTTACAATTCTACTATCTAGATTTTCAATAATCTAAGAGACGTTATTCGCCATGGACCCATCAAGAAGAGAAAGTGC
The DNA here is from genome assembly GCA_030737815.1 of Allium fistulosum. Classification (NCBI taxonomy): domain Eukaryota; kingdom Viridiplantae; phylum Streptophyta; class Magnoliopsida; order Asparagales; family Amaryllidaceae; genus Allium; species Allium fistulosum. Next base: position 870,336,438 of record CM060907.1, on the reverse strand, counting down.
TGCAACTTTAAGAGCTAGTAATGATGCTAAGAATCAAGACAATCAACATGCAAATGAAGCTGCCTAAAGAGAACAACCAGAGATCCAGAATCCAGGTGATGTCATGACCATAGTGGAAATGGATTGGATAATTAAATAGATGGAGAATAGAAGAGTCATAACCAGATCAATCAGTAGATGCAGTAGAGCTTGAGGTTGCTGAATGAACTAACGCGTAACAACCGAAGGAGGAGCAGGAGGGATTCTAGTTAAGAATCCAAAAGCTCCTCATCATTCGATTAGAGATGGAGAGATAGAAAGTAGAAGAAGATTCAAAACACTAGTGGGATGTCATATCAAGGAGGAAGATAAACTCAGGGCTCGAGTTTGTGGTGGTACCGATCTAAGAGGATGGATCGGTATTGATCCAGCCGATGGTGGGCCTAGTGCTCGCCCTCAGGATGGCAGTGTGGATTTGACTTTTGGAAGCGCCGTAGATGATCAGAATGATGAATATTGGACAACTATTGATGACTCTATGCACAGGAATCAAACAGGGGGAGTGCTGGATGAATGGATCTCCTGGAGTCTGGAGAACCCAGGTATTGAGAGCATGCCCGAGAGCGTTCATCAGGCTAAACACTCGAAACAAATCCCGATCACTACCATTAAACCAAACTTATGGACTCGGAATACTTGGAGGATACAGTCGGGAGACTTGTGAGTGAAAATCGATTCAGAAGCAATGATGAATGAGGTAATTCTCCTAGTCGAAATCCGTTTATTAAAACCACTCTGCATGAGAAGTATCCACGAAGATTTGTAATGCCAATGATGCCTCTATATGGTGGAATGATGGATCTTAGGCAGCATCTAATGAAGTATGAATGGCTAATGGACTTTGCTAGAGCATCTGATGCCATGAGATGTCGTCGTTTTCTAATTTTCCTGGAAGGAGTAGTGATGATGTGGTTCACTCGGCTCCCACCGAGATCCATATCGTATTTTGCTGAGTTGTCGCAAAAAATTCAAGAGCAATTCCATTTACACACTGCACATCTAAAAGATGTGATGTCATTATCAAACCTCTTCCAAGGAGCGGGAGAGTCATTAAAAGAATTCTTCATTTGGTACCATACATCTATGATAGAAGTAACAAATTACAATGATGACATAGTATTGATGGCGCTGATTAGGTGGATTCATCCTGAGATGGATTTCATGGATTGGTTAGAGAGGAAACCCCTATCGATGATGGATGCTTTCTATAAAAAACTAGTCAATACTTACGCTTGGAAGAAGCACGCAATCGTCCTTGGAGAAGCGGTGTTGGAAATTTAGATGAAGTGATACAAAGCATCATTGTTGTAAAGCAATTTGGAGGGAGTTATGGAAACATAGATGTGAAGTTTGGCAGCAAGAATGGTACCTGAAAAAAAAAGCAATGATGGGGCCAAGAAATGAAAGCCAGATAATATGAATCATCCCAGGATTTCTAAATATGATAATTACACCGAATTGAACAACTCAATTGAGAACATCTATCCAGTAACTCAAGGTGCCGAGCTGTATTGGAAGCTAGATCCAAGAGAGTCCACCGAGAAGGAGAATAGATCTGGCAAGTTCTGTAGGTTTCATGAGATGCACTGTCATAATACTAATGAATGCAAGCACTTGTGTGATACGATTGAAGAGCTGATTCGAAAGAAAAAATTGCAACAGCTTGTGAAATCCCCGCAGAATGGTGGGCAAGGAAATTCTAGTCCCCCTAAGTCGATATCCCAACGAGGGCAAGCTAGTCCTAGTGGCAAAGAGCCTAGATGACTTGAAAAACGCTTAGTGATTAACCCAATCATCGATGCACTACATATAACTGATAAGAGTTTGAATGAGATGAACATGTTGCTGGTTCTTTGAAGCATACCGAGTATGAGAGCTGTTTGATAGTTGAGGATGGAACTCTGGCAAAACAATTCAGAACCATGAGAGATGATATTGTTCTCCGAAATAGAGATGCTGATGGGGTGGAAGCCTCGACTATTGACCTGTTGGTTATAACGGCCACGATTGGCCATGCTATTGTACGAAAGGTGCTGCTAGACTGTGGGAGTTCGATCAACATTTTTCTCCAAAAAGCCGACAACCAGATGCTTTTGGAGGGCAAGACTTGAAACCATGTAAATCTCGGATAACGGGACAGCTACGGAGCCAATTTGATATGTGGAATTACTGGTGATGCTTGGAGAGAGAGAGAGAGACGGTAGGCATGTATAGGTCATTCCCTTTGTTGTGTTGGATATTTACTCTGCTTATAACGCATTTTTAGTCCGACTGGCCCTGTTGAGTTTAGAGCGGCTATAGCTCCCTGGTGTTTGATGCTTAAATTTCCTATAGAGAACGGTGTAGAAGTAGTGCATAGAGATCAAGGGCTTGGCCATGAATGTTATGGCATCGAGCTAAGAGAGTCAAGGCGAAGAGAGAAAGGAAAAGTTGTAGAGGGGACTCTCTACATCAAGGATTTGGATGCATAGCAACTAATGCCTAAGCCCTGGCTCTGGCAGCACAGTCGGTTCCATAAGGATATGGATCCGCGAAAAGAGCCATTGGATGAAAGAGCAGCTCTAGCCAAGCTAATGATTAATATCTAGGTCAGTCGGTTTGAACCAACACGCATCCTGAAAGTCGGATCACAGGTTGGTGTCAGGATGATGAAAGAGTTTATTGGTTTTCTCCAAGAAAACCTAGATGTGTTTACCTGGATGCACTTTGTTATGTGTAAGATCTCCCCACCATGCATTGAACATAAATCCCAAATGCATTCCTATCAAGCAGAAGTGTCGCAGCTTGGTCCCAGAGTGAATCTTCCGCACTCAAAGAAGAAGTGGAGAAGCTAAAAGACAATGGCTTTATCCACGATGCCTTATACCTAGAAAGGGTATCCAATCCAGTCTTGATGAAAAAGGCTAATAGGAAATGGAGGATGTGCATCGATTATTCTGACTCCCATAAGGCATGCCTGAAGGACAACCACCCGCTTCCAAGGATTGATCAGTTGGTGAACTCAACAACCGGACATATGAATTGCTTTCATTCATGAACACATACTCTAGATATAACCAAATTCCAATGCATGTCCCAGACTAGGAACATACCGGCTTTATTACCAACTTGGGACTGTATTGCTGTTTGGCCATGCTGTTTGGGTTGAACAACGCTGTAGCAACCTACCAAAGATTGGTAAAAAGGATGTTCAAAGATTAGATTGGATGTTCGATGGAGGTCATGTGGATGACATACTCATGAAGTCACAGCGTTCGGAAAACCACATTGACAATCTGGTAGAAATGTTTGGCATTCTTCGAAAATATGGGTTGAAGCTCAATTGAAATGCTCTTTTGGCACTGCCTTAAGGAAGTTCTTGGGCTTCATTATGAATTCCTATGGAATTGAAGCCAATCCGGAGAAGATAAAGGCATTAAGGGACATAAAGGCCTCGAAGACAATCAAGGAGGTCTAGAGTTTAAATTGAAATGCCGCTGCCTTAAGTCGATTCATCTCTAGAGCTAATGACAAATGCATCCCTTTCTTTGATGTGATTAAGAAGGGTAAAAGTCCAAAGGGAAAAAGAACTTTCGCTTGGACGTAGGAGTGTGTAGACTCATTCCAGGCTCTGGTTGATCACTTGTAGAGATCCCCCATCCTCTTGAAGCCGGTGGATGATGAGGACTTGTTTGTATATTTGGCAGTGTCGGTGCATGCTTTGAGCGCCACACTCATACGTGAAGAAGCGCACATCCAATGACTGGTTTATTACTTTTGTAAATGATTGACTGGAGCGGAAAGAAATTACCCAAAGCTGGAAAAGCTTGCATACTGCCTGTTGATTACTTCAAGGAAGCTCTGCCATACTTTTATGCTCTTCCGATCAAAGTTCATACCGACCAGCCTTTACAACAAGTCTTGCAATGACCTAAGACTTCTGGAAGGCTGTTGAAATGGAACACCGAATTGAGCCAATATGATAAAACCTATCATCCTAGGAGAGCTATCCAGGGTCAAGATTTGGTGGATTTCATAACTGAATTCACTGCATGAGACGATACTCCAAAGAGCAGTGGTGAATAAAATGTTAGGTGGAAGATGTAAACGGATGGTGCATTAAACGAATGTTATTTCAATGGTGGAGTTGTACTTGTCATTCCTGAGGAACGTTCAATCTATTATGCTATGAGACTCAACTTTCCTACAACAAACAACGAAGCAAAGTATGAAGAATTGATTATGGGACTCAAGATTGGCAAAGAACTGGAGATAAAAACTTTACATATTTTCTGTGATTCCCGGCTAGTGGTCTGTCAAGTGTAGAAAGAGTTTCAAGCAAAAGGAGCAAGGCTACCCCCTTATCTAAACCAAGTCCTTGAGTTGCTTAGCAGCATTAAATATTATATGATAACGCATATTCTTAGAGAGGAAAATGCAAAGGCGGACTTACTGGCTAAGATTGCAAGTTCTAGAGATGCATAGCTCATGGGATTAGTTCCAGTGGAAATATTGTCAGTGTCGAGCATCGACCAGATGTATGTGATTGGATCTTGGAGGCCAATCCTGAAAGAGAGTAATGGATGACTATGTTAAAAGACTGCTTGTAGAAAGGAATCCTTCCCGATAAAAGGAATGAGCGATGGAAACTCTTTCGCCAAGCTTCGAGATATATCATACAGAAAGGAGTACTTTACAGAAAAGGTCTCTGTCCCTATGCTCTGGTGTTTCGCTTGCGGTGAGGCAAAATAATTCTTGAGAGAAGTGCACGAAAGAATTTGCGGCGACCACACTAGGGGACAAACCCTGGCAAAGAAGATTCTCTTCTATGGGTACTTCTGGCCAACTATCAACTGAGACCCAACTGACTAAACAGAAAGTGCGACACGTGCCAAAGCTTTACTAAGATTTCGAGAGCCCTACCAACAAAGATAACTCAAATGGCTAGTCCTTTTCCGTTTGCAATTTATGGGATTGATATTAATTGATGCAAGTCAGGCTCAAATGTTCCAAGGCATAGGTCGTGACCGACTTAACTGTCTAAGTCGTGACCGACTTAACTAGGGAGAAGATGATGTAGGCTAAGTACTAAGTCGTGGCCGACTTAAAGAAATTGAAGGTCTAAGTCGTGACCGACTTAAATGGGGAGAAGGCATAAGTCGTGACTGACTTAACGAAGGCGAGGAGATAAGTCATCCACGACTTATTGAATCGGAAGGCACGAGTCGTCCACGACTCAAGGGAGAGGCTGGCATAAGTCGTCCAAGACTTAAGAAGAAGGATACAGGAGGAACTGAATAAGCTGGAAATTCACAAGAGTTAAGTCGTCTACGACTTAAGAGAAGGGATGAGTCGCTGCCGAGTTAAGACTTAAGATGAGTCGTCTGGTTTCTTAAGTCGTGAGCTGGGATAAGTTGTTTGTTCTTAAGTCGTGTACTTAAATGTTGAGTCGTATGATATTATGTTGTATTTCTATAAGTCGTATGTCGTATGTACTTAAGTCGTAAGTCGTCGCGTTGTGTTTCTGTGTTGTAACTGTTTGTCTTCAGTCGTTACTTTTGAGTCGTAAGTTGGAGGCTATAAGTCGGAACCGACTTAGGAGATGATGAAATTTCTGTTGTAAAATTGAACGCCTATAAATAGACCGAGTGTCACATTTGTAAGGGTTGTTGATTTTTGAATAAAATTCTCTTTTGATTGCTGTGTGCTTTCATTCAAATTGGTAGTTGAGTGTAATCTCCTATCTCCTCTTTCGGTTAATCGAGTGCGCTCGATTCAACGATTGTAGAAGCCGATTCGCGGAATCAAGTGCGCTTGATCAACGCTTGAAGAATTGAAGATCTTTGAACCCGGTATCGTGCGCGATCAACGAGTTCGGGATAGCTAGAATTCAGTATCTTCGGATCAACGAATTTGGGCATTTCAGTATCTTCCAATCCACCGATTACTACATTCATCGATCTACATTTGTTTTTGAAATATCCGCTGCGTCAGTTTTGGTATCAGAGCTTGTTCTAGCCAATCATAGCTAGATCGAGACTTGGAGCCTAATCATTTTGGAGTTTTGAAGAGATCAAGTGATAGCCGAGCTTGAAGTGAGTAGCCGAGCTAAGTAGAAGAGTGGGAGATCAAATTTGCATCATTTGGAGAAGTTGTGTTCATCGTGTTCATCGCGAAGTAGCAACAAAGTGGGAGTTTTCGATCCATTTCAATTTGGATCAAAGTTCGAATTGTGTTTGAATTTGAAGTGTTTGTAAAGATTTCAATCATGCCGCCAAGGAGAGCCAATCGACATCAAAACGTTGAAGCTTTGTATCGAAGAGAAGAGGCTGATGAGATGGAGCAAAGAATCAATGAAAACTTTAGTGAAAAGCTTAACGAAGGAATTGGCCGGTTAGAGAAGCTTATGACGGAGATGAATCAAAATCGGAGAAGGGTTTCACCTGAATCTAACCATGGGGGTAGTAGAGTCTCGCCACATTCCAATCGAGAAAGAAGTGTTGAAAATGATCAAGGGCGTGGGAGGAACGTGAATGATCGTGAACGAAGGAATGTAGATAGAAGGGATGATGGTGGTAGACGTGAAGATAGTAGAGATGTGGGTGGACGAGATAGACAACGATATACATCTGATTTTGAAGAGGAGTATGATGGTGGTAGTATTCGAGGACAAGGACGAGGTCAAGGGAGAAATTACTCTGAGTATGATCACAAGTGGGAGTCGGGGATGAAGACAGAAATTCCGGAATTCAGAGGTGGTATGCAAGCAGAAGAGTTTCTAGATTGGGTAGCTAATGTTGAAGAAATTTTTGATTTCAAAGAAGTTCCAGAACGTCGTAGAGTAAAGTTGGTTGCTACAAGGTTGAGGGGTAGAGCTTTGGCATGTTGGCAGCAAACCAAACTTACACGTGAACGAATGGGGAAGTCAAAAGTTGAATCTTGGGAGAAGATGAAGAAATTGATGAAAGCAACGTTCTTACCTTACAATTATCAGTCATTGATGTATCAACGTTTACAGAATTTGAGGCAGGGCACAAAGAATGTTAATGATTACGCAGATGAGTTTTATCAGCTTATTGCAAGGAATGATATTATGGAAACGGAAGAGCAGCTGACATCTAGGTTCATTGGGGGATTGCGAATGCAGATTCAGGATATGGTTAACATGTTTGATCCCAGATCTGTAGCGGAAGCACATCAGAAAGCGTTGGCTTGGGAGAAACAGGGACGACGAGGAGGTGGTGTGTTTACAAATTCCAATAATCAAGTGAAGGGTGTTAGTGGAAGTTCTAATGTTTCAAAAGTTGTTGCTAAACCAGTTGTGAATGAGGTTGGGAAGGCGAAAGTCAATAATGGTTTCAAATGTTATAATTGCCAAGAAATGGGCCACAAAAGTAGCGAATGTCCGAAGCCGAAGAAGAGAGCTATGATAGCAGAGGTTGAGGATGAGGATGAAGAAGCTGAATGTTCCAATTCACCACCTGAAGAGGAGGAAGAAGAAGTGATGGGAGACGAAGGTTACAATCTAATGATGAAGAGGTCCTGTCTAACACCAAAGCAAGAGGAGGATTGTAGTTGGTTGAGGAGCAATATTTTTCAGTCGACATGTACTATTTTGGGGAAAGTTTGCAAATTTGTTATTGATGCTGGAAGCTGTGATAATATAATTTCTTCAGAGGCTGTGAGGAAATTGGCATTGAAGACTGAGAAACACCCGAAACCATACAAGCTAGCTTGGTTGAGGAAAGGCGGGGAGGTGAAGGTTGGACGAAGGGCTTGTGTGAAGTTTTCAGTTGGGAAGAAATATAAGGACGAAATCTGGTGCGATGTGGTAGATATGGATGTCTGTCATTTGTTGCTGGGGAGACCGTGGCAGTACGATAGGGCGGTGCAACATGATGGGCGTACCAACAGTTACAGTTTCATGTTTGAAGTCACAAAGATTACTCTAGTTCCAAAGAAGTGACAACAGGAGGAGAACAAGTTGGAGGAGATTGAAGAGCTCAAAACTTTGTTATCGTTGAAGGAGTTTGTGAAGGAAGTAGAGGAGGAACCTGAAGTGTTTTTGTTAATTGGGCGAGAGAGCAATGAAGAGGTTGAAATTCCAGAAGAAGTTAAACCAGTTTTGAAAGAATTTGACGATGTATTTCCAGAGGAGTTACCAACGGAGTTGCCACCGTTGAGGGATATACAACATCAGATAGATCTTGTTCCAGGTGCTGTGTTACCATACAGACCACATTATCGAATGAGTCCGAAGGAACATGAAGAGTTGCGGAGGCAGGTAGAGGAATTGCTTGAGCAGGGGAGTGTGCAGGAGAGTTTAAGTCCTTGTGCTGTACCAGCTTTATTGGTACCCAAAAAGGATGGAACGTGGAGGATGTGCACTAACAGTCGAGCATTGAATAAGATCACAGTCAGATACAGATTTCCGATGCCGAGGCTGATGATTTATTGGATCAGATCAGTGGGTCCGTAATCTTTTCTAAGATTGACTTGAAGAGCGGTTATCATCAGATTCGCATTAGACCAGGGGACGAATGGAAGACAGCATTCAAGACGAGGGAAGGCTTGTATGAATGGTTGGTTATGCCATTTGGCTTATCAAATGCACCAAGTACTTTCATGAGGGTGATGAATCAGATTTTTAGACCATTCATTGGGAAGTTTGTGGTGGTGTATTTCGATGATATTCTGATATATAGTGGAAGTCCGGAGGAACATTTAAATCATCTTAGAGAAGTGCTGATGTTATTACGACAAGGACAATTTTATGCTGCAACGAAGAAATGCGTGTTCATGACGCATAGTGTGTTGTTTCTGGGGTATGTTGTGTCGGAAGAAGGTATACAGGTGGACCAGAGTAAAGTTGAGGCGATCAGAGATTGGCCACAGCCCAAGAAGATAACGGAAGTTCGTAGTTTTCACGGGTTGGCTTCATTTTATCGAAGGTTTATTCCACACTTTAGTAGTGTGATGGCACCTGTGACTGATTGTATGAAGGGTAAACAGTTTTCATGGTCAGAGGAAGCAGGGAGTGCTTTTGGAAAAATCAAGGAGTTGCTGACGTCTGCACCAATTCTAGTGCTACCAGATTTTCAGTTAGTGTTTGAACTACATACTGATGCATCCAAGGTTGGAATTGGAGGAGTACTGAGTCAGAGGGGACGTCCTATTGCATATTTCAGTGAGAAATTGTCAGGAGCAAAGATGCGATACAATACATATGATGTGGAATTTTATGCTGTTGTGCAAGCTATTAAACACTGGAGACACTATCTATTTCAGAAAGAGTTTGTTCTGTATACTAATCATGAAGCTTTGAAGCATTTACAAGGGCAAGACAAGATTTCAGCAAGACATGCATCATGGATTGCATATCTGCAACAGTTTACATTTGTTGTGAAACATAAATCGGGAGTGACGAATCGTGTAGCGGATGCGTTGAGCAGAAGGAATCATTTGTTGACAACAATGAAGGTTGAAGTGATGGGGTTTGATATGTTACCAGAATTATTTGTCGTTGATCCTTACTTTGCAAAGTTTGTTGACAAAGTCAAGGAGAGGAAGACGGATGAGTTTGTGATGGTGGATGGGTTTCTTTTTAAAGGAAATCGATTATGCATACCGGAGGGTAGTTTGAGAATGAAAATTGTGAAGGAGTTACATGAGGAAGGCCACGTGGGTAGAGATCGTACTTTGCAATTGATTTCGCAATCTTACTTTTGGCCATCGATGAGGAAAGAGGTGGAGAGGTTTGTGGAACGTTGTCATATTTGTCAGGTCTCGAAAGGAACTGCGACTAATGCTGGATTATATATGTCGTTGCCTGTACCAGTTAAACCATGGGTTGATATCAGTATGGATTTTGTTTTGGGGTTGCCAAGAACTCAGAGGGGGAATGATTCGATATATGTTGTAGTGGATAGATTTTCGAAGATGGCACATTTCATCGCTTGTAAGAAGACAGCTGATGCTGTACGGGTTGCTGAGTTGTTCTTCAAAGAGGTATATCATTTACATGGTTTACCGGAATCCATTGTTTCTGATCGGGATACCAGATTTTTGAGTCACTTTTGGCTAAGTTTGTGGAAGATGGTCGGAACGAAGTTGAAGTTTAGTAGTGCTTATCATCCGCAAACAGATGGACAAACGGAAGTGGTTAACCGATCGCTGGGAAACTTGTTGCGATGCCTTGTGAAAGATAACCTGAAGAGTTGGGACATGAAGTTATGCCAGGCAGAGTTTGCTCATAATCATGCGGTGAATCGTAGTACAGGGTTCAGTCCATTCCAGATAGTATATTCAAGCTTACCGAAGGGACCGTTGGACTTGACGGTAGTGCCACAATCAAAGAAGACAGTTAAGAAAGCTGCTGATTTTGTTGATGGATTGGCGGAATGTCATAAAATCGTTCAGGAACGATTGGAGAAAGAAAATGAGAAATATAAACGATCTGCAGATTTGAAACGAAGGAGTGTTGAATTTCATGAAGGTGATTTGGTTTATGCAGTGTTAACAAAAGATCGTTTTCCGGTGGGAACGTAAAATAAATTGAAAGCACGAAAGATTGGTCCAGTGGAAATTTTGAAGAAAATCAATGAAAATGCTTATAAATTGAAGCTGCCAGATGATGTGTATACGTCTGACGTATTCAATGTTAAGCATCTCATACCATGTCATGGGGATGAGTTCGTTGTGGAAGATGAAAGTGCAAATTCGAGGACGAATTTCTTTCAACCAGGGGAGGATGATGCAAGTCAGGCTCAAATGTTCCAAGGCATAGGTCGTGACCGACTTAACTGTCTAAGTCGTGACCGACTTAACTGGAGAGAAGATGATGTAGGCCAAGTACTAAGTCGTGACCGACTTAAAGAAATTGAAGGTCTAAGTCGTGACCGACTTAACTGGGGAGAAGGCATAAGTCGTGACCGACTTAACGAAGGCGAGGAGATAAGTCATCCACGACTTATTGAATCGGAAGGCACGAGTCGTCCACGACTCAAGGGAGAGGCTGGCATAAGTCGTCCAAGACTTAAGAAGAAGGATACAGGAGGAACTGAACAAGCTGGAAATTCACAAGAGTTAAGTCGTCTACGACTTAAGAGAAGGGATGAGTCGCTGCCGAGTTAAGACTTAAGATGAGTCGTCTGGTTTCTTAAGTCGTGAGCTGGGATAAGTCGTTTGTTCTTAAGTCGTGTACTTAAATGTTGAGTCGTATGATATTATTTTGTATTTCTATAAGTCGTATGTCGTATGTACTTAAGTCGTAAGTCGTCGCGTTGTGTTTCTGTGTTGTAACTGTTTGTCTTAAGTCGTTACTTTTGAGTCGTAAGTCGGAGGCTATAAGTCGAAACCGACTTAGGAGATGATGAAATTTCTGTTGTAAAATTGAACGCCTATAAATAGGCCGAGTGTCACATTTGTAAGGGTTGTTGATTTTTGAATAAAATTCTCTTTTGATTGCTGTGTGCTTTCATTCAAATTGGTAGTTGAGTGTAATCTCCTATCTCCTCTTTCGGTTAATCGAGTGCGCTCGATTCAACGATTGTAGAAGCCGATTCGCGGAATCAAGTGTGCTTGATCAACGCTTGAAGAATTGAAGATCTTTGAACCCGGTATCGTGCGCGATCAACGAGTTCGGGATAGCTAGAATTCGGTATCTTCGGATCAACGAATTTGGGCATTTCAGTATCTTCCAATTCACCGATTACTACATTCATCGATCTACATTTGTTTTTGAAATATCCGCTGCGTCATTAATGGTGTATTGCCGATATCTAAAGGTGCGTGAAATACACCATCATCGCGGTTGATTACTTCACCAAATTGACTGAGGCAGAGCCATTAGCCATAATTACCATGAAGAAAGTGGTCAACTTAAAGTCTACAGTATTACCTGTCATTTAGAGTTCCACAAGCGATCGTTACCGATAATGGAACCAATTCGACAGCATCGAGTTTAAGGATTTCTACTATCGACAATGCATAGAGAAGAGATTTGTTGCGGTGCCACAGCCCCAGGCAAATGGATAGATTGAAGTTGTAAACAAGATTATCAAGTCCATTCTTAAGAAGAGATTGGAAGAGGCTAAGAGCAAGTGGGTCGATGAACTTGCATTACTACTTTGGGCTTATCGAACGACCCATAAGTTAGCGATTGGCCATTCCCCATTCACCCTAGTCTATGGATCGGAGGCTACGATTCCAGTTGAACTGGAAGTACCTTCTCATCGGGTAATTCATTACAATCCATGGAAAAATGAGAAAATCCTTTTAGAATCACTTGACATGATCGATGAGAAATGAGACGAAGCTAACTTGAGAGCTGCTGCGCACCGCAACTGAGTCACCTGATATTACAATGCCAAGGTTCGGAATTAGACATTTGAAATCGGCGACGTGGTCCTCAAACGAATCTTCCCAAGCCTTAGAAACTTGGGACCGACATGGGAAGATACGAATGTAATAAAACAAAAGCTTGAAGATGGCAATTTCAGGCTTGCAACGGTTGACGGGAGCTCACTCCCGAGGGCGTGGAATAGCGAGAATTTATGATGCTATTTCACTTAGAAATAAATTTGTACATAATTGAATGAATCCATGTAATAAGATAGAATCTGTCATTTTTCGTTTTCAATAAATGGCTTTTTGGATCCGTCTTTACATTGTTTAAGAGTTGTGAAATGTGACCGACTCGAATGAATCTGCATGTGTGTAATGCAGGTATGCAGGTACCCGGAGATAGGTGCCAACCAAACTTCTATGGTCCATGATCGGACCCTTGAAGTTCAATCACTCTCGGTGTTCGGAGGTCGATACCAGCTAGCTCTTGCCCTTGACATTGGGGAAGGAGTATAAACTCAGAACGAACGTGATACGACTGTCCATATGCTAACTCTTGCCCTTGATGTGGGGGTAGGACTACAAATCGAAAGAATGTGACACGACCGTTCATCTATTAACTTTTGACCTTGGATTATAGACAGGAGTATAAACCTAAATGGATGTGATTTGACCATCCATCCACCAACTCTTGCCTTTGCAATGGGGGCATGAATATAAACCTATAAAGGACGTGACTTGCCCATCCATTGACTAACTCTGGCCCATAATGTGGGGACAGGAGTATAAATCAAAATGAATGTGATATGATCGTTCATCCACAAACTCTCACTCTTGATATAGGGGCAGGAGTACAACTTGAATTGGATATGATGCGACCATCTGATCATTGACATCTTGCTCGGAGTAGGCAAGGCCGAAGATCCATGCTCGGCATAAGGTGGGATATTACTTATGAGCTTCGGTCAACGCCCGGAGCTTGGGGCGATCGAAATCATTATCCTGGAAAAGGATATTTTAAACACTAGTCTAAGTAGTCTACCTCAGCTAGTGCTCGGAGTTAGCATTTCTATAATTACTCAACGTTTGCCAGAGCGATGAAAGGCCGGCAAATTAGAAAACGAGCTAGTGACTTAGTCCGACAACAATAATAAAAATAGATGGATCACAAGTACATTGAATGGAAAGTGCATCTCTTGAATAACTTAGGAAAATTCACATAAAGACTTAACAAAAAAACCGTTATTATTCACACATAACTTGGAAAGAAAAGTATAGGTCTTATTTATGCCTAAACAAAAAGCAAAAGCGGAGGCCGAATATAAATACCAGCCGAGAAAACAAAAGCGGACAATCAGAAAAGCCTAAGTGCTGCTATACGATAGGAAAACACAAAGAAGATGGATGATCACTTCTTGGGCCTCTTCTTTCTCTCCTTCCTCTCCTTCTTCTCTGCAGAAGATAGCGCACTGAATCCTTCTGGTTGCTTCCTTATCTTTCCCCCTCTTCCTTTGACTTTGGATGGAGTTCTCCATGATGATCCAGTAGGCATGCTCTGGGTGCTCTCGGGCAGAGGATAGGTGACAGGAGCAAAGATAGTCTGACCAGGGTAGAGCTATGGATGACGAAGGAGTAAATGTCTATATTTACTCCGGCTTGACCTTTTTGGCTAGGACCAGTTCCTACTTAAGGGTACTTATAGTAGGACTCCGCAGAGGCTCGGAGGACCCAGTATTAATAACATCATCATCATTCTAAGCTCTCTAGAGCTTACCAATTCCTTTATCCTGAAGAGCATCTATCATCTGCTCGCTAGGCCCAGGAGTCCCACTAATCAGGATGGTCGTCACCATCATCAAAGTAGTCACGGTCATCGATTCTATAATAGTCGCTTGTTGACCCAAATGGATACTTTGTTTAGGAAGTAGGACGATTTGGGGCTGACCTGAAACTTGAGAGATATAAAAAGAGAGATTAGCGATGTCAATCAGTGACATATGAATTCTCTAAAATACAAGTGAAGTCAATGAGATACCTCCTTCAGTTTGGGTCTCTGTGTAGGTCGGACTGCTGCCAGAGATCCCCTCTAAAATAGGAGAAAGGATAGCAGGCTTATACATTTAAGGCTAATTTGGATTGTATCCTAGCACCGAAGGAGGATCAGGAATAGTTTTGGGCTCAAGGGTGTCCCCAACAGTAATATCTTGAGGTGACAATCTAAGCCTTCGCCTAAGTCTTTTTGCACTATAGCGCTAGCTCTGATTGGAGAATAAGCCGACCTTCTTTTAGAATATTGGGCTCATCTCTTACCAGGATATCTTTCTCTAGTTAAGCCAGATCCACCTCACCACCTTTAAGAAATTCCTTTTCTTCCTCAACAAGTTGTTCCCAAGAAAAGGCAAGAATTTTGGGGTAATCATTATCGAACCACTCCAACTTGTAGAATTTGAGTACGTAGCATTATACTTGATAAGCAATGACTCAAATTTCTCCATTATCCGTTGTTCCACAACTTCGACCTCCTTCTTGACAAGTGCATCCATGTCTTTAGCACGGTCAACTGCTTTGTCTCTTTCACCACGAGCAGCAAGTAGCTCTTCGCAATAGTCCTGAGCTTGTGGAGAGTGTCGTTCTTCTCTTTTGTCTGCCTCTTGACTTTGGTCGACATCTCAATCACCTTCTTGTTGATGCATCTCTTTCCAGCACTAAGGCGTTATTACGATGATGTGTAGCCTCAATCTCATCCCGATGATTTTTTTCTCTTATCTTAAACTGCCTTGATGGTGTCCTCGGCTTTCTTCTCAACTTTGGCTTATGATTTCCTTAAGTTCTCCACCTCAACATCAAGGTGAGCAATGATTCTTTTTTCCTACATGGTCATGAGATTTAAATTATCAATCTTGAATTGCCTTTCTCTCGAGACCTTGGATATTTTCTCAGCTACCCGCAACCATTCATTATACTGGTTATAAGTCATAGTTCCACAAGCGATTGTAACGACCCGGATTTTTAACGTCGGTCAATTGGGTGATTAACCGGTTTAAATTATCGAAATATTAATTTTATAAGTCAAACGAATAAATAAATTTCTAATATTTGAAATATCTAGATAAATTGGTTAAAAACTTTGTTATTATTTTTAAATTTATAAATTTCTGTATATGAGAAATATTTGAGTCTCATGTATAAACATATAAACTCCACAATTTAAGAATTAAGATAAACACCCAAATAGATAAATATGTACAAACCTTTATGATGCAAGATAATATATATAGGTATATAAACATACAAGTTTAGGTTATGGGAAAAATATGTATATATATATAAATATATATGTATATATTTGTGATATGAAGCAAGATATGGGAAAGTTGTATAGATGTGAATATGTGTGTGTGTATATATATATATATCATATCAAGGATATACCTAAGTAGTGAATATGATGGCAAATACATATATAAGAATATATATAGTTGGAATATGCATGTTGGTACATAAGATATATATATATATATATAAATGAATGTCATGTAAACACACAAGGGGGCAACCTCATTAAATACATATCCTCTCAACATACATTATATCAAATCTACTTTTTAAATTATCAATTCCTTTTCAAATAATCAAATCAAGTCATTTTCAAGATAAAATACACAAACAAATGTAAAAGGATAAAAGTAAAAAGAACTACTGTATATAAGAAGTTACAGCTACTTTTATATATATATATATGGGCACTGACTAGCCTCACATTCTCTTACATTTTAGAAGATAACCAGAAAATGAAATAAAATAAAAATAATAACAAAGTTTTTACAAGCTACAACAAAAATAAGGATTCAAGTATTACAACTTCAAGTACAGGAAGATCAAAATCAAAGTGGAAAAAGGCTCTGTTCAAAGAATGAAATGTGAGTAAAACTAAAACTTTTGTTACTGGGAATGATGTAGGAATACACATATGTTGAAACTTGATAAATCATGTCAGGCGTCTGTGTACAAATAAGTCTTATACAGTATAAGTATATAGTTAGTCTGTAAACCCACAGTAACAAGCATCAACACTTTGTTCCCTTGCAAGAAAATTGACAGCTTACCACTTTAAAAAATCTTTTTCTCTCTATTCTGTAAAGTATTAGCTTGTGATTCCAAAAGGAAGTTTGTTTTTTTCAAGCGTATTTTACCTTAAAGTTTGTTTTCGTTGATATTATAAAGTGAAAGGGTAAGAAAACACATATTACAGTAGATAGCTCGGGTTTGGTTAAAAATTCAATGTCATGATTGTAGGATTTGATCATATGATCTTGTTAGTTGATTAAAATCGTGAATTTTCAAAATAGTTTGGTGAATTTAAATCATGGGAGGGGTGAGAAAATTAGAGATGAACGGAAACGTGATTTTGGCCAAATTCCGATGATATACTCGATTTCATGACGGGAATTTTGGCCTGGAGGAGTTTCAGGTGGATGCGCACCTACGAAAAATGTCGTGACATTTTTCTGGGGTTTGTGGGGGTGTGTTGAAGCAATTGTAGGGTTAAGCATTGTTTTATGTATCATCGGGTTCGGGTGGAATGGCGACGTCATGGAAGGGATGGCGACGTGCGGTCGTAGGGGAAAGAGAAGGAGAGGGACGTGGCTAGCTTTTGGTCGAGTCTGGAGATGGATGGTCGTCGTAGGTGGCGAGGCGAGGCGATTTGGTGGTGAGGCCTGGTTCTAGTTTTTCAGAGAGATGCTCGAAATTTTGACGAGAGGATTTTGCAGTGTTTCCTCATGGAAGCGGGTTACTCTAGTTATAGGGGATGTGAGGGAATGGTCGGCATCGAAATTCGGTGATCGGCGTTGTGTGTAGGTGAACGTGCATGTGTTTGCACGTTTGTGTGCTCCCAGGTGAATGAAGAAGAATAGAGAACTGGGAAAAGAAAAGAAGGGGGAGGGAGAAAGGGAATGGGCCGGGTGGGCCAGAATTAGGGAATAGTAAGGAAAATAAGGGGAAAAGGAAAAATAAAGAAAAAGGAAAAGAAGATGAAAAAATAAAGAAAATGAAAGAAAGAAAAGTAAATTGAAATTAAGGAAAAGGAAAGAGAAGAAAGATGGAATTCACTTATATATACTTATATGGAAATCTATCAGAAATATATTGTCATTTAAATCCGTAATATTTAAAGTAATGACATATTATAATTAAAAAGGGTATATAATTATACTATTATTTGACTCAAGATTTATATATATATTAACAATGCGGAGATCAATAGAGTGTTTAACTTTAAATGTGACTAGAGATACATTGTTGTGTAATTTGCAATAAATTTGGATTAAAAATATAAATGGACCCGATTAATTAAAGTTATTGAAATTCGGACGTAAGTTGATGGGTATTGTTATAGATTATTAATTTGGTTATCGATCTATACCTCGACTTAACTCTATTGGATATTTAATAATGATACGGTTTATTTTGAAATAAATCGGAATGAATCGCCATATTTGATTGTAGTCACCTTAAACAATAAATTGTTTGATTTAAATAGTTTTAAACTTATCTCTTGGTTTCGAAGAGACCGGGATCGGATATCAGCGTATCCGGAACCACTTCAATTCAATAAGCACAACAAATCTTTACGTGTTTGATTTTTTTGGTCTAATAGGCTGGAGTTGAATAAAATTAAATAAATCTGACTGTTTAAATAAGTAACGGTACTTTGATATTATTCTAAATATCAATGGATTTGCGTAATAAGTGTGGCTATAACGAGATAAAAACTCGTCGGGATGTACGAGTTACCATGGCTTTCAAGCTTTATAATTTCAATTTGAGTTGGGTTTACTCACGCTGGTTTCCAGCTTGACTCGGCTGTTACTTTATTGTAATGCTCGGGTCAGACCGAGTATTATAGATTTTCAGGTGAGGACGCTCTGGAGCCCAGGAGACGAGCTGGATGGCTGAGACGTATTGAGTATATTCCGCTGTGTACTATAGGCTATTTTATTCAGTAGTTGAGGACAAGTTATTATAACTGTCCAGATTTATTTGTTGAGGTTGTACTCTAATATCTTGTATGTATGTTGACAGTTACAGCTTTTCTTTGTATAAAATGCTGCTATTGTATATTATATATTGTTCCGCTGCGATTGTGAGATTATGTGTTGTTGTTTTCTATTCTTCTTCTACCTCTTTTCTTCTAAACCCTAACAGTCTGGGATTTCCGGCACTCGACTGCTCGGCACTCTATACAATGAACGTATTAGTGTCGATTTTCGGGGACGAAAATCTTCGGGCCGTTACACTAGGTGTCAGAGCTAAAAGGTTAAGCGAGAACCTTGGCTCTGGTGGGGATTACTCATTAGAGATAGGGTCAGTAGTACCCTAGAATGAGTTGAGAGTATTATATGAGGGTGTACTTGTTATTTTCTTATAAAATGATTTCAAAAATCGTTTAAAAAATATGATTTTTACATAAAGGTTATATTTTGATATATAAAAGAAATAATTTTTCTAAGTTATTATAGTATATTAAGTTGATTGGTGGTTGTTATTGAAATTAAATGAGATTATAAAATTCAAAGGTAATGTGTATATAACCAAATAAAAATTTGTTAAGGATGACTACACAAGTAAGTTAAGTAAAAATAGAAATGGAGTCAAACCTGAATTTAAAATTCTGAAATTTACAGAAGTATTTTTCAAAGTGTTTTGAAATGAAATAAATTTACCCTGGTTTCATTTATCAGGAAGTTATTATGGAATATACGGTGTGTTTGACCCCTGAATATGATAATATTGATTTTTATCGAAAATTAGTTATTGTAAAGGATGTTTATCACAGAATAAAAATGATAAAACATTATGAAATGTTTAAGGATGTAACGACCCGAAAATTTTAATGGTTTTATTTATTTAATTGATTGAAATTTTGTAAAATTTTAAAATAATTAAATTTGAAATAAAAAATTGATATTTGGGATACGTCTATTTAAACATGGTAAATGGTAAATTTTCATCAGATAATATGTGTGACGACCGCCCAATACTCCTGCACTAAACATAGAAATAGTGCGCTGAAAAGTGTGCCAGGCAGCCATGGAT
The DNA here is from genome assembly GCA_030737815.1 of Allium fistulosum. Taxonomy (NCBI): domain Eukaryota; kingdom Viridiplantae; phylum Streptophyta; class Magnoliopsida; order Asparagales; family Amaryllidaceae; genus Allium; species Allium fistulosum. The sequence continues at coordinate 870,316,977 of CM060907.1, read as the reverse complement.
GATCATTAGAGGTAAGTTAAAACAGCAGAATCTATCGTATTACTCACAGCGCATGGATAAAATACAATAGAGAAAAATATACATAGTGAAGCTACACAGAACAGAATCGCATCAAATAAGCCTCATAGTAGTTGATACAAAAATCTGAATAGTCAATACATCCAGCCTCACTACATATCACTCAGAGAATATACAAGCAGCGGAACATCCAGTACATATAATAAGAAAATAATATGCAAGCCTCCAGCTCGTCTTCGTCATCAGCATCGTTGGAAACTAAGAACAACACTTGTCACCTGCTACCTAGTCTGCCCATCCCAAAATGGATGAATAGCCCAAGGTAATAAGAGTTGAACATAAAACCTTGAGTCAAACAACAGTCTTAGTGAGCGGTAAATTAACTAACAACATACCAAAAGAGCATAAAGGTAAAAGGAATAGGAATCAAACCCTCCCACTCCACCTCTTTCTACAGTGATAGCCCCCAGACACACTAAGCAGAAGTAAACATAGTAAAGCAAACATTTAAAGTAAAGCAATTATCACCCGAGTCAAGGTCAATGTTTTCCAAGTACAAACCCCCAAGGCCTAAACCAAGATCAGATAAGCACCCAGAAATTATTGCTCTTGAGACCGAATGACGATACAACCAAACATCCATGACTCTGGCTATCACTGTTATCATTGCTTCGTTACCACCGTTAATTGAATGACCGACACATTCTTTCAGCCGTCCATCAAGGGCCAATGGTAACCCCGGTTCTAGACAGAACTCCGCACGTCGTCGCAGCCCGTACCTAGGACTATCGAATCTGCCCAGAGTACTCGACCATCAACTGTAGTCTTTTGGGACTATCGAATCTGCCCAGCATACTCTTGCTTTGAGCCTGCTATAACCTTCAACAACGATGAAATCCCAGCCTTCTTGTCATCCTCCTCGACGACTATTCTCATACTAGCTCAAGCTCCTCTCGAGCCAACCATTATCAACGAACTCGAACCATCCCTCGAGTTATCAACATGCTTGGAATGATCCCGTCTGGATTATACCAAGGCTACATCACATCATAGCAAAGCCTCATCTCATCATCATCATCAAATCTATCCATATGAGCTTCATCATCCACCATATATGCTACGAGCAGCTTTTCCAATCCAAGAGCCTTTCCCTTAGCTTTTGAATCATCTTCGACCATCTTGTCTAAATCCAACAACTAATCAACTAATTTATAACAATCAATCAAATCAATTATTAATCCAAGTAATCAAGCATTCAAACATGATCTAATAAACAATTATAAAAATAATGGCAATCTTGTAAATAAAGAGTCCAAATCTAACAAGCATGAATCATGAGCAATATCTCTACAACTTGATGAATGAACTTGCATAGGTTAACAGGTAGTAAAATGGATGTCAGATCATCATGAACAATAGATCTATACTTAGGTTTATGAAAATGCATGAAATCACAATTTTTAACACATAATCAAGCCACCGATCCGATATACTCCTTTGGATCCGTGTGAGAGATAACCACCACTCACCGAATCACCTAAACACTTCAAAAACAATACACTTCAGATCTGGACAGCGAAGGATCTGGCTTGATCCGCCAAAATTCCCCTTCAAACGATGAAATCTCTCTTCGATGGATGTAGATCTTTAATCTAAGCTCTTGGATCTTCGATTTGGATGGAAGGAAGTACAAAATTAAAGAAGAGATAAGAAGTGAAGAAGTGTAGTACTCGAGCTCTCAAAATGGCAGCACTTCGTCGCTTCAAAATCCGGATCCCAAAAAAAGTGAGGCAAGGACGTGTATTTATAGGCTGGAAATCCTTAGGTCATCCACCCCTTAAGTTGTCCACGACTTAAGAAAATCCCACGACCTACGACTTACGACTTAGCAAATCCTACGACTTAACTTCATAAGCCCTCACGCGACCTACGACCTAACACACATATGCGGCTTAACGACTTAACGCTACACGACCTAACTGAGATGCCGACCTAACGACCTATCGGTTCAAACCTATGCGCGACCTAAAACATACACGACCTAACCCCTTAAGCCTTCATGCGGCCTACGACATGACATAACGACTTAAGCATCCACGCGACCTAACATAAGTCGTCTACGACCTAACACAGACACGACCTAACGACTTAACTACTTAAGCCCTTACATGACCCAATTACAACATCAACCTGATATAGGTCGTCTCACAACCTAACTACACACACAGGGTCTCACGACCTAAACTTCAACGACTTATCCCATAATCCTTAAGTCGCTCGAACGACCTAGCTTCCTTAAGTCGTTATCCCGCTTATGCCGCTAACTCCTATGCCGCTTATCTTGTTAAGTCGCTATCCCCCTTAAGTCCCTCACTAATGCTACCAACTTCCTTAGGTCGCTCCTCTTCACTAAGTTGCTCAACCGACCCAGACTTCTACACGACCTAAGCTACTACACGACCTAACTCTGGACAACTTATCAACACTAACGACCTAAAAATAACAGTTTTATGATTTTTCGATCCGTAAAAATATGGGTTGTTACATTCTCTCCCCCTTAGGAATTTCGCCCCCGAAATTCCAAACAAACAAGAGCAATCAAAAACTATTCTACATGCCTACCATCCATAGCAATCAACAAACCATGCGTCCAATTACTAGCCTAACATGCAGAATTCTAAAACTAGAACAAGTTACAATGTCGTGAGATGACACGACACCTTATGGCCATACCTCGAAGAGTTCAGGATGAGCTGCCTTCATCCTCTCTTCCACCTCCCATGTACAGTCGTTAACATCATCACTCCATTGTATCTTGAGCAACCTAACTACCTTCCTCCTAAGCTGTTTCGTGTCAGTTTCCACAACACGAAGCGGCTTACGAGGTCTCTTATCAACTGGATAAATCTCAAAATCTTCACAGCTATCAGCAGAAACCACAGTATTCGAGTCGTGCACATACTTCTGTAGATACGATACATGAAAAACATTGTGCACACCCGCCATCTTTTCTGGTAACTCTAACTTGTAGGCGAGCTTTCCAATTCGCTCGATGATCGGGAATGGTCCAACAAATCTCCTAGTCAATTTTCCTTTCTTCCCGAATCGAATAACATTCTTCAGTGGAGAAATCTTCACAAAAACCATATCACCTACGCCGAATTCCAAATCCTTATGACGCTTATCGACATAACTTTTCTGTCGGTCTTGGGCTGCCTTCATTCGTTGCCGAATGATCTCTATGCAATCCGAAGTCTGTCGAATCATTTCTGGCCCAAGTATCAGCTTTTCTCCTATTTCTAACCAACATGTCGGAGAGTTACATGGTCTTCCATACAATGCTTCATACGGTGCCATACCAATGATTGACTGGTAACTGTTATTATACGAAAATTCTACCAAATGAAGGTGATCTTCCCACGATCCTCCGAAATCTAAAACACAAGCTCTAAGGAGATCTTCCAAAACCCGATTGACTCTCTCGGTCTGACCATCTGTTTGGGGGTGATAAGATGTACTCAAACACAGTTCAGTTCCCAAAACTTCCTGAAAGCTCTTCCAAAATCCACTAGTGAACAATGGGTCTCGATCACTCACTATACTCTTCGGAATACCATGGAATCGAACTATCCACTTAACATACAGCTCAGCCAACTTTGATGCAGTCCTGGTCGATCGAACAGGAATGAATCTTGCACTCTTAGTCAGACGATCTACGATGACCCAAATCCCTTCATTTCCCGTTCTTGTTCTAGGTAGCCCATCAATAAAATCCATCGATATTTGCTCCCACTTCCATGTAGGAACTTCTAATGGCTGAAGCAATCCACAGGGCTTCTTTTGCTCAGCTTTTACCAACTGGCAGTTCATGCACTTGGAAATAAAATTTCCAACATCCTTCTTCATACCTTCCCAGTAATAGGTTCTCTTCATATCCCGATACATCTTATTTCCACCTGGATGAATTGTCAGCTTCAAGTGATGACTTTCCTTCAGAACTTCATTTCTCAATTCATCTATATCGGGAACAACTAGTTGTCCTTGCTTCCGAAGCCAACCCTCTCGATCTACCTCGAATCCTTTATCCTTTTCTAGGTACAATCCAGATTCCAAATCACGGATAATCTTGACAAGCTTATCGTCTCGCTTTTGGCTCTCGCCAATTCTTTCCACAAGAGTCGGTCTTATCGATAGGTTTGCCAACATCTCAGGATCCAATTCACATCTGGGCCTGAAGTCAAATTCGGCTAAATACTCGAGACCCTTCCATTCTGAAAACATGGCTCCCAACCCTGCATGTCTTCGACTTAACGCATCTGCCACTGCGTTACCCTTTCCCGGAGTATAGGCTATACCAAAATCATATGATGCCAAAAACTCTAGCCATCGTTGCTGCCGAAGATTCAAATCCTTTTGGGAGAAAAGATACTTCAACGACTTATGATCTGTAAATAACTCGAATCGAACTTCCAATAGGTAATGTCTCCACATCTTCAGAGCAAATACAATCGCTGCCAACTCCAAATCATGAGTCGGATAATTTCATTCATGTGGCTTCAGTTGTCGACTTGCATACGCAACAACTTTACCCTTCTGCATCAGCACAGCTCCAAGTCCCGTACCACATGCATCGGTATAAACCACCATCTCATCATTTCCACTTGGAATAGTCAAAACAGGAGCACTTGTCAGTAGCTCTTTCAGGATTCCGAAAGCTTGCTCACACTTTGCATCCCATCTGAATACTTGATTCTTTTTCATCAATCCTGTTAATGGTGCAGCCATCTTGGAAAAGTCTTTAATAAATCGGCGATAATATCCTGCTAATCCAAGAAAACTTCTCACATCAGATGTATTCTTAGGTCTAACCCAATCCTGGATTGCTGCCACCTTAGCGGGATCAACCGCTATTCCATTTCCAGAGATAATATGGCCTACGAACCTCACTTCACTCTTCCAGAAGTGACACTTCGAAAACTTAGCCTTCAGTTGATGGTTCCGTAGGATTTCCAAAACAATACGCAAGTGCGTCATGTGCTCTTCTTTAGTTCTGGAATAAATCAAAATATCATCCACGAACACTAGTACGAACTTGTTCAACTGATCTCTGAACACTCTATTCATAAGATCCACAAAATACGCTGGCGCATTGGTCAATCCAAACGGCATTACCAGCCACTTAAAGAAACCGGATGGTGTCCTGAAAGCAGTCTTCGGCACACTATCCTTAGCCACTCTTAACTGGTGAAATCCCGTTGCCAAATCCATCTGAGAAAACACCTTAGCTTCGTGAAGTTGATCGAACAAGTCATCTATTCTTGGCAATGGGTACTTGTTCTTCTTAGTCACTTTATTCAGCTCACGATAATCCACACACAACCTCAATGATCCATCTGCTTTGGTTGCAAACACAACTGGTGCACCCCATTCGGACACACTATGCCGAATTAGTCCTTTCTGTAAAAGATCATCAACCTGCACCTTCAACTCCTGCTGTTCCCTAGGCGCCATCCGACTAAGAGGCATCATAACAGGTCTGGCTCCTTCAACTAGATCGATACGAAACTCGATCTCTCTATGCGGCGGTAACCCTTTGACATCATCAAAGACATCCTCAAATCCATTAGCGATTGGCACCGATGACAGTCCATCCCGTGGAACAACCAGTGAATACATGAAGCTCATGAAGACGCCTTCCTCATGCTTACATCGTATTACAACCTTTCGCCCTTCCACATTCTCGACTGTCACCTCCAACCTTTCACAATCAACCTTTGCCACATACTTCTAAGCCAGTCCATACCCAAAATAATTCCAAACCCCGCAAAGTTCAGAACAACACAATCACAAACAAAAGAGCAATCATGACTCGATACAACCAAACCACGGCATAGCATACACAGACAGGACGAACCCCCAACTGGATTAGTCACAATCAGTGGTCTATCCACAATATTCGGTTTTAAACCCAACCAGCATACAAGTTCATTACAAACAAAAGAATGCGACGCCCCAGTATCGAATAACACTCTAACTGGAACACCACATATGGAAAGAGTACCTTGAACCACCACACTCTTTCCTTTCTCTTCAGTGGTAGGAGCTTTTGAGGATGATGGAACAGCCCCCAAAGCATAAGCTTGCACAATCTGCTTGTCCTTCCGCGGTTTTGGACAATTCTTCTTAATATGCCCCGGCTTGTCACAGTTGTGGCACTTCACCGACACCTTTGGATTCTTGCAATCTCTGGAGAAATGGCCCTTCTGCTAACAATTGTAGCAGGTCGCTTCGCCCTTCGGCTTCTTCTGGCCATCCTTACCCTTTTGCTGCTGTTGCTGCTTCCTCTTCTTGTTTCCACCCTGCTGTTGTTTAGAATCTTCCTTGGCCACAGCAACAACAGATCCTTCTTTAGGAAACAGATTTTCGTGCCTGAGAGCTTTCTCCACAAGCTTCTCAAATGGATCGTCCAGATGATCCACCAACTTCCTCCCAAGATAAATGTCCAAGCCTGTCAGAAACTTCTTGTTCTTCTGATAAGGAGATTCAATATACGACCGGGCATACTTGGACAAAGCTTCAAACTCAGAAACATACTCAAGAACTTGTCTTCCATCTTGCTTGAGCTCTACAAACTTCTTAAACAGAACAGATTTCTGAGCTGTAGAAATGAACTTAGCTTCAAATCAGGCTTGGAATTGCTCCCAAGTAATTTCTTCCTCCGGAGTATCAATGGTGATAGAGTTCCACCAGTCAGAAGCTCTCCCTTGAAGCTATTTTGATGCGAGCTTCCTTCTAGTTGCATCATCGATTCCCAAGTCACCAAAGATTCTTCTACAAGCATCTATCCATCTCTGGACTTCAATGGTTGACTCTGTTCCCAAGAAAACCTTTCCTCCAAGAGCAGTATAGTCTTTACACAGCTTAGCAAAATCCACCGGCCATGGAGCTTGAACTTGAATTCCAACATCAACGGCTGGCCTCGGAGCTGGCATCCTCCTCATGATTGAAGTCATCATGGCCTCGAACATAGCAACATAATCAACAGCCCCCTCAGCAGCACGGCCTTCCCTAGCAGCTGGTCTCCCTCTTCGACTCAATCTTAATATCAATAAAAGAAATGATCAGCACACCTTGAGAAACAACTGCATAGAGAACTCAAATTCTTCTAAACTGCTATATTATACATAGTAATCATCCATCAAAATACAATTACGTCTCTCATACGTAGTTGCGTCAGCGAGCGTTGGGTAAAATCGATTAACCAAGGCTCCGATACCAAATGTGACGACCGCCCATGACTCCTGCACTAAACATAGAAATAGTGCGTTGAAAAGTGTGCCAGGCAGCCATGGATGATCGTCAGAGGTAAGTTAAAACAGCAAAATCTATCGTATTACTCACAGCGCATGGATAAAATACAATAAAGAAAAATATACATAGTGAAGCTACACAGAACAGAATCGCATCAAATAAGCCTCATAGTAGTTGATACAAAAATCTGAATAGTCAATACATCCAGCCTCACTACATATCACTCAGAGAATATACAAGCAGCGGAACATCCAGTACATATAATAAGAAAATAATATGCAAGCCTCCAACTCGTCTTCGTCATCAGCATCGTTGGAAACTAAGAACAGCACCTGTCACCTGCTACCTAGTCTACCCATCCCAAAATGGATGAACAGCCCAAGGTAATAAGAGTTGAACATAAAACCTTGAGTCAGACAACAGTCTTAGTGAGAGGTAAATTAACTAACAACATACCAAAAGAGCATAAAGGTAAAAGGAATAGGAACCCAACCCTCCCACTCCACCTCTTTCTACAGTGATAGCCCCCAGACACACTAAGCAGAAGTAAACATAGTAAAGCAAACATTTAAAGTAAAGCAATTATCACCCGAGTCAAGGTCAATGTTTTCCAAGTATAAACCCCCAAGGCCTATACCAAGATCAGATAAGCACCCAGAAAATATTGCTCTTGAGACCGAATGACGATACAACCAAACATCCATGACTCTGGCTATCACTGTTATCATTGCTTCGTTACCACCGTTAATTGAATGACCGGCACATTCTTTCAGTCGTCCGTCAAGGGCCAATGGTAACCCCGGTTCTAGACAGAACTCCGCACGTCGTCGCAGCCCGTGCCTAGGACTATCGAATCTGCCCAGAGTACTCGACCACCAACTGTAGTCTTTTGGGACTATCGAATCTGCCCAGCGTACTCTTGCTTTGAGCCTGCTATAACCTTCAACAACGATGAAATCTCAGCCTTCTAGTCATCCTCCTCGACGACTATTCTCATACTAGCTCAAGCTCCTCTCGAGCCAACCATTATCAACGAACTCGAACCATCCCTCGAGTTATCAACATGCTTGGAATGATCCCGTCTAGATTATACCAAGGCTACATCACATCATAGCAAAGCCTCATCTCATCAACATCATCAAATCTATCCATATGAGCTTCATCATCCACCATATATGCTACGAGCAGCTTTTCCAATCCAAGAGCCTTTCCATTAGCTTTTGAATCATCTTCGACCATCTTGTCTAAATCCAACAACTAATCAACTAATTTATAACAATCAATCAAATTAATTATTAATCCAAGTAATCAAGCATTCAAACATGATCTAATAAACAATTATAAAAATAATGGCAATCTTGTAAATAAAGAGTCCAAATCTAACAAGCATGAATCATGAGCAATATCTCTACAACTTGATGAATGAACTTGCATAGGTTAACATGTAGTAAAATGGATGTCAGATCATCATGAACAGTAGATCTATACTTAGGTTTACGAAAATGCATGAAATCACAATTTTTAACACATAATCAAGCCACTGATCCGATATACTCCTTTGGATCCATGTAAGAGATAACCACCATTCACCGAATCACCTAAACACTTCAAAAACAACACACTTCAGATCTGGACAGCGAAGGATCTAGCTTGATCCGCCAAAATTCCGCTTCAAACGATGAAATCTCTCTTCGATGGATGTAGATCTTTAATCTAAGCTCTTGGATCATCGATTTGGATGGAAGGAAGTACAAAATTAAAGAAGAGATAAGAAGTGAAGAAGTGTAGTACTCGAGCTCTCAAAATGGCAGCACTTCGTTGCTTCAAAATCCGGATCCCAAAAAAAGTGAGGCAAGGATGTGTATTTATAGGCTGGAAATCCTTAGGTCATCCGCCCCTTAAGTCGTCCACGACTTAAGAAAACCCCACGACCTACGACTTACGACTTAACTTCATAAGCCCTCACGCGACCTACGACCTAACACACATATGCGGCTTAGCGACTTAACGCTACACGACCTAACTGAGATGCCGACCTAACGACCTATCGGTTCAAACCTATGCGCGACCTAAAACATACACGACCTAACCCCTTAAGCCTTCATGCGGCCTACGACATGACCTAACGACTTAAGCACCCACGCGACCTAACATAAGTCGTCTACGACCTAACACAGACACGACCTAACGACTTAACTGCTTAAGCCCTTACACGACCCAATTACAACATCAACCTGATATACGTCATCTCACGACCTAACTACACACACAGGGTCTCACGACCTAAACTTCAACGACTTATCCCATAATCCTTAAGTCGCTCGAACAACCTAGCTTCCTTAAGTCGTTAACCCGCTTATGCCCCTTATCTTGTTAAGTCGCTATCCCCCTTAAGTCGCTCACTAATGCTACCAACTTCCTTAGGTCATTCCAATCCTTAGGTCGCTCCTCTTCACTAAGTCGCTCAACCGACCCAGACTTCTACACGACCTAAGCTACTACACGACCTAACTCTGGACAACTTATCAACACTAACGACCTAAAAATAACAGTTTTACGATTTTTCGATCCGTAAAAATACGGGTCGTTACAATATGGAAGTTTATTTTCTTGTGAAATTCTATTCCAATTTAGATCAGTTAATATTTGGTGATAATAAAGTGTTTTCTAAACCAAAATATTTTTGTACAATAAATTTTTAAATCGTCTTCTGAGTGAGACGTCATATTTCATTTATTCAAATTTGGACTGTTGTTGCTCCGTTTATCTTATTTCTGGCGTTTTAGCAGTATTTTCGGCACCAATTTTCGACTTTTGAAAGGATGATCGTACCACTGATATCTGTGTATCGCTTTGATCATCTCATCGTGTTGATCCCCGTAATACATTTGTTTCTGTATTTTCGGTGATGGTTGCGTGACGAAAACCGTGAAACGGATAGCCATATCAGTTATGAAATTTAACTTTTGTCTCCTGTCTTTCCAATTTCTCAGCCGTATACTAACCAAACGCCAGTTTTCCTTTAATAACTTCTGAAATCAAGCGCTTTCCCTTTGCTATTCCTTGATTTTGGTATATATGGCCGTGTCCTTTCGTTTTCCTTCTTCCACTCGAAAGGAAAATTTATATAGCATTATTTCAGCTCCGTCTGCTTTAGGATCTGCTCGAGATTCTCTCTCCAGTTTGCTCGAAGAGGACCATTTCGTGCCTAACATTTCACCGTCCTAGCCGAGGCATTGCTCGTGCCTATCTCACTTTCACCCGAAGTCAATATCTCCCACCCATGCACGCAAGTAGCTCGCAAGCCCACATCTTCCTTCCCACTATCACAACACCGCGCATATCATTCCACTGGCTGACGCCACCAACCCGATCCCTGCTGAAGCCAAATGTCACGTATGGAAATTTTCGACTTTCGAAAATTCGACATCGATACTCCCTTTATCGACTGCCGAGAAATCGAGTGCCGGAAACTCCAATAGTGAGGGTTTTAGAAAGAAGAAATAGAAGAAAAAGAGAAGAAGAAGGAAGCAGAAGAAGAAAAAAAGAAAGAAGAACAAACAGAACACACATCAGAACAGAAAACAATATCAGAATCTCACATATCGCAGCGGAACAATATATAATAAATAAACACTAGTCTTTTAAAACAAGGAGCTATATCAGTTTATACATACATCAATCATCAGAGTCAATATACAACAATGGACAGTTATATAACTTGTCCTCATACAGAATACACAGCGGAATAAATAATATCAGATACAAATACTACGTCTCGTCATCCAGCTTGCTTCCAAAGCTCCAGAATATCCAGAATATCCTGATAATCTAACTCTAGACTGCCCGTGTGGAAATTGGTGGGCACCCAGAGTTTAGAAGGGAAACAATAAACTCCGAGTCAGTCATGGTGACTGGTGTGAGATCGTAAAACAGTTATTCTTTATAACAACAAAATAATTTTTAAAGTCAATTCGAAATGCTTTTGGAAAATGAGACTACCATAAGACCTCCCACCACACACACAATGCAAACGCAGACTTGGAGGAGATTTCTTCTTATGATAGTCAAAGATGCTTACTACGCAAAAATCAAATTCTTTTTGATATTATTATTAGTGCATAGTGTAGAAAACATTTCGAAAGTATAATATTAATCTTAGCCAGCATAGGCATTCCGCACTTATGCCTACTATAGCTACTATGTTCAATAGCAGGTTACCGCCACATTCCATAGCAGGTAATACAACTAAAACCGTACAAGTCACGTATCGTTTCTTTGGATTTCCAACAAATGGTCAGGCCAAGGAACTTCCTATCCACGATGGGTACGTCCCTGGAATAGACGACCCGAGAACCTAACCGGATCTCTGCCAACACAAGGCCGGGTTACCTCTGCAAAAATAGGTAACTACTGACACGCGTATGCCATCCCCCGATCGTAACCGATCTTCCCGAGGATCCCCGATTTCCAACAAACCACATAGATAATAATGCAGCAACCACATAGGTTAAGTATCTGGGCTCCATACCATGATACCACCTCTATCCAGAAGGAATGACATACACTAAGGGGCGCTACTCCCTAGAACCTTGCCGCATCCTTCCTGTTTTGACCATTTCCGGGGTGTGAGGCTCGACGAAGTCTCGTCCACAAAGCTACGCTTTCTACAAAGCCATGCTTCGGGTCAAACAAAAATGATCAACCTATGATCACAAAGATATAAGATCAAACAAATGATCATATCACAAATAATCAAACACTGATCATTTCACAGCAACACTCAGTATGCCACGTTACCAAATTGGGATATATTGCTGATAAATTTCAACTACATAACCTCTGAGCTCGTACGTCTCAGAGAAGGGTGTTAAGCTATGAGAATAAATTCTCCGCCACCAACAGAAATGTATTTTAAAGAAATCAGCTTTATATCTCAAATTGTAACGTCAGACACACAATCCATACAAGTCTGTTCCGGGATCGAACAGAACCGAAGGCACTTCTCACGAAGCCCTTGCACATCCGGATAATTTTCTAATCACGTCCGGACTTCCCGTCACTAAGGGTGATAAAACCTCTAAATCGGAGATCAGCCGATGTAGAGTAACTCGACGGTAATCCTTCCGTTTTCAAAAAATATCCGGTCTTCAACACCGGTCTTCGAATGCAATTCATAACGACGTATCACATATTCGGAATGGGTTATACGACCCCATGGTCCTTTCCCGGCTAACCCGAATAGTGAGCTCTTATTCAAAAATAAGTGTGGCATTCAAATTCATCCAATTCACAACAAATACCTATCTAAAGGTAATTATTGATAGTCGGTTATTTAACTATCAATAAAGATGCGCAACATCATCAGATTCCAAATAATTTTCCCCAAATTATTTATCTTCAAAAATATCTTTACTAGATATATAATTTCCACACTTAACCATTTGAAAACAATTTCAAATCAATTTCCACATTTCATTTTATCTTTGAAGATAAAATCTCAAAACAGTTCATTTCATATTGGAAAAGCATTTCCATACTTATTAAATAATAAGTATTTCACAAATCTATTTATTTTCAACATTTGAAAATATTCAATATACTTAAATCAATATTAAGTATACATTTCATTCTTTAAGGAAACCATTCTCTTTCACAAATTTTATTTGAGTCAAAACGAATGTTACGTAAAACATCGTTACGACAACTCAAAATCACTAGTATAGGGATTCGAAATTTAGATAGATATATAAATCCCAATACTATATAAAACATTTCCTTTCGGAAATCATTTACTATAACAACAGTGTTATAGTCCACCATTTCCTTATTTCTCGAAAACGTCTATTTCAACAATAAATGTTGAAATCTATGATTTCGATATTTAACACGTTTAAAACATCTTTTAAAACAATTACTTCATTTCGTAATATCACTTTTCCAAAACATATCCATTTTATTTAATAATATATTCACTGTCCAAAATCATGAATATACTTCGTTATCCAAATTCAACATTCCTACACGTTTTATTTAAAGGCTTATCCACTGTCCAAAATCGTGAATATAATTCCTTAAATTAACTTCTACAATTCACTTATCAAAATAAGTGATTTCGGATTTATAAACAACGTTTATAAATCACAATTTTATATTTTATAACAATTTCAAGTTATGAAATATCTTATTTAAACAATTCCATTTGACTCATTTATATAACAAAAATCCAATTCATAAGTTGATAACTTATAATTCATTTATTTTCAAAATCCTTCATCTTATAACTTCACAAATCGCATATCTATTAATACTACTTACTTATAAAATCCGTTTATAAGTTCATTTTAACATTTATAGAACTCCTAAATAATCTCCTTATTTTTATTTATAAAATAACAATTTTATACATCTTCTATAAATATAATCCATTTATAATAAGTCGAAAATTTCAATTTAACCCAATTACAATTTAATCAACTTATATTTCAAAAACCACATTCTTATTATATCTTCACAAATCTCATAATTTTATAACACGAAAATTATAACATTTTTTTTTTAAAATGAATTAATTCTAAAATTCAATAAAACGTATATTTTCAAATAATCACTTTGAAATCCTTTTAAAAATAATATCGTTACTTTTAACTTCAAAAATGGATCCGATGATGCAACAGCACCAAACAATCAATCACAACGATCAAATATCATATATCATCATATGATAACAGAATACATCAAAATATCTGTAAATAATCAATACGGTGAGGAATTCAATTGGATCCCTCCAACCTGTTTCCCTGCATCCACAGATGTTAGCACAATACCAATTCCGCTCCAGTACGGAATTATCGTGGTATATGGGTTTAATAAATATTATCCGCTTACTAACGGCACAATAGGGTCTCATCCGCTATACGAGGCGGGAAATCAATCAATCCAATATATATATAGATATATCCTACTATATCTAATATCACATCCAAACAGTCAATCATCAATCAATAACTGTAAAAGAAAATCCACTTTCATTTGAGTGAGAAGATCTCACCTTGATTTTAATTCTGATTTCAGCGTTTATTTCGAATAAAATTAAACGCGCGTTTAATTTTACCCGAAATTCAAACTAGCTCCAAACGACTCCAATCCAATTGCATCACGTAGTGTTCGACGACACGACTCCAACGCACTTCGTTTCATCATTTTCCGATCTCGCAGCAAAAAGTTATCGCATTCAGAAGTTTATACAAATTTTAATATAATTAATAATTACAATTTCTTTTTTTAAACTTAAACCTAAACAGATCGTGGCCGTTGCTTTCACGTGAACGAGATCAGGCCCCACGAGTTCTTCTCCCACGCACGTTCAAACCCGCGCATCCCAGGTTCAAAGAGAACCCAACACGCCGCCTACCAACCCTAATGACGCGACCACCTTCCGACCTCCAGACCCCATCAAACTACCCCCACCGGAACCGCCTCCGCGAATGCCACCCACGGCCACGAGCACGGCCAGCTCGGTGGTCCCACGTCTTCGAACGACGTGCACGAACGTTCGCTGTTCGAACGAGAATTGCCACCAATCCACCAACTCGATTCCAATCACCACCGTTGAGAACGTTGCTCTCGACGAGCTCTCGATCTTTGCAGTTGAAAGTTTCATCCAATTTCGCATGGATTGGGAGGAAATTGAAGGGAAGGCTCGTGAATTTCTGGCCTTCGAATTTGAAGATGGCGGCCGGCCATGAAACCCTAGGCTCGTTTTCGTTTGTTGAAAATTGTGAAAAAGGATGGGCTTTTATAGAAATTTCCAAAATACTATTCACTCGAAATTTTACGAACTCCAAATCGAACGTGCCGGCTGACGTTTCTAAGGTTTACCCCGCGTTCCGAACGCAATGGAACGTGTTTCGGGAGCTAATTCGATCATCTGTGCGAGTTACGGAATTAAACGATCAATTTAAATTAAACCGATTTAAATCGATTTCGAGGCGTTTTAATTCGTACCGGACAAATGGTAAATCCAAAAATTACGAAATTTGAAATCTTACAATAATATCAAATTACGGATCCGATGAAACTGGTTTCGTCGAAATCCGAGACCTTTTGAAAAATGACTATTTTAACTCGACGATTTAAAATTAAAACGATATCGATGCGTTTCGAGTTGCCACGGTCAAACGATAACTTCGATTGCTACGAAAATTGAAATCCGATAATAACTAACTATTACGGATCCAATGGAACTGGTCTCGTCAAATTCTGAGACTGTTCGAAAATTGGCTATTATTACAGTCGATAATTAAATATTAAAATATTCGATTTTCATAGATTAACTCCAAATTCAATTTTAAAAGTTCTATAACCTTTCTATAACTCCAGTATGATTAAATAAAATTTTACAAATCATTTTAAATCATTTTAAACTCGATTTTAATTATCTCTGGAATTTCACTATTTAATTTATCGATTTAATTATCAAATTAAATCCAATATTCGAAAAATAAATCATTCGACTTCTAAATTCCATTTATTAATATTTAAAATCAATTAAATATTCGAATTTTAATTATCAAAAATTCTGGGTCGTTACAAACTTCCCTCCTTAAAAGAATTTCGTCCTCGAAATTACAAGGTAAGAAAAATGGTCCTTAACTCGTCTACTATTTTTCACAATCTAATAGTTTTATCAATTTATCAAAACAAATCTTTCTATTAAAGATTCGTTATCATTCAACTAAATTTCAACTTCAACTCTAAGTTTCAAAACAACATTGTTTTACTTCTCAATTCAATTTAAATTTCAAATTCAAATTTAAACTTCAAAATTTTCTCAAAAAGTTTTCTAACACTCGAAATTTTCAAAAAATTTCGCCAGCGTCTCCTTTGCGCGGCTAATACGGTACGACTACAAAACGTCCCTACGGACTCTCAGATTTCAAAAAGAAAAAGAAAAATGCCAAGCGGCTAGAGAAGAAATCATCAAATCTCATATTGAAATTTAAATACTTACCTTTTGTCGAGCAATTCAAATTATCTTTGAAGTCAAAATTCCAATTCCTTTATACACCTGTATATCCTACTAGCCATAATATCTAGTTATAACATTCAAACCAACTTGCAAATTTAATCACAAAAATTTCGATACTTCTTATATCATCTTTACTTCCCTATTGAAGTTTCATATTCATTTTCATTCAATTTCACATTTCAAATTTCATTTGAATTTAATTCACAATTCCAACCTTATTTGGATTCTATTTAACTTCTGAATATTGAATTTTATCAATTATCTTTCATTCACAACTACATCATTTTAAATTAGTTTCATTTACTAATTTATCACAAATTCTAATCCACTTACAAATTCAAATTCGTTTTCAACATTCAGTTTTAATTCCAGTTTTATTCTTTTGCTTATTCCCAAAATTTGTTTTCAATTCATTATTTTGGTTTATCACCACTTATATTATACTGAATTTCTAATTCCATATGAATTTAATTCATTTCAAACCATATTAATTTGTCATTTCTTCAATTAGTTTCACTTACTAATTTTATTTCAATACTTCACTTTGTTTATCACAAATCAAAATTCAATTCAGTCTTACTTACTTACAATTTCAAAATGAATCTCAACTTTCAATTTCACTTTCATTTATTCAAATTCATTCACTTATACTTTCTTTGATTCAACTTAAAATTCCTTAAGTTAAATTTATTCAATCTAAACTCACAACTAATTGTATAAGTTATCAACTCATTTATTATTCTCATCAATATTTTTATATAGCATTCCAGAGTCTTTTCAACCTTTTCAAAACCATTTTTGAAAACAATTCAAATCATCCTTTGAATTTTCTAAAACAAAATCAAAATTTTTAAAACAACTTCATTTAAAATAATTTGGCAGCAATTCCTCTTTTGGAAACCCGAAAATGAACACCAACGATGCCGCGGTCATCATCGAAGTTATTTTCCAGCGACCGAAAAGAGTTTAGAGCTTTTCATCTCTTCAAAATACTTTTCAAAACCCTTGAAATCCATTTTCAACTCCAAAAAGAATTTAAACTTTCCAAATCTCCAAAATTTTCAATTCTTTTCAAAACATTTCCAAAAACTTCTCTGGAATCCCGTTTTAAATTACAATTCACATTTATAATTTACATTCTTTAAATTTCATTAGTATATGGATTTATTTCTTAACTTTGGAGTTATGATTTCAATTTCTTATTCAATTTCAATGATAATGATAACATTTCAATATTATTACTTTCCTAACAACCATGCAACCATATACTATAGTACTTTATAGAAAAACATTTATTTTCTATATAAAAATAGTTTTGGGCAAAATTATCTCATTTACCCTATTTAAAACAATATTGTGCCGAATTGTTCTATAAAAGTGTTTAGAGATCCCTATCGATAGAGTTGTACGGACAATACCGACCAGAATCCATATACCACTTAACAAACCAATCATCACAATATAAAACAATTTTATATTCACTAACAAATACGCACTCGTATCTATTATTACACTCAAACTCATTCTAGAGTACTACTGACTCTATCTCTAACGAGTAACACCCAACAGAGCAGGGTTGTCGCTTAACCATATGCTCTGATACCACGCTGTCACGTACGGAAATTTTCGACTTTCGAAAATTCGACATCGATACTCCCTTTATCGACTGCCGAGAAATCGAGTGCCGGAAACTCCAATAGTGAGGGTTATAGAAAGAAGAAATAGAAGAAAAAGAGAAGAAGAAGGAAGCAGAAGAAGAAAGAAAGAAAGAAGAACAAACAGAACACACATCAGAACAGAAAACAATATCAGAATCTCACATATCGCAGCGGAACAATATATAATAAATAAACACTAGTCTTTTAAAACAAAGAGCTATATCAGTTTATACATACATCAATCATCAGAGTCAATATACAACAATGGACAGTTATATAACTTGTCCTCATACAGAATACACAGCGGAATAAATAATATCAGATACAAATACTACGTCTCGTCATCCAGCTTGCTTCCAAAGCTCCAGAATATCCAGAATATCCTGATAATCTAACTCTAGACTGCCCGTGTGGAAATTGGTGGGCACCCAGAGTTTAGAAGGGAAACAATAAACTCCGAGTCAGTCATGGTGACTGGTGTGAGATCGTAAAACAGTTATTCTTTATAACAACAAAATAATTTTTAAAGTCAATTCGAAATGCTTTTGGAAAATGAGACTACCATAAGACCTCCCACCACACACACAATGCAAACGCAGACTTGGAGGAGATTTCTTCTTATGATAGTCAAAGATGCTTACTACGCAAAAATCAAATTCTTTTTGATATTATTATTAGTGCATAGTGTAGAAAACATTTCGAAAGTATAATATTAATCTTAGCCAGCATAGGCATTCCGCACTTATGCCTACTATAGCTACTATGTTCAATAGCAGGTTACCGCCACATTCCATAGCAGGTAATACAACTAAAACCGTACAAGTCACGTATCGTTTCTTTGGATTTCCAATAAATGGTCAGGCCAAGGAACTTCCTATCCACGATGGGTACGTCCCTGGAATAGACGACCCGAGAACCTAACCGGATCTCTGCCAACACAAGGCCGGGTTACCTCTGCAAAAATAGGTAACTACTGACACGCGTATGCCATCCCCCGATCGTAACCGATCTTCCCGAGGATCCCCGATTTCCAACAAACCACATAGATAATAATGCAGCAACCACATAGGTTAAGTATTTGGGCTCCATACCATGATACCACCTCTATCCAGAAGGAATGACATACACTAAGGGGCGCTACTCCCTAGAACCTTGTCGCATCCTTCCTGTTTTGACCATTTCCAGGGTGTGAGGCTCGACGAAGTCTCGTCCACAAAGCTACGCTTTCTACAAAGCCATGCTTCGGGTCAAACAAAAATGATCAACCTATGATCACAAAGATATAAGATCAAACAAATGATCATATCACAAATGATCAAACACTGATCATTTCACAGCAACACTCAGTATGCCACGTTACCAAATTGGGATATATTGCTAATAAATTTCAACTACATAACCTCTGAGCTCATACGTCTCAGAGAAGGGTGTTAAGCTAAGAGAATAAATTCTCCGCCACCAACAGAAATGTATTTGAAAGAAATCAGCTTTATATCTCAAATTGTAACGTTAGACACACAATCCATACAAGTCTGTTCCGGGATCGAACAGAACCGAAGGCACTTCTCACGAAGCCCTTGCACATCCAGATAATTTTCTAATCACGTCCGGACTTCCCGTCACTAAGGGTGATAAAACCTCTAAATCGGAGATCAGCCGATGTAGAGTAACTCGACGGTAATCCTTCCGTTTTCAAAAAATATCCGGTCTTCAACACCGGTCTTCGAATGCAATTCATAACGACGTATCACATATTCGGAATGGATTATACGACCCCATGGTCCTTTCCCGGCTAACCCGAATAGTGAGCGCTTATTCAAAAATAAGTGTGGCATTCAAATTCATCCAATTCACAACAAATACCTATCTAAAGGTAATTATTGATAGTCGGTTATTTAACTATCAATAAAGATGCGAAACATCATCAGATTCCAAATAATTTTCCCCAAATTATTTATCTTCAAAAATATCTTTACTAGATATATAATTTCCACACTTAACCATTTGAAAACAATTTCAAATCAATTTCCACATTTCATTTTATCTTTGAAGATAAAATCTCAAAACAGTTCATTTCATATTGGAAAAGCATTTCCATACTTATTAAATAATAAGTATTTCACAAATCTATTTATTTTCAAAATTTGAAAATATTCAATATACTTAAATCAATATTAAGTATACATTTCATTCTTTAAGGAAACCATTCTCTTTCACAAATTTTATTTGAGTCAAAACGAATGTTACGTAAAACATCGTTACGACAACTCAAAATCACTAGTATAGGGATTCGAAATTTAGATAGATATATAAATCCCAATACTATATAAAACATTTCCTTTCGGAAATCATTTACTATAACAACAGTGTTATAGTCCACCATTTCCTTATTTCTCGAAAACGTCTATTTCAACAATAAATGTTGAAATCTATGATTTCGATATTTAACACGTTTAAAACATCTTTTAAAACAATTACTTCATTTCGTAATATCACTTTTCCAAAACATATCCATTTTATTTAATAATATATTCACTGTCCAAAATCGTGAATATACTTCGTTATCCAAATTCAACATTCCTACACGTTTTATTTAAAGGCTTATCCACTGTCCAAAATCGTGAATATAATTCCTTAAATTAACTTCTACAATTCACTTATCAAAATAAGTGATTTCGGATTTATAAACAACGTTTATAAATCACAATTTTATATTTTATAACAATTTCAAGTTATGAAATATCTTATTTAAACAATTCCATTTGACTCATTTATATAACAAAAATCCAATTCATAAGTTGATAACTTATAAAAAGTTTGTATCCATCCATGTTTGCAAACACAAATATCTGATATCCAAAAATAGTTGTGAATGCGGTTATGACGCTATTCTTATCTGAAAGTATCTATTGGCAGACCTAGCCAAGCCAACGGGTTTGCAGTGCTCCTATCCAAGATTCAAATGAGTAGAGAGTCCATTTTAAGTGATTATTACTATCAATAATTTTAAGGTTTATAGTCTTACGATAAGATATTTAGTCGAGGTGGTCTTCACTCTTTCAATACATTGAATACCATTAAAGTAACACCAAAATATTCAATTGTCCAAATGGACATGCAAACTGGCTTAAAATTATTTTATGTTTATTTCTAATATGATTTCATACACTTCCTCAAACAGAAGAGAAAATGTGAACATGCAACCCACCACCAAATTGCTTACTTGAAAAAGCAAAGAACAAATTGAACATCAGATGCAAACATGTAACATATGCAAACATGTACAAATTGTTCGATTGTAAAAGAAAAGAGCAAAGAACATCAAATGCAAACATGTACAAATTGGTCGATTGTAAAAGAAAAGAGCAAGGAACATCAGATGCAAACATGTTCGAATTGTTCGATTATAACAAAATAAACATAGAACAGAGTACTAATGTTGCATATATAGTTTACAGAAAATAAATGAAACATTCTTACAATGAGAAAATTACAACATAATTACACATAAACATAGTAGAAAATATAGATTTTCCTCAGAACTTCGCTTTTCACTTGTATAATTGAAGTGCAAATGATAGAAAGCCATGTATTGAATAAACTTTTTTGTCAAACAAAGAATGCAAGTGTGATCCATGCTACCTTGATGGGAAGCATTGGAAGTCATGGATGTAACTTCTATAGATGAGTCACAGTAGCCAATGTTAGGTTTGAAGTTTCCCTGTTTGGTACCTAAAATCTAATTTTGTAATACTGTATAATTTTAAATAGGAATAGCAACAAAATTGATTAATTTGTTAAAGAATCCCAAATCATAATCATTACATGGTTTCACTTCCAAGTACATGTCAAGTAGTACATAAATTTGTAAGCAATTATATATTTAAACTTCTCTTGGATTTATTATGTCCTTCCTCTTTACTATGTAGCTTTGTGTTGATAAGATGAATAGGAATCCTCACATTAATTTTATTCCAGTAGTACCTGTTTAATTGTCATGCTTTAAATCATCCATCACCTGATCATCCAACGAAAAAATACTATCAAATCATGAAATATTGTTTGTTTCTGAACTTTCTAAGTAATAACATAAAACATAGCATTTTGATAGTAATAAAATAAATATAAGAAACTATTGTGCAAAATGCATTATTTTCATTTAAACATAAATGATACCTTGTTGTTCTCTAAGGAAAAGGGATATGGCTATAGATGGTCGATCTAAAGATACTGAGATTGAACCCTTATAGCATAAGTTAGGAGTTAAGACACTCAATTTCCAAGAGAAAAACGTAGATGATATAACAATTGGCTGTAGTTTCTATTGCTTCATATGTACATATATATGAACAACTATTAATTGCAAATTTAGAGTAAACATCTGCTTCTAATAACGGCTAATTACAAATTACTCACAGTACATAGCCATAGTTGTATGACTACTCATTATCAAGGAATTAAACAAAAAAATATCCATAAAACGGAAGCGGTAATGTAAAAAACAATTAATATAAACAATATTGAGTCATCTTGAATGCAGTTTAACTTAAATTTAAAATGAAATAAAGATTTGCTATCAGAAGCTAAGCTAGGACACAATTGAATCAGTGATTGGATCCTAAAATTTTAAATCGGTCATGTATCAATACATTGATATTTGTTGTCTCAGGGTAAACTTCCAGATTTTATCAACCTAATCATAATTTGTTACATGTTAAGTTACTGCAAGCAATTATATCAATATTTATGAAAAGCGATGGTCTGTCAAGGCATGATGATATACTATTTTATTGCAAGAAAATATATCAATATTTATGGAAACGAACGATAGTCTGTAAGGTATATCAATATTTATGCAATCAAATGACAGATATTGCAAGCAAGACTCGATCCCCTTATCCATGCTCTTCCTTCTTGTTCCCTTGTTGAAGCTCATTCAACTATCACTGATTGCTGCAATCAAATGCAAAAGTCGGTGCATCTCGTACAAATGCACTGTCCAACAAATTTCCCCAGTCAAGCTATGCTTCGGCCATTTATCAGTGATCAGCCTAGTCATGCTTAAGATGCAGTCCAAGTCGACCAGTCTCCCACTAACACATAAACTGTTGTGGCATTGCATGTGCCTGATCCTCAACGAATTGTTCCTGAAGCTCTTGTTATAGGCTGTGAATATGCACACTCAGCACATCCAACAACTGGCATTGAACCGCCATGTTATCAAACACACGTTGTCCCTGTTCGCATGGTGATGCTTTCCCTGCTCCATAAGTTCAAGATGTTGCAATGGTCCAGGCTTATGCATAACCATTGCAGTTTGATGTGCATCTTCTTGTCCAAATGCAGCCTCTATCTACTTCACATTCATACGCGACTTCTTCATCATCGAATGCTTCAGAAGATATCATCTTTAACCGAGTTTTGAACCTACACGTGTTATCTAGTGCACTGTCTATGCATGACCAATAATATTCTTTCTCGTAGCCTTATCCAAAAAAAATACATTACGAATGCTCGAATTTTCCAGCATTATCCTCTATTTTGCTTCAATCTGAGGCGTTGGCCTGTGCGCTATTGCAAGTCCATGCTCAGCCAGTTGAGTTTCATGATAAACACGTTTCCTACCAGGCATATGTGGATATGCTATGTGTCCTCCCTGATCCCCTATATATCGTTGCTTCCACACTTATAAACTTACTCATCAGCAATTCATGCACGTGGTGTGCACGCACAACATGCTTAATTATGTGTAAAGATTACTTCCCCTATTTTTGCTCTTTCAATTCAAATCTGGAGTATAATAAACACAATAGTAAAAAGTGTAGTGTGTTGCATCAATTGAAAGAAAAGAAAATCAAAATAAATCTGAATACCAACTCCTGTATATCACTGAACAATTTTGAACCCAGAAGTAATTAGCAGAGCAAGGATCAAGCCACTAATACATATAACAGAAAGCTTCAAACGAATAAATGAATTTTAGTATATAGAAAACCTGTGTATGTACATTAAAAACCAATGTATATAAATAATAAAAGAACATAACTAACTGTCATAAGCAGATGCTGTACATACAAAAAGAAAAGCTGTTCTACTTGGTGGCACCAAGCTTATGTAATACTTCATATATACAAAAGTTGCCAGATCAGTTATATGTTAATATTCTAAGAAGTTATGAAGTCATCTGAAGTAATGGTAATTATTTTCCAAAATGCCACCATTTCTTCTTTTTTGTTTCCATTTGTGGAAAATCCGAATATCAAATTAAAAAAAGAAGATCATATGCAGTGTTTAATGTAAGAAAAGTGTTACATGCTTTCCTCCTTCTGGGTATATAGAACTGTAATGAACCTCGGCCCAAAAGCTTAAGAAAATAACTACAATATAGGAAAAAGATACATGAAAATATCAATAACAGCCTCATAAATAAAAACTCCCAGGCTACTCGTGATCTTCTTTCTTTCTAATCTATTCACCTCGCTTTATTAATATAATACAGTATAACAAATTCATTCAATGTTAATAAAAAATACTATTCCATATCACACACCTCACATTTAACAATCACTCCTCTGTTTCTTAACCTTTGCAGCACAGAACAAACACTACTACATTCCTTTCTTACCTTTTACCTGCCAGTAATTATTCTTCTTCCTCTGTCTCTCTCTGAACCTCTCCTGACCATGCACAAGTGCAATCCGATGTGCACCCCAGGCTTTGTCAATTAATAGTCACTGCTTCTCTTACTGCACTGCTGCATGCTCATGATATGCACGATCTAGAAAGCCAAATCCCCAATCTGAAGCGCGACCTAGTGCGCAAGCTTCCCTGGTTCAGTTTACTCATGCCCTCTCACCACAAATGTCCACGCCATTTATAAGCAACACTGTGATAATAAAGAGTTGTCGGATCAGTGCATATAGAAAGATTGCAAATGACATAAAAGGCATCTGAGTTAAATCGAACTGAGGATTAAGGAACAATAACAAAGACAAATATCTAAGTACACATGTTAATGATTATAGGAAAAAACAGCATTAACAAACGAACTACTATCGCCATTTTCATGGTATTCACAAATTCTTCAGAGTAGACAGTCACAGTCGACATCAAATTATTGATAATATCCGATTAAAAAAACCTAAGATAATTGGATGAACACAATATGATTCATTGCAACATATATCATATTAAGGATAACTAATTTTTTGCACAGTTAGTTATTCCAAGAAAATACTTTTTGAACTATATTAAATAATATAAAAAATAAGAGAATTAATACGATGCAAAGTTGGCAACAGCTAGTGGTATCAAGGTTGTAAAAATGGCATCACGATAACATAATTTAAAATTAAATTCCTTTATCCATTGAACCACAACCAACAACAACTAAAATAAGAACAGCATAATTACTTTATCCTTAAATGAATATTAACCAAATGGATTATATGTATTCTAAGTGATTAAAAAAGAAATGTGGTAATGAAAATATCATATTTAAGCCCGTATAAGTTTACCTAAACCTTTCGATGCTCATGGATTTTAAGTTAAAATTTAAAGGAGTAACTTTGTAAATGAAAATTACATGTGATTTAAGAATCAAAATAATGTTCAACTGTTTCGCTTGCACCAGTATTTGTAAATTTTGTGCCAGATTCAAGTATGATGAAAAATGGTAGTCTATCAAATTTACAAACCAAAGAGATATATTTTTCCTTAAACTTGACAAATACTTTTTGCTTAAATTAAAAAGTTACTATCTAAACATACTGAACAAAACTGTAACATGTATAAAAAATGGAATAAAACATCATTGTCATCTTCATATCAAACCTCCAATTTTAGGAGCTATTCATCCATTCTACTTTGGTTTGAGAAACAAACTTGTTTGACTATTTTTAATCGGTAGTTTACACATCCTAAAGAATGTAGTTAGTCCGCAAACAAATAATATAAACGATTCGAAGAAAAAAATTCATCACTTTTTACTGCCGAAATATCTATCGTAATATTGCTTTATAGTGTATATTTTAGCTTAAAGCTTTTAGTTATTGTTGTTGAAAGTCCTTTAATCATAACTGTTTTGGAAAATGAATATTGATGAAAATGGACAATTTAGTGTAATAATAAAATTTATTTGTAGGATAAAGGTGATTAATAATAACTTTGTACTCGTACATTTCATTTAGAACTAAATGTCAAATCATATCAACAATAGACTGAATATTTGACATTTTCTGGTTACAAAAACAATAATATTTAGAATTTTTTACTGTTGAATGAAAAGAAGAATTCACAGTAATCTCCATTAAGATAAGTTTTAGAAAAACTATATAACAATTTAGTAATTTGTTGGAGTATCGTTTAAGAACAAAGTAGAAAGTTGCAATATTTTTTCAAGCACTCATAATATTAAACCGAGAAATACAAATTGTTCGTTTGCATACATTTATGACAAAATAAAACATCACTTTTGTGTGGGAAGTCAATTTCATGAGTTAAAGCATATTCATTATCTACAATAAGGAAGAATCTTATTATACTACTCTTTGCTTCAAAGGAAAAAAAATTCATCAATCCAACTTAAATTTGTGTACTACAGTTTAAAATTTGAAGTGCTTACAGTAGCCTATGCAGTAAAACAAATATTTAGCAAAATACAATCGTATGGATAAAAAGTTAATTATAGTTGTGTGTATGAGTGATTGGGTTAGGTTATCCTTGTGTTGCAATGCAAACACAGTTTTTGCAATTTTTGAACAATGCAAAAACTGGTAAGAAATGATATATCTTCAACCCAAAAAACCCATAAATTGACCATGACTGTGTTCATTGTTCTTTGTTATATAATGAGGCCAAGTCATACCCAAACAAATTGTGGTTACACGAATTTATGGAAAATTCATACAATAAGTTGATGAATTTCAGGTGTTACTTTATAATAAACGTCGCATTATTTAAGAGTGCACAAATACCCAAATCATGTAGATTCAGTAAGAATTCTATAGGTAAGATTAAATCGATGTTAAAAGCTAATTATGGTTTTGATTTTCACTCAACTGGTGTCCACATGGCGAAAACTGTTGTTCTACATAACAAAACCATAATTATAATATATATGTGTGTGTGTGTGTGTATTAAAAATAGAATAAAATGAATCAACTGATTATTTAAGGTACTTACCACAACTATGGTATAACATCGCATGTAAAAATATCAAATTGCCCTTCATAGTTGGAAATTGATGGATTTTAAGGAAATTATGTTTTTAATATATCTTATCGTACAATTGAAATAACTTCATTTATATAATATAAAAAAGTATCTCCACTTAAGCCGTTTACATTATCATGTATTAATATATAATTTTTTACATTGTCAGTTAATAAAAAGGTTAAGCACTTTGGTTGAATGAAATGATACATGAACAGTTTATAGTGGATAATCTATATCAAATTTTCTTATTCCTGTTGATATGATTCAGAAGATATTTTTATTGAATTCTTGAATCACCACATGATCGATGTGAAGGAATAATTGCTTCTAGTAGCAGCTAGTAGGATAATATTACTATGTTGTGACCCCAATTAATTGATACTGACTTTTTTTATGATAGCATCGGATGAATTTATTTATGCAACATACAACATGTATTTGTTACTTATAATTAGGATTTCCTAGATAATACTTCATAGAACATTATATGTTGTTATAATAATTAGATCCATTTACAGTACAAAAACATAACCAAGATTATAAGTGGATTAACCATTACTTCTCAAGTTAATCAAAAACGGTATCTAATTCTGATCATTAATTTCAAAACATATAGAATTATTATGCAAAAATATGATAGCTAAACGGGAAAATCCTTGAAAACTACAATTGATTAGTAGTTCAAACGGTTGTGGTTGAAGCAGATATACCTATTAAGGCTTTTAACTCATCTCCTAGACATCCAAATTTAAAAACAGAGTACAATAAATGTGTGAAAAAGATAATAATGAGACACATGACATGCAAAGCAATATTTTTCAGGGGTAGAATTTAAAGCTACATCGGACCATTGTCCCGTATGGCAAAAACAAACCCAACATCTATAGTTTGTTTCATATCTATCCACAATTATCAGATTGAGGAAAAATGGTATGTTGGAAAGAGTAGGTGCAGCCAATGATCAGATTATATTGAACAATAACCATTTGGAACAACCACTTCCTAAAAGAGAACTATGAACATTTTGCAGATTATATACTAAACAACATTTCGGGCCAAGCAAACAGTAACTGAATAATTTTAAGATTTATCCACCGTTGTCAAATTTAAAAAAGGGTATGTGGCGTATCGTAGGAACAACATATCATCATATAAAGTTTTACCACACAACCTAACGATGGTGTATTTAAAGGTATGAAAACTGCTTAGGTTATATGGAACCAACAACCAATTGAGCATGAATTAGTAATTGGATGTAGTTTTAAAAATAAATAGCCAGCAAGCAACCTATCATTTCAGTAAACATGCCTACATCGATTCTTTGGAAGCTCGTGTGGGAGGCTTGTATTGGCCAGTGATAGGGAAACAGTAAACGCACAACTGAATGCGATGTAGTATAATAGGAAAAATCAAGCCAATGCAACATTCATGAGTATGTAAACAGTTATCAGAAGTTAGGGATTTAAAAAACCAAAGTTGACCAATTGAAACACCCAAATTAGAACAGTAGACGTAAATAAATGTTCAAAAATAGAGTTATGAGACATATGACATCCATATCAATTTTTTTCAAGGCTCTAACTTAAGGCTACAGTGGATCGTTGTCATGTAAGGAAATAGTAGGTACAATAGATAATCAAATTATATCTACCAACGAAACACGTAAAATAATTAACATTCAACTGCTCAGTATCTCAAGTACTAAAAAAGCGTTGGTTTTACAGAACCTGTAATCAGTTAAAAATGAATTAATTTTTTGAAACACAGTTAACAAATAATGCCTGGCCATTTTGATGCCAACTCCCCAAACATGTATAATACAGTTAGTGTGAATCTGGTGTAGTTGACTTGATTTGGGAAATGTTACAAAAAAAACATAATTAGTGGTTGCTCTGACTGTGATTTAAAACAATATAGAAATTCTTGATAATGAAATCTTCAGAAAGCATATGAAATACAGGTTAAGAGTTAAGGAGTAAAACAATAATGATGGAAGATTTGAAACAATCGTTGACAGAAGTAAAACTACATGCATTTACCAGACTATGCACTAAATACATTTCAGGCCAAACAAACAGTTACTCCAAAATTTTAAGATTTACCCACCATTATAATTAGAAAACGGTATATAGCAAGAAAGAAAAAAGGGTGTATGTACCATAAAGTAGGAACATTATATCATCAAATCAGGTTTTATGACACAACCAATCGACTGAGTGGTCAGTTATACGCATAATACCGAACTCGAGCGGATAGAATTAACAAATTAGTGACCTAAAAGCCCTATTTGAAATAAATTAAAGGGATGTAGCGTACATTTGGAATAACAACTAATCAAATCAATTTATACTACAAATTTTATCCACTATCTGTTCAAATATTAAAAAATCCCCAATTTAAGCAATAAATATAAACTCGTTTGTTTCCATTTTGGATTATGAAATGTCTACATTAAAAGCAATCTTCATTTATCAATTTCGAACCGTGGCAGTTCATTTATTTCCATTTTGATTTTAAAATTTCTTCATTAAAGCAGTCCTTACTAATCAATTTATTATACGTTCGATATTTAAAGTTAAAACTTGGTTGTATGTATTTACCCTCAGTAAAAGTATTATCCATGACTTGAATAGTTTTAACGTTTGATTTTCTATAGTATAGTATATGCAGTATTGGTCTGTAGCAATGTAGAAAGTGGAAAGAACAATATAAAATATAAGAATTAGCCAACATATAGTTTCTAAAAGCATAAGTGGAAAGAACAATAAAAACATCATGAAGAATAACAGTAAACTAAAGGGCTACCAATGAATAAATGTGATTATGAATGCCAGATAAATGTGAGCACATCATAAGTCCTA
The DNA here is from genome assembly GCA_030737815.1 of Allium fistulosum. NCBI lineage: Eukaryota > Viridiplantae > Streptophyta > Magnoliopsida > Asparagales > Amaryllidaceae > Allium > Allium fistulosum. Next base: position 870,286,882 of record CM060907.1, on the reverse strand, counting down.
ATCTCGATCTATAGGACTACAGGACAAAAGTAACTTTGGTCATGCATTTCTAGTAAAAATGCATAACAGAGCAATTTTGGAATTCAAATATATGTAATAGTAAACAATGCATCTAAAGGAAACATAGAAAAATAATGAAATTGTTAAAAAAAAGGCAATAAATGAAAAATACATGTTAGTTATTTACTTCTAAATTCATGGAGCTTTCCATGTAAATGATAAGTACCGATAATCCTGCTAGTATTTTTCAATCAAAATTTTAAAAATCAGAAGGAAAAAAATAGAGACTCTAAGGTATGCATTTATGATACAAATTTTGTTTAAACAGGAAAGTGGGAAAAAATGACAGTTGTCATATTTATACAATCAAAATACTTAATCAGTAATCAAAATATGAGATGACCAAGATACAGTGGGAGGTGCAAGCTTGATATTATGCTCTACAGTAAGAAGGATCAAAATTGTAAATTTGTTAAGACTTGGGTTCTACAAATATTGGTATTAGCACAACTATTGCTATGGGTCTTGTAAGTACTGCAATGGGTCTTGCAACTACTGCAACACAATGGAGCACAAACAGTGAACGTGCTTATTTAACCTCAATGCTGCATGTTCCAAATACCAAACGGCAGTATATGCTCACGAGGAGCTTGATTTAAATGTAATGTATTGAAGATAATGTACTAATAAGCTATAGTGTTGTATTTACTCATAATACTATGAATGTCAATATTTGGCATTTAGAGGTCCACTATCTATCCATAAGCTAGAAGTGACCGCTAGATTTAGTTTTAGGTGCTGTTTTGTGATAACTACTGGAACACAGAATTATGTAAAGGTAAAACTGTATATAATTTATTTGCAACATAGCTTAGCTGAAAGATCACAGTAAACTGAGTAACTGTATCTGAGTGGATAGGTTTGAGAATAATAACATTTTTCATACCTAAAGAAATAGGTACTTATTGTCATAAACTATGTACCGATGTTAATTTTTGTTAACAAATTTTCACATTAAATTTACCACGTAAAAGTTGTTCCAATAATTTAAATTACTAAAAAGCTTTCTAACATAATGGTTTCAGTCTTAACAAAGTATACATATGTAACAACCCGCATATCTATCGATTTTATATTTAAATATTTTATCGTTAGTCGGATGTTAGTCCGAAATGCTACTTTTTGCATACGGTCAAATTAGGACTCGAGACCACTCCCATTGAGTTCAAAATGACGTTTGCGATCTTTTTGAGTGTAAACTTCGATATGTTTGGAGATAGTGAAATTTTCGACACTTTTTCGCGCCTTTGACTTTGGTTTGGACTGCACCCCTTTAGTTCAGCCCAACCCTCTTTCTCATTTGTTCAAACACTTCAAGCTTTGTCAAAAAATGGTGGTGGGAAAGAGAAATTAAAACTCCCAACTCAAATTCCATAGCAAATCCGAGATTCAACATCAAATTCAAGTAGAAGATTGTGGATTCAAGCTTTGGATTGCTTCTCCTTGCTTTCAATCTTCATCTTCATCAATTTCGTGGAAAAGGTGAGATTTTTGATCTCACATCTTGCCTATGATTGTCATTGGACTGTTGGGAATGATTCCCTATCACTTTTACATGCACATTGGCATTTGGTTTGGATTGGATTGGCAAAAAGCTCCACTTTTTAGCGTTTTTGGTGAATTTCCAGCCTTAAGTCGTTCTGCCTAGGTTAGGTCGTCCAGGCTGCTAGCTCGCGCGTTGAAAAGTCACCATTTTCTTAAGTCCTAGGTCGTTGCCGACCTATAACCCCCAGGCGAAATGTTAGGTCTTCGCTCTTAAGTCTTAGGTCGTTGCCGACCTAAAATCCCCAGGCAAAATGTTAGGTCGTTGCCGACCTAGAATTCCAAGGCAAACCACTAAGTCGCTCGAATTATGTTAAGTCTTAGGTCGTTGCCGACCTAAAATCCCCAGGCAAAACGTTAGGTCGTTGCCGACCTATAATTTCCAGGCAAAACGTTAGGTCGTTGCCGACCTATAATTTCCAGGCAAAACGTTAGGTCGTTGCCGACCTATAATCCCCCAGGCAAACTTTAGGTCGCTCGCACTGGCTTATCTCGTAGGTCGTCTCCGACCTAAGCTTCTTTTCCATAAGTCGTTCGCGAGTCAAGTGTTAGGTCGTCTCCGACCTAACGCCCTCGTCACCTTAGGTCGTAGCTCGTAAGTCGCTCGACCCTGCTAAGTCTTTAAGTCGGTCGAGTTAGGTCGGCCAGTATATCTCGTAAGTCGACTCCGACTTACCTTCCAGTTAAGTCGTTCGACCCTCTGGGTCGTTCGAGTTAGGTCGTTGGACCATTTATCTTAGGTCGCCCATCTACTAAGTCGGCCTAGTTTACCTCGTAGGTCGTCTTCGACCTAAGCCCCACTAAGTCGCAAATTGTTAAGTCGGCTGTCCTTAGGTCGCTCGACCCCACTAAGTCGTAGGTCGCCTCCGACCTTACCCTTAGGTCGTATGACCTACTTTTCCTTAGGTCGCTTGACCAGCTTGGCTTCACTAGGTCGAACCCCGTATTACTCTGCATAGGCAATCTCTTCTGAAAAACATTTATCAGAATTTCTACTTTGATGGTTTTGGGATTGACTTCTTTGGACTTTACTCACGTCTTCGAACGTGAATTGATTTGTTTCTACAATCGTTTTATGACTTGTCACTTTAAAGATATATGAAGGTTTCAATACTAATAGTAAATATCAAAACTCTTTCATCAAAGCGATTTCAACACTATTTTAAATATCAAAAGTTCGTTTTCTCAAACCGATTTTCAATCTACTAGTATATACAAGCCTTTACTTCACTCGAACGAGAAATCGACTTAAACGACTTAGTAAAACGGGTGGTATGAAACGCTTGCGTTCACTTCGTCGGTTAGCTCTTGGACTTGTTCGATTGAACCCTTTTTGTGACAATTTCCTAGTGAAGATTTACAGCTTGTTCGTAAATATTTAAGTTAAGCAAGTGGTTATGGGACATGAAGCTAAACTCATATATTTACTAGCTTGGTGTGATTGACACTTCCTTATGATCATGACGATCATTTTTGTGATTTAGACTAGCGATTGAGCGATGTCTCTTTGTCTACGTGGGAGACTATACCCCGATTATGTGATGTTTCGCCATCACATTTCCTACGGTCTTCGGGCCATTCCTGTGTGAAAATTTAATGGATAGCTTCCATGAGATAACTTCTCGTCATGTGTTTACGCGTAGGTGAGTTTTCATGCTCCCATTCATGTGTTAGGCCTCCCCCCTTTTTATGTGTTTTCTGGATTTCTGATGATGATTTCTGGAATTTTGTGCTTCACCAATTTTCATGATTTTCATTGATATGATATCAGTTTTTGTGCATTGGTGAATTCATGTGTTATTGACTTGTTATGAATACAAGTTAAGGGTATGATACCCTACCTTATCTTTGAGAAGATTCTTGTGATATTGATTAATCTTTTGTTGATTATCCTTTACATACTTATAGTAGTATGTCGTAATAGTTATTTCATGTTCATGTCATGCTATTTACTTTATACCATATCATCTGATATTTATAGTTAGACTGATCCGTTTATTATTTTCTTATAAATAATACTCGGGTCAGACCGAGATGTTACAGGTGCTTCTGCTTGACTTCTCTTCAGGATTATTCTGACTTTTGGCTAACTACCTAGATTAGTAGTTTTTGGATGTACACCTTTGAGATATAGACTCTATGTTGTGTACTTATTCTTTTGTATAGCACGTGATGCTATTCTTTTGTATTATCGTGGATCTTTCCGACCACTACTCTGATGTACACTTTCATGTGATATATATATATTTATTCATATCTTCTTCCGCCTTTGTGATATGGATGTCTGTGACTGATTTATGTTATGCATACTTCTATATTTGTTTCTGAAGATTATATATAGCTACCGTGTGATAGCTTTGTGTTTGTATCGGTATGTCGGATTTCCTCCTTAAAAGATATGCATTCTATACTATCTGACATATCGGTTCTCGCACAAAGAAATTTCATGGATGGTCGCTCCTCAACAGCCTTATTCTCCGTGCTAATTGACAGCACTACCCCGTAGTGTTCTTGGTTAGCATGGGTATAGAGGTGGGGCGTTACAACATATATTCCTTCCAAACTGTGAAAGAGGTTTTATTTTATCATAAATATATACCAATAAATTTTAGTATGTGATAGGTCTAGTAGCCATTCATTTTTTAAGACTTTGTGTACACATATTGCCAGTGTATTACTTTCAAAAACTCACAGAGATGATACTATATTGGGTTTACAAATTTTTTTGCCATCTCCACCATATCCCTTATGAAAAAATGACAAAATTATCATCTATGGAAGAATTTCTTATTAACAAAACCAATTTTGTGTCACAATTATGTGTCTGTGAACCTGATATACATTTTAAACAAAAATCTTAAAATCTTAAAGTTAAACTAAAGTAGATAAATTTAAAAATCGCTAAATACCTAATGATTGGAGCAATATTTTAACAACATTTTGGAGCAATCAAAAGTCAAAATCAACATTTTAACAGTATATTGGAGCACATTTTAAACAAAATGTTATCAAATTATGAAATGTTTTACGTAACAGTTCATTTCAATTGAAAACTTCTACTAAAAACCTAAACCCTTCATTAATGTCATCATATTTTAGCATGTCCATTTTCATTTCAAAAATACTCTATTAATTAATTGATAATTCAATATTATCTCCATCCGGAATTTGAGACATAAAATCTTTAGAAACTGGACTATTTAATCATACTGAGATATGCAATTTTAATTCATTCTAGATTTCATATAAGCTTCACACATTTTTTTTCTCAATTCTAAGTCATATTACCTTTCCAGTGGTTGTTACATGCCCAGTTTGCTATTTACTTAATGACTTTGTATGTACAGTTATTTAGGTGGACTAATTAATATAGTTTATAGCAGTAAGATCAATTATATATTTTATTTACACACCAATTTTTTTTACAACTAACGAAGTTAATTTTTTGAAGGGAAAAAACTTAAAATCCCCATCCTAGATCATTGGTCGCGTCGGGAATAATTCTCAAAACTTCTAACGTGTTTTTTGATATCTATATAAGGTATATCTGAAAAGAATCTCATTCCCACTTCCTAACATAATCACTCTTTTTCGACCAAAAAAAATAAAGAGGAAAATAATAGAGAAAAAGTTTCTTACCTTTTCACCTTTGATGAAGTAGTCGAGTAGGCAATCACAACCCAAATAGATTCATCTTCTACTGAACATGACCTATATCCAACAAAGCAAAGTTTCTCTTATCTTTCCTCGAAATTAGACTCTTCAGACATGGAAAAAGTGGACCAACCATTTCCTAACTGCTATTGAAAATGCAAGGTAGTCAGAAATTATTATAATATGTAAAGTTTCATATTTATCACCAATTTTGAGATTGAGAAAAAAAATGTCATGTAGGAGACAGTAGGTATAACAGATAATCGAATTATATCTACCATCAAAACATGTAAAATAATTAAAATCCAAATGCTCGATATCAGAATTAACAAACCGGTATTCAGTTAGAGATGAATTAATTTTTTTTCAACACGGTTAACAAATAATGCCTGTCCAGCATGATAGCATCTCCCTAACCATGTGTAATACAATTAGTATAAATCTAGTTTTGTTTGATTGATTTGGGAAAGGTGAAGAAAAAAACATGGTAAGGTGCACCTCTGACTGTGATTTAAATGAACATAGAAATCTGTGATAGTGAAATCTTCAGCGAGCATATGCAAATACATGTTGAGAGTTAAGGAATAAAACAAAAGTGAATGAAGGCTGAAACAATCTTTTTTTTTAGAAAAAGGAACTAAATGCATTCACCAGATTACATACTGAATAAAATTCTGGCCAAAGAAACAGTTACTGCTAAATTGTAAGATTTATCCACCTTTACCAAATTTTATTAAAAAGGGTATGTAGAAAAAAGGATATCTGTATCATATAATAGAACAAATATCATGAAATCAAGTTTTATGACCTAACCCACCGACTGTGTGGTCAATTATATGCATAACACCCAACTCCATCGAAAAGGATTAACAAATTAGTTACATGAAAGCCTTTTAATTGAAATAGATAAAAGGGATGTAGCACAAATTTGGAGTAATAAATAATCAGATGAAGTATTACTGTAAATCCTACCAACTATGTGTTCAAATATATAAAATCCGTAATTCGAGCAATAAAAATCAACAAATAACTGACCTAATTCTAGTAAATCCCCAATTCGACTTCGCGATTTCACCAGCAGTATAACATCTCTAATGTTGATTGTTTTGGGGTAAGATTAGTCGATAGAAAAAGAAAGGAAGAAGGAGTAGGGTTTGTAGAGCGTGGTTAAAGAAGTGAGGAGGACGAAAACGAATATGGTTTTGGAATTCAAAGTAACTGTTTTAGGAAAAAACTCATCGTGCCGACTGGAACTCAAAGCAGTGGATTTAGGAAAAAACACATCGTTTACGGACTGATAATGTTACGCTACCGAAAATACCCTAAGTTAAAGAGGACACATGTCGTCATATAAACGATCTGGTTTTTCTTTTCCTATATAAGTAATAGATTTGAGTTAAGAAATAATTTTTATTTGACTCAGATTGTTTAAAATTGTGGTTTTTTTGTCTAAAAATAACAATATTGTAAAATATTGTGTAAATTAATAGTTTATTGGGAAAATAATATTTTTAAGTGTAAAAAAATTATTGTGTTAATCATGTTCACCTTGTTAAAATATGAAGAATGCATTTTGTCTCGTGTAAAAAGAAGTTAATATGAGAAAGTTATGTTAAAAATGGTTTAAAACCTATGTATATTAGCCTAAATAAATTTCTAAGTATGAGAATGGACTAATTGGGTATGGTAAACATCCAATTACCCAAATTCTAGAGTTTTCTGATGAAGTACGTTTCTTTTCTCCCAAAACAGTAAAACCTAAATCAGAAAAAAAAAGCTTCAAGGTACAAACAATGGCTACCCTCTTCAAAATTTAATCTTCCAAGCTCAAATTTTGCAAATTTAAAAGCCTAATTCAAGTTAGAATCATAAAAGAAGGTAATCTCCAATCTATTCTATCTTAAAATCCATCTAAAATCCTAGAATTGTTTGCTGTAAATTTTGTTTTGATCAATTTCTTCTTTGCATGTATTGTTTTTTTCTATTTTCAGGTGTTAGGCCTACAATCTTATGCTAAAGGCTCAACCCTGCTTGCAAATCCTTACTTATTCACTGAAACTCAATAGGTAAGTGTAAAAGCTTACAAATGCTAGCCAAAAACAAGGTTTTGAATTGAATTTTCGTACTAATAAGGTTATGTTTCGTCTTTGTTATTCTCTATTTTCTATTGCCACATTGTTTTGACTATAACTCATTCATTTTTTATCCAAATTTAATAATTTTGGATGTTCTGAAAAGCCCAGACAAAGAGCTACAAGTTTCGTGTTTTGAGATGTTTTAAATTTTGAAATTTGCTTGATCAAAATCGTGCTTGTTCGTTGCTGTCCCGAGAGCAAATGACAGCAACAACAATCACAAGTCTGAGAAATTATTTTGGCCATAACTCATTCGTTTCTTAACCGATTTTGATAATTTTAGATGTTCCGGAAAGATTAAATCATGTACAACAACTTTCTTTCTATTCCTTTTGCCTGATTCTGAAGTTATCTATGCTAAAATTGCAATTGTTTGTCGCTGTCCTGCAAATACATAAGTTCAGGCTGAATTTGATGTTTTGAGTAAAATGATCATAACTATTGAACCAATGATCGAAATTCGATGATCTCGGTCATTCTGGAAAGTTTAGAAACTAAGCTACAACTTTCTTTTATTTCATTTTGTCTGATTTTGAAGTTATCTATACTATAATTGCAATTGTATGTCGCTGTCCTGAAAATGCATAAGTTCAGGCTGAGTTTGATGTTTTTAGTAAAATGGTCATAACTTTTGAACCATTGATCCGAAATCGATGATCTTGGTCATTCCGAAAATCTTGAATTATATGCAACAACTTTCATCCATGGTGTTTTTATAAAATTTCAATGTTTGCTAGCTCAAAACAGCGGATTTTATCCGCTGTCCTTTGTTTTGTTTCATGTTGTTAGTGCACTTGTTGTTTTCAAACCACTTGAAAATTGTTTTGCATCCATGAATATGTATATGCATGATTGGCTTGGTAATTATGGTGTTAAATATTTTATTTTAAATATTTTTAAGAGTATTTCTAAATAATAAATGTAGATATACTATATTTATTTTATATAAAAAGTAGAATTTTAATAAAAGGATTTCTTTGGGTTTCGAAAAAATTTATTTTAAAACCCGGTTACCTTAGTAAATTATTGTGCAAAGATCATAAACTATTTTTTTCTTTTCGGACGTATAAGAATGTGAATTAAACGATTTAGTAAGGATATATGGTATGGGACATGTGTTCTTGCTTTATCGCTTAATATCGGACTTCTACGACCGAAACTAATTTGAATTATTATTTTGAGATGATTTAGAAGTTGCCAAATTTTAACGAACGTTATTGGTTAGAGAATTACTCTTTTTGAGTACATTTGATGACGAACCAATCTAGATGTTTTTTTTACAATCGCTGATGAGATGAGGCGACCAAGACGAAAATTTTTCGTTTGGAGAATTATGATTAGAAATAACCGTCATGATGTTGTTTTACTTACCGATGAGACGAGGTAAGTCAATTTATGAAATATTCATGAAGTTAAGATGTTTATGATGATTTATGAAGTTAAGATGGTTATGATGATTTTTACTTGTCGATGAAATGAGACAAGTCACGATGGAACCATTACTCGTCGATGAGAAGAGATGAGTATGGTATTATATTAAATCGCCGATGAGATGAGGCAGAGTGAGTTTTATGATGGTTATGATGTTTTATGATGTTTTCTAATGTGGAACCAACTAACGATTAGTAAAACATTAGGGTAGAACGTATAGTATGGGATATACGTTCTCGCCTTTTGGGTTCCTATTCGAATAGTTGTGACACATTCAGATGTTACTAGTATTAGACCGAGTACGATTGGAGTCACCATGATGTTCACGATGTTATTACTTAACTCCAATCACCACGATGTTTTTACTCGGATTTGTGACTGGGTGTCATCAAGATGTTCCGACTAGTCAATCATGATGTTATGATGTTATGAGACCCCAAGTCATCACGATGTATGGTACCAAATTACTAGTACTAGTCAAGATGTAAAGAACGTGCTGTTTTCCATGAAGTTTAGATGTTTCGTTTTCACTGTTTTGATGATGATGCTTTATTATAGCCTTATGTAAGAAAATGGCTTATTTATATACATTGTTTTATGATGATTTCGAATATGATGTTTTGAACTCTTTCCGGGTTCTATCAAGATGGATTTGAGGCATTTTATATTTATATCAATGAGATGATGTATAAATTATGGAAATTCTTTTATAGTGCGTTTTAATAGTGGATTTGAGATGTATTTATATTTATATTTATACCGATGAGATGAGGTATAAATGATTATGGAGATTCTTTGATAATGATTATAGTGATGGATTTGAGATGTATTTATATTTATACCGATGAGATGAGGTATAAATGATTATGAGATTTTTTTTGATAATAAGTTTAATGATAGATCTGAGATGTATTTATACTTATACCGATGGAATGAGGTATATTAATCAAGAAGTTTCTATTAGATGAGTTTTTATTTATGATGGATTCTTGAAGTTTTAACTGTCATATGAAGATTTCCTTTATGGTCAATATCTTTACCCAATTCATTTAGTTATATTATAACTAGATGAATCATGCCTATCTATTATATGTAACATTCCTTTATGCAATCAAGATGAATTATAGTTGTATCACCTAGAGATAACTTGATGACTTATATCATTCCATTGGTAACAATGGAACAGTCTCCCCCTTACCTCTTATTAACGTCACCTTTACTAATGATAAGTTTTAGCTAGACTGACCCGTGTGTTTTCACTCGGGTCAGACCGAGTTGTTTCAGGTATCATCTTTTGGACTTAGCTTGAAGTTGATGTTGGATATCAGCTCTTCTTTTTCTTGAATAGTTTCTATTCTTCCGCATACTCTGATGTAGTTATATTTGATTCGATATATATGGTGTGGTCGAGTACCACCTTTATTGTATTCATATTGTATTGTACTGAACATGTATCAGTGTATATGTATATATATGATGTTGGTTACTGTTTTGTGATGTGATTCACATTCAGTTATTGTATTTTGTTCTAATATATCCGTTAGCCACCTATAGTTTTAGATTAAGCATTTACTGGGTATGTCGATCCACTTGAGTTCAAAAAAAAATATTACATTTATCGACGTATAACCAGCCCTATTCTCCGTTTTAGTAGACAGAATTACTTATTAATTCTCTTTACTAAGGTGGGTCTCGGGGTGGGGCGTTACAGTACGGGTTTGAGTAAAATTGATATTGAAATTTGTGGATAAGAACTGTAATATGGTTTTTGAAATGGAAGTAAATTTTGAGAAATATACAATAAATAAAGTGAAAATGGAATATCTTTATGATTAAAATTTACTTTATCAAAGTAAATAATTTGGCAAATGACTTTATAAGTAATCTAATTTGAATATTTGATTTGGAATAAACAAAGTTATATATCTTTATTATATATGGAAAACTCCCCTAATTGAATCTATTGCCAGAAGAGAAGGGTTTTGGAAATATTTAAAGAATAAAAAAAAGAATTTATACAAGTATGGATTGAACCAAAGATTTTCCAAGATTATTATATATATGTATATATAAAAAGGATTTGTGAAAATGATTTTGAGGAAAGGTTTTGGGAACCTGTGGCATTTGGAAAGGCTTTTGATTTTTGGGTAAAACCAATATTTGAATTTGAAAAAGCCTAATACGAGAATTATCGATTTTGGTAATCGATTTTGTAAAGGAGCTTTATATGGAATTCATACTCGGTGTATGATTTGAAAAATACTATATGTGTATAGTATAAAGTGTTTTGAAGTGGCTCTAGGGAAAAAGGCGCTCCCTTGAAATGAACTTCTCAGGAGTACCATAGGTTGGTACTGCCTTGAGCCTCAAAGGGGGAGGTTCTAAAGTTGATCATGTGAGCAGTCTAGACAAAACTAGTTCCTGAGGATTATTTGTGTAGCGAAAGTCGAGGGGCTGGTGCCTACAGAGGCATTTAGATTATGCTGTGACGACAGTGTAACTCAATGTCACTGCGATCTACTGCAGACCATAGCGAAAGTCGTGTGTGCCGCTGAGAGCCAACTGTCTATGTTTGATTTTATATCGGTAGACTGTGACACTATGGTAACATAGCGAAAGTCGTGTGTGCCGCTGAGAGCCAACAGTCTACGTTTGATTTTATATCGATAGACTGCGACCTATGTAAGAGTGGAGAAGTTTCATTTTTGACAGCGAAAATCGAGGGCGCTGATGCTTACAGTTACATGGACTTTTGTTGTGATGGCAACGTAACCCTGGAATGTAACTGCGATCTGTTGTGGGTTCCATGGCGTAATCAAGGGGCGCGAAGACCTACAGTTACATGGACTTTTGCTGCGATGGTAACGTAACCCAGGATGTAACTACGACCATGGATGGGGTGATGATTTCCAGAGCATTCACGCCAAAGATATTTCCTCTATTTTCAAAATGTTTTCTATATTTTCAATAAAATTATTTTCCAAAGTATTTTCACTGGGTGTTGGAAACGAGTTTACCAAGTACTTATAGATTTTCAGTCCTACGCCTGATCAACGTTTGACCGAATTTCTATAAGAACAAGGATGGACTTGTCGAAACATCGAGCTATAAAAGTATTTTTATAAAAGCTACTTTGAAATAGTATTATATAGATATTAAAACAAAAGTGTTTTCAAAAAGATCAAAGAAAATTTATCTGATTTTAAGCATTTTAATCATTCTGGCTTCGTTCCTTTTCGAGGACGAAAAGATTCAAAGGGGGAAGGAATGTGATGACCCGGTATTTTAGTAATATGATTTTAATAAATATTTAATCCAATTAAATATTATGTACACTGATCATTTTAAAATAAATCTTCTGGAAATAATTTCCATTTATTTATTTGTATTTTGAAAAGGAAATATGATTTGTAAACTTAAAATAAAATTTCTTAATAATATTTATAATAAAATTTATCTTATATAATTGAATTAAAATACTTTGTCTTGTTAACATTAGGTATAAAAATATATAAGTATAAAATGTAAACCCTATTGAATATAGTTTAAATAATGATAGTTAAAATAAAAATAAGAATTAAGTTATTAGTGTATGCTTGCAACATAAACTGGAAAATTGTAAGAACAAAGTATAAAATAAAATAAAACCAAATGTAATGTAAACCCAAACACAAATATATGTGTATAAAACTATTCAAACTAGAAGTCGGATAAAACAAACATCTCCAGAACAAAGCTTCATACACAAGCCAAAATCTACCTGCAAAGAGTATATTTTTATACAAATTATCTATATACACAGCAAACATACTTATAGTATGTAAACATCTTTAGAAACCAAGGCATTAAATGCCATCATCTCAGCCTCAATTCTTTCAATTCAACATGTTTACAAATCTTTACATTTCAGACACAAAGGAGAAAAAATAAATCAGTTCATATCAAATCAAAATAAAGAAAATGACTTAACCAGATAACACCTCCCTTAAGCATGTTGTTATCTTGTATTTATAAGTATGCATCTTGCTACTTTATGTTCGTTTTGAAATCGTACAAGAAAAAAAACTGAGGAAAACAGAAAGAAGAAAAAGGAAGTAAAATCAAATTGAATTCAAAACAAAAACAGGTTCAAGGCAGTTCCTACTACAGATTTTCAAAAGGGTAATAGGAATTATTCTTTGTTCAGCAACTTTATTGGTAAGTAAATATACTTCTTTGAAATTTAAATCCTAATAATTAGTTCAAGAAAATATTATGTTTGTTATGTATTTAATCTGTGATGTTGCTGTTATACTAGAAGTTCTGTTATGTGATGCTCTTCAATATTTTCAAGTCTCTGAGTAAAGAATTGTAAGAAACTAGTACTTCTTCATATAAAAACAAGTTAAAACTTAGAAATTTAACTAATTATGTTTGTATAAACAAAACTAGGACTTGGAAAAATTGTTTGAAGGTTAACAGGGCAACATAGTTATAGTATGATCAATGTTACAGTAAAAAGGGAAATAAATTGTTAAATTTGAATATTTAAATTGTTAGTTTGATTATATATCTGGAATAAACACTCAAACATAAGATTTTTAAAGCAAGAATGGAAATTTTAAGTTTAGAATGTAAGAGCAGTTTACAGATGAACAAAAATCACATTTTTACAAACTTTTGTAGTTTTAATGAATTTTAGATGTTGAAATTTGTGGTGAAGCTAGCTGGGTGATTCACGATCACAGAAAAAATACTGGAAAAATTTTCGAATGCAAGAATTTGTGGGTCGAATCAAGTTTAGGGTTTTGGGTTCGAATATTTTTGTGGTCTGTAAGTTCGATGTTTTCGTTGCCTTGAATCAACTGAGCTTCACGAGATTTTGGGAGATGGTAGAGGAAGATGATGGTGAGGTGTGGCTGGAATCGCTTAGTCACTAGTGGTCGACGTTGGGTGGTCGTGGCGATTTTCTTTGTTATGTTCGAGGGGCTGTTCGAACAGACGAGCATATTTTGATTTCGTTTTATCGCGTCGAATTGGGGTTTGATTTTGTATGCGAGGCCGTTATGTGGCTTGCCGGAGGCGATGTGGGTCGCCAGGACGTTGGCGAAACCCCATGCATGTGCATGGTGGCACAAGGAGTGTCAACATCGTATGTTTGTCGTCTTAAGTATTACTCGAGAAATTTGGAAGTTTGCTTCGGGTTTTCTAGGGCGTACGCGAGTGTGTTTATATAACTGCTGATTTTATAAAAAAAAAAGAGAAGACAGGAAGAAGAAGAAGTATACGAGTAGAAGAGTGGAGGACGGGGAAAATGTTGGGGAAACTCAAGCCTTACTCGAGTAAATAACATGCTTTCCTCGGGTCCATTTCAAGGGGTTAAGCCTAAAACCCGTTTAAGTTATTTTTGTTTAACCAAATTCAGTATTATTGAAGTTATTAAGGTTGACAAGGTTCAAGCTAAAATTTGATTTAAATTACTAAGAAAGGTTTTACAAAACGCAAAACGGTTAATTAACTTAGATTGAAAGCTAATTAAGAATGTAATTAATTCAATGGTTGAAGAATATGTAATCTGCAATTAAGATTGATTAACTGGGTTTAAGGGTAATTAAGGGATGGATTACCCGATTGAAATTAATTTGTTAATGGATTAAAGGTAGTCTCTTGGAGATTAACTAAATACTTGATGAGATTTAGTGAAGTAATTCATATTTTACAGGATGTAATAATTAAAAGGAGTTACTTAATGGGAAGTAATTAAAGGGCAATCACTTGGGTAAGTAATTACATAGGGGAAATTACTATTTATAAGTAATTAGGGTCGATTAATGGATGCAATTAATTAAGTTTAATTGATTAAGAATAAACATTCATGTAGTTTGGTTAAGTGTAATTACTTAATGAAAGAAATTAGATAATGATGTTAATTTTAATGTAATTAAAGAATAATAAATCAGGGAGGAATAACTAAGATGAATGATTGTGGGATGGTAAATCAATTAGGTTGTAATTAATAAGAAGGACTTAAAAGTAATTGATTTAATTCAATTATGGTTAATTAGATTTATTCGAGATGGTGTGATGGATTTATCTTGCTTATGTATGATTAAATGATGATTAAATGCCCTGAATTGACTAATACCTCTGATATGGAATGGTTCATGATATGATGTGTTTGGGTGGACATCGATAATGTGGTTACCTATCAATGATGAAGTGCTGGGTAAAAAGGGTGACATCTTTATTTAAAATTGAAGTGCATTCCACTTGAATAACATGTGTTAAGATGAACTGATTTCGAAGAAACCGGAGTCGGGTATTAGTTAATACCCAAAACCACTTCGACTCTTTACGAATTGATTCGTGGAATCAATAGGGTGTAATAGAATGAGTTAAGTGAATTGGACTATATAATCTAAGTTATGGCACTTAGAAATTGATTTGTGAAATAGGTGATGTCTATAACAACTTGTGAAGTGAAAATTGATATAAGTTACCCGGGTTTTATAGGAGTTGTATACTTTTGTATTCCATGTAGATGGGTTTACTCACGCTGGTTTCCAGCCTGACCCGGGTGTTACTCTGATGTAATTCTCGGGTCAGATCGAGTATTACAGATTTTCCGGTAAGGACGTTCTGGAGCTCAGGAGACGAGCTGGATGGCAAGGACGTATGGAGTGTTTCCGCTGTGATATATTACAGTTTATCTGAGACATGTTGATTGTAACTGTCCAGTGTATGTATAAATTTTGTAACTCTGATGTAATGATATAAATTAACAGATATAGTATTCTTTTGTATAACTGTTATTATTTGAAATTATATTTCATCCGCTTCGAATGTGAGATTCACTGACTTGTTTTCTATTTCTTCTTCTATCTCTTTTCTTCTTTTCCTAACTATCTGGAATTTTCGGGATCGAAAATCCCGGGTCATTACAACCAGAGTCTGCATGAACAAGGATAAACCTATTAAGACATCGAGTTATAAAACTATTTTGATAAAGTTTTATATAAAGGATATTTTGATCATTATTTCTTTCTAAATAATTTAAACGTTTAAAATATTGCTTATTTATATACTACATGGTTTAATAGTAAATTTTTAGTGTTATAAATATTTTAGAAGTTACTAATTTAATAAAACATATTTAAAGTAAATGATTATTGATTTATTAATAATGTTGGAAAAGTATCTTAAGATAAAATTATTAATTTTATGAATTACGGATTTAATGTTTTCAATAGCTTCTTTGTAAATATAAGTAATAATGTAAATAATTGTTTTCAAATAGTTTGCATATACTTATAAAGGTGTTATTTAAATAATTAAATGGTATTTATAAATGAAGCTAGAAATTTACAAATGAGTTTTTAAAAGTATTAAAGTATTAAAGATAATTGATTTTCAAATAAAGCTTACAAATGAATATTACAAGTAAAATTTATATAAGTTTCTTTGAATATATAAATTTAAAGATATTATATAAATGAAAAAAAATTGTTTTGCAAAGTTTATTTATAGTAATATACTTGGCAAATAAAATTTGAATCTCTATTTTGGAAGTATAAGTTTGGAATATTTATTTGATTTCAAAGTACTAATAGTAAATTTATTGGTTATTTACTGTTTGAAATTTTGTATTAAACCATAATAAATGTTTTTCTATGATTTGAATATTCAGTTTTAAACAAGTGTGTAAAATTAATTATGAAGATATGAAATTCATACTTTGATTTAGAAATTTAATGTAAAATTTGAAGTATAATATTAGTTTCAGTTTAATAATCTTGAGTTTATACTTATCTTAAAAATAACAAGTCTAACAAATTATCGGATTTAAGGAACTTTATTTTAAAGCTTATTATAATGTTTTGGTATAAATTTCTAACATTGTTTTAGACTTTTGAGAAATCCTTGCATAATTATATGAGGATGTTTTAAATATATCTTATATTTTTACTAAGTGTATGGAAATCAATTTAAAACTAAATGAAATTTTATGACCTAAATTGACAGTTGAACTAACAAATTTGAATTGAATGACTATTTATTGATTTAGTAAAATGGATTAAAACAAATTATTGAATTGAAATTTATATGGTTTAAATTAATTGTTTTATTTTGGTTTTACAAACTATTTTTCTTTCTGGTTGTTTCTATTCTCCTACCTCCTTCCTTTTCGGGGATGAAAAGTTTTGAGTGGGGGAGAGTGTAACGACCCGAAAATTTTAATGGTTTTATTTATTTAATTGACTAAAATTTTGTGAAATTTTAAAATAATTAAATTTGAAATAAAAATTTGATATTTGGAATACGTCTATTTAAACATGGTTAATGGTAATTTTTCATCAGATAATATGGAAGTTTATTTTCTTGTGAAATTCTATTCCAATTTAAATCAGTTAATATTTGATGATAATAAAGTGTTTTCCAAACATGAATATTTTTATACAATAAATTTTTAGACGTCATATTTCATTTCTTCAAATTTGGACTGTTGTTGCTCCGTTTATCTTATTTCTGGCGTTTTAGTAGCATTTTCGACACCAATTTTCGACTTTTGATAGGATGATTGTACCACTGATATCTGTGTATCGCTTTGATCATCTCGTCGTGCTGATCCCTGTAATACATTTGTTTCTGTATTTTCGAAGATGGTTGCGCGACGAAAACCGTGAAACGGATAGCCATATCAGTTACGAAATTTAACTTTTGTCTCCTGTCTTTCCAATTTCTCAGCCATATACTAACCAAACGCCAGTTTTCCTTTAATAACTTCTGAAATCAAGCGCTTGCCCTTTGCTATTCCTTGATTTTGGTATATATGGCTGTGTCCTTTCGTTTTCCTTCTTCATCTCGAGAGGAAAATTTATATAGCATTATTTCAGCTCCGTCTGCTTTAGGATCTGCTCGAGTTTCTCTCTCCAGTTTGCTCGAAGAGGACCATTTTGTGCCTAATATTTAACCTTCCTGGCCGAGGCATTGCTCGTGCCTATCTCAATTTCACCCGAAGTCAATATCTCTCACCCACGCACGCATGCAGCCCGCAAGCCCACATCTTCCTTCCCACTCTCACAACACCACGCATATCATTCCACTGGCTGACACCACCAACCTGATCCTTGCTGAAGCCAAACCTCCTTCTCCTTTTTATATATGGTATGTATGTTTATATATTGCATTATATCATGTTATATTAAGACATATATATATATATGTTTAAGTATATTATATTATGTTGGTCATATTTAAAAGTTATCAGTTAGTTATAATATAAGGTTAATACAAAATTTTACACTGTTAGTCATAAATGCCATATGTAGACTGTCTATATATTTAAGTTATGCACTTGTATATATATTCTTCCAAGCTTTGTTGCTGTTCCTGTTTGAACACAATACTAATATAAGTGTATAGAAGTCATAGTTTATATCGGTAGGCTGTATTGTATATGTATACACGGTCTTAACAAATCTGCATATTTCGTGCAATATATATATAGGCTGGATGTGTTTAAAATAAAATAAAAAATAAAACATATGTCTTATACTTAAATTCCGGATTTACAATATATGTTGAATAGTAGGTTACAAGTTCTTGGTTAAAACATTTGGTTTATACAGTAATCTATATATCAGAATATATATATTATGTATATTAGTTTATTTATATTTTTCTGTAAGAGTTTATATTTAAAGTCTGACTATTATGTAAGTTTATATATATATATGTTATTATATGTATTTTGAATCTACTTTCAGCAGTGGGTATATATATATATATATATTTGTTTGTTTATATATAACGCATATATGCTTATTTATTTATAACATATGAATATATATGTAGATTTATAGGTATAATATGTTTCAGGTTATATATATATATTCATATTGATCCAAAATTTCATATGGTATAGTCTATGTATTTTATTTTAAGTTATTGTATATACATATGTTATATTATAGTTTATATAGGTGAGTTCGGTCTATATATAAAGTGTATAAGTTTTAAATGTTGTATAATGACTGTTAGTTATATATGTGTGGTTCAGGATAGTATATTTTATATACATAGTGTATTAGAGAATTTGTTGAAAGATAAATTTTTCTAACATATATAAACTTTATACGTATATAATAATATATTATGTTAGTTATATATTAACTACATATGTTAGTCTGTACAGATATGTTATTGGTTTATAAAATCTGTTAGATAATATATTTGTATATATTTATACATATATATAGGTCGGTCTGCACACATGTATGTATATATTGACCGAGGTATGTATATTTTATAAACTGTGTCAGCATATGTTGTTTATAGATCTAGTCTGCCTTTTTAGCCGCATGCATATATTGTGTTTATAGTTTAATTTATACATACATTTAATTATAGATATAATCTGCAAAATTTTTGCTTATAGGCTGCCTAGATATTGATTTTTTTAATAATATAGTATTTGAAAGTAAGTTAATTTTTTTTGGAAAAGCATGAAAGTAAGTTAATTTGATTTTTCATAAGAAATACTGATTTAAAATATATATTAGGTATATATATTCTAAATATATGGGTTTAAATTTAATAATGATTTTGTATATACCTATAAATATTTTGATTTATATATATATATATGCTTTAAATTTAATATTGGGTTTTGTATAAAGGAATTTATTTTAATATGAGTAAATATTAGACTTTTAATTTTATATATACTTGTTCCCACCGATCCCTATTTATCAGCTTGTCCGTCGAACTCGTGTCAATCTTGCTTTGCTTTGGAATTCGTGTTTAGATTCGTAACTCATTTCATTGTCGAATCTCTCTAGCCTCGAAAGGTGAGCAATCACTCACGATTACTTATATTTATTAAATTTGATTTCAATTGAAACGACAATTGAAATATGCTGATGTTAGTTATTTACATTGTTATATATGTTATAATCTGTATCTATTCACCTGTGACATCTGACACCATTATCTTTACTTATATTGATGATATATGCATGTTATATTATTACTATATATGTTATCACTCTGCAAGTTCCCTGTTAGTATAGAATTCCCTATGGGTTGAAATGATACATACCCGAATGATCTGTAGAGTAGGAGAAAATTGTTATGGGTTGAAATGATAAACCCAAGCGATTTTCATTGAATTGAATTTGGGATTGCGGGTTGAAATGATATATACCCGTATATATATTTAAATTGCAGATTGAAATGATAAATATCCGTATCACTTGACCATACGATAGAAATTTTTATACAGACACCGTGGTCTATATATAAATATTTGAAAAGATTTCTATGGATTTGGAAAGAAATATATGGTTTTAGTAAATATTGATAAATTAGTTATAAAATAAAATAGGTTTAATAATAAAGTTTGATTTAATGAATATATAATATGTATAAGTATTTATTTAAATTTATATTCTAACTAGATTTTATAATAATTTGAATAAGTTAAGGTTGGGAAGATAAATTTGAATTTATTTGAAATTGTATCTAATTAAGAACGCGATTAAACTGATTTGAAACTTATTGAATTTGAGATTTTAAAGGATATGATTTACAACTTGATTTTGGTTTAAGGTGATTTAAATGAAATATCAAGTTTAAATAAACTGAAGGAATATTCGGTTAATTAAAATGTGAAGTTTTATTTAAATGATATTGGATTTATTAAGTAAATATTTCAAAACTAAATAATAGTAAATTGAATTAAGATATATATGATATTATCAAATTTAGTTTTGAAATGTGGAATATTTAAAGCTTTAAAATATATTGAAATTGAAATGTTTTATTTTGTGGTCCAAATCCATATTTGAAATCGATATAATTTGAAACGGTTTATTTAAAAACCGAGTTGAATTGCACTTGATGAGTTAAGATTTGATTAAATTTGAATTTTTGGAATTCAAGTTAATTTGGAATGTATTTGTGAAATTTGAGGAAGCTATTTTATTATATAAAGTATTTTTAAACTACATTTAAAACTATTTATTTATTTTACTTTATAAATTATTTTCATATAAATCATTTTAATATAAACTATTTTAATATAAACAATTTTAAATAACTAACTATTTTATATAAACTATTTTACTTTATTAACTATTTTATTATATATACTATTATTAATATCTAAACTGTTCAAGTAGGAAGTTATGATTTCAAAGTTATGAATTTCAAGGCATTATGTTACCAAGTGTTATGATTTCCAAAGTGTTATAATTTCTAAGCTTTATAATTTCGAAAGTGTTATAATAACTCTGAGGTGCTATGATTTTTGGTATGAATATTATTTTAAGTGAGAAATGATATCGTATTGATATGGTTTTGAAATGGATATGATATTTTGGTTTTGAAGTATAAATTAATTTGAAATGACCACGGTGTTATAATGACGTTTGGTTGTTATTAGCGTATATTACTGCATAGTAGATAGTTCCACGGATCCTTAGAGGATGGGTAACCCACACATCCTTTAAGTTACTTGTCTTTCTGTTGATATTTCACTTGAGTTGGATTTATTGCTATAAGAATGTTAATCCTGACTCGAGTGTTTTGTGTTTGCTTTACGCTCGGGTTAGACTGAGTGGCATAGTGTTTGAGACTCATCTTTGGAGTTGGAGCTTCGCTTGGAGATCCAGCTATATCTATTCAGCTTCCTTTTATTCAGTTGACTCCAGTTATGTATTTGGATTTTTTTATTCGACTATTGTACCGAGACTTCTATGTATTCGAGACTTCTGTTGTATCTTGTTTAACTGTGTTATATATATATAGTAGCTTCATGAACTACTATTCATTTGTTTCCACTTCTTATTATTATATTACTCTGTGTCTGTGATTCTGTGATTTGTTTATTTACTGTATATGCTGGGTTTTGCCAAATTTAAATTAACAATCTGATATTTTGAGCAATTCAAGTCCGACATGTGTGGATGCGAATGGTTGAAAATATCGGGATGTTACAATTATATCAGAGCTCTGGTTTTAGGCAAAACTTAGCATATAGAGTAAATTTAATTACATAATTACTTTCGTTCGAGCTTGAATCTCTTCCTCTTTGACTCGGATCTCCTTTGAATTCCGGGACTCCCCTTTTGTTCTGGAATCCATCTTTGTCTTCTTATTCGTGTTCTTTTGATTTTGGAGTATCCCATAATGCCACTCATGTTGATCTCTATAATGAATAGGCGATCCTGCCATTCTTAGAATGATTTGTAAAGTGGTGAAACTCCTTTACAACGGGCATTGATCCACCGGAGATTTATGTATCCTCGGTAGATGCTACTATCTTTTACTATTCCCGAATTCTATCTCTCGCGATCGAATGCCGATTTGCCTCAGAATTCTGCATCGATCTTATTCTTGAAGTCACGGTTGACCCGGTTAAGGTCACCCGCGATTAATATAAGGCTATCCATCTTCATCGTTTGTGATTTAATTATCATATCTTCCTCCCGAGTCTGTTTTCGTAATTTGAGTTCTCTTCCATTTGGACTGTAACAACCCGGGGTTTTGCACCGGTTAATTATCGTCATTAGACGATTAATGCTGCTAGCTGATTGCTGTTGGGAGTTTTTAATCGGGTTGAAATTGGTTAAGGGTTATGCGGGCTTTAAAATAATCTTGGCCCATGTTTTTGTTGGTGCTGTGATAATTAACAAAGGCCGATAACCGTTCCTCCTTTATTCATTTTTGGTAAGCCCTAAACTAAGAAAACGAAAGAGATAATGGCTGCTAGGGTTCGATCAACTTTGTGGCCGCCACGGCTTCGATTCCGATCTCGATCTTTGTTCGTTTGGATTGGAAAAAGGGGATTTAGGCTGCGAATTGGATCTGTGCTCTTCGAAACAGGTGAGTGATATTCACTCACATCTAATTCAATCTATTGCTTATATATAATTCGATGCTCTTGAATTTTGGTTCGTATCCATTTGATTGAATTCGTCATTTGAGTATTCTCGGCCATTTGATTTTTGTTTTAATATTATTTCCATTTTTTTGATGACTTCGGCACTTGACATTGTTTTGAAATGTATATACTCTCTGATCTCTTTGTAGTCTGATACTCTTTCCTTGTTTCTGGTTGCATTATGGTCAGACATTGTTGTTCACTTTGTTGAGTTCCCTGTGTACATCTGTTTCACTATTTGACTTGAAGTATGATCTTCAAGTAGCTTGTCTGCATTGGTTGTGTACTTCACTGGAACTTGCGCATCATGTAGTTCACTGTATTGGGTTTTGTTGCACCACTGTTGTCATCTATTGCAGTTTGAATTATGATGAGTTTCATCCCTGGTCTGATTGTGTATATATGTGCATATCATCTTGTTTTGGTTTGTCGAAATCATAATGGCATTTGCATATGTATTCATCCACTTGTGTACATACATTTATGTATGTATGTATGTGATTTCATCTTGTACTGTGTCATTTACTGGTTCACTGCTTGGTTTTGAATCTGGTAGCACTCGAGTCTTGTTCAAGCTTTCATGCATTGTCCACTGATCATTTGTTCATGTTGCATATATGCCGGTTCAGTCTTGTATCTTGATTCATATATATATGTTGAGTCTTGTTTCTTTGTACTTCTGTGGAGATTATTTGCTAGTGCACTTTCATGTATTTGTTTCCCAGACCTGTTGCACTATAACTATTGAGGCAGTGGCATTGATTTTTGAATCTTCACTTTCTCTTCATTATTGAGGCTGTACTTTTGTTTGCTGCATTTTGTAGTTGCTGTTAGCTTTGGGTTTCACTGACCACACATGTATGTTTGTATCGACTTGTACTTTGAGTCATGTTGAACCCTGTTTGTTTCTGTTGCAGTTGAGTTCGAGTTGCTGGTATAACTCGAACTTGATCTCGAGTTGGTGCCATTTGCTTCTGATTCATTGACCTTGTGCTCGTTTGTGAACTTTCATTGTGCATTCATGTACACATTGTTCATTTGATGGTTACTGGGTGGATGTTGTGCTCATGATGTTGCAGTTCCATCTGGTTCATTTTGATTTGAGTTGGTATCATTGCTTTTGATTCATTGAGCTTTTGTGTTTCATCACTGTTGTGGCGAGGCAGTGCATGTGAGTGTGTACTGCAGCCACACAGAATTGACGTTTTAATTGATATTTCATTTGCTTGAATTGTTTCGTATGTCCAATTTAATATTTTGAAATTGTATTTCGAATTGGTTTAATTTGATTATTTTGCTGCTATCTAATTATCTAGTAGATAATTAGATTATGTGTTTCTAATTATCGTATCGATAATTAGATTTTGTTGATTATATTGTTCAGTGGTGGGTTTTGCTTTAGCCACTTGTTTTTTAATTGCTGTTTAGGCAATTATGTTGTTTTATAAATTATCTTCATTGTTAACCCTTTTATTTATCCTTGTTGATGATTTGGATTTGCTAATTGCTGTTTAATGCCGTTACGTGTTATATTTACCGTTATCCGATTTTCTTATTAAAGGATTGGATATGCAAGATTTATTGTGATTGGTGTCTATTCGATATTTAATTGTTATTGCTTCCGTGCATTAATAATTGAGTTTGAATTAGACTGATTCGTGTATTATTTTCTTTTGAATTAATACTCGGGTCAGACCGAGTTATTACAGGCTGTTGATATCTTGCTTTGGGTTGCTGCTTGAGCTATGAAGTCTCTTCATATCTTTTGGAGTAGGCGATGTCATAGTATAGGATTATATGTATTCATGTATACTATTTATAATAATGTACTTGTATATGTAAATTCCAGTGTTGACGGTTGTAGTTGTATCACATGTATTGTAACTGACTTCAGTTATATATATGAGATTTTATATTATCTATGTTCTGTGTTTATCTTATCTGTGTTATTATTATATATATTGTCCTAAACTACTACGAATCATCGTAGTTCGTTTTATACTGAAATTGGATATGTCGATGGGAGTAGATAAACAAAGAGATGAAAAAAAAATATATACCACTCCTATCGAGATAATCAATACTAGTGTAAGGTCTAAGTACGGATGGTCGCTCCTATCCAGCCTTATTCTTCGTAATAACAGACAGTATTTCCTTTTAATACTCTTTATTATTGTGAGCATAGAGGTGGGGCGTTACATGAACTCCTCTAATTTTGAATCTTATATGGCTTTTCATACAACGAAATTGATATGTAACTTCCAGTGTCGACAGTTGTAGTTGTATCACATGTATTGTAACTGACTTCGGTTATATATATGAGATTTTATATTATCCGTGTTCTATGTTTATCTTATTTGTGTTATTATTATATATATTGTCCTAAACTACTATGAATCATCATAGTTCGTTTTATACTGGAATTGGATATGTCGATGGGAGTAGATAAACAAAGAGATGAAAAAAAAAATATACCACTCCTATCGAGATAATCAATACTAGTGTAAGGTCTAACTACGGATGGTCGCTTCTATCCAGCCTTATTCTTCGTAATAACAGACAGTATTACCTTTTAATACTCTTTGTTATTGTGAGCATAGAGGTGGGGCGTTACAGTTGGTATTAGAGCGAGGGGTTTATGGACATAATATAGAACATAACTTAGATGGAACATGTGTTACAACTAATTGTTGATGTTTTTATTTGTGCTTTGAGTCAAAACTAAAGTTTTTAAATTATGATGAAATTTTTAAATATCCTTACTTCAAAATAAAAGTGAAATTGTGTTTTGACGATTGATTAATTTGTGTTTTGTTTATCAGAGTGTGCAGCGGAAGTAGTGAGACTGCTTTCGCTGAGTACAGCTGATAACCTTTTTGATTTAAAAATCAAAATATGAAAATGAAATAAATTTCATTGTGTTGTTACATAGATGTGTTTATTTCTATTTTCTTTGAAAATTTCGAATCTGATTTGAGGATCCGAAGCGATTACAGTTATGTGATTTTGTTGAGATTTTGCTGTTTTAAATTATCTTCATTGAAGATATAATCGAGTGATTTCTTTATTCATCTTGTAGTGTGTGTGCAAATATGAGTTGCATGTTACTGCATTAATTTTATGTTGAACCAGTGTTTGGTGCTAAAACGTATTTTGTTGTCGTTATTTCTATAACGGGATTTTCACACCGGTATTATATTTTAATGCAAATTATTTTGATGAGATTTTGACGTATAAAAAAAATTTACTGTCGCTTTGACTTCAGTAACCGTCGAATTTTAAAGTGGATTTTCAAGCGGCTATCCCGCAACGCTGATTTGGTATCCATTTTTACGGTGTTTTGTGAAGTGCAATTTCCATGTCGAAATTGCTACAGATGTTGTTGTAATCACGTGTTTTAAAAATCGTTTTAAAATAAAATTGTTTCCAAAAATTTTACAGTTTGCGCTTTCAAAAGAATGAGGAAGCAATTTAAACGCTTCAGCAAAATTGAGGACTATGAACCCTTACTTTTACTGATTCTCTTAATTCCGGACTTGTCCGTTTGAGAACGTAAAATGTTATTTATATAAAATACACAATTTTGCACTTTCAAGGAAACGATTAAGAGATTTAAATGATTTGGCAAAAGTGCGGAGCATGGAACCACACTTTTACTATTTCGGTTAACTCCAGACTCGTTAATTGAAATATTTGATGTTGTTTGATGATTTTGATGATATTTGTTGGGCTTTCGAGCCACTATGTTGGACCTTCGGGTCATATGATGGACCTTCGGGTCAAATACCAGTACTAGACCTTCGGGTCATATATTGGACCTTCGGGTCATTTGTTGGGCGCCAAAAATTATGATGACAGTACTTGGTAGGCTTCGGCCATATGTTGATGCACGTGCGGCGTAGCTTAGACTCGCCATATGATGGGATCGATCCACCTTTTATGTTGATTCTTCTAATTATCTGCAGGTAATTAGATATTTGTTGTTTCTGATTATCGTTTTTGATAATTAGATATTTGTTGTTTCTGATTATCGTTTCTGATAATTAGATATTTGTTGTTTCTGATTATCGTTTTTGATAATTAGATATTTGTTGTTTATGATTATCGTTTTTGATACTTAGATGTTTGTTGTTTTATGATTATTGTTTTTGATAATTAGATATTTGTTGTTTCTGATTATCGTTTTTGATAATTAGATATTTGTTGTTTTCTGATTATTGTTTTTGATAATTAGATATTTGTTCTTTCTGATTATCGTTTTTGATAATTAGATATTTGTTGTTTCTGATTATTGTTTAGTATAATTAGATATTTGTTGTTTCTGATTATCGTTTCTGATAATTAGATATTTGTTGTTTCTGATTATAGTTTTTGATAATTATATATTTGTTGTTTTCTGATTATTGTTTTTGATAATTAGATATTTGTTGTTTCTGATTATCGTTTTTGATAATTAGATATTTGTTGTTTTCTGATTATTGTTTTTGATAATTAGATATTTGTTGTTTCTAATTATTGTTTTTGATAATTAGATATTTGTTGTTTCTGATTATCGTTTTTGATAATTAGATATTTGTTGTTTTCTGATTATTGTTTTTGATAATTAGATATTTGTTGTTTCTGATTATCGTTTTTGATAATTAGATATTTGTTGCTTTCTGATTATCGTTTTTGATAATTAGATATTTGTTGATTTGGGTTCTAATTATCTTTGTTGATAATTAGATATTTGCTAATTTTGCTGATTATGAGATTTACTAGGTTCTAATTGATTCTAGATTATGTTGATTATATTGAATTGCTGTTTTCTAATTATCGTATCGATAATTAGGTATAGCTGTTTTGTGATTTCTGTGTTCTAATTGTCTAATTGATAATTAGAATTTTGTTGAGGACTTGTGAATTTCTTTTATGAAATTAAAAGATTTCTTTGGCGTTTGTATTCTTGACCTTTATTTTCTATCTTAACCAGTTTATGTTAGAAAAATAATTGTTATTAACGACTTTAATTATGAAAATTTCGGGGACGTAGTTTTTATAAGGAGGGGAGTCTGTAACAACCCGGGGTTTTGCACTGGTTAATTATCGTCATTAGACGATTAATTCTGCTAGCTGATTGCTGTTGGGAGTTTTTAATCGGGTTGAAATTCTTTTAAAAATGGTTAAGGGTTATGCGGGCTTTAAAATAATCTTGGCCCACGTTTTTGTTGGTGTTGTGATAATTAACAAAGGGCAATAACTGTTCCTCCTTTATTCATTTTTGGTAAGCCCTAAACTAAACAAATGAAAGAGATAATGGCTGCTAGGGTTCGATCAACTTCGTGGCCACCATGGCTTCGATTCCGATCTCGATCTTTGTTCGTTTGGATTGGAAAAAGGGGATTTCGGCTGCGAATTGGATATGTGCTCTTCGAAACTAGTGAGTGATATTCACTCACATCTAATTCAATCTACTGCTTATATATAATTCGATGCCTTTGAATTTTGGTTCATATCCATTTGATTAAATTCGTCATTTGAGTATTCTCGGCCATTTGACTTTTGTTTTAATGCTATTTCCATTTTTTTTGATGACTTCGGCACTTGACATTGTTTTGAAATGTATATACTCTCTGATCTCTTTGTAGTCTGATACTCCTGCCTTGTTACTGGTTGCATTGTGGTTAGACATTGTTTTTCACTTTGTTGAGTTCCCTTTGTACATCTGTTTCACTGTTTGACTTGAAGTCTGATCTTCATGTAGCTTGTCTGCATTGGTTGTGTACTTCACTGGAACTTGCGCATCATGTAGTTCACTGTATTGGGTTTTGTTGCACCACTGTTGTCATCTGTTGCAGTTTGAATTATGATGAGTTTCATCCCTGGTCTGATTGTGTATATATGTGCATATCATCTTGTTTTGGTTTGTTAAAATCACAATGGCATTTGCATATGTATTCATCCACTTGTGTACATACATTTATGTATGTATGTATGTGATTTCATCTTGTACTGTGTCATTTACTGGTTCACTGCTTGGTTTTGAGTTCTGGTAGCACTCGAGTCTTGTTCAAGCTTTCATGCATTGTCCATTGATCATTTGTTCATGTTGCATATATGCCGGTTCAGTCTTGTATCTTGATTCATATATATGTTGAGTCTTGTTTCTTTGTACTTCTATGGAGATTGTTTGCTAGTGCACTTTCATGTATTTGTTTCCCAGACCTGTTGCACTATAACTATTGAGGCAGTGGCATTGATTTTTGAATCTTCACTTTCTCTTCATTATTGAGGCTATACTTTTGTTTGCTGCATTTTGTAGTTACTATTAGCTTTGGGTTTCACTGACCACAGATGTATGTTTGTATCGACTTGTACTTTGAGTCATGTTGAACCATGTTTGTTTCTGTTGCAGTTGAGTTCGAGGTGCTAGTATAACTCGAACTTGATATCGAGTTGGTGCCATTTTCTTCTGATTCATTGACCTTGTGCTCGTTTGTGAACTTTCATTGTGCATTCATGTACACTTTGTTCATTTGATGGTTACTGGGTGGATGCTGTGCTCATGATGTTGCAGTTCCATCTGGTTCATTTTGATTTGAGTTGGTATCATTGCTTTTGATTCATTGAGCTTTTGTGTATTTCATCACTGTTGTGGCGAGGCAGTGCACGTGAGTGTGTACTGCAGCCACACAGAATTGACGTTTTAATTGATATTTCATTTGCTTGAATTATTTCGTATGTCCAATTCAATATTTTGAAATTGTATTTCGAATTGGTTTAATTTGATTATTTTGCTGCTATCTAATTATCTACTAGATAATTAGATTATGTGTTTCTAATTATCATATCGATAATTAGATTTTGTTGATTATGTTATTCACTGGTGGGTTTCGCTTTGGCCACTTGTTGTTAATTGCTGTTTAGGCAATTCTGTTGTTTTGTAAATTATCTTCATTGTTAACCCTTTTATTTATCCTTGTTGATGATTTGGATTTGCTGATTGCTGTTTAATGCCGTTATGTGTTATATTTATCGTTATCTGATTTTCTTATTAAAGGATTGGATATGCGAGATTTATTGTGATTGTTGTCTATTCGATATTTAATTGTTATTTCTTCCGTGCATTAATAAATGAGTTTGAATTAGACTGATCCGTGTATTATTTTCTTTTGAATTAATACTCGGGTCAGACCGAGTTATTACAGGCTGTTGATATCTTGCTTTGGGTTGCTGCTTGAGCTATGAAGTCTCTTCATATCTTTTGGAGTAGGCGATGTCATAGTATAGGATTATATGTATTCATGTATACTATTTATAATAATGTACTTGTATATGTAAATTCCAGTGTTGACGGTTGTAGTTGTATCACATGTATTGTAACTGACTTTAGTTATATATATGAGATTTTATATTATCTGTGTTCTGTGTTTATCTTATCTGTGTTATTATTATATATATTGTCCTAAACTACTACGAATCATCGTAGTTCGTTTTATACTAAAATTGGATATGTCGATGGGAGTAGATAAACAAAGAGATGAAAAAAAAAATATACCACTCCTATCGAGATAATCAATACTAGTGTAAGGTCTAAGTACGGATGGTCGCTCCTATCCAGCCTTATTCTTCGTAATAACAGACAGTATTTCCTTTTAATACTCTTTATTATTGTGAGCATAGAGGTGGGGCGTTACATGGACTCCTCTAATTTTGAATCTTATATGGCTTTTCATACAACGAAATTGATTTTGGAATTTTTTTTCTTGTATAAGACGGACTTTATATAAGTATAAGATGATTTTCAAAACTGTTGATTTTGGAAGGTATTCGATCTGAAGAGATAAACCTTATATATAACGTAATTTATATAAGAGTGATTTGATATATTCAAAATTATTGATTTTGGAAAGTACTTTGTCTAAAATGAAATCTTATATATAATGGAATTTATATAAGTTTGATATTTGATGCTATGATTTGAAAGGGTACTATATATATTATACTATATTTTGAAGTAAGAGGTATGGGGAAGTACCCTCCGCGAAGAAGTATAGTATGATATGCTTCGACCCAAATGGACTTGGGGAATCCAGGAATGGATTTGACCGATAAACCCTAATATACTTGGGTGAATTCAGAAATGGATTCGAACCGATATGGTTGTCCGGACTTAAACTCATGAGTTCCTCGATTTTTTTTCAAGGTAGATGGTTCTTTAGTTTACCCAATGGAGGCACTTTCGATCCTGGGATCTGTTGTTTATGGATCTTCCGGGAAGGAAGTGCATCCATTGCGTAAATCATTGAATCAGCAGTTACCACTGCAGTAGGGGTCGATGGTCTTTTGTTTACGAAATGGCTACGATATTTTTTTGGAATCCGGAAGGTGAAAGGATCATCTGGAAAGTTTTGTGTCCATTGCATAAACACTAGATCAGCAGCGGCCCACTGCTATCGCAACATCATCATTTGACATCAGATTTTGAGCGGTACTTCTCATACTTGTTTTTAAGTATTTTTCACTGGGTGTTGAAATAGGTCTACTAAGTACTTGGAGATTTCTAGTCATACGCCTGATCAACGTACGACCAAAGTCTGCAAGAAGAAGGATAAACCTGTTAAGACATCGAGTTATAAAACTATTTTGATAAAGTATTATATAAAGGATATTTTGATCATTATTTCTTTCTAAATAATTTAAACGTTTAAAATATTGCTTATTTATAAACTACATGGTTTAATAGTAAATTTTTAGTGTTATAAATATTTTAGAAGTTATTAATTTAATAAAACATATTTAAAGTAAATGATTATTGGTTTATTAATAATGTTGGAAAAGTATCTTGAGCAAAAATTATTAATTTTATGAATTATGGATTTAATGTTTTCAATAGCTTCTTTGTAAATATAAGTAATGATGTAAATAATTGTTTTCAAATAGTTTTCATATACTTATAAAGGTGTTATTTAAATATTTAAATGGTATTTATAAATGAAGCTAGAAATTTACAAATGAGTTTTTAAAATTATTAAAGTATTAAAGATAATTGATTTTCAAATAAAGCTTACAAATGAATATTACAAGTAAAATTTATATAAGTTTCTTTGAATATATAAATTTAAAGATATTATATAAATGAAAAAAAAATTTGTTTCGCGAAGTTTATTTATAGTAATATACTTGGAAAATAAAATTTGAATCTCTATTTTGGAAGTATAAGTTAGGAATATTTATTTGATTTCAAAGTACTAATAGTAAATTTATTGGTTATTTACTGTTTGAAATTTTGTATTAAACCATAATAAATGTTTTTCCATGATTTGAATATTCAGTTTTAAACAAGTGTGTAAAATTAATTATGAAGATATGAAATTCATACTTTGATTTAAAAATTTAATGTAAGATTTGAAGTATACTATTATTTTCAGTTTAATAATCTTGAGTTTATACTTATCTTAAAAATAACAAGTCTAACAAATTATCGGATTTAAGGAACTTTATTTTAAAGCTTATTATAATGTTTTGGTATAAATTTCTAACATTGTTTTAGACTTTTGAGAAATCTTTGCATAATGATATGAGGATGTTTTAAATATATCTTATATTTTTACTAAGTGTATGGAAATCAATTTAAAACTAAATGAAGTTTTATGAGCTAAATTGACAGTTGAACTAACAAATTTGAATTGAATGACTATTTATTGATTTAGTAAAATGGATTAAAACAAATTATTGAATTGAAATTTATACGGTTTAAATTAATTGTTTTATTTTGGTTTTACAAGCTATTTTTCTTTCTGGTTGTTTCTATTCTCCTACCTCCTTCCATTTCGGGGACGAAAAGTTTTGAGTGGGGGAGAGTGTAACGACCCGAAAATTTTAATGGTTTTATTTATTTAATTGACTGAAATTTTGTGAAATTTTAAAATAACTAAATTTGAAATAAAAATTTGATATTTGGAATACGTCTATTTAAACATGGTAAAAGGTAAATTTTCATCAGATAATATGGAAGTTTATTTTCTTGTGAAATTCTATTCCAATTTAGATGTGAAGACCCAAAATTTTTGAGAATAAAAATTACTTTAAAATAAATACAAGAATGAATAAAGTAAATAAGAATGGGGAGAAAAATAGCTTGAAAATAAAATACCGGAAGTGAGTGAAGAAATTATGCAAGGAATAAATGTTTTTACACAGTGATGAAAGGAAAATGATTAAGTATAAAATAAATTCAAAAATTCACATGATTTGAGTAGGTGTGAATATTGTATAGAAAGTATATATACATATGATCAGAGAAGTATGGGATGTTAAAAATAAAAATCCTTTTGATAATTAAGTTGCGTAGAAATCAGTCAAGAAATATTTATGAGTGAGAATGTATTTTTGAAATAAATATCAAAAGGGAATAAATATTTCAATAAATAATAAGAAGAAAAATAACTAAGGTATGAATGAGTTTTAAATACACATATCTTATGAATACTATAAATTTATATGGCCAGAAATATATTTGGGTAGTAAAATAACTTCTCTTGATAATTAAAATGCATACCAACTAGTCAAGTAATATTTATGGGTATGAATGCATTTTTGAAATAAATCAAGATAGATGATAAAAATTTGTTAGCTAAAAATCAAGCTTACAAAAGAAATGAGAAAAAGAAATATATGGCTGAGTCGCATAAAAATAATGTGCAAGGAAATCATGCAAATAGCATGTGCACAGAAAAGCAATGAGGCAACTGTTTTACTGAAAATGGAAACCAAGAGAAAATGGCACTTTTAGCCATAAAGATGCATATATGTATAACGACCCGGAATTTTAGACCATTCGCGTCCATTATAAGTGTATAGGTAGACACTCATGCCGGAGTTGAATTGCTCAAAATACCGTGTTGTTAATTTAAATTTGGCAAAACTGAACATATATAGTAAATAAATATAATCACAGATCACAGACACAGAGTAATAAGTGCAGCGGAAATAAAAAGATAGTAGTTCATGAAGCTACTATATGAATGTATAAAATACCTCAGAGTTTACACAGAAGAATAATACAATACATCAGAGTTAAACCAGATACAACGGAAGGGTAACACGATACATCAGATACAAATCAGAATACATCACTGGAATCATCGAATACTGAAAGCTGGATAGATAGCTGGATCTCCAAGCGAAGCTCCAACTCCAAAGGTGAGTCTTGAAAGCTGAACTACTCAGTCTGACCCGAGCGTAAAGCAAAATACAAAACACTCGAGTCAGGATTAACATTCTTATATTAATAAATCCAACTCAAGTGAAATAGCAATTGAAATACAAGTAACTCAAAGGATGTTTGGAATAACCATCCTTTAAGGATCCGTTAAACTATCTACTATGTAGTAATGTACGCTAAGTAGATAATGTCTATCAGTAATATAAAGATATCAAAATAGCGTTAAGTCATGGCCCATTCCACCCTTAACACATTTTTATTCCCACAAGCATATACAAGACCGTAGTTTCCCCAAAACCGGAAGTCACCAGAGGGCAATCCATATACTCAAGGTACAAATCAAAATCGTAGTGGTCGCGCATAAATGGAATACAAGTATGACAAGGCACATGAGGCTATACCCAAGGTAGTGATACTACCGTTCGCCTGATCCGGACTGGTGAGAACGCAACGCCGCAGCGCCTGCAACACCGTGAAACAACACTCCCAAAATCAAGGGTGCACCAATCGACAACAAGTAATAAGTAGTTCGAAGAAGTGTGTCCACTTGAGGTATCAATCCTCCATTGGCCCGGCACAGCTCCTGTTTTAGTCATTTCCAATTTGACACAAGTGTCAAGGCTATCCATTATCGTTCACTTCCTTCAATCATCACGTACACCATTCCAACCACTTCATTCTGGATCATCACTCCGCGCATAGTTATTAAAGTGGTTTTCGGTTTAGATAGAGAGTATACCCATAACCGAATTCCGGTCTCTTTAATAACTTCCGTAATTATTACACCGATTGGTCGTTTGAATATTTCAAAAACCAAATCAATTTCAATTTCATTTTCAATTAGTAAACCAACATTTCATTTGTCTTTCAAAACCGATTTCCAAAATTTACGTTTCAACTACCAAATTCATTTCAAAATCCTATAATTCAAATTCAATTTCTATTTAAACAATCCAAATATTAACTCAAGTTCGAATATAAGTTTCATTTCGAAACATTTAAATTAATTTAATTTAACATTTAAATCAATTTAAATTCATTTATCAATTTCATTCAATATCGTTAAATTACTTTATCATTCAAACAATTTCTATTAAACTTCCAATTCATTAATCCATTATTTAAATTCAACTTCATTATATCAAAACTTACAAATTTAATTAAATTAAATTTATCAAATCAAATTCTTTAAATTTCAAGTCTTACATTGATTTCAATAAATCACATTTTATTTCTTGTTAAGAAATTCAACTCACTTCTTTACTTACTTAAATAATTTTCCAAAACTTAACTAATAAAGGAACTCAATTTCATTTATTAATAAAGTTCAAATTTCACTTATTCAAAAGTCCAATTTCTCTTATCAAAGAATTCAATTTTTATTCAATTATCAAATGATTCAATCTTATTCAATTATTAAATAATTCAAAACTTAATTATTAAATAATTTCCAAATTTAATAATTTCAAACTTAATTATAATTTCAAACTTAATTCAATCATTTCTCAAATTAAACAACCTTCTTTCATCAATTTCTTTATTAATATTTCATTTCAGATTATTAAATATTCACGTTTAGATTTCATTAAATTCAATTTCCAATTTCGTTTCAAAACCATATTTATTTATTCAAATAAAATCTTCATTTTATTTTTAAATCAAATTATTGACCAATCGGGTTTTATTTAATTTTCTATCCTAGGCCAAAGTTCAATTTGGGTATTTATCATTTCAACCCGATTCCAATACAATTCAAAATCAAAACATAGCAAAGGGAACTTGCAGTGTGATAACTGGGATGGTGTCAAAGTAAATAAACAAGCAATAACAACAATTAATAACAATCCAATAATCAATTCAAATAATCCCGAAATAACTGTATTAATTCGCATTGTTATTTGTACGAATTAATATAATTATTTCTAGAATCTACACTATCATTTCATGTAGATTAAAGATTATTACGTTACAGTTTCATTTGTCATCTATTTACAATTTCATACATCATCAATTTAACAACATACATTCAGTGGTTCAAAATGTAATTAAACAAATCCTACGTGTCAATAAATTCAACAGTTAAAGGGGTCATATTATACAAATGTCATTTAATCAAATTTAACATTTAACTATTCTATATCAATTTCAATTGCATACTATTTATCATTTTAACATTAACGATTTAACGTCCAATATAAACATCAACAATCAATCAATTATCAGCCAAACTGTATTATCATCGCATAAATAACTAACAGATAATGGTGTCAGATGTCACAGATGAACTGATACAGGCAATAACATATATAACAGTTTATTTAACTAACAGCAGCATATTTCAATTGTCGTTTCAATTGAAATCAAATTTAATAAATAAAAGAACATTAATCGTGAGTGAGTGCTCACCTTTCGAGGCTAGAGAAATTGATGATGAGATTGAGTTACGGAATCCAAACACGAATTTCAAAACAAAGCACGATGGACCGGATGCGATGGATAGAGCTGATAATAGAAATCGGTGGCACAGTTAGCATCAATTTGATATACAAAAAAATGTAAATTATATCGTTATACATTTCTCAAATCAGATATAAAGTTTAAAACCCATACATCGATATTTCTTTAAGATCATTATTCCTGTAATATATCTATTTATAAAATCAACTAACAAATGTATCAAAATTGGTATATATATATAGCCAATTATAAAAGAACAACATATAATATAGACAATGTATTATATAACTAACATAAGCTTAAAACGTGTAATATATATAAACTGCAACATTTGTAACAGTCATAGTAGATACGTAACTATTTTTTTTTTTTTTTATACAATATGAATATCAATACTTTTATATAACTCTCTTTTATATATTTTACAGTATACTATAAACCCATATACCTTGTAAACGTATTCATATAACTGCAACCCTCTAATATAAGATTCTGTAAACACATTTTATACCTTCCTATAATATATTATATAATATAATATAGTAAATATAGTAAAGTATACTGTTATACACATAACACGACCCTTATATAAATTATCAGACCACTAAAGCGAATGCACAAACAAAATAATACATATAAACAAACCCATATAAAAGCTTATACTGACATAAATTATATATATATATATATGTTGTAATATAAATATAGATCACCAGTTTTTATAAAAATAACTTATAGAATATACACTTTACGAAAAGCAGCAAATTCAACAGGGCATATTATACTCATAGAAAGGTAAAGTACATTTTGTATGATATATTCAAATCCATATTGTTAATATATGTGCACACTGACCTTATAATACTACACACATCTCTATACATGAGATATACTCACGACCTGGGTTGAGAAATTACATGAGGCGAGATAGGTGGCATGCGAATTGGAGGCTGCTAACTGCCGACGGCGGAGAGGAGTACGGCTATGGTAAGAGACTCGGTACTGAGAGAGAGACAGGGTGAAGGTAAGGTCGGTGAGGGGCAGGCCGAGGAGGGGTATCGGTAATGGTTGCATGGCTTTGGGAAGATGCTGGGGTTGGTGGAATATTGGTGCTGCGACCTGGGTGAGAAGTGGAAGGTGGTGGAAGGAGAGAGGGCAGCTAGGCTCGGTAATGTTGGAGGGTGGTGGGTGGAAGGTGGAGGAACAGGCGGAAGTCAAGGAGGAGCAAGGCGATGGTGGACGAGGAAAACACGGTGTTCGTCTTTGAAGGGTATTGGCGGTTATGGCCAAGCATGCGAGAGAGAAGGGGAAGATAGGTTGCAGGCTTCAAGAAGAAGAAGAGATTTTTATTTTCTCTTTGCACGGAGGTCTCAGGGAAGCTAGATGCGTAGAGTTGCATGATGGAAATAAATGAAGAGATGAACAGAGACTCATATTATCAAATTTCGAAACGAACAGAAAAACTAAAGGTTAGGTCGATTGGAATTCAAAAAAATAAAATAAATTCTAATGGCTGTTAGGCTTTTGGACAGTTGGGTAGATGGAAAAACAAAAGCAATCAATTGAATGGCTTCCAGCTAATATGTTGAATACAATAAATAATTTAAAGCTAGGCGTTGCTAAGATTATACTGCTGGCATTTAAAAGACAAGATAAACAAAAGGACTCAAAAAATGGTACCGATACGGTTATCTGTTTCACAGATCTCGTCGGGTATCGAAATCGAAAACACAAAATTGTGTATACCATAGAGATCAGCATGATGAGGCGATCAAAACGGTATAAAGATATCGGTGATTCGATTGAATTATAAAAATTCGAATTTTCTACTGGCGGAAAATGCAAGAAAAACGCTGAAGAATAAGATCGACGGAGCCAAAGATGTCCGAATTTGGAAAAACAACAAACTGACATCTTGCTCAGAAGATGGTTTAGAATTTTTCTATGTAAAAATATTTAGGTTTCGGAAACGTTTTATTTTCATTGCTTTTTAACTGATTAAATTGAAGTGGATTTACGCGCGAAATAAACTTTCGTATTTTCGGATGAAAATTTACCAGTTGCTATGTTTAACTAGACGTATTCCAAATATTAAATTTTTATTTCAAAAATTTTATCGTTTAAAATTTCACAAAATTTCAACTAATTACGTCATTAAAACGGTTGAAATTTACGGGTCGTTACACTCTCCCCCACTCAAAACTTTTCGTCCTCGAAAAGGAACGAGGTAGGAGAATAGAAACAACCATAAAGGAAACAGATTTGAAAACAAAATAACAATTAATTTAAACCCTATAAATTCAAATTTAAATTAATTTTTATTCAATAATTGATTTAATCCATTTGATTTCACTAAAATCAATCTCAACTATTTCTAAATTCATTATCTTACTATCCAATTATCCTCAATTTACAATTTCTAAAACCATAAATTTGAATAGCCTTTTATTATAATCATATTTTCTTAACAATTTTAAATTCTTCTTTATTCAAAACTATTGTTAAATTTATTCTACTTAATATATCTAATCACATATATTAACCCATATAAATTAATTTAAACCATAAAAGTTCGATTTAAATTAATTTACATCTACTAATTGCTTTTAAATTCAAGGTATTTTCATATATTGATCAAATTTCAATTTTATTAATTCTTTCGAAACAAATTTTATTCATTTTTCAAAAACAATTAATTTCATTATTAACTGAGTTTTCTTATTATCCTATCTAACTCTATTAACATCTTTATAATCAAAATTTAGTGTATAACATTTATTATGAACACTCAAATTTTATTTATAAATTCAATTTATCTTATATATTATCCAATTACATATTCAACTTCTGGATGATTTAGGTAAGTTGTATTAGAATGCAGTTGAACAATATACAAATAAAATTTTCCCAATTTAATTTATTCAAGTTTAAATATTTATTCCAAATTTTAGCTTTATTTATAATTAAAATCATCCTTTAACAACATTTAAGAATTAGATTTCCGATTAACTTTAAACAATTTAGAGTTATATATAATATATTTATATCAAATCAAATTAAATTTTAAAATAAGATACCCATATATATATATATATCAAATTATACCGAAGAAATTCAAATCAAAATATTTTTCAAAACAAAACCGTAGCAAAGCTACAGAATGGTTTCTCCACTTCGAAACTCGAAAATGAATGTCGATGATGCGGCCGCCATCACCGAAATTATTTTCCAGCGACAAAGAGAAGAGCACTGATTTCAACATTTTAAAATTCTTTGAAAACGATTTCTATTCGAAAATACTTCCAATACATTAAAATTTTAAAAACCAAAGTTCGAAATCACCGGAAACTAAATTCTCAAATTTCTGAATTAAGTTCATTTTAAATTCCAAATCAATTTATAAACCATAATTATAAATTCATTTAGAATAATAAATGATAATCAAATATTATCATTTCAAACAACCAATTTAATTAACTTATTAGATTCCAGAAAATTTTACTTATATTTTTACAATGTAATCAAGCAAATTTGAAAACAATATTGTATCAGTTTGCTCTGCTCAAGTGTTTTGGAAATCCTATCGATAGCGTTGATCAGACGAATCGATCGGAAACCCAAATCAGCATCAACAACTCAAACAACACAATATATATTAAAACATTTTTTTAAACATTAATTTGCAAATACACTTTCTCACTTAATGATACAATAATGGATTTCAAAGCAAGGATAGGGATTCAAATTTTGATAGACTCAAATCAAAGAGAATTTCGATTTGAAGATAGGTTTGAAACAAAGACGAGATAATTAAATAACAAAATAAGGCGATGGATAAGTTTATATAAATCGCGGGCAACCTTAACCGGGTCGACCGTAACTTGAAAAATAAGATCGGTGTAGAATTCCGAGGTAAATCGACATTTGATCTCAAGAATTAGAATTCAGGTATAGCAGGAGATAGATAGCATCGTAAACCAAGGATACTGAAATCTCCGGTAAATCGATGTCTATTATAAAGGAGTCTTAATCCTTTACGAATCATTCGAAAATTGGCGAGACCGCCGATCTATTATAGATAACATTCAGAATGAA
The DNA here is from genome assembly GCA_030737815.1 of Allium fistulosum. Taxonomy (NCBI): domain Eukaryota; kingdom Viridiplantae; phylum Streptophyta; class Magnoliopsida; order Asparagales; family Amaryllidaceae; genus Allium; species Allium fistulosum. The sequence goes on along the minus strand of CM060907.1, from coordinate 870,246,378 downwards.
GTTATGGGGTGCTCCTTGATTGAAAGAAGACGAATAGTGAAGGACACGAATGAATTTCGGAACCGAGGAGAACGTTCCAAAATTCAAAGGAATTGAGTCAAAGGAAGAGATTGAAACTCGAATGAGAGTGGTTCTGTAAATACATTTACCCTATATGTTAAGTTTTGCCTAGAGCTACCAAAGCTCTGATACCAACTATAACGACCCGGAATTTTAGACCATTCGCGTCCATTATAAGTGTATAGGTAGACACTCATGCCGGAGTTGAATTGCTCAAAATACCGTGTTGTTAATTTAAATTTGGCAAAACTGAACATATATAGTAAATAAATATAATCACAGATCACAGACACAGAGTAATAAGTGCAGCGGAAATAAAAAGATAGTAGTTCATGAAGCTACTATATGAATGTATAAAATACCTCAGAGTTTACACAGAAGAATAATACAATACATCAGAGTTAAACCAGATACAACGGAAGGGTAACACGATACATCAGATACAAATCAGAATACATCACTGGAATCATCGAATACTGAAAGCTGGATAGATAGCTGGATCTCCAAGCGAAGCTCCAACTCCAAAGGTGAGTCTTGAAAGCTGAACTACTCAGTCTGACCCGAGCGTAAAGCAAAATACAAAACACTCGAGTCAGGATTAACATTCTTATATTAATAAATCCAACTCAAGTGAAATAGCAATTGAAATACAAGTAACTCAAAGGATGTTTGGAATAACCATCCTTTAAGGATCCGTTAAACTATCTACTATGTAGTAATGTACGCTAAGTAGATAATGTCTATCAGTAATATAAAGATATCAAAATAGCGTTAAGTCATGGCCCATTCCACCCTTAACACATTTTTATTCCCACAAGCATATACAAGACCGTAGTTTCCCCAAAACCGGAAGTCACCAGAGGGCAATCCATATACTCAAGGTACAAATCAAAATCGTAGTGGTCGCGCATAAATGGAATACAAGTATGACAAGGCACATGAGGCTATACCCAAGGTAGTGATACTACCGTTCGCCTGATCCGGACTGGTGAGAACGCAACGCCGCAGCGCCCGCAACACCGTGAAACAACACTCCCAAAATCAAGGGTGCACCAATCGACAACAAGTAATAAGTAGTTCGAAGAAGTGTGTCCACTTGAGGTATCAATCCTCCATTGGCCCGGCACAGCTCCTGTTTTAGTCATTTCCAATTTGACACAAGTGTCAAGGCTATCCATTATCGTTCACTTCCTTCAATCATCACGTACACCATTCCAACCACTTCATTCTGGATCATCACTCCGCGCATAGTTATTAAAGTGGTTTTCGGTTTAGATAGAGAGTATACCCATAACCGAATTCCGGTCTCTTTAATAACTTCCGTAATTATTACACCGATTGGTCGTTTGAATATTTCAAAAACCAAATCAATTTCAATTTCATTTTCAATTAGTAAACCAACATTTCATTTGTCTTTCAAAACCGATTTCCAAAATTTACGTTTCAACTACCAAATTCATTTCAAAATCCTATAATTCAAATTCAATTTCTATTTAAACAATCCAAATATTAACTCAAGTTCGAATATAAGTTTCATTTCGAAACATTTAAATTAATTTAATTTAACATTTAAATCAATTTAAATTCATTTATCAATTTCATTCAATATCGTTAAATTACTTTATCATTCAAACAATTTCTATTAAACTTCCAATTCATTAATCCATTATTTAAATTCAACTTCATTATATCAAAACTTACAAATTTAATTAAATTAAATTTATCAAATCAAATTCTTTAAATTTCAAGTCTTACATTGATTTCAATAAATCACATTTTATTTCTTGTTAAGAAATTCAACTCACTTCTTTACTTACTTAAATAATTTTCCAAAACTTAACTAATAAAGGAACTCAATTTCATTTATTAATAAAGTTCAAATTTCACTTATTCAAAAGTCCAATTTCTCTTATCAAAGAATTCAATTTTTATTCAATTATCAAATGATTCAATCTTATTCAATTATTAAATAATTCAAAACTTAATTATTAAATAATTTCCAAATTTAATAATTTCAAACTTAATTATAATTTCAAACTTAATTCAATCATTTCTCAAATTAAACAACCTTCTTTCATCAATTTCTTTATTAATATTTCATTTCAGATTATTAAATATTCACGTTTAGATTTCATTAAATTCAATTTCCAATTTCGTTTCAAAACCATATTTATTTATTCAAATAAAATCTTCATTTTATTTTTAAATCAAATTATTGACCAATCGGGTTTTATTTAATTTTCTATCCTAGGCCAAAGTTCAATTTGGGTATTTATCATTTCAACCCGATTCCAATACAATTCAAAATCAAAACATAGCAAAGGGAACTTGCAGTGTGATAACTGGGATGGTGTCAAAGTAAATAAACAAGCAATAACAACAATTAATAACAATCCAATAATCAATTCAAATAATCCCGAAATAACTGTATTAATTCGCATTGTTATTTGTACGAATTAATATAATTATTTCTAGAATCTACACTATCATTTCATGTAGATTAAAGATTATTACGTTACAGTTTCATTTGTCATCTATTTACAATTTCATACATCATCAATTTAACAACATACATTCAGTGGTTCAAAATGTAATTAAACAAATCCTACGTGTCAATAAATTCAACAGTTAAAGGGGTCATATTATACAAATGTCATTTAATCAAATTTAACATTTAACTATTCTATATCAATTTCAATTGCATACTATTTATCATTTTAACATTAACGATTTAACGTCCAATATAAACATCAACAATCAATCAATTATCAGCCAAACTGTATTATCATCGCATAAATAACTAACAGATAATGGTGTCAGATGTCACAGATGAACTGATACAGGCAATAACATATATAACAGTTTATTTAACTAACAGCAGCATATTTCAATTGTCGTTTCAATTGAAATCAAATTTAATAAATAAAAGAACATTAATCGTGAGTGAGTGCTCACCTTTCGAGGCTAGAGAAATTGATGATGAGATTGAGTTACGGAATCCAAACACGAATTTCAAAACAAAGCACGATGGACCGGATGCGATGGATAGAGCTGATAATAGAAATCGGTGGCACAGTTAGCATCAATTTGATATACAAAAAAATGTAAATTATATCGTTATACATTTCTCAAATCAGATATAAAGTTTAAAACCCATACATCGATATTTCTTTAAGATCATTATTCCTGTAATATATCTATTTATAAAATCAACTAACAAATGTATCAAAATTGGTATATATATATAGCCAATTATAAAAGAACAACATATAATATAGACAATGTATTATATAACTAACATAAGCTTAAAACGTGTAATATATATAAACTGCAACATTTGTAACAGTCATAGTAGATACGTAACTATTTTTTTTTTTTTATACAATATGAATATCAATACTTTTATATAACTCTCTTTTATATATTTTACAGTATACTATAAACCCATATACCTTGTAAACGTATTCATATAACTGCAACCCTCTAATATAAGATTCTGTAAACACATTTTATACCTTCCTATAATATATTATATAATATAATATAGTAAATATAGTAAAGTATACTGTTATACACATAACACGACCCTTATATAAATTATCAGACCACTAAAGCGAATGCACAAACAAAATAATACATATAAACAAACCCATATAAAAGCTTATACTGACATAAATTATATATATATATATATGTTGTAATATAAATATAGATCACCAGTTTTTATAAAAATAACTTATAGAATATACACTTTACGAAAAGCAGCAAATTCAACAGGGCATATTATACTCATAGAAAGGTAAAGTACATTTTGTATGATATATTCAAATCCATATTGTTAATATATGTGCACACTGACCTTATAATACTACACACATCTCTATACATGAGATATACTCACGACCTGGGTTGAGAAATTACATGAGGCGAGATAGGTGGCATGCGAATTGGAGGCTGCTAACTGCCGACGGCGGAGAGGAGTACGGCTATGGTAAGAGACTCGGTACTGAGAGAGAGACAGGGTGAAGGTAAGGTCGGTGAGGGGCAGGCCGAGGAGGGGTATCGGTAATGGTTGCATGGCTTTGGGAAGATGCTGGGGTTGGTGGAATATTGGTGCTGCGACCTGGGTGAGAAGTGGAAGGTGGTGGAAGGAGAGAGGGCAGCTAGGCTCGGTAATGTTGGAGGGTGGTGGGTGGAAGGTGGAGGAACAGGCGGAAGTCAGGGAGGAGCAAGGCGATGGTGGACGAGGAAAACACGGTGTTCGTCTTTGAAGGGTATTGGCGGTTATGGCCAAGCATGCGAGAGAGAAGGGGAAGATAGGTTGCAGGCTTCAAGAAGAAGAAGAGATTTTTATTTTCTCTTTGCACGGAGGTCTCAGGGAAGCTAGATGCGTAGAGTTGCATGATGGAAATAAATGAAGAGATGAACAGAGACTCATATTATCAAATTTCGAAACGAACAGAAAAACTAAAGGTTAGGTCGATTGGAATTCAAAAAAATAAAATAAATTCTAATGGCTGTTAGGCTTTTGGACAGTTGGGTAGATGGAAAAACAAAAGCAATCAATTGAATGGCTTCCAGCTAATATGTTGAATACAATAAATAATTTAAAGCTAGGCGTTGCTAAGATTATACTGCTGGCATTTAAAAGACAAGATAAACAAAAGGACTCAAAAAATGGTACCGATACGGTTATCTGTTTCACAGATCTCGTCGGGTATCGAAATCGGAAACACAAAATTGTGTATACCATAGAGATCAGCATGATGAGGCGATCAAAACGGTATAAAGATATCGGTGATTCGATTGAATTATAAAAATTTGAATTTTCTACTGGCGGAAAATGCAAGAAAAACGCTGAAGAATAAGATCGACGGAGCCAAAGATGTCCGAATTTGGAAAAACAACAAACTGACATCTTGCTCAGAAGATGGTTTAGAATTTTTCTATGTAAAAATATTTAGGTTTCGGAAACGTTTTATTTTCATTGCTTTTTAACTGATTAAATTGAAGTGGATTTACGCGCGAAATAAACTTTCGTATTTTCGGACGAAAATTTACCAGTTGCTATGTTTAACTAGACGTATTCCAAATATTAAATTTTTATTTCAAAAATTTTATCGTTTAAAATTTCACAAAATTTCAACTAATTACGTCATTAAAACGGTTGAAATTTACGGGTCGTTACAATATGAATCTCTGAGTAAGGTAAGGATAGAATGGGTTTTTCCTCCATTTAAACCCTAACAGAGTGATTTAAATCAGGGGAGGGACAACAGTTGTTCCGGAGAGAAAACAGAGAAAACAAAAATTAAAATAAAATAAACTCACATTGCCTTCAGACCTGAGCATTCCCGGAGAGGAGCAAAGGAAGGTGAGTGATTAATTAATCTCATGAGGCTAAGGCATTAAGACCCAAGTTAAGGGTAGCCATTTTATTTTTGTGCTAGATCAACTTGTTTTTCTTTGAATAGATGAATGCTGAGGATGGTAGGTGTATTGATAAATCTTTGGTTGATGCTTTGATTTGTTTTGTTTGATTGTTTGATAAGAATAATGCCATGATCTCAGATATTGATCCAGTACCTTAAACAATCAGTTTGTAAATTTGTTTAGTAAGATAAATACATTTTATTATGAAGTAGGGTAATACTGGAAGATAAGCTAGGCAGTGTGAACAAAGGAGGTTCATGCTTATGTCTAGATTGTTTTAAATTGGAGATGAACAATGCAATAAATTATTTATGTGCTGATTTGTTCAGATCTAAAGCTAAGATGTTTTATGGGTTTTTCTCTAAAACCTTACCCTATGTTCACAATAGAATTTAGTATAAGAATTTTTATATGATTCTACTGGATTTGTTTAAGAGATCATGACATTCTTGAATACAGGAGTTATGCAAGTGATAAAACAAATTTTGAATGAGACAACTGAAAAAATGAAATAAAGCATTATTTTCATGAATGAAAGTATGGTCAGTTGAATTCCCTGAGTGAGTCTAACTCCCTCTGATCCATGGAAAAAGAAAGAAAGAATGTAAAAGCAATTCAAGAGTTAATAAATCTTTCTGAAATAAGAAATGAGACTGGTCACTAGATTATAAAACTAATCTAGGAGTGAGGCCTTGATCTATTCATCATAAGGAGTATGATGGTTATGTGCATGACTTGTTTAAGTCCTATAGGCCTTTGTGTAGGGGTTAACAGAACTGAGTCCGTTGCAATGCACACATGGTGTTCAATGGAAAAGAGATATGACCAAATTAAATTAATAAATCAAGATTTAGAGCTGAACTATGGAATTAAAATGAGTTAATTCCATACGAGTATGTGTACATGTATATTGTATTGAATGATTGAATAGTTGCTTGGGTGCATGAGTGCAGTAGGACCTTAGATACATATATATATATATATATATATATATATATATATACCCAGTTTACATTATAAATCCAAATTGCATCTGGCATATGAATACTCTGCACAACAATTTAAAAATGACAAGTTATTATATTTTGATTTCACTCATACCAGAATTTTATTTCTGACCATATTTGTTGCTTTGTAACATCTGGGGTGTCTCATTTTTATTGAGGCAGCTCTAGATGTTGCTGCAGGAAAGGAAGCATAAGAAACTTGTATGCATGGACAATTGAAGATTTACTTGCATTTAGAATGTTTAAGAAGTTTGGTAGAAGTGTTGTAATAATTAGGCCAGGCCAAAATTATTATTATATTTTAAGTATTTTCTGGATTGATATGTGTTTGCTTTGTTTTTCTGAGAAGAGAACATGTAAGAATTTTAGTATTATATATATATATACACATATATGCATATGTGGGTTTCAGATTTAAGTAGCTGATTTGCATAGTCTCTGGTGAAGTATGATATAGGAGATCATGCCATGTAATTTGATATGTGATCATGTCTCCTTTGGCAATGTCTGAGGAATCCTTAAAATGGTAGAGTAGAAATATTCATAGGAAGAAAGGAATATAGCACAATCAATGAATCTTGTAAAGGTTGAGTTGAACCAAAACTGGGCTAACTAGAAATACATGAATATGACTTATAATTGATATAAGTACATAGTTAACCTGAAATGAAATTTATAACTTTAGTCTAGGCATTTAAATTACAGTAGAAGTTGCATTGCTCTGTGAAGTAGATACATATATATTTTGGTAAAACTTGTAGGTCTCACTGCACCATGCTCACACATTTTATTACCTAAATAAAAGACTCAAGTCTGAGTGCATTTGATCATGATCAACCTGAGGCTATTAAAAAAGACTTGCAGTCCTGTTTGTAATAGACAAGAGCATCACCACACAACTCTTTAGACACTACCACATGTTGTTTAGAATACTTCAGTTGTTTACTTGATAAGTTCATTTGAGAATTTTGTAATAATTTGTTTTGTAACATAGCTTTAACTATCTTGTCTTCAATCATATGCTAAGTCCTAGATTAGTATATGTGTTTGCATATGTACTCTGACTAAATACATTATTTCCCCTGCTTGAACCTCAATCCAGTTTAACATCTGATCATTCATAGGATCCTTGTTTATCATGTAAGTTAGAACATGAATACCCTTACCTGACCCAAATTGTGTGAATATGAACCAGGTACCCCGGGCTAATTTATAATGAGTAAGTTATCTTAGACACCCTGATATGTAGCATAGAATCTAGTTGTGGCAAATTACAAAATCCTAGAATCTGAATTTTCTACTTGAAAAATTCAGGAATCAAATAATTTGAGGATTAAAACAAGAAAATAAGAAAAATGGAGTTATTTGATTTTATAATCAAGCTTGAGTTTAAAAAAAATGAATAGAAAAGGCTATGTGACACCATATCTCTGGAATATAAGAGATTAGGTGTGATTGAATTTCTTTGTCAATTTAAATTACTCTGATAGACAAAGAGCCATATATATATATATATATATATATATCTTCATATATATATATGAATCAAGTTAATTTTATATACTAATATTTTTATATTGATAAAATAAGGAATCCTGGAAAAATTAAATTAAGAGAAGTGGTCCATTGAAGTATGTATATATATATATATACATACACACAAAAATCTTAACAGGAAATTCTCTAAAATACTTGGGAAAAAGAAGTGGGTCACTTTAGTTGGTATCAGAGCTATGTTGTTAGAACATAGCATAAATATATTATCCAATTTTTCTTGTAGGGATAAAATTCTAAAAAATAAATAAATATATACAATAATGATAGAAATAAATATCTACAGTAGAAATAAATTGCATAAAATAATTAAATTAGAAATATGACTAACTAGCTATGCAATTGAATAGTGAATCATGGTAGGAAGACCACCAAGTCATGGAGTAGGACCCTCTAATACAACACCAATGGTTAACTTGCAAGATTTGGTGAGGGCATTTAGATAAGGAGCAGTGCACAGGGAAGAGAATCCTCATGAGGAACTAGCCAAACTATTGAAGACATTCTCAAATTTAGGAGGCAAGGATTTTGAAGGCACTGAGGGAGTTATGGGAGTGCAGACATGGCTGAGAACTTTGGAAAGAATATTTGTAGATATGCAAATTAATGACCAAAGGAAGAGGCAGATAGCTTCAAGGAGACTCAAAGGAGTAGCTTTAGATTGGTGGGAGGTGATCATCACAGGAAGGCCAGAAAATGAGATAACATGGGATCAATTCAAGGAGATGCTTGAGGCAAGGTTTGTCCCAACAACAGCTAAGGCAACATTGCTTGAGGAATTCATAAGGCTGAGGCAAGGACCATTGAGTGTGACTGAATACACTCAAAAATTTGAGAGTTTGTCCAAGTATGGAACTATGCTCATAGGAGATGAAGAATCAAAGAATTCAAGGTTTATCCAAGGATTAAATGCAGGTCTGAGTAGAGCAATGTTACCATACAATGATAAAACATTTGATCAAGTCATAGACCTTGCTCTTTCTTTTGAACAACATGACAATGCAAGGGAAACATTTAGGAGCATGAGGGCTAACAATCAAAAGAAGGGGAAAAATAGAGCACATCCCTATGACAAAAAGAATAGGGATAAGAAAATGGAAGGAGCAACCACTGGGGAAGCTAAGAAGAAGGTTACTTGTTATAATTGTGGCAAAGAAGGACACATGAGTAATAAGTGTCAAGCAGCCAAGAAGGCACCATTCAGCTGCTATAACTGTGGGAAGGAAGATCATATTAAAAGAAACTGTCCAGAATTCAAAAAGGGAGCAAAGATAGGAGCACTTGAGGGCAAAGCAAAAGCAACTGCAGTGGGAAGTTCTAGACAATTAGAAGGTATACTTCTAATTAAAGATCACCCCATCTCAGTTATATATGACACTGGAGCAACACATTCACTAATATCCCAAGACATAGTGAATAAATTGACTCTCACATGCTACTTAGTTGATAATCCCTTGTTTATTCAAAGTCCCTTGGGTAGTTCTTGTTTGCTAGGATTAAAATGTCTGGGGGTAGAATTAAACATAGGAGGAAATGTGTTTAAATCTGATTTGTTTGTATTGAAATACCCTGGAATAGGAATTATTTTAGAGGTAGATTGGTCGAGCAAATTCAAAGCAATTTTGAATTTGGAAAATTTCACTATTTCTCTGAAAACAGAAAATGGTAAAAATATTATAGTCATGAGCGAAATTGCTAAAATCAATTATTTTAACCAAATATGTAGCATGACTGAGAAAGAACTAGAGCTGGAAGACATAAAAATTATAAATGAATACCCAGATGTCTTTGGTTAAGTCATAGGTGTTCCAGAAAATAGGCAAGTAGAATTTCAAATAAGGCTAATCCCAGGAGCAAGTCCAATCATCAAGAAACCTACTAGGATGGGTCCTAAAGAATTAGTGGAGTTGAAACATCAGTTGGAAGAACTGGAGCAGAAAGGCTTCATAAGGCCTAGTAGTTCAAACTGGGGTTCTCCAGTTGTATTTGTGAAGAAGCATGATGGTACTTTGAGAATGTGCATTGATTACAGGGAATTAAACAAAGTCACCATTAAAAACAAATACCCACTCCCCAGAATTGATGATCTATTTGATCAATTGAATGGAGCAAAGATCTTCTCAAGGCTAGATTTAGCCTCTGGGTTTCATCAGATGAAGGTAGAGTAAGAAAGTATTAAGTATACTACCTTCAACACAAGGTATGGATTATATGAATTTTTGGTGATGCCTTTTGGATTGAAAAATGCACCATCATATTTTGTAGATTTAATGAATAGAACATTTAGAGATTTTCTAGACAAATTTGTGGTTGTCTTTATTGATGACATATTAGTGTATTCAAAATCAAAAGGAGAGCATGCAAAACACTTGCATCTGGTTTTGTTTAGACTGAGGGCACATGATTTAAAGGCCAAATTCTCTAAATGTACATTTTGGCAGAATGAAGTAAAAATTTTGGGGCACATTGTACCACAACAAGGGGTTAGTGTAGATCCAACCAAGGTGATAGCAGTGCAGTCATGGAATAGGCCCAAATCAGTAACTGAGGTGAGATCATTTTTGGGAATGGCAGGCTATTATAGGAGATTTATAAAAGACTTTGCAAGGATAGCTATTCCATTGACCAAGCTAACTAGAAAGGAGCAGATATATGTGTGGATAGAGAAGTGTGAACAAGCTTTTTCATCACTAAAGAAGGCACTGGTGGAAGCTCCAGTCTTATAGGTTCCAGAGGGTAATGAAGGATTAGTAGTTTACACAGATGCTAGTTGGTCTGGATTGGGGGTAGTGCTTATGCAACATGGTAGAGTCATAGCATATGCATCAAGGCAACTCAAGCGAAATGAAACTAGGTATGCTACACATGACTTAGAACTAGCTGTTGTAGTATATGCATTAAAACTATGGAGACATTACTTATTAGGTGCTAAGTTTGAATTGTTTACTGATCACAAGTCACTTAAATATTTGTTTTCCCAAAAAGACTTGAACATGAGGCAACATAGGTGGGTAGAATTTCTAGCTGCCTATGATCTTGATATATTATACACCCCAGGAAAAGCTAATAAAGTGGCAGATGCATTAAGTAGACATCAAGCAAAATTGGCAAGCTTAACGATGGAAGAGTTCAAGGATTTAACAATCCTTAGTGAGGTGGAAGTGAAAGAAGAGACTAGTGTATCAGATAAGACACACGGTGAGATGATGGAATATGGTAAATTAAGCCTCATTTCCTTAAAATCAACACTGGTTGATAAAATAGGACAAATGCAGGATCAAGACACAAATTTAAAAGAGAAGAAAGATATGATATCACAAGGCATGACAATAGAGAATTATGAGGTAGATGATAAAGGATACTTAAGGAAAAAGGGGAAGCTCTGTCTACCAAATGTAGAGGAACTGAAGCAAGAAGTTATGGATGAGCATTACAAAACAAAATATACTATCCATCCCGGTGGTACAAAAATGTACCATGATCTCAAGAGAAATTACTGGTGGCCAGGGATGAAAGGAGCAGTAGCAAAATATGTGGCCAATTGCTTGACATGTCAACAAGTAAAGGCAGACTATTAAAGACCCTCAGGTTTACTGTGACGCCCAACATCACGAGAACAAATGCCTCCGAACAAAATCCAAGTAAACAAAATTGGACAAGTCAGAGAATCGAACAGCAAAAACCGAAACCACGATAACTACGAAACAGAAACGAACGAAAATCACAGGGTTTGAGTGAATTAGATGTGAGTAAGACTCACCTTGTCGCCGAATATAGAAGAAGCCGAGCAACCGAGGGAAGACGAACGAAGTTAAGCCAGAGCTACAACAATCGACGAAGGCAAAAGTCCAAATCACCTTCTCAAGCAAAGCCGAGCACTAAGGGAACGAAGCCCCAAATCAGAAAAACCCTAAAATTTGGTAAGCCTCCACGAACAAGCAAGACGATAGTATCTCAAGGCTATCGAGTAGCACAAGGCTCCAGACAGCAAGCACAAAAGAAATCGAAAGCCCTAATTCAGATTGCAAGAGGAAATCGTCGCCATTTCTAATCTCCAGAGATAGATAAAGAAACGGGTTAACCAATGGAGGAAGGGGGATTTGGGTTGTCTTTGATGAATACCGCACCAAGAAAGAATGGATCAAGATGATTTGTAAAGCCCACAACCTTTTATAAAATTGAATCTCAATCCAATTTGAAAAGAATTCAAACCGGATAAGAAGAGAATTTCAATTCGATCAAAATGCCAATAGCTATTAGCAACCAGATTAGATCGTCAAGAGGCGATAATTAAATGGGTACGAAATGTCGGGTTGTTACAGACTCCCCTCCTTAAAAAAATTGCATCCTCGCAATCCTAAGGGATAATTGGGAAAAAGGTAACAACCATAAGAACATAACAATGTCGAATGCATAAGCAAAGCAAAGGTCAACAGGGAAGTATTAGATATAAAATCAAAAGGTTCGACTGCTTCAAACCAAAAGAATCAACATCGGGGGGTCAAGGAATCAAAATCAGACGACTATCAAAAGCAAGAATCAATCGAGTTCCAGCATTTAATAGAAAAGGAAAAAAAAAACAGAGCAGAATTCACGTACTGCACGAATTGAATGTGAGTAAATCAAATTACTCACCTGAATCGCCAGAGAAAAAGACGAAGCTCAAATCTCAAAATCGCAAATATTCAATCATCAAAAACGATAATTGAATTTTCAAATCGCAAATAGGTTTAACTATCAAAAATGATAATCAAATTTCACAAATATCTGATTATCAAAAACGATAATCAGAAACACAAACATTCGATTAATCAAATCGAAAAATATTTAATTATCTCAAACGATAATCAAATTTTACAAATATCTGATTATCAAAAACGATAATCAAAAACACAAATATTCGATTAATCAAATCGAAAAATATTTAATTATCTCAAACGATAATCAAATTTCACAAATATCTGATTATCAAAAACGATAATCAGAAACACAAATATCCGATTATCAAAAACGATAATCAGAAGTCGTAAATATTCAATTAACGAGTCCGAAATTAACCGAAGTAGTAAAAGTATGGTTCCATACTCCTTACTTTTGCTAAATCGTTTAAATCTCTTTATCGTTTCCTTGAAAGTGCAGAATTGTGTGTTTTAAAAATAACATTTCACATTCTCAAACGGACAAGTCCGGAATTAAGCGAATCAGTAAAAGAAAGGGGTCATAGTCCTCGATTTTGCTGAAACGTTTAAATCGCTTCCTCGTTCTTTTGAAAATTGTAAACTGTAAAAATTTTGAAAACAATTTTAATTTATATTTTTGAAACAACTTTTAAAAAAATAAAGAATTTTGAAAACACGTGATTAAATTTGCAATATCAGTGTTGCAGGAGAACCGCTTGTAAATCCATTTCAAAATTGACGGTTACCGAAGTTAACACGTCAAAATCTCATCAAAATAACAGACATCGAAATATAATACCAAATGAATTTTCATTCATCAAAAATGTCACAAGAATCTTCTCAAAGATAGAAAGGGATATCATACCCTAAACTTGTATTCATAACAAGTCAATAACACATGAATTCACCAATGCACAAAAATTGATAAACATATCAATAGAAATCACGAAAATTGGTGAAGCACAAAATTTCAGAAATCATCACAAGAAATCCAGAAATCACAAGAAAAGGATGGCCAATCCCAAGCGGGAGCATGAAAACTCACAAACACGTGTATCACAAACAATTTGGAACATTGACGCAGTGCAAACGGTACGTCCAATGAACCGGAAAGTCGAGACATCGATGTAGTACAAATGGTACATCAGATGAATCAAAACACAAAACAATTTGGAACATTGACGCAGTGCAAACGGTACGTCCAATGAACCGGAAAGTCGAGACATCGATGTAGTACAAACGGTACATCAGATGAATCGAAACACATGAAAATTTGGAACATTGACGCAGTGCAAACGGTACGTCCAATGAACCGAAAAGTCGAGACATCGATGTAGTACAAACGGTACATCAGATGAATCGAAACACAAAACAATTTGGAACATTGACGCAGTGCAAACGGTACGTCCAATGAACCGGAAAGTCGAGACATCGATGTAGTACAAACGGTACATCAGATGAATCGAAACACATGAAAATTTGGAACATTGACGCAGTGCAAACGGTACGTCCAATGAACCGGAAAGTCGAGACATCGATGTAGTACAAACGGTACATCAGATGAATCGAAACACATGACAATTTGGAACATTGACGCAGTGCAAACGGTACGTCCAATGAACCGGAAAGTCGAGACATCGATGTAGTACAAACGGTACATCAGATGAATCGAAACACATGAAAATTTGGAACATTGACGCAGTGCAAACGGTATGTCCAATGAATTGAACAATGACGCAGTGCAAACGGTACGTCCAATGAACCAGAAAGACAGAGACATCGATGTAGTACAAACGGTACATCAGATGAATCGAAACACATTAAAAGTACTTGGGTTGCCAGCCCACAAAGAAATGAGACGAAGCTCAATAAAATGAAGTACAGTCCTTCATACGGACAAAGAGACATCGCACAATTGCTAGTCTAAATCATAAAATGATCATCATCGATCATAAGGAAGTGTCGATTACACTAAGCTAGTAAATATATGAGTTTAGCTTCATGTCCCATAACCACTTGCTTAACTCAAATATTTACGAACAGATTGTAGATCTGCACTAGAAAATTTGTCACAAGAGGGTTCAATCGAACAAGTCCAAGAGCTAACCGACAAAGTGAACGCAAGCGTTTCATACCACTCGTTTTACTAAGTCGTTTAAGTCGATTTCTCATTCGAGTGAAGTAAAGGTTTGTATATACTAATAGATTGGAAAACGGTTTAAGAAAAAGAGCTTTGTAGTAAAATAGTTTTGAAATCGTTTAGAGAAAAAGGATTTTAATATTTACTACTAGTATAGAAAACCTTTATATTTTTAAAGTGACAAATCACAAAAATGATTGTAGAAACAATCAATCACAAGAATTCACATACAAAGATGTGAATAGAATCCAAAGAAATCGATACTGAATCCATCAGAAAGTATGTTCACAAAAATCCCGAAGAAAATGTCATCAAAGTTGCTAATCAATGATAGCAAGAAATCGGGGAAATAATCAAGAATCGATTAAATTTGGAAACCAAGTCAATTCACAAAATTTCACATTCGAAGACGTGAATGAAATCCAAAGAATTCGATTCCAAATTCATCAAAGTCGGAATACCCAAAAATTCCAGAAATAGAAGTTATCAAAATCGACAAAGGTGATAACAACTAATTAGAAAAGAAGAATCGATTATCAACTGGAAAAACAAAGCAAAACGAGCAGAAATGCATAAATGACTTCAACAAAAGTAAGAATCAAGTCACCGTCGAACACAAAATGAATCAATATCATCATCAAAGAATCCAACGGCAAACAAAATCAGAGTCTTGAAAATCAAGAAATTAGCAATTTCTCAAAAACAAAGTGACCGAAGTCGAATGGAATTCAAGATGAGGAAAACACAAAATATCAAGTTCAAAATCGCTGAGATTCAAACTAGGTGTGAATGAGAAATCAAAATCACTCAATTTGCAACTGGTCCAGCTATTTTTCATCACAGTGTAACAGGTACACAATGACACTCATAGCATAGAACAAAAGTGGAACAAAGTCCAAAAGTCAGAATGGCTTTAATTTGCCAAATTAAACAAAATCAACATCGGCTAAATCAATTCAAAGCCGAAAACACAAGAATAAGCGTTAGGAATTCATACCTAACAGTCAAAAATAGTCATATGTAAAGATGAAAGATAAAACATCGACTAATAGTTGTAACACATGTTCCATCTAAGTTATGTTTTATAATTGTCCTAAACCCTAGGCTCTGATACCAAGCTGTGACGCCCAACATCACGAGAACAAATGCCTCCGAACAAAATCCAAGTAAACAAAATTGGACAAGTCAGAGAATCGAACAGCAAAAACCGAAACCACGATAACTACGAAACAGAAACGAACGAAAATCACAGGGTTTGAGTGAATTAGATGTGAGTAAGACTCACCTTGTCGCCGAATATAGAAGAAGCCGAGCAACCGAGGGAAGACGAACGAAGTTAAGCCAAAGCTACAACAATCGACGAAGGCAAAAGTCCAAATCACCTTCTCAAGCAAAGCCGAGCACTAAGGGAACGAAGCCCCAAATCAGAAAAACCCTAAAATTTGGTAAGCCTCCACGAACAAGCAAGACGATAGTATCTCAAGGCTATCGAGAAGCACAAGGCTCCAGACAGCAAGCACAAAAGAAATCGAAAGCCCTAATTCAGATTGCAAGAGGAAATCGTCGCCATTTCTAATCTCCAGAGATAGATAAAGAAACGGGTTAACCAATGGAGGAAGGGGGATTTGGGTTGTCTTTGATGAATACCGCACCAAGAAAGAATGGATCAAGATGATTTGTAAAGCCCACAACCTTTTTAAATTCAATTTTATAATTGAATCTCAATCCAATTTGAAAAGAATTCAAACCGGATAAGAAGAGAATTTCAATTCGATCAAAATGCCAATAGCTATTAGCAACCAGATTAGATCGTCAAGAGGCGATAATTAAATGGGTACGAAATGTCGGGTTGTTACATTTACTGCAACCTTTGGAAGTGCCTACTTGGAAATGGGAAAGTATATCTATGGAGTTTGTGGATGGTTTGCCAAGAACAAGAAGGGGCAATGATAGTATTTGGGTAGTGGTTGATAGACTCACAAAAACAGCACACTTCATCCCAATAAGTTCAAACAGAAATGCTCACAAGCTAGCTCAATTGTTTATGAAGGAGATAGTGAGATTGCATGGCATCCCCAAGACTATCATTAGTGATAGGGATACTTTGTTTACTTCAAGGTTTTGGAGTAGCTTTCAAGAAGCTATGGGGATAGAACTAAGCCTAAGCACATCCTACCATCCACAAAAAGATGGGCAAACTGAGATTGTTAATAAAGTTTTAGAAGATTTGCAGAGAGCATGCATACTTGATTTTGGAGGCAAATGGGAGGATCATATTCATTTAGCTGAGTTTGCTTATAATAATAGCTACCAGTCCACCATAGGAATGGCTCCATTTGAGGCTTTGTATGGAAAGCCTTGTTTATCTCCTGCATGTTGGATGGAAGCTGGTGAAAGGGTGTTGCTTGGACCAGACCATGTAAAAGAAACTTCTGCAAGAATTGAACTAGTGAGGCAAAGAATGAGAGTAGCTCAAGAGAGATAGAAAGCCTATGCAGATAAAAGGAGAAGGCTAGTAGAATTTGAGGTGAGAGACTATGTGTTTCTCAAAGTTTCACCAATGAGGAAAATATTGAGATTTGGCAAAGCAGGGAAACTGTCACCAAGGTATATAGGACCATATGAAATTATTCAAAGAATAGGAACTTTAGCTTATAGGTTGAAGTTACCAGAGGAATTGAGCAAAATACATGATGTATTTCATGTATCCCAATTGAGAAAATGGGTGCATGATAAAGAGTCCATTCTTGAATCACCTACACATGTTGAAATTCAAGAAAATCTGGTTTATAAAAAGGAACCAGTAGGCATTGTGGCTAGAGAAGAAAAGAAACTTAGAAATAAAATAATTAAACTAGTTAAAATCCAATGGAGTTTGGATGGAAATGATTGCACTTGGGAGGCTGAAGAGAGGATAAAGGATAAATATCCTAATCTGTTTTCTGCTTGAAGGTATGTTTAAAAATTATGATGAGACCCTAAAATTATTTATGCATGTTTGATTGATTTAGAATGAATGAGTTTCTGGAATTTCATTCAATGGAACTTATGCTTTGTATACATTCAGATGGAAATGTATGAGAGAATAATTGTGGGACACAATTCCTTTTAGGGGGAGAGTATGTGAAGACCCAAAATTTTTTAGAATAAAAATTACTTTAAAATAAATACTAGAATGAATAAAGTAAATAACAATGGGGAGAAAAATAGCTTGAAAATAAAATACCAGAAGTGAGTGAAGAAATTATGCAAGGAATAAATGTTTTTAAACAGTGATGAAAGGAAAATGATTAAGTATAAAATAAGTTCAAAAATTCACATGATTTGAGTATGTGTGAATATTGTATAGAAAGTATATATACATATGATCAGAGAAGTATGGGATGTTAAAAATAAAAATCCTTTTGATAATTAAGTTGCATAGAAATCAGTCAAGAAATATTTATGAGTGAGAATGTATTTTTGAAATAAATATCAAAAGGGAATAAATATTTCAATAAATAATAAGAAGAAAAATAACTAAGGTATGAATGAGTTTTAAATACACATATATTATGAATACTATAAATTTATATGGCCAGAAAAATATTTGGGTAGTAAAATAACTTCTCTTGATAATTAAAATGCATACCAACTAGTCAAGTAATATTTATGGGTATGAATGCATTTTTGAAATAAATCAAGATAGATGATAAAAATTTGTTAGCTAAAAATCAAGCTTACAAAAGAAATGAGAAAAAGAAATATAAGGCTGAGTCACATAAAAATAATGTGCAAGGAAATCATGCAAATAGCATGTGCACAGAAAAGCAATGAGGCAACTGTTTTACTGAAAATGGAAACCAAGAGAAAATGGCACTTTTAGCCATAAAGATGCATATATTAATCTCCGAGTAAGGTAAGGATAGAATGGGTTTTTCCTCCATTTAAACCCTAACAGAGTTATTTAAATCAGGGGAGGGACAACAGTTATTCCGGAGAGAAAATAGAGAAAACAAAAATTAAAATAAAATAAACTCACATTGCCTTCAGACCTGAGCATTCCCGGAGAGGAGCAAAGGAAGGTGAGTGATTAATCAATCTCATGAGGCTAAGGCATTAAGACCCAAGTTAAGGGCAGCCATTTTATTTTTGTGCTTGATCAACTTGTTTTTCTTTGAATAGATGAATGCTGAGGATGGTAGGTGTATTGATAAGTCTTTGGTTGATGCTTTGATTTGTTTTGTTTGATTGTTTGATAAGAATAATGCCATGATCTCAGATATTGATCCATTACCTTAAACCATCAGTTTGTAAATATGTTTAGTAAGATAAATACATTTTATTATGAAGTAGGGTAATACTGGAAGATAAGCTAGGCAGTGTGAACAAAGGAGGTTCATGCTTATGTCTAGATTGTTTTAAATTGGAGATGAACAATGCAATAAATTATTTATGTGCTGATCTGTTCAGATCTAAAGCTAAGATGTTTTATGGGTTTTTCTCTAAAACCTTACCCTATGTTCACAATAGAATTTAGTATAAGAATTTTTATATGATTCTACTGGATTTGTTTAAGAGATCATGACATTCTTGAATACAGGAGTTATGCAAGTGATAAAACAAATTTTGAATGAGACAACTGGAAAAATGAAATAAAGCATTATTTTCATGAATGAAAGTATGGTCGGTTGAATTCCCTGAGTGAGTCTAACTCTCTCTGATCCATGGAAAAAGAAAGAAAGAATGTAAAAGCAATTCAAGAGTTAATAAATCTTTCTGAAATAAGAAATGAGACTGGTCACTAGATTATAAAACTAATCTAGGAGTGAGGCCTTGATCTATTCATCATAAGGAGTATGATGGGTATGTGCATGACTTGTTTAAGTATTTAGGCATTTGTGCAGGGGTTAACAGAACTGAGTCCCTTACAATGCACACATGTTGTTCAATGGCAAAGAGATATGACCAAATTAAATTAATAAATCAAGATTTAGAGCTGAACTATGGAATTAAAATGAGTTAATTCCATAAGAGTATGTGTACGTGTATACTGTATTGAATGATTGAATGGTTGCTTGGGTGCATGAGTGTATTAGGAGCTTAGATACATATATATATACCCAGTTTACATTATAAATCCAAATTGCATCTAGCATATGAATACTCTGCACAACAATTTAAAAATGACAAGTTATTATATTTTGATTTCACTCATACTAGAATTTTATTTCTGACCCTATTTGTTGCTTTGTAACATCTGGGGTGTCTCATTTTTATTGAGGCAGCTCTGATGTTGCTGCAGGAAAGGAAGCATAAGAAACTTGTATGCATGGACAATTGAAGGTTTACTTGCATTTAGAATGTTTAAGAAGTTTGGCAGAAGTGTTGTAATAATTAGGCCAGGCCAAAAATATTATTGTGTTTTAAGTATTTTCTGGGTTGATATGTGTTTGCTTTGTTTTTCTGAGAAGAGAACATGTAAGAATTTTAGTATTATATATATATATATATGCATATGTGGGTTTCTGATTTAAGTAGCTGATTTGCATAGTCTCTGGTGAAGTATGATATAGGAGATCATGCCATGTAATTTGATATGTGATCATGTCTCCTTTGACAATGTCTGATGAATCCTTAAAATGGTAGAGTAGAAATAATCATAGGAAGAAAGGAATATAGCACAATCAATGAATCTTGTAAAGGTTGAGTTGAACCAAAACTGGGCTAACCAGAAATACATGAATATGAATTATAATTGATATAAGTACATAGTTAACCTAAAATGAAATTTATAACTTTAGTCTAGGCATTTAAATTATAGTAGAAGTTGCATTGCTCTGTGAAGTAGATACATATATATTTGGGTAAAACTTGTAGGTCTCACTACACCATGCTCACACATTTTATTACCCAAATACAAGACTCAAGTCTGAGTGCATTTGATCATGATCAACCTGAGGCTATTAAAAATGACTTGCAGTCCTGTTTGTTATAGACAAGACCATCACCACACAACTCTTTAGACACTACCACATGTTGTTTAGAATACTTCAGTTGTTTACTTGATAAGTTCATCTGAGAATTTTGTAATAATTTGGTTTGTAACATAGCTTTAACTATCTTGTCTTCAATCATATGCTAAGTCCTAGATTAGTATATGTGTTTGCATATGTACTCTGACTAAATACATTATTTCCCCTGCTTGAACCTCTATCCAGTTTAACATCTGATCATTCATAGGATCCTTGTTTATCATGTAAGTTAGAACATGAATACCCTTACCTGACCCAAATTGTGTGAATATGAACCAGGTACCCCGAGCTAATTTATAATGAGTAAGTTATCTTAGACACCCTGATATATAGCATGGAATCTAGTTGTGGCAAATTACAAAATCCCAGAATCTGAATTTTCTACTTGAAAAAATCAGGGATCAAATAATCTGAGGATTAAAACAAGAAAATAAGAAAAATGGAGTTATTTGATTTTATAATCAAGCTTGAGTTTAAAAAAATGAATAGAAAAGGCTATGTGACACCATATCTTTGGAATATAAGAGATTAGGTGTGATTGAATTTCTTTATCAATTTAAATTATTCTGATAGACAAAGAGCCATATATATATATATATATATATCTTCATATATATATATGAATCAAGTTAATTTTATATACTAATATTTTTATATTGGTAAAATAAGGAATCCTGGAAAAATTAAATTAAGAGAAGTGGTCCATTGAAGTATGTATATATATACATACACAAAAAAAAATCTTAACAGGAAATTCTCTAAAATACTTGGGAAAAAGAAGTGGGTCACTTCAGTTGGTATCGGAGCTATGTTGTTAGAACATAGCATAAATATATTATCCAATTTTTCTTGTAGGGATAAAATTCTAATAAATAAATAAATAAATATATACAATAATGATAGAAATAAATATCTATAGTAGAAATAAATTGCAGAAAATAATTAAATTAGAAATATGACTAACTAGCTATGCAATTGAATAGTTAATCATGGTAGGAAGACCACCAAGTCATGGAGCAGGACCCACCAATACAACACCAATGGTTAACTTGCAAGATTTGGTGAGGGCATTTAGAGAAGGAGCAGTGCACAGGGAAGAGAATCCTCATAAGGAACTAGCCAAACTATTGAAGACATTCTCAAATTTAGGAGGCAAGGATTTTGAAGGCACTGAGGGAGTTATGGGAGTGCAGACATGGCTGATTACTTTGGAAAGGATATTTGCAGATATGCAAATTAATGACCAAAGGAAGAGGCAGATAGCTTCAAGGAGACTCAAAGGAGCAGCTTTAGATTGGTGGGAGGTGATCATCACAGGAAGGCCAGAAAATGAGATAACATGGGATAGATTCAAGGAGATGCTTGAGGCAAGGTTTGTCCCAGCAACAGCTAAGGCAACATTGCTTGAGGAATTCATAAGGCTGAGGCAAGGACCATTGAGTGTGACTGAATACACTCAAAAATTTGAGAGTTTGTCCAAGTATGGAACTTTGCTCATAGGAGATGAAGAATCAAAGAATTCAAGATTTATCCAAGGATTAAATGCAGGTCTGAGTAGAGCAATGTTACCATACAAGGATAAAACATTTGATCAAGTCATAGACCTTGCTCTTTCTTTTGAACAACATGACAATGCAAGGGAAAAATTTAGGAGCATGAGGGCTAACAATCAAAAGAAGGGGGAAAATAGAGCACATCCCTATGACAAAAAGAATAGGGATAAGAAAATGGAAGGAGCAACCATTGGGGAAGCTAAGAAGAAGGTTAGTTGTTATAATTGTGGCAAAGAAGGACACATGAGTAATAAGTATCAAGTAGCCAAGAAGGCACCATTCAGCTGCTATAACTGTGGGAAGGAAGGTCATATTAAAAGAAACTGTCCAGAATTCAAAAAGGGAGCAAAGATAGGAGCACTTGAGGGCAAAGCAAAAGCAACTGCAGTGGGAAGTTCTGGACAATTGGAAGGTATACTTCTAATTAAAGATCACCCCATTTCAGTCATATATGACACTAGAGCAACACATTCACTAATATCCCAAGACATAGTGAATAAATTGACTCTCACATGCTACTTAGTTGATAATTCCTTGTTTATTCAAAGTCCTCTGGGTAGTTCTTGCTTGCTAGGATTAAAATGTCTGGGGGTAGAATTAAACATAGGAGGAAATGTGTTTAAATCTGATTTGTTTGTATTGAAATACCCTGGAATAGGAATTATTTTAGAGGTAGATTGGTTGAGCAAATTCAAAGCAATTTTGAATTTTGAAAATTTCACTATTTCTCTGAAAACAGAAAATGGTAAAAATATTATAGTCATGAGTGAAATTGCTAAAATCAATTATTTTAACCAAATATGTAGCATGACTGTGAAAGAACTAGAGCTGGAAGACATAAAAATTATAAATGAATACCCAGATGTCTTTGGTGAAGTCATAGGTGTTCCAGAAAATAGGCAAGTAGAATTTCAAATAAGGCTAATCCCTGGAGCAAGTCCAATCATCAAGAAACGTACTAGGATGGGTCCTAAAGAATTAGTGGAGTTGAAACATCAGTTGGAAGAACTGGAGCAGAAAGGCTTCATAAGGCCTAGTAGTTCAAACTGGGGTTCTCCAGTTGTATTTGGGAAGAAGCATGATGGTACTTTGAGAATGTGCATTGATTACAGGGAATTAAACAAAGTCACCATTAAAAACAAATACCCACTCCCCAGAATTGATGATCTATTTGATCAATTGAATGGAGCAAAGATCTTCTCAAGGCTAGATTTAGCCTCTGGGTTTCATCAGATGAAGGTAGAGGAAGAAAGTATTAAGTATACTGCCTTCAACACAAGGTATGGATTATATGAATTTTCGGTGATGCCTTTTGGATTGACAAATGCACCATCATATTTTGTAGATTTAATGAATAGAACATTTAGAGATTTTCTAGACAAATTTGTGGTTGTCTTTATTGATGACATATTAGTGTATTCAAAATCAAAAGGAGAGCATGCAAAACACTTGCATCTGGTTTTGTCTAGACTAAGGGTACATGATTTAAAGGCCAAATTCTCTAAATGTACATTTTGGCAGAATGAAGTAAAATTTTTGGGGCACATTGTATCACAACAAGGGGTTAGTGTAGATCCAACCAATGTGATAGCAGTGCAGTCATGGAATAGGCCCAAATCAGTAACTGAGGTAAGATCATTTTTGGGAATGGCAGGCTATTATAGGAGATTTATAAATGACTTTGCAAGGATAGCTATTCCATTGACCAAGCTAACTAGAAAGGAGCAGATATATGTGTGGACAGAGAAGTGTGAACAAGCTTTTTCATCACTAAAGAAGGCACTGGTGGAAGCTCCAGTCTTATAGGTTCCGGAGGGTAATGAAGGATTAGTAGTTTACACAGATGCTAGTGGGTCTGGATTGGGGGCAGTGCTTATGCAACATGGTAGAGTCATAGCATATGCATCAAGGCAACTCAAGCGAAATGAAACTAGGTATGCTACACATGACTTAGAACTAGCTGCTGTAGTATATGCATTAAAACTATGGAGACATTACTTATTAGGTGCTAAGTTTGAATTGTTTACTGATCACAAGTCACTTAAATATTTGTTTTCCCCAAAAGACTTGAACATGAGGCAACATAGGTGGGTAGAATTTCTAGCTGCCTATGATCATGATATATTATACACCCAGGAAAAGCTAATAAAGTGGCAGATGCATTAAGTAGACATCAAGCAAAATTGGCATGCTTAATGATGGCAGAGTTCAAGGACATTCCTTAATGAGGTGGAAGTGAAAGAAGAGACTAGTGTATCAGATAAGACACACAGTGAGATGATTAAATATGGTAAATTAAGCCTCATTTCCTTAAAATCAACACTGGTTGATAAAATAGGACAAATGCAGGATCAAGACACAAATTTAAAAGAGAAGAAAGATATGATATCACAAGGCATGACAGTAGAGAATTATGAGGTAGATGATAAAGGATACTTAAGGAAAAAGGGGAAGCTCTGTCTACCAAATGTAGAGGAACTGAAGCAAGAAGTTATGGATGAGCATCACAAAACAAAATATACTATCCATCCAGGTGGTACAAAAATGTACCATGATCTCAAGAGAAATTACTGGTGGCCAGGGATGAAAGGAGCAGTAGCAAAATATGTGGCCAATTGCTTGACATGTCTACAAGTAAAGGCAGACTATCAAAGACCCTCAGGTTTACTGCAACCTTTGGAAGTGCCTACTTGGAAATGGGAAAGAATATCAATGGATTTTGTGGATGGTTTGCCAAGAACAAGAAGGGGCAATGATAGTATTTGGGTAGTGGTTGATAGACTCACAAAAACAGCACACTTCATCCCAATAAGTTCAAACAGAAATGCTCACAAGCTAGCTCAATTGTTTGTGAAGGAGATAGTGAGATTGCATGGCATCCCCAAGACTATCATTAGTGATAGGGATACTTTGTTTACTTCAAGGTTTTGGAGTAGCTTTCAAGAAGCTATGGGGACAGAACTAAGCCTAAGCACATCCTACCATCCACAAACAGATGGGAAAACTGAGATTGTTATTAAAGTTTTAGAAGATTTGCTGAGAGCATGCATACTTGATTTTGGAGGCAACTAGGAGGATCATATTCATTTAACTGAGTTTGCTTATAATAATAGCTACCAGTCCACCATAGGAATGGCTCCATTTGAGGCTTTGTATGGAAAGCCTTGTTTATCTCCTGCATGTTGGATGGAAGCTGGTGAAAGGGTGTTGCTTGGACCAAACCATGTAAAAGAAACTTCTGCAAGAATTGAACTAGTGAGGCAAAGAATGAGAGTAGCTCAAGAGAGACAGAAAGCCTATGCAGATAAAAGGAGAAGGCCAGTAGAATTTGAGGTGGGAGACTATGTGTTTCTCAAAGTTTCACCAATGAGGAAAATATTGAGATTTGGCAAAGCAGGGAAACTGTCACGAAGGTATATAAGACCATATGAAATTGTTCAAAGAATAGGAACTTTAGCTTATAGGTTGAAGTTACCAGAGGAATTGAGCAAAATACATGATGTATTTCATGTATCCCAATTGAGAAAATGGGTGCATGATAAAGAGTCCATTCTTGAATCACCTACACATGTTGAAATTCAAGAAAATCTGGTTTATAAAAAGGAACCAGTGGGCATTGTGGCTAGAGAAGAAAAGAAACTTAGAAATAAAATAATTAAACTAGTTAAAATCCAATGGAGTTTGGATGGAAATGATTGCACTTGGGAGGCTGAAGAGAGGATAAAGGATAAATATCATAATCTGTTTTCTGCTTGAAGGTATGTTTAAAAATTATGATGAGACCCTAAAATTATTTATGCATGTTTGATTTAGAATGAATGAGTTTCTGAAATTTCGTTCAATGGAACTTATGCTTTGTATACATTCGGATGGAAATGTATGAGAGAATAATTGTGGGACACAATTCCTTTTAGGGGGAGAGTATGTGAAGACCCAAAATTTTTTAGAATAAAAATTACTTTAAAATAAATACAAGAATGAATAAAGTAAATAAGAAGTGAGTGAAGAAATTATGCAAGGAAAGGAATAAATGTTTTTATACAGTGATGAAAGGAAAATGATTAAGTATAAAATAAATTCAAAAATTCACATGATTTGAGTAGGTGTGAATATTGTATAGAAAGTATATATACATATGATCAGAGAAGTATGGGATGTTAAAAATAAAAATCCATTTGATAATTAAGTTGCATAGAAATCAGTCAAGAAATATTTATGAATGAGAATGTATTTTTGAAATAAATATCGAAAGGGAATAAATATTTCAATAAATAATAATAAGAAAAATAACTAAGGTATGAATGAGTTTTAAATACACATATCTTATGAATACTATAAATTTATTTGGCCAGAAAAATATTTGGGTAGTAAAATAACTTCTCTTGATAATTAAAATGCATACCAACTAGTCAAGTAATATTTATGGGTATGAATGCATTTTTGAAATAAATCAAGATAGATGATAAAAATTTGTTAGCTAAAAATCAAGCTTACAAAAGAAATGAGAAAAAGAAATATAAGGCTGAGTCACATAAAAATAATGTGCAAGGAAATCATGCAAATAGCATGTGCACAGAAAAGCAATGAGGCAACTGTTTTACTGAAAATGGAAACCAAGAGAAAATGGCACTTTTAGCCATAAAGATGCATATATGAATCTCTGAGTAAGGTAAGGATAGAATGGGTTTTCCTCCATTTAAACCCTAACAGAGTGATTTAAATCAGGGGAGGGACAACAGTTGTTCCGGAGAGAAAACAGAGAAAACAAAAATTAAAATAAAATAAACTCACATAGCCTTCAGACCTGAGCATTCCCGGAGAGGAGCAAAGGAAGGTGAGTGATTAATCAATCTCATGAGGCTAAGGCATTAAGACCCAAGTTAAGGGCAGCCATTTTATTTTTGTGCTTGATCAACTTGTTTTTCTTTGAATAGATGAATGCTGAGGATGGTAGGTGTATTGATAAATCTTTGGTTGATGCTTTGATTTGTTTTGTTTGATTGTTTGATAAGAATAATGCCATGATCTCAGATATTGATCCAGTACCTTAAACCATCAGTTTGTAAATATGTTTAGTAAGATAAATACATTTTATTATGAAGTAGGATAATACTGGAAGATAAGCTAGGCAGTGTGAACAAAGGAGGTTCATGCTTATGTCTAGATTGTTTTAAATCGGAGATGAACAATGCAATAAATTATTTATGTGCTGATTTGTTCAGATCTAAAGCTAAGATGTTTTATGGGTTTTTCTCTAAAACCTTACCCTATGTTCACAATAGAATTTAGTATAAGAATTTTTATATGATTCTACTGGATTTGTTTAAGAGATCATGACATTCTTGAATATAGGAGTTATGCAAGTGATAAAACAAATTTTGAATGAGACAACTGGAAAAATGAAATAAAGCATTATTTTCATGAATGAAAGTATGGTCAGTTGAAATCCCTGAGTGAGTCTAACTCTCTCTGATCCATGGAAAAAGAAAGAAAGAATGTAAAAGCAATTCAAGAGTTAATAAATCTTTCTGAAATAAGAAATGAGACTGGTCACTAGATTATAAAACTAATCTAGGAGCGAGGCCTTGATCTATTCATCATAAGGAGTATGATGGGTATGTGCATGACTTGTTTAAGTCCTATAGGCCTTTGTGCAGGGGTTAACAGAACTGAGTCCCTTGCAATGCACACATGGTGTTCAATGGCAAAGAGATATGACTAAATTAAATTAATAAATCAAGATTTAGAGCTGAACTATGGAATTAAAATGAGTTAATTCCATAAGAGTATGTGTACATGTATACTGTATTGAATGATTGAATGGTTGCTTGGGTGCATGAGTGTAGTAGGAGCTTAGATACATATATATATACCCAGTTTACATTATAAATCCAAATTGCATCTAGCATATGAATACTCTGCACAACAATTTAAAAATGACAAGTTATTATATTTTGATTTCACTCATACCAGAATTTTATTTCTGACCCTATTTGTTGCTTTGTAACATCTGGGGTGTCTCATTTTTATTGAGGCAGCTCTAGATGTTGCTGCTGGAAAGGAAGCATAAGAAACTTGTATGCATGGACAATTGAAGATTTACTTGCATTTAGAATGTTTAAGAAGTTTGGCAGAAGTGTTGTAATAATTAGGCCAGGCCAAAATTATTATTATGTTTTAAGTATTTTCTAGATTGATATGTGTTTGCTTTGTTTTTCTGAGAAGAGAACATGTAAGAATTTTAGTATTATATATATATATATATGCATATGTGTGTTTCTGATTTAAGTAGCTGATTTGCATAGTCTCTGGTGAAGTATGATATAGGAGATCATGCCATGTAATTTGATATGTGATCATGTCTCCTTTGGCAATGTCCGATGAATCCTTAAAATGGTAGAGTAGAAATAATCATAGGAAGAAAGGAATATAGCACAATCAATGAATCTTGTAAAGGTTGAGTTGAACCAAAATTGGGCTAACCAGAAATACATGAATATGAATTATAATTTATATAAGTACATAGTTAACCTGAAATGAAATTTATAACTTTAGTCTAGGCATTTAAATTACAGTAGAAGTTGCATTACTCTGTGAAGTAGATACATATATATTTTGGTAAAACTTGTAGGTCTCACTGCACCATGCTCACACATTTTATTACCAAAATACAAGACTCAAGTCTGAGTGCATTTGATCATGATCAACCTGAGGCTATTAAAAATGACTTGCAGTCCTGTTTGTAATAGACAAGACCATCACCACACAACTCTTTAGACACTACCACATGTTGTTTAGAATACTTCAATTGTTTACTTGATATGTTCATCTGAGAATTTTGTAATAAATTGGTTTGTAACATAGCTTTAACTATCTTGTCTTCAATCATATGCTAAGTCCTAGATTAGTATATGTGTTTGCATATGTACTCTGACTAAATACATTATTTCCCCTGCTTGAACCTCAATCCAGTTTAACATCTGATCATTCATAGGATCCTTGTTTATCATGTAAGTTAGAACATGAATACCCTTACCTGACCCAAATTGTGTGAATATGAACCAGGAACCCCGGGCTAATTTTTAATGAGTAAGTTATCTTAGACACCCTGATATGTAGCATAGAATCTACTTGTGGCTAATTACAAAATCCTAGAATCTGAATTTTCTACTTGAAAAATTCAGGGATCAAATAATCTGAGGATTAAAACAAGAAAATAAGAAAAGTTGAGTTATTTGATTTTATAATCAAGCTTGAGTTTAAAGAAAATGAATAGAAAAGGCTATGTGACATCATATCTTTGGAATATAAGAGATTAGGTGTGATTGAATTTCTTTGTCAATTTAAATTACTCTGATAGACAAAGAGCCATATATATATCTTCATATATATATATGAATCAAGTTAATTTTATATACTAATATTTTTATATTGGTAAAATAAGGAATCCTGGAAAAATTAAATTATGAGAAGTGGTCCATTGAAGTATGTATATATATATATATACATACACAAAAAAAAATCTTAACATGAAATTCTCTAAAATACTTGGGAAAAAGAAGTGGGTCACTTCATTAGATCAGTTAATATTTGATGATAATAAAGTGTTTTCCAAACATGAATATTTTTATACAATAAATTTTAAATCATCTTCTGAGTGAGACGTCATATTTCATTTCTTCAAATTTGGACTGTTGTTGCTCCGTTTATCTTATTTCTGGCATTTTAGCAGCATTTTCGGCACCAATTTTCAACTTTTGATAGGATGATCGTACCACTGATATCTGTGTATCGCTTTGATCATCTCGTCGTGCTGATCCCCATAATACATTTGTTTCTGTATTTTCGGTGATGGTTGCGCGATGAAAACCGTGAAACGGATAGACATATCAATTATGAAATTTAACTTTTGTCTCCTGTCTTTCCAATTTCTCAGCCGTATACTAACCAAACGCCAGTTTTCCTGTAAAGATCCCGGACTCGGCCTTCGAAAATTGGCACCCGCACTTCACTTGTACTCAAAATGCCGTAGATTCAAACGCCGAATCTGGATCCCCGGAGCTTATAATACAATAAGTATAACAACACAGTGGAATAAAGAAATAGATGATATCATATACAACTCCAATGAATACAATATCCAGAATGATATACAACAATGATATCAATATGATACAACAATATCAGAGATATGATACAATGCTACAGCGGAAATAACAACAATGGAAGAGATCACTCCATATGATCTACAAAAAAGAATGACTCCAACAACTCCAACATCAAGCTCGAACCACCATCACGTTGCACCAAGATAAGCAACGTCAGTCGTCCGTGAACTCCAAACACTGAACTAGCTCTCGATAATCTACTAAACCTGAATATCTGAGAAACCCAACTCTAGAATGCCCATGTGGAAAATGGTGGGCACCCAGAGTTTAGAAGGGAACAATAAACTCCGAGTCATTCATGGGACTGGTGTGAGCAACAAAACAGTTTATCTTTAAACAAACAACAAAAGAATTTTGAACATTGTAATCCGCAATGCTTTTGGAAAATGAAACTACCATAAGACCTCCCACCACACACACAATGCGATCGCAGAGTTGGAGGAGATTTCTTCTTATGATAGTCAAACATGCTTACTACGCAAAATTCTTTTGATATTATTACTAGTGCATAGTGGAAAACATTTTGAAAATACAATATTAATCTTAGCCAGCATAGGTACCATTATATTATGCCTACTATAGCTGCTATGTTAAATAGCAGGTGTTTGCACAAAAAATGGACAAACACCTCAAAGTTGTATGACTTAGTAGATCTTATGTTATTCCTAGTAATTTGAGTGATTTATGCAAATACGTAAAAAACAGGGGCTAAACTGTAAAAAGACACGCAGATTTATAGTGGTTCAGCCAGAATGTGCCTACGTCCACTTTATATGTTATTTCTCTTCTTTTTTTTATGATTACAAGTACAAAGCTTTGATACAAGTAAAAGAAAGTTGTTTGAAGAGTTCCTTCCGTGCTTGAGCTCTCAAACTTGTCCCCATTGCTGTACCCCTGCCCCTCTATTTATAGAGTGAGGCTGGGGGTAGGGGTCTAGGACGTGTATAGTTGCTGATGGGCCTGGGCTGATGTGATCTGGCCTGGTACGTCTTGGTTCGTCATTGCTTGGTTCGGAGGTGGTTGGAGTGTAGGATGGACCGGTAGTTGATTGGACCGGTGGTGGGATGGTGAGGTTGGTCCGGTGTGGAGATGGTTCGGCAGGAGGTGGTTCGGTGGGAGTTGGGAAGGTTGGTTCGGTTGGTTCGGCAGGAGGTGGTTCGGGTGAGGTCTGCCGAATGGTGCCTGCCGAATGGGGTTGAGCGAGGTCTGCCGAATGGTGCCTGCCGAATGGGTCTGCCGAATGAAGCAAGTTTCTTGGTCTCGAGGTCTTCTGGGTGAGAACACGCCCAACATTTGCCCCCCAAAGCGGGGCATATTCTTGAATATGGCGTGCTTTGTTTTTGGTTGTTTATCCTAGGCACTCCCATCCGGTCTCAGAAACGAACCGGTGGTCCGGCTATCTTTCCTTTACTCTATAAGTAGGGGCTCCGTACTCTTGTTGTTTCCTTACCGATCGAAAAGTGCCGAGCCAAACTCTCAACACCGAATCATTTACAGTGCCGAGCTAGGCTGGTTTTGCCGGATCAGGTGAGGTTTCCCTTCCTCGCCGAATGACCACTAAGTTTTATACTACCGAATGGGTCCTTCGAAAATGCCGGATGGGCTGTGGTTTTTGGGGATGAGGATACCGAATGGTTTTTTTTTTTTGGTAGTGCCGAATGGGCCAGTACCGGATGAAACCGATGACTTTAAATGCCGAATGGGCATGAGAAACCACTGAATGGCCTTGATAATTTTGCATTTACTTTACCGAATGACAACGGGAGTTTGAGCACTTTGATTTCATGAGTGAAATTCCATATTATATACTTACTTGTTTACATCCTTTGTTCTAACATTATGCTTTTCCGGTGTTGTAGATAATGTCTCGCAAAGTAGAAACTCGATCAGACAAGAAGAAATCCGGGGGTGAAGGAGGTTCCTCTGCCGTGCCCCCAGCTCAGCCGAATCCCGAACGTTACGGACCAACCCCGAGATCATTAGCGAACGGGTACGGCCCTCAGGAAATTCTGAACTCCCCGCCCGACTGTTTTCCTAGTTCCCTCAAGGAGGAGCAGCTAGATGCCATCTCTCGTTCTTTTGGAATTGATAGGGCGCGAATGCTGTTGCCAGGGAGAGATGTTATGCCATACGACCCCCCTGAGGGGTACTTTGCATACAGCAGATACCACTGCATGTGTGGTGCCATTCCGCGTCTTAATGCTTGGGTAGTTGGCTTCCTTACATATCTCAAGGTGGCCCAATTCCAGCTTCAACCCAACTCCTATGCTATCCTGGTGAGCCTCTTCGTCATTTTCCAAAGGAAGTATGGTCGTGCTCCTTCCAACCGGGAGATCCGGTACTTGTATAATTTGAGGGGCTATAAGAAGGGGTCCCCATACATTAGCTTGGAGTCAGCCGTGACCTTCAAACCGGTCTTGGATCTGTACTCTAAATTCAGCATGTTCAAGAAAGAGTGGTTCTTTGTTAGGGACGACTCCGTTTCAATCCGGCGTTTTACTTCTGGATGTAAGTTGATGCTTTTACTTATAATTTCTATTCCGATTGCGATGCTTCTTCTCATACTTTCTCATTTTTGCTAGCGACAGGTGGCTTTCCGGTTGTGGAGACTGACCGCCTGGTTCAGACGGCGGCTGAGGTAGAAGCTATTCTTGGGAAATATAGATCATCTGCCTTCTTGATCAGAAATGCGATTCTTCTGGAATATAACTTAATTCTCCCGCAGCAGTCAGTAGTTAAGCTGAGGGAGACGGCGGAGGAGAGGGCGGCTGCTCAGACCAAAGAAGGTGTTTCGGTGGAGAGTAGTAAGAGGAAACCTTTCACAAAACCTCCAGCTGTCGGAGGTAAGAAACTCAAGAAGTCGGACGGTCCCTCCCCCAGCAATTGTCCACTTACCCGGGAGGAGGAAGACATAGAGGAGGAAAGAGGCGAGGGCGGAGATGGTCGGGATGGTGACAAAGGTGGCGATGGCATCGGGGCCCTACTTCCTGGGCAAGCGGGCGAGATTCAGGAGTGGACGGATGATGCGTTCCACCAGGCTTTTGAGTGGTTGGATGAAGATCTGGCTTTGGTAGAGAAGACCGGGAAGGCGGACAAAGCCAGGACTGGTGCAAGTGAGTCTTCTCCGACCATTCCAGCCAAGGTGGCTCCGACGACTCAAGGTGAACTCTTGACTCCTGCATGCTTCATTAATGATAGGGACTTAGGAATATTTTATGACCCGCTCCCGTCCTGGAACGAAATCCAGGACTTATTGCAGTATCCCACTCCTCCCCAGGGTTTGTACAACCACAGCTGTGTTTCTTTTCCCCTTTTTTTTAACTTGTAATTTACCGCGTTTCTCGAATCATATAGTGATGTAAGTTTGTGACACTTGTTCTTTATATCAGGAGCAGGAAAGACGTCCAAAGCCTCAGACCTTCGACACAGGCTTGAGCAATATAAGCTTTCCAAAACTTCTGCTAAGCCGAAGCCCTCGACCCAACGCTCCGGGGATGTAGTCGGCTACCGTCCTCTTCTTGGGGTCATCGAAGAGGGTATTCAGCAGAGGAAGAGGAGTCATCCTTTATCCGAAACTTCGCCCGGTCCTCAGCTTCCGGCTCAGCCTCTTCATGATATCACTGAAGAGGGTAGCGAGTTTGCACCCTCTCCGCACCCGTCCAGAAACCCTTCCGTCACTCATATCGACCGTCCTGACTTAGCTCGTAATCCATTTGCGGGTCATCCTGATCTGGATCTAAGTTCCCACGACATTACCTTTGATGAGGTTACTGGTGAGCACCTTCTTCCCCGCAATCCCATGGTACGGGTGCTTGATGAAGCTAAGTCCTTAGATCTTGATCTACTTACCACTCGGATAGTTACCATGGGAGATGAGGCCAAGGCTAATATTGATCGGATGGCGGAGGAGACTAAAAAGCTGATGGGGCATCATGCCCGGCTGGTTAAGGCCGGAGAGGAGATTGGGAGCGCCAATATCCGACTTCGATTGGTGGTTTCAGATCAAGCCAAACAGCTTGCGGATCAGGCTATTCAGATTTCTCAGCATGAGGCTGCTACTGGGCGACTAAGGAAAACCATGGAAGAGGCCAGTCGGGCCGAATTGCGGAAAATGGAAGCTACTTGCAAAGAACGGATTGACATGGCTATTGCCACGGTGGATGAGGTTCGGAAAGCGGATCTCGAGCAGGTGGAGGAATTGTCCGGGAAACTTGAGGCTGCAGAGCTTGCTCAAGCCAAGTTAAGGGAGGAGATGGAGGCAATGCGGGGATCCCTTCTGGTTGACTGCTCGAGATACCGATTGGAGAGAGATGCCGCCGTTGGGAGGTTGTCGGCTTCCGAGGCCCGGATGAGGGAGTTTGAGGAGAATGAGGGGATGATGGACGAAATGCTCCAGGATATGTACTTCCGTACCTGGAAACAGGGCAACCTGTCCTGGATGGATGATTATCCCAGGGTCATGGCTAAGATTTATCTCCGGGCTCTGGAGGAGGCTAAGGCTGATGCAGATAAAGAGGGTGGAACGGTCTTCAGTATGGATGTGGTCACTGCCCAGTTTACCAAGGAGGAGAAAGTGGCGGTAAAGGAGGGTATGCGGCTGCTTGCTGCTGAGGAGGCAGGTGTGCAGGTAGAGGATGACGACCAGGATGGTCAAGAAGCAGGTGCTGGTAAGTCTTCCTTTCTAGTCTTTCCGTTAACTTGGTTACTTATCGCTAATGAATTCTTTTTACGACCGGACAGGTGGGCAACAGAGCAAGGACAAGACTCCGACGCAACCGGCTCCCTGATTAGACCTGGAAAATTCTTTTTGTAGACTTGACATGGTTGTATACGTTAGTCTTAAGACAGTAGAGTAACTTCTAAGTTGTAATTCTTGCTACTTGTAACAATCAACATTATTCTTGACGTGTAATTTTTAACTTAAGCTGATTTTGTCGTTTTTTGAATATTTGTTGCTATTTCGACATATCGTATGAGAAATGTAGCTATGTATATTCTTGTAATTAAATTGTGTTTGATGTTAGACTCTGGTTCTAAACCATAATTTTATGACTTGCAATATTAGCGTGTGGTTTGAACAAATTATAGTCATGTATTTGTACATAAAAGAAGAAAATACCGCCTTTCATGTTTTAATCGTAGATGGCAGTCTTGAATATCTTGTAGGACCGAGCATGGAATGTAGTCGAATGTCCTGCCACTGTGAGTCCCTACACCCATTGGCGAGTATCTCCTACTCTGTATCATGTACTTTAGGGATTGTTATAGGGGATAGGAAAAAAAGCTTTTTAAGTAAAATTGAAATACGTGAAATAGTAAAACTTCCAATCACGGAAGGCCTTCGATGTGCTTAAGTTCGTGGCAAACGGGTTTTGTAGTCACTTTCCCTAGCTGTGGGTCTTGGAGACATTTGTCACCCATCTTACGCCTCCGCGGGGAGTTAATTCTTTTTTACCACAGCCGCACTTAAGACACATCGGAGCCGAGATCGCGCACAGTAACTACCCGGGCCATTATGGCCCGTAATCGTGGGTATTATTCGATTTACTGTGGCCGGCTAGCGTGGGTGCCGATCGTCAACTGTGAACTGCCCCTGGCTGGCCACACCTTATGTTGGGGCTTATAGTCGGTTCACAGTTGCCGGCGAGTCTAACGCCGTAATGAGCTGCCTCGGCTATAGTCGGCCTTCTCGGTGGCTTATAATCGGCTCATTACAGTTGGCTTTAAGGGCCGTCGCGAGCAATGAGTTAACCCGCAGCAGAGGGATGCTGGAGCGAAAGTGTCTCATTGGCGAGGGCATAGATTCGCATAGTACCCGTTGGGTTTTGTCCACGTGAAGTTGCATTGTGGAGTGCTTTGAATAGAAATGCTATATACTCAGGATTTTGTTCAACAGAAAAAGATAAAGTTAACAAGCAGCCAAGATACAAAGGAACAAGTTAAAAAAGAGACAAGGTTTTTTAAAGTGGTTCAGCACGAAAATGCCTACGTCCACTGATTCTCTTTGTTAATTCACTTCATATGGGCAATACAAGTTAAGAAAAGTATCGACGGAGGTGTTGGATGTTCCATGCCCTCTGGAACACCTCTCCGTCCACTGTTGACAAAATATAGGCTCCGTTGTGGAGATCTTTATGAATTACATATGGTCCATCCCAGATTGGGTCTAGTGCTCCGGGGCGAGGGAAGATTCGCTTGAGGACAAGATCCCCTTCCTGCAAGGTACGATGCTTGACTTTGGAGTTGTATTGTGCTGCCACTTTTTGCTTGTGGGCTGCTGTTTTGAGGATTGCATCGTTTCTTCTCTCCTCGATTAGATCCAAAGACATGTGAAGGAGTTCTTCGTTCTCTTCTGGGTTATAGTGGATCCGACGATGGGAAGGCACAATAGTTTCAACTGGGAGCATAGCCTCCGATCCGTATGCCAAAGAGAAAGGAGTGTGCCCTGTCGATGTTCTGAAAGATATGCGATAGGCCCATAGTGCCGTAGGAAGTTCATCCACCCAAGCGCCCTTTGACTTTTCGAGCTTCTTTTTGATTAGAGTTTTCAGAATTTTGTTGACTGCTTCGACTTGTCCGTTTGCCTGGGGATATGCTACGGATGAGAAGCTTTTATGAATTCTGTGTTCTTGGCACCAGTTGGCGAATTCCTCGCTGTCAAATTGAAGTCCATTGTCTGATATGATTTTGAGTGGGACTCCGTACCTGCATAGAACATTTTTGATCAAGAAGTTAATAACTTTTGCTGAAGATACTTTATTTAGAGGTTCCGCTTCCACCCATTTGGTGAAATAATCAACTGCCACTATAGCATATTTGGCCCCGCCTCGGCCCATTGGTAGCTCGCCGATTAAGTCAATTCCCCATATCGCGAAGGGCCAAGGGCTGGTCATCTGAGTAATCTCGGTTGTTGGTAGCCGAGGGATCTTAGCAAATTTTTGGCATCTGTCACACTTCTTGACGAAATCTAAGGCGTCCTTGCTTAAGGTGGGCCAGAAATATCCGTATCGGAGTATCTTTTTTGCTAATGTTTGCCCCCCGGTGTGATCTCCACAGCTCCCCTGATGGATGTTGGATAAGATTTCCTTGGCTTCCCTTCCGGCGACACACCTTAATAATGGGTTAGAGAAACCGCGCCGATAGAGGATGTCTTCTTGTATTGTATAGCGGGACGCTTTCCTCAAGATTTTCTTGACTTCATTACGCCCGTTGGGTAGTGTGCCACTTTGTAGGTAGTCTCGGATGGGAGTCATCCAAGTTGCTTCTTCGGCTGCGGCTATCAGATTCACTTGCTCAAAACTTGGGACCGTTTGCTTTGAGATGGTTACTGCCCCGAAGATGGCGATGTCTCTCATACTCGCTTGCTTTGCCAATTCGTCGGCCTCTTGGTTCTCTTCCCGAGGGATGTGTTTGACTAAGTACTGATCCAATCGGTTGAGAAGCAACTTGGTCTTCTTTAGATATGCTATGAGTCGTTCCTCTCGAGCTTGGAATTCTCCTAGTATTTGATTAACAATAAGTTGAGAATCGTTGTGAAGACACAAAGAATTGGCTCCAATTTCTATGGCAATTTCTAGTCCAGCTATCACTGCTTCATATTCTGCATCGTTGTTGGTGGCAGCGAACTCCAACCTTATAGCATAGTGCAGTTTATTTCCCCTGGGAGTGATTATTACCACACCTGCCCCCGAGCCTTGTTCGTTAGATGCACCGTCCACAAAGAGATTCCACTTGATATCTTCCGTTATTTCCAGTTGCTCCTTATCCTCGTTGGTAGTGAACTCTGCAATGAAATCAGCCATGGCTTGTCCCTTGATGGCGGTGCGAGGGTGATAGGTGATATCATATTGACTCAGCTCAATACACCATTTAAGTAGTCGCCCGGAAGTGTTGGGACGATGGAGTACCTGCCTCAGTGGTTGATCGGTCAGAACTTTGATGGAATGGGATTGGAAGTAGTGACGTAGTTTTCGTGAAGTGATTAGTAAACAGTATGCTAACTTTTCAAGTTTAGGATATCTGACTTCTGCCCCAGTAAACCTTTTACTGACGAAGTAAACTGGTCGTTGCGTGCGGTTGTCTTCCCTTACCAAGGCAGCGCTTAAAGCGTGAGATGACACAGCAAGGTATAGGTATAATTCTTCGCCTTCGCTTGGGGTTGAGAGTACCGGTGGTTTCTGGAGGTGTTCGATTAGGTTAAGGAAAGCGGTTAAGCATTCGTCCGTCCATTCGAACTTTCCTTTATCTTTCTTTAGAGCTTCGAAAAAGGGGACGCACTTGTCCGTTGCTTTGGAGATGAATCGGCTTAGGGCGACCACTTTTCCATTTAGGCTTTGCATCTCCTTTCGGGTGGAAGGTATCTTGATGTCCCTTAATGCTCGGACTTGTTCAGGGTTTGCTTCAATCCCTCGGGCATGGACGATGAACCCTAAGAATTTTCCCGATGACACTCCGAAGGAGCACTTTAGTGGATTCAACTTCATTCCATACTGTCGAAGTACCTGGAACATTTCGCCTAGGTAGCTTACGTGATCTTTGGCTTTCCGTGATTTCACCAGCATGTCGTCTACATATACTTCCATAGTTTGTCCTATTAGCCCTGCAAACATCTTGTTGACGAGGCGCTGGTAGGTGGCTCCTGCATTTTTAAGTCCGAAGGGCATCACTTTGTAGCAGTATAAACCCCGGTCGGTGATGAAACTAGTGTGGTCTTGGTCGGGAGCATGCATAGGAATTTGGTTATATCCTGAGTATGCATCCATAAAAGATAGGAGTTCGTGCCCGGCTGTGCTGTCTACAAGTTGGTCGATTCTGGGAAGCGGGAAGCAATCCTTTGGGCAGGCGTCGTTTAGGTTGGAGAAGTCAATGCAGGTCCGCCACTTCCCATTAGCCTTCTTTACTAGTACCGGGTTGGCGATCCATTCTGGGTAAACAGCTTCTCGTATGAAGTCATTGGCGAGTAGATTCTTTACTTCTTCATCGAGGGCTACTGATCGCTCTGCCCCCATACTTCTCTTTTTTTGTTTTACAGGCGCCTTGGTAGGATCAATGTTTAATACGTTGCATGCTATGTCGGGGGAGATTCCGGTCATGTCAGCGTGTGACCAAGCGAATACATCCAAGTTGTGGCGGAGAAAATCAATGAGTTGTTCCTTCAATTCAGCTTTCAGCTGCGACCCAATTTTCAGTAGCCTACTTGAGTCATGCTTGTCTACAGATATAAACTCCATAGCCTCTGCAGGCTCGGCGGTGGCCTCCTCCTCTTTGTCCCTAGGGTCTAATTCATTGAAAGTGTCGCTGGTGTATCGAAGAGTAGGGGCTTTCTTTAGTTGCTATGCTTCAAGGCTTTTTGTGCAGAGGGCAATCTCTACACCTTTCCCTTTATCTTTCCTGTGGTTGTTGCGAAGTTCGGTTACATAGCAGTCTCGTGCAATATCCTGGTCTCCTTCCACTTCCCCTACCCCATTGTCTGTTGGAAACTTCATTTTCAGGCACCATGGGGCTAGGACAATCTGGAAGTCAGACAAGGCTGGTCTTCCTAAGAAGGCGTTGTAGGCCGAATGGTTTTCTATCAGCACAAACGTCTGTTTCCTTACAACGGAGCGGGGATGGCTTCCA
The DNA here is from genome assembly GCA_030737815.1 of Allium fistulosum. Taxonomy (NCBI): domain Eukaryota; kingdom Viridiplantae; phylum Streptophyta; class Magnoliopsida; order Asparagales; family Amaryllidaceae; genus Allium; species Allium fistulosum. The sequence goes on along the minus strand of CM060907.1, from coordinate 870,206,152 downwards.
ATCTCAACAAAGAGGTCCAGCTGCCCGAGGGGCATCTTCGCATCTCCAGTGAAACCGTGTAGTGGTTTATCGTAGGGAGATACATCCTTCATTGATAGCTTCATTTTGTCGAATGCGTGTTTGAACAGGATATTTACAGAGCTTCAAGTGTCTACCAGGATTCGGTAAACTTCGGCGGGACCGAGTCGGGCAGAGATAACCATGGGATCCATGTGAGGGTACTGTCTTCCTTCTAGGTCGCGTTTACTGAATGTGATGTCATCACTTTCTTTCCGCTTTGGGTGGCGCTCTTCTATAACCGTATTGACACAGTCTTTATTGTCTCTAAGCGAATTCCCATATCTTTCCATCTCTCTCCAACTTCTGTCTGCGATGTGCGGACCTCCTGAGATGGTATGGACCACTATCTTCTCTTGACTAGAGCTGCTAGCGTTGCGGTTTCCTCTGTCGGTCCCTGGTGAGGGTAGCCTTGGATTTTCATTGGCAGGAGCTGGAGTCCTGTCTTGACTTTTTACATAACGTTCCAGTTTCTTCCTTCTGATGTGTTGCTCAATCAGATCTCGGAGATGATGGCATTCGTTGGTATCATGTCCGTGAGATTCGTGGAAGCGGCAGAATTTTCCAGACTTCTGTGCGTTATCTGATTCCTTCTTGTATGGTGGGCGTTTGTATCTAACTTCTCCTTGGGTGGCAAGGAAGATATTTTCGACGGTCTCGTTCAAAGGGGTGTAAGTGTCGAATCTTGGTCCTGGCCGATATATGCGCTTTTCTACCTTCTTGCCCCCAGCATTGTCTCTGGAATCATTTCTTCGAACGTCCCTCGCCACAGCAGGGGCGCTGCCATGGGTCGTCTTATTTTGCTGTCCTGACTGCCCCTCAACGGCAGCATCCTCAAGCCTCATGTATTTCCCGGCTTCATGGAAGAAATCGGGTAAAGTAGCTGGCTTTTCTTTTGTCAATCTTCTAGCAAATTTAGTGTCCGGATGCACTCCACTGCAGAGGGCCATTAGGATAAGCTTCTCATCGGCATCTTGAACTGCGGCTGCTGCGGCGTTGAATCTGGTTAGGTATTGCTGCAGCTTTTCTCCAGGTTTCTGTTTGACGCTGGATAAGGAATAAGCGTCCTTAGGTTGCTCCACATGAATGCGGAACTGACTGATAAATTTTTCTTTCAACATTTCCCACGAGCTGATGGATCCTTGGGGTAGATGACAGAACCAGGAGGTAGCAAGATCTGCTAAGAAGAGCGGAAAGCATTTGCACAGTACTCCCTCTGTTGCTCCACTCATGAGCATATGTTGCGTGTACCTCTGTAAGTGTACAACGGGATCGGAGGTTCCTTTGTAGGGTTCCATTGTTGGCATCTTCCACTCTCGGGGGGTGATAGCAATTTCGATATTGCGGGCGAAAGGGCTGGTTACCCTAGCGCCTATCCCTCGATCTCTTTGCTCCCGTTGGACACACTCTCTGAATAAGCGTGCCATCCTTTCATCAGAACTTGGAGCAGATAGAAATGAGTTTTGTTCTGTTCTGCGGGATTGATTCCGTCCAGATGACCTGTAGGGATGGTATCGTCTATCATTCCTCATATTTTCCATTGGCTGCCTTTGATCTTCTGGGAGCACGCTTGGGTCAGCTACAGTTGGCCCTTGCCTTGATCTCCCCCTGTTGGGTTCTGATCTGAGCACTTCCTTGGGTCCAACTTCGGGCTGAACTCTAGCTCGGCCCCGTTCACTGGTGTTTCTGTGGTTAGGCAGCATGACAGGCTCAGCTGCAGTTGACCTTCGCCCGGTACCTTCCCCGTTGGGTTCGGTACCAAACGTTTCCTCAGGCCTAACTTCGGGCTGTGCTTGGTCTCGGCTCCTACCACGGCTACTTCTGCCGTTAGCTCCTTCGAAGAAGGAGGATCTTTGCTGTCTCTGAGATCCTCCAGACTGGGACTCGCCCCATGATTCAGTGTTGCGGTTGGATTCTTCAGCGTCCCTCAAGCGTGACATGAGATGGTCCACCAAGGCTTCCTGCTGGGACGTGAAGCGGTTAGTTACTTCAACCACAACTCTGTCCAGATCTGCTCTAGTAATTGCTGCAGGCTGTTCTGTGGCAGGAGTAGTTGGGTTAGCCTGTTCTTCATTCGTTACTGTTGCTGGAGGAGGACGATTTGCTTGATTCGTGACAGCTGGATCTGGGAGACTGCTGGATGCGATGTTTTTTCCTTTGTTAACATCTTTTCTCTGTTTGGGAGGCATGTTTTCCAAGTGGCGAACGATGCTGTTAGGAAAACTTGTTAAGCGGATGAAGCTGAAGCTTCGAGCTTCTAGCTCTCAATGAAAGCACCAAAAATGTTTGCACAAAAAATGGACAAACACCTCAAAGTTGTATGACTTAGTAGATCTTATGTTATTCCTAGTAATTTGAGTGATTTATGCAAATACGTAAAAAACAGGGGCTAAACTGTAAAAAGACACGCAGATTTATAGTGGTTCAGCCAGAATGTGCCTACGTCCACTTTATATGTTATTTCTCTTCTTTTTTTATGATTACAAGTACAAAGCTTTGATACAAGTAAAAGAAAGTTGTTTGAAGAGTTCCTTCCGTGCTTGAGCTCTCAAACTTGTCCCCATTGCTGTACCCCTGCCCCTCTATTTATAGAGTGAGGCTGGGGGTAGGGGTCTAGGACGTGTATAGTTGCTGATGGGCCTGGGCTGATGTGATCTGGCCTGGTACGTCTTGGTTCGTCATTGCTTGGTTCGGAGGTGGTTGGAGTGTAGGATGGACCGGTAGTTGATTGGACCGGTGGTGGGATGGTGAGGTTGGTCCGGTGTGGAGATGGTTCGGCAGGAGGTGGTTCGGTGGGAGTTGGGAAGGTTGGTTCGGTTGGTTCGGCAGGAGGTGGTTCGGGTGAGGTCCGCCGAATGGTGCCTGCCGAATGGGGTTGAGCGAGGTCTGCCGAATGGTGCCTGCCGAATGGGTCTGCCGAATGAAGCAAGTTTCTTGGTCTCGAGGTCTTCTGGGTGAGAACACGCCCAACAGCAGGTTCTACAACTAAAACTGTACAAGGTTCGTATTGGGAATTGGATTTCCAACAAATGGTCGGGCTAAGGAACTTCCCACTGTCAATGGGTACGCCTCTGGATGGACGTCCCGAGAACCTAACCGGATCTCTGCCAACACAAGGCCGGGTTACCCCTGACACTAGGTAACTACTACTCGAGTATGCCACCCCCTGGTCCTTTGGGACCTTTATCCGAGGTACCTCGATCACAAAGCAACAACCACACAGTAAATGAGATTGGAGCAACCACATAGGTAAATATCTGGGCTCCATACCATAATATCACCTTTTTCCAGAAGGAAATGACATACCCTAAAGGGCGCGACCCTCATAACCTTGCCGCATCTTTCCTGTTTCGACCATTTCCGGTCTGTGAGGTTCGATGAGGTCTCGTCCACAAAGCTACGCTTTTTCACAAAGCCATGCTTTGATCAACAAATGATCAGCAAATGACCATCAACACACAGCAACACTCAGCATGCCACACTACCAAATTGGGAGTATATCACTGATAATCTTCAACTACCGAACCTCTGAGTTCGTACGTCTCAAAGAAGGGTGTTAAGCCAAGAGAATAAATTCTCCGCCACCAAACAGAAATGTATTTGAAAGAAATCAGCTTTATATCTCAAAGTGTAGTGTCAGACATACAACCATACAAGTCTGTTCCGGGTTCGAACAAACCCGAAGGCACTTCCGAAGAAGCCCTTGCAATCCTGGTATTCACAATCCCGATCGGATTTCCCATCACTTAGGGAATCTCTATACCGGCATGACTCAGTGCAGAGACAATCGATAGGTCACCCTATCGTTCTCACAAATACTCGGTTTTCACACCGGTCTTCAAATGCAATCCATATACGACGTATCATTATTCGGAATGGGTTATATGACACAAAGTCCTCTCCGGGCTAAACCGAATAATGAGCGCAATATTTAAAAACATATGGATAATGGGATTTCAGTTAAGTCACAACTTGTTATCCAAACTTTTCTCTTTAAATGGTTTAAACAAATTACCATTTTAATCTTTTTAAACAAAAAGATTCAATTCACAGAGTTCACCCAGTTTCATAAAGATCCATTCACAGATTTTCCAAATCAATTTCCATTTCAATTGGATTAACTCATTTAATCTTTTAAATCAAAGATTCAATTCATAGCTTTCAAAACACGTTTCCAAAGATTTATTCGTAACTTGGAAAACCATTTTCAATTCAAATTTGAAATTCCTTTAATTCAAATTGGAAATTCATTTCTTATATGAGAGCTTTTATCAGTTGAAAACTATTAGTTTCCCAAATCATTGAATTCAATTTAAAATGTCGACTTCAAATTTTTAAATCAAATTATTAAAATATCAAGTTTTATTTAGTTATTTAAAATAACTTTTACATTTGAAACTCATTTGCAAAGCTCTCAATTCAAATTCCAAAACTATTTGGATTCAAGAATTAAATCTTTGAAATTTGTCAAAAATCTACGACTTAACTGATTTCCATGTGAAATCCATATTTGTGTGTGTATGGTGTAGTCCAGGGGTTTCACATAGTAGTGCAACATCAATAAATCATCACAGATTCAAATATAGCAATATATTTGATAAGCGGTATAACTATAACGCTTATCTTTTACTCACAGATCACAGATATATATATATATTACAGATAATATATTGCATTCATCCCAGATAAATGAACTACAGTACAAATCACACACAAATCAGAATATATCACACAGCATCACAGATCAGGGAATATCAATAATTCAATCATTCAGTCGAGTCCAAACATTCGCAAGTAAATTTATTAATCAGCTGATTCATTTAAATCAGATGTATCAATTATTAATCCGGGTTAATTATCATAATTTAATCACAAATTATTCGAAATAAATTCCCTTTCAAATTTTTATTAGTTAATCTTCAATTAACCTTTAATTATTTAAATAAATCTTAATTAATCACCATTATTAATTAATCCTTTAATTTATTAACAAATAATTATACTCAAATTTCAAATCATCATTCAATAAATTACATTCAGTAATTATCTATTAATTACTTTTCTAAGTTATATTCCCAAGATTTTCAAGTGATTATTCTGAATTATACTTAAGAAATTTTACTTGAACTAATCAAGTTAACTCAATTGATTACACTAAATAAATTAATTCCTTAATTACTCAACTTAAGTAATTACACTTAATGATTCCACACATAACCATTATTAAATTAATTTATCTAAATTCATTGTTAAAATTAGTCACATTAATTAATTGTTCAAATAATCTTAGTTAATGATTTCATTAACTATTAAATTTCTTTAATCACCTTTTTAAAGAAAATTTCTTACATTAATCATTTTTTATTATAAATTAATTAACCATTAGGAACTCATTCATTAATGAATTTTTAAATCATAAATCTTCATTTTTTTTAAATTAACACATTTATATTTATGATTTAATGATTATTTACAATATGGTTGAAACCATTCAAATCTTTATTTCCACTTAATTGCTTAAACACCTTTAAGGTTTTAAACAATTTAAACTTTAAAACTTAAATTCCCCAGACTAAATTTCAAACTGAATTTGAAGTTATAGTTAACTTTACTTCTGAAATCTCAGTTCAAACCTTGCTTCATAATTTAAATTTGGTTTTAAAATTCCCAAACAAAACAGTTTCAGGTTGAAAGCCTGTAACACATTTTTGACCCAAGACTCCACGTTCTTGCTTCTAGTAACCAACTCGAATTGCTCGAGTACGACTCGAGAATTTCCCCTGCTCCACCCAGGCACAAAGTGCTCGTGCACGTGCACATCGTCGTTGGCCATCTTCGGCCATCGCCACGACGTCGAAAAAGTCGAAATCCACCTATGCATTCATTCCCGGTCGCCAGATCGTCACCATCGTCTCGAGTTCGAAATCGAGCTAAAATTCGAAACCTGGAAACAACCCAGACATCACCAACCCAACCTGTCAACGCCTTGCTCTCACAGCTCCGATGTAACGACCCGTATTTTCACGGATCGAAACATCGTAAGATAGTTGACCTTTGGTTGCATTGTTGATAAGTCGTTCAGAATTTTTCTAAGTCCTAGGTCGCGAACGACCTAAGAGATAAGTCATCACCGACTTATAGATTGAACGACTTAAGAGAGCGTTTGGAAGCTTAAGTCGTATAGGAATTTAAGTCTGGGCGAGTTAATGACTAAGGGTTTAGGTCGTAGACGACTTAAGAGGGAAGACTTAAGAATTTCTGGCGAGTTAAGGTTTCGAGCGACCTAAAGGAAGCGCGAGCTAGAAGACGTGCGACCTAGTGGTTAGTGTGTTAAGTCGTAGACGACTTAAGTTTTTGACCGAGATAAGCGTTAGGTCGTTATGTACTAGGTCGTCTGGTAGTTAGTATAGTTAGGTCGGCAACGACCTAAGGAAAAACTATTGTGAGCGACCTAAGTGTATGGGTGAGTTAAGTGTTAGGTCGACAGTTCAAGTTAGCGACCTAGTGGAGTTAGCGACCTATAGGGTTGAGCGACTTAAGAAGGTTAGCGTGTTAGCGACCTAAGGAGTTAGCGTGTTAGCGACCTAAGGAGATAGGTCGCATAAGTGTTAGGTCGCGTGAGTTGGTTTGTAGGGTAAGTTGTTAGGTCGCTAGAGTAATCTAAGTGTTAGGTCGCATGGAAGCCTAAGTTGTTAGGTCGCAACCCAACTAAGTCGTAGGCAGTTAGGTCGTAAACGACCTAAGTTAGGTCGTGGACTTCTGTAGTTGTTAGGTCGCAAGGTTCTGTCTAAGTGTTAGGTCGCTGGCATGTTAAGTCGCAGATGCGCATTGTTGTAGGTCGTTAGGCTTAGGTCGGTGGGTTTTAGGTCGGCAAGGTCCTAGGTCGTAAGTCGGAAACGACTTAAGGAGATGGCCAAATTTCGACTTAGTGTATTTTCTGCTATAAATAGAGGGGGTTGTTCTCACTTTTTGGGATCCGGATTTTGAAGCGACGAAGTGCTGCCATTTTGAGAGCTCGACTTCTACACTTCTTCACTTCTTTTCTCCACTCTAATCTAGTGCTTCCTTCCATCCAAATCAAAGATCAAGATTGAAGATTCAAGAGCTAAAGTTGAAGATCTTCATCTTTTCAAGAGAGATTTCTTCGTTTGAAGCGGATTCGTGATAGATCAAGCTTGATCCTTCGCTGTCCAGATCTGAAGCGTATTGATTTGAGGTTGTTTAGGTGATTTGGTGAGTGGTGATTATCTCTCACACGGATCCAAAGGAGTATATCGGATTGTTGGCTCGATTTGGTGTTAAAATAGTGATTTCCATGCATTTTCTTCATCCTAAGTGTAGATCCATATAGATCCATTGTTCATGATGATGTTACATCCATTTTATCATATGTTAACCTATGCAAGTTCATTCATCAAGTTTGTAGAGATATAATCCATGTTTTCATGCTTATTGGACTTTCAACTCTTTAATTACGAAAATGCCATTATTGTTATAATTGTCTACTTAGATCTTATTTGAATGCTTGATTGTTTGGATTAATGTTTCATTTGATTGATTGTTATGAATTAGATGATTGATGGTTTGATTTAGACCGAAGACGATTCAAAAGCTAAGGGAAAGGCTCTTGAATTGGGAAAGCTGCTCGTGGCATATGTAGCGGGATGATGAAGCTCTTATGCATAGATTTGATGATGTGATGTTGAGATGAGGCCTCGCGAGGATGTGATGAAGCGAGGCAATCATGTGATGAAGACTTGGTCTAATCCAGACGGGATCATTCCAAGCATGTTGATAACTCGGTGATATGATTCGAGTTGAGGATAATGAATGGATATGAGAATAGTCGTCGAGGAGGATGACTAGGAGGCTTGGATAGCATCGTTGTTGAAGGTTCTAGCATGCTCTAAGCAAGAGTACGTTTGGGCAGATTCGATAGTCCCAACGACCAACTGTTGATGGTCGAGTACTCTGGGCAGATTCGATAGTCCTAGGCACGGGCTGCGACGACGTGCGGGAGTTATGTCTAGAACCTGGGTTTCCATTAGCCCTTGACGGACGGCTGAAAGAATGTGCCGATCATTCAATTAACGGCGATATCGAAGCAATGATAACAGTGATAGCCAGAGTCATGGATGTTTGGTTGTAACGTCATTTCGGACTCAAGAGCGGTATTTTCTGGGTGCTTATCTGATTTAGGCCTTGGTACTTGGAAAACATCGCCCTTGACTCGAGTGATAGTAGCTTTACTTTAAATTGTATGCTCCACTATGTTTGCTTCTGCTTAGTGTGTGTCTGGGGGCTATCACTGTAGAATGAGGTTGGAGTGGGAGGGTTGTATTCCTATTCCTTTTCCTTTATGCTCTTTTGGTATGTTGTTAGTTAATTTACTGCTCACTAAGACTGTTGTCTGACTCAAGGCTTTATGTTTTAATTCTTATTGCCTTGGGCTGTTCGTCCATTTTGGGACGGGCAGACTAGGTAGCATGTGGCAGGTGCTGTTCTCTCCTCACGATGCTGATATCGAAGACGAGCTGGAGGGTTGCATATTGTCTTCTTATTATATGTACTGGATATTCCGCTGTTTTGTATTCTCTGAGAGATATGTAGTGAGGCTGGATGTATTGACTATGTGGATGCTTGTATTTAACTATTATGGAGTTTTATATGATGTCATTTTGTTCTATAAAGCTTCACTATACATATGTTCTATTGTATTTTGTCCATGCGCTGTGAGTAATACGATAGATCCTGTTGTTTTAATCATACCTTGACAATCGTCCATGGTCGCCTGGCACACTTTACAGCGCACTATCTCTAGATCCGGTGCAGGGGTCATGGGCGGTCGTCACATTTGGTATCAGAGCATTGGTTAATCGATTTTACCCAACGCTCGTTGTTGTAACTACGTATGAGAGACGTAATTGTATTTTGATGGATGATTACTATATATAATATAGTAGCTTGGTAGAGTTTGAGTCCTTTATGCAGTTGTTTCTCTAAGATGTTCTGATCATTCCTTTTTATAGATATTGAGAATGAGTCGAAGAGGGAGACCAGCTGCTAGGGAAGGCCGTGCTACTGAAGAGACTGCTGATTATGCAGCCATGTTCGAAGCTATGATGACTTCGATCATGAGAAGGATACCAGTTCCGGGGGCAGCAGTTGATGTTGGAGTTCAAGTCCAAACTCCGAAACCAGTGGATTTTGCTAAGCTGTGCAAGGATTATACTGCTCTTGGAGGGAAGGTTTTCTTGGGAACAGAATCTACCATCGAGGTCCAGAGGTGGATAGATGCTTGTAGAAGGATCTTTGGTGATTTGGGAATTGATGATGCAACTAAGAAGAAGTTGGCATCGAGGCAGCTTCAAGGGAGAGCTTCTGATTGGTGGAACTCTATTACCATCGATACTCCGGAGGAAGAGATTACTTAGGAGCAATTCCAAGTTAGGTTTGAAGCTAAGTTCATTTCTACAGCTCAGTAGTCTGTTCTGTTCAAGAAGTTTGTGGAGCTCAAGCAAGGCGGAAGATCTGTTCTTGAGTATGTTTCTGAGTTTGAAGCTTTGTCCAAGTATGCCCGGTCATATATTGAGTCTGCTTATCAGAAGAATGAGAAGTTTGTGACAGGCTTGGACAGCTATCTTGGGAGACAGTTGGTGGATCATTTGGACGATTCATTTGAGAAGCTTGTGGAGAAAGCTCTTAGGCATGAGAGTCTGTTTCCTAAGGAAGGATCTGTTGTTGCTGTGACCAGGGAAGAGTCTAAACCCCAGCAGGGTGGAAACAAGAAGAGGAAGCAGCAGCAGCAGCAGAAGGGTAAGGATGGCCAGAAGAAGCCGAAAGGCGAGGTGACTTGCTACAATTGTCAGCAGAAGGGCCATTTCTCGAAGGATTGTAAGAATCCTAAGGTGCCGAAGAAGTGTCACAACTGTGACAAGCCGGGGCATTTCAGGAAGAATTGTCCAGAACCGAGGAAGGACAGGCAGATTGTGCAAGCCTATGCTTTAGGAGCTGTTCCGTCGTCTTCGAAAGCTCCTACTGCTGAAGAGAAGGGAAAGAGTGTGGTTGTTCAAGGTACTCTTTTCCTATGTGGTGTTCCAGTTAGAGTTTTGTTTGATACTGGAGCGTCGCATTCATTTGTATGTAGTGAGGCTGGATGTATTGACTATGTGGATGCTTGTATTCAACTATTATGGAGTTTTATATGATGTCATTTTGTTCTGTAAAGCTTCACTATACATATGTTCTATTGTATTTTGTCCATGCGCTGTGAGTAATACGATAGATCCTGTTGTTTTAATCTTACCTTGACAATCGTCCATGGTCGCCTGGCACACTTTACAGCGCACTATCTCTAGATCCGGTGCAGGGATCATGGCCGGTTGGGTTTGGAACCGGATATTGTTGATAGGCCATTGGTTGTGACTAATCCATTTGGGGGTTCGTCTTGTTTGTGTATGTCATGCCGTGGTCTAGTTGTATCGTGTCATGGTTGCTCTTTTGTTTGTGATTGTTTTGTTCTGAACTTTGCGGGGTTCGGAATTATTTTGGATATGGACTGGCTTAGGAAGTATGCGGCAAAAGTTGATTGCGAGAGGTTGGAAGTGACAGTCGAGAATGTGGAGGGGCGAAAGGTTGTGATACGATGTAAGCATGAAGAAGGCGTCTTCATGAGCTTCATGTATTCGCTAGTTGTTCCACGGGATGGACTGTCTTTAGTGCCAATCGCAAATGGATTCGAGGATGTCTTTGACGAAGTCAAAGGGTTGCCGCCGCATAGAGAGATCGAGTTTCGTATAGATCTAGTTGAAGGAGCCAGACCTGTTGTGATGCCTCTTAGGCGGATGGCGCCTAGGGAACAGCAGGAGTTGAGGGTGCAAGTTGATGATCTTTTGCAGAAAGGATTCATTCGGCGTAGTGTGTCCGAGTGGGGTGCACCAGTTGTGTTTGCAACCAAGGCAGATGGATCATTGAGATTGTGTGTGGATTATCGTGAGCTGAATAAGGTGACTAAGAAGAACAAGTATCCATTGCCGAGAATAGATGACTTGTTTGATCAGCTTCACAAAGCTAAGGTGTTTTCTCAGATGGATTTGGCAACGGGATTTCACCAGTTGAGAGTAGCTAAGGATAGTATGCCGAAGACTGCTTTGAGGACACCATCCGGTTTCTTTGAGTGGCTGGTAATGCCGTTTGGATTGACTAACGCGCCAGCATATTTTGTGGATCTTATGAATAGAGTGTTCAGAGATCAGTTGAACAAGTTCGTACTTGTGTTCGTGGATGATATTCTGATTTATTCCAGAACGGAAGAGGAGCACAAGACGCACTTGCGTATTGTTTTGGAAATCTTGCGGAAACATCAGCTGAAGGCTAAGTTTTCGAAGTGTCACTTCTGGAAGAGTGAAGTGAGGTTCTTAGGCCATGTGATTTCTGGAAGTGGAATAGCGGTTGATCCCGCTAAGGTGGCAGCAATCCAGGATTGGGTTAGACCTAAGAATGCATCAGATGTGAGAAGTTTTCTTGGATTAGCAGGATATTATCGACGGTTTATCAAAGACTTCTCCAAGATAGCTGCACCGTTAACAGGATTGACGAAAAAGAACCAAGTGTTCAGTTGGGATGCTAAGTGCGAGCAAGCTTTCGGAATCCTGAAAGAGAGATTGACGAGTGCTCCTGTTTTGACTATTCCTAGTGGGAATGATGAGATGGTGGTTTACACCGACGCATGTGGTACTGGACTTGGAGCAGTGCTGATGCAGAGGGATAAAGTTGTTGCGTATGCCAGTCGACAACTGAAGCCACATGAAAGGAATTACCCGACTCATGATTTGGAGTTAGCGGCAATTGTATTTGCTCTGAAAATGTGGAGGCATTATCTGTTAGGAGTTCGATTCGAGTTGTTTACGGATCACAAGTCGCTGAAGTATCTTTTCTCCCAAAAGGATTTGAATCTTCGGCAGCAACGTTGGCTAGAGTTTTTGGCATCATATGATTTTGGTATAGCTTATACTCCGGGAAAAGGTAACGCAGTGGCAGATGCGTTAAGTCGAAGACATGCAGGATTGGGAGCCATGTTTTCAGAATGGAAGAGTCTCGAGTATTTAGCTGGATTTGACTTCAGGCCTAGATGCGAATTGGAACCTGAGATGTTGGCAAACTTATCAATAAGATCCACTCTTGTGGAAAGGATTGGCGAGAGCCAAAAGCGAGATGATAAGCTTGTCAAGATTATCCGTGAATTGGAATCTGGATTGGATCCAGAAAAGGATAAAGGATTCGAGGTCGATCGAGAGGGTTGGCTTCGGAAGCAAGGACGACTAGTTGTTCCCGATATAGATGAATTGAGGAGTGAAGTTCTGAAGGAAAGTCATCACTTGAAGTTGACAATTCATCCAGGAGGAAATAAGATGTATCGGGATATGAAGAGAACCTACTACTGGGAAGGTATGAAGAAGGATGTTGGAAATTTTATTTCCAAATGTATGAACTGCCAGTTGGTAAAAGCCGAACAGAAGAAGCCAAGTGGATTGCTTTAGCCATTAGAAGTTCCTACATGGAAGTGGGAACAAGTGTCGATGGATTTTATCGATGGATTGCCTAGAACCAGAACGGGAAATGAAGGGATTTGGGTCATTGTGGATCGTCTGACTAAGAGTGCACGATTCATTCCTGTTCGATCGACTAGGACTGCATCAAAGTTGGCTGAGTTGTATGTTAAGTGGATAGTTCGATTCCATGGTATTCCGAAAAGTATAGTGAGCGATCGAGACCCATTGTTCACTAGTGGATTTTGGAAGAGCTTCCAGGAAGTTTTGGGAACCGAGTTGTGTTTGAGTACAGCTTATCATCCCCAAACGGATGGTCAGACCGAGAGAGTCAACCGAGTTTTGGAAGATCTTCTTAGAGCTTGTGTTTTGGACTTCGGAGGATCATGGGAAGATCACCTTCATTTGGTGGAGTTTGCGTACAACAACAGTTACCAGTCAAGCATTGGTATGGCACCGTATGAGGCATTGTATGGAAGACCGTGTAACTCTCCGACATGTTGGTTGGAAACTGGAGAAAAGCTGATACTTGGGCCAGAGATGATTCGGCAGACCTCGGATTGTATAGAGATCATTCGGCAACGAATGAAGGCAGCCCAAGACCGTCAGAAAAGTTATGCCGATAAGCGTCGAAAGGATTTGGAATTCGACATAGGAGATATGGTTTTTGTGATGATTTCTCCACTGAAGAATGTTATTCGATTCGGGAAGAAAGGAAAATTGACTCCGAGATTTGTTGGACCATTCCCGATCATCGAGCGAATTGGAAAGCTTGCCTACAGATTGGAGTTACCGGAGAAGATGTCGGGTGTGCACAATGTTTTTCACATATCATATCTACGGAAGTATGTGCACGACTCGAATACGGTAGTTTCTGCTGATAGCTGTGAAGATTTTGAAGTTGATCCAGTTGATAGAAGACCTCGTAAGCCGCTTCGTGTTGTTGAAACCGACACGAAACAACTTAGGAGGAAGGTAGTTAAGTTGCTCAAGATACAATGGAGTGATGATGATAACGACTGTACGTGGGAGGTGGAAGAGAGGATGAAGGCAGCTCATCCTGAACTCTTCAAGGTATGGCCCTAAGGTGTCGTGTCACCTCACGATATTGTAACTTGTTCTAGTTTTAGAATTCTGTATGCTAAGCTAGAATTGGATGCATGGTTTGTTGATTGCTATGGATGATAGGCGTGCAGAATAGTCTTTGATTGCTTTGATTTTTTGGAATTTCGAGGGCGAAATTCCTAAGGGGGAGAGAATGTAACGACCCGTATTTTCACGGATCAAAACATCGTAAGATAGTTGACCTTTGGTTGCATTGTTGATAAGTCGTTCAGAATTTTTCTAAGTCCTAGGTCGCGAACGACCTAAGAGATAAGTCGTCACCGACTTATAGATTGAACGACTTAAGAGAGCGTTTGGAAGCTTAAGTCGTATAGGAATTTAAGTCTGGGCGAGTAAATGACTAAGGGTTTAGGTCGTAGACGACTTAAGAGGGAAGACTTAAGAATTTCTGGCGAGTTAAGGTTTCGAGCGACCTAAAGGAAGCGCGAGCTAGAAGACGTGCGACCTAGTGGTTAGTGTGTTAAGTCGTAGACGACTTAAGTTTTTGACCGAGATAAGCGTTAGGTCGTTATGTACTAGGTCGTCTGGTAGTTAGTATAGTTAGGTCGGCAACGACCTAAGGAAAAACTATTGTGAGCGACCTAAGTGTATGGGTGAGTTAAGTGTTAGGTCGACAGTTCAAGTTAGCGACCTAGTGGAGTTAGCGACCTATAGGGTTGAGCGACTTAAGAAGGTTAGCGTGTTAGCGACCTAAGGAGTTAGCGTGTTAGCGACCTAAGGAGATAGGTCGCATAAGTGTTAGGTCGCGTGAGTTGTTTTGTAGGGTAAGTTGTTAGGTCGCTAGAGTAATCTAAGTGTTAGGTCGCATGGAAGCCTAAGTTGTTAGGTCGCAACCCAACTAAGTCGTAGGCAGTTAGGTCGTAAACGACCTAAGTTAGGTCGTGGACTTCTATAGTTGTTAGGTCGCAAGGTTCTGTCTAAGTGTTAGGTCGCTGGCATGTTAAGTCGCAGATGCGCATTGTTGTAGGTCGTTAGGCTTAGGTCGGCAAGGTCCTAGGTCGTAAGTCGGAAACGACTTAAGGAGATGGCCAAATTTCGACTTAGTGTATTTTCTGCTATAAATAGAGGGGGTTGTTCTCACTTTTTGGGATCCGGATTTTGAAGCGACGAAGTGCTGCCATTTTGAGAGCTCGAATTCTACACTTCTTCACTTCTTTTCTCCACTCTAATCTAGTGCTTCCTTCCATCCAAATCAAAGATCAAGATTGAAGATTCAAGAGCTAAAGTTGAAGATCTTCATCTTTTCAAGAGAGATTTCTTCATTTGAAGCGGATTCGTGATAGATCAAGCTTGATCCTTCGCTGTCCAGATCTGAAGCGTATTGATTTGAGGTTGTTTAGGTGATTTGGTGAGTGGTGATTATCTCTCACACGGATCCAAAGGAGTATATCGGATTGTTGGCTCGATTTGGTGTTAAAATAGTGATTTCCATGCATTTTCTTCATCCTAAGTGTAGATCCATATAGATCCATTGTTCATGATGATGTTACATCCATTTTATCATATGTTAACCTATGCAAGTTCATTCATCAAGTTTGTAGAGATATAATCCATGTTTTCATGCTTATTGGACTTTCAACTCTTTAATTACGAAAATGCCATTATTGTTATAATTGTCTACTTAGATCTTATTTGAATGCTTGATTGTTTGGATTAATGTGTCATTTGATTGATTGTTATGAATTAGATGATTGATGGTTTGATTTAGACCGAAGACGATTCAAAAGCTAAGGGAAAGGCTCTTGAATTGGGAAAGCTGCTCGTGGCATATGTAGCGGGATGATGAAGCTCTTATGCATAGATTTGATGATGTGATGTTGAGATGAGGCCTCGCGAGGATGTGATGAAGCGAGGCAATCATGTGATGAAGACTTGGTCTAATCCAGACGGGATCATTCCAAGCATGTTGATAACTCGGTGATATGATTCGAGTTGAGGATAATGAATGGATATGAGAATAGTCGTCGAGGAGGATGACTAGGAGGCTTGGATAGCATCGTTGTTGAAGGTTCTAGCATGCTCTAAGCAAGAGTACGTTTGGGCAGATTCGATAGTCCCAACGACCAACTGTTGATGGTCGAGTACTCTGGGCAGATTCGATAGTCCTAGGAACGGGCTGCGACGACGTGCGGGAGTTATGTCTAGAACCGGGGTTTCCATTAGCCCTTGACGGACGGCTGAAAGAATGTGCCAGTTATTCAATTAACGGCGATATCGAAGCAATGATAACAGTGATAGCCAGAGTCATGGATGTTTGGTTGTAACGTCATTTCGGACTCAAGAGCGGTATTTTCTGGGTGCTTATCTGATTTAGGCCTTGGTACTTGGAAAACATCGCCCTTGACTCGAGTGATAGTAGCTTTACTTTAAATTGTATGCTCCGCTATGTTTGCTTCTGCTTAGTGTGTGTCTGGGGGCTATCACTGTAGAATGAGGTTGGAGTGGGAGGGTTGTATTCCTATTCCTTTTCCTTTATGCTCTTTTGGTATGTTGTTAGTTAATTTACTGCTCACTAAGACTGTTGTCTGACTCAAGGCTTTATGTTTTAATTCTTATTGCCTTGGGCTGTTCGTCCATTTTGGGACGGGCAGACTAGGTAGCAGGTGGCAGGTGCTGTTCTCTCCTCACGATGCTGATATCGAAGACGAGCTGGAGGATTGCATATTGTCTTCTTATTATATGTACTGGATATTCCGCTGTTTTGTATTCTCTGAGAGATATGTAGTGAGGCTGGATGTATTGACTATGTGGATGCTTGTATTCAACTATTATGGAGTTTTATATGATGTCATTTTGTTCTGTAAAGCTTCACTATACATATGTTCTATTGTATTTTGTCCATGCGCTGTGAGTAATACGATAGATCCTGTTGTTTTAATCTTACCTTGACAATCGTCCATGGTCGCCTGGCACACTTTACAGCGCACTATCTCTAGATCCGGTGCAGGGGTCATGGGCAGTCGTCACATCCGACTACAAGAACACGTGAAACTCTGGCCACCCACTCCTCAACACTTCCTCCACCATCTTCCCAAAGTACGTCGAACTCGATTGCTTGGCGACGATGAACGAATCAAATCTTTCAGCCTCAACAAAACTAGGGTTACGAACTTCAACCTCACGCCACCGTCGCCCCAGTCATTATTACCACCTCCGATCATTTTTCCTGGTAACCCCATAGGCTCCTCCATCTCCACGAACAACCCTGACATCCACGAATCGACCGATCACCGAAAATTGATCAAAATTCAATTTTCGAGCAAAAACAAACTGCTCTTAAATCGGTTGTTTAAAAATCATCAAACCATGCTTAAAAATCATAACTTTCAATAAGAATTCAAGTTATATTCTTGAATCAATGTTTCGTGATACTTGAATTTTCCAGAAATTAAAGTTTTTACTGTAAAAACTTGATTTTTCATCCTATACACATTTTTATCTCATGAAACTATTTTTAAGTTATCACCCATACTTAAATACAACTAATTTATTTTAAAATCGAAGCCTAATATTGATTAGGAAAGAAGAAATTGAATTTTTGATGTTTTCTGATACTCTGTAAAGTAACAGAGAGGAAGAGAAACACTAGCATATGCATGTATATAGAGCAATTTAAAGATATATACTTAAGTTTAAAATTTGTCGGCTGTTACTCACCTTCACATTTAGATTCCAGAAGCCTTCAAATTGAAAGTAGAAACCTTTTTGAATTTGTAAAGTAGAAAATCCTGGGTTGAGTTTGTTAGTGGAACTTCTTCTTGGTCTCAGATTTTTCTTTGATTGTTTGATGGTTTAAGTGGATGTTTTTAGTTTGAGATGATATTGCTTTAGTTTTCTTTTACTCTGTTTTAAAGGAACGAAACTGAGATGGAGAGTGATATATGGAAAGGAAGCTTACAGGTGATATTATTTAGTTGTACAATATAGGACAGAGAGTTTTTCTTGCTTTGTCTACTGATGTTTGTTTTGTTGGCTGAAGATATATGGCATTAATTGCCTTTGTACAAATTTTTTTTTGCTTTTCTTCATTTCGGCTGATGGATATTTTTATGGGGCTGCATTCATTAGGCTTGTACTCATCCTTATCCATATTTGCTTGCACTTAGATAAATATATACTTGTATCTTCTTTGCTAAGCTAATACATATATATATTGTGTTTCTTTTTACAGGTGTACATACTTATTTTTATTTGTTCATATTGCTTTATAACATAAGTGAATTTCCATTTTTAATATGTTGTTTTAATTTAACTAATGTGTTATTTTATATCTTTACATAGTTTATTAACATGTTGTTTTGAATTTATTTAAGTATTTATTTTATTTAATTTTTTATAACTTATCTTATATATTTATTTTATAAATTCAAATTATTATTAACCATCAATTTTAAATTTAAATCATTTATTTATTTCCTTTCTTCTTGTGTCAAAAGACTATATATTCTTATATTTAATTTTAAACCATTTATTTAAGATTCAAATTAAAATCAAATATATATATATATATATTCAAATTTACTCATATATGCCCGTATACATGTATATTCACATATATACATATATATACAATATTTAAATTTTAAATGATTTAACATAGAATTTATTTGAACTCGGGGAAACTCGATCGATTTACAAATTAATTTTACAATTTTAATTCAAAAATTCAATTAATTATTAATTTAAATTAAATTAAAATCCGGCGTCGTTACATTTTCTTTAATAACTTTAGAAATCAAGCGCTTGCCCTTTGTTATTCCTTGATTTTGGTATATATGGCCGTGTCCTTTCGTTTTCCTTCTTCCTCTCGAGAGGAAAATTTATATAGCATTATTTCAGCTCCGTCTGCTTTAGGATCTGCTCGAGTTTCTCTCTCCAGTTTGCTCGAAGAGGACCATTTCGTGCCTAACATTTCACCTTCCTAGCCGAGGCATTGCTCATGCCTATCACACTTTCACCCGAAGTTGATATCTCCCACCCAGGCTCGCAAGCAGCCCGCAAGCCCACATTTTCCTTCCCACTCTCACAACACTATGCATATCATTCCACTGGCTGACGCCACCAACCTGATCCATGCTGAAGCCAAACCTCATTCTCCTTTTTATATATGGTATGTATGTTTATATATTGCATTATATCCTGTTATATTAAGACATATATATTTATATATGTTTAAGTATATTATATTATGTTGGTCATATTTAAAGGTTATCTGTTAGTTATAATATAAGCTTAATACAAAATTTTACACTGTTAGTCATATATGCCGTATGTAGACTGTCTATATATTTAAGTTATGTACTTGTATATATATTCTTCCAAGCTTTGTTGTTGTTCCTGTTTGAACACAATACTAATATAAGTGTATAGAAGTCATAGTTTATATCGGTAGGCTATATTGTATATGTATACACAGTCTTAACAAATCTGCATATTTCGTGCAATATATATATAGGCTGGATGTGTTTAAAATAAAATAAAAAATAAAACATATGTCTTATACTTAAATTTCGGATTTACAATATATATTGAATAGTAGGTTACAAGTTCTTGGTTAAAACATTTGGTTTATACAGTAATTTATATATCATAATATATATATTATGTATATTAGTTTATTTATATTTTTCTATAAGAGTTTATATTTAAAGTCTGACTATTATGTAAGTGTAACAACCCGGAATTTTCGAACCCGAAAATTCCAGATAGTTAGAAGAAAAAGAAAGAGATAGAAGAAAGAAACAGAAAGAAGAAATAAGAACAGAGAACACAACATCTCACATTCGCAGCGGATTAAATATAATAACAAATAATAATATCAGTTATACAAAGAAAATTGTATTTGTTAATTACATTTTAACACATCAGAGTTACAACATTCACAAATATACTAGACAGTTAAAATTAACATGTCTCAGACAACTATAATATCACAGCGGAATATACTCCATACGTTCCTGCCATCCAGCTCGCCTTTTGAGCTCCAGAACGTCCTTACCTGAAATCTGTAATACTCGGTCTGACCCGAGCATTACATCAAAGTAACACCCGAGTCAGGCTGGAAACCAGCGTGAGTAAACCCATCTAACATGGAATACTAATGCATACAACTTATTTAAAACCTGGGGTAACTCGTACCTTATTACGAGTTCTTAACTTGTCGTAGTCAAATACATATCTTACAATCATATCTAAGCATTATTACTCAGATTAAATGACCAAGTTTATATCATTTATTCCATTCCAACCTATTTGATTTCACATATCAAATCTATAAAGAATTATAGATTACTAATCGAAGTGGTTCCGGATATCGCTGATATCTGATCCCGGTCTCTTCGAATTCAAATGTCATCTTAATTTATTCTTAATTACAAGTTAATCAATCCTTAATTATCAATTGATTAATCTCTAATTATTTAATTAACTAAGACTTAATTACAAATTAATTAACCTCTAATTAATTAACTTTTAACCCTTAATTATTAATTTATTAATCCTTAATCATTAATTAAATTAATTAATTAATTACTCCTTAATTATTTCATTAATTACTAAACCTTAATTATGAAGTTAATTAACCTTAATCAATCTTTAATCTCTTAAGATTTAATCAATTAAAAGATAAACCATTTATCTTTATTATTTAATCCTTATTTAATAACCTTTGGAAATAAATCATCATCAATACATTAATTAACTTAATATCTTTAAGTTAGATTAAGGATTATAAAATACTTCATTTTCTCAATTATTCACTTAATTAAAAAATTAAGTTTATAAACTTTAAAACAAAAGTTATATAGATTAAAACACTTTTAACTTAATAAATTTGGAATAATTTATTTTGAAAACCATTAAATTAAATAACCACCTAATATTTAATTATTCAAATCAAGATAATTTAATTTCAAAACAATTTGCATTTATAATCTCTAAAATTTGGAAATTTGTTTTAAAGTTGATCAATATCTTTGTTTTAAAACTTATTTTTAAATCTTTGCCATCTCTTTTTGTTTATAAACTAGTCAACCATTTACTTTAAATTTTGAAAACTGTAAAAATTTAAAAATCTGGAAGTTTAACTCCACTAGCCCGAGACAACGAACAAAACCCGGGCCATTACTAGATTTCCTCGAGTCCTACTTCGAGTTAACCCACATACTTCTTTTGCTTCGAGCAAAACCATTATTTCCCCGAGTTCGACCTGATGAAAAACTCGTCTTCCCCAATTCCACAAACAACCCAGACAACAATATGTGCACGCGTGCACATGCACCAACGATCATCGTCGCTCCGTCCAACTACAATAGCTTCATCACATCACCGTCGACTCCCCCAGTCCCTCCGACCACCCAGAGTTTTCGATTTCACCTGAATTCGAAATCGAGACATCGAGCACACCCGATCCCAAACTTCGATCGCCAAAAACCATCAAGTACCGCCACCACCGTTCGTCAGCGACCCCGTAATCATTACCAGGGCTCCACCGATAACCCACGCCATTTTTCCCTCCAGTCCAGTGCAACTCGATTCATCAGAGACGATGAAATTCGACTCTCTGACATCCTTAACCAAAACAACTGCTAAACCCTAAATCATCGACGCCACGCCTTACCGTTGATCAGAAAATTCGACCACCAATTTTTCCTGAGTTCGCTAACCATCAAGCTACCCTCGACATCAACCTCAACCCATGAATTGCCGTCGATCATCAGATTTAGATAAAAACGTGTTTTCCGTTCAACCTTAAATTTCTTGGTCAATTTAAACCTAAAAATTCTGAAATGATTATTAGAATTCATGATTTGAACTACGAATTTATTCCTATAATCAATACTTGAAAATTCGATCCTCGAATTTTTCCAGTTTGAACCATTTCCTCTGTAATCTTAACTTTTTGATAACTTACTTAATATAAATTCTTAAAACTATTTTTACAATTCTTATTATAGTCTTATCATCAACTTTTGTTTAGATATCAAAGCCTATAATTAATTCTTTTGGGTGATATAGATTTTTGAACAGGTTTTAAACCCTGTAAACCTGAAATCAGAGGAACATACAGACATGCACACATCTTTCAATGTATATATACACATATACACAGGCATGCCCTATCAACATCATATGAAATCTAGATTCAATCAAATTTCAAGCTTTTATAAGGTAGTTTGCTCACAGGATATTGAAACAGAGAAGATTGTTAACATGCAAACCTATATATAACAGATTCAGTTTTAAAGATAGAAGTTTGCTCACATAAATATCAGTTGTATACCCAGGCATCACATCCTTTCACTCATGCAAGTAATATTTGAGACATTTCTATAATCAAATCTTGCATGCATTAAATTTTAAAGTAGAATTTTTTTTTCAAGAGGTAGAGTTACTCACTGATATTATTAAACAGAGGATAAGCTGAGTTGTAGTTGCATCACAAGCTTTTGAAAACAGGACTGCCCTTTTGATTTTTTTATTTACTGCTAGTCTGTTGATCCTTGGCCTAAAATGCTTGGGTTGATTCTTCCCTTGATTTAGTTTTGAAGTTGCTTGAAGATTGCTTTTGTTTAAAACTCAGGTTTGCTTGCAGGCTAATTATCACTGATTGAAGAAATGCAGGCTAGTTCCCTTTTAAAACAAATGATTTGCAGTTTTTGATAGATTATTGGATTTTATTCAGGTTTGAGGAAGATGTTAATTTCCGATCTTGATTCTGGTTTTGAAAAGGGTTTGAGGAGTGTTATTTACATATTTGTTTCTTGTTTTGAAAAGAAAATAGGAAAAGAGAAATGGAGAGAAGAAATGGGTGAATATATAGGCTAAATTTATGATTATTTAAAATAAAATTAAAATAGTGACACTTGTTTATTCATCTAACATTTGTCATTTATACTTATAAATCAACTTACATTTGTTAAATTCTATCTATTTAACTTACATGTGTACTTATGCATGTTTTATTTATTTTTGAATGTTTTTATAAAGCTTTTATTTAATTTACTATTTAATAAATACATTACTTAATTTATATAAATACAATCCTTTAAAGAAAATAATATAAAACAAATTACATTCTAATAAAATCATACATACATATTTTTAAATCCAAATATTTTAAGGTATCTATGTTTTGAATTTGAATTTAATAAAAGAAGTTTATTAAATTAATATTGTCAAACTTAAATAATTATATTAGGAGATTATCAATTAAATATTTATCCAGATATTTATAATCCAACTTTTATAATATTTTCAAATTCATTTACATATTCAGATATCCTTTATTTTCATAATTTTTTTTTTCTGTTCAATTGTATAACCCAGTTAATCTTTCAATTATCAGATGTTCAAAATACGGGTTATCACATTCTTCCCCCCTTTAAATTTTTTCGTCCTCGAAAAGGAACGAAGCTAAAATTTCTTTTATACTTAAAATCAGATAAATTATCTTTTGATTATTTTTTAAAACACTTTAAAATTTATATAGTATTACAAAAATAGTTTTTATAAAAATACTTTTATAACTCGATGTTTCAACAAATCCATCCTCGTTCTCACAGAAATTCGGTCATACGTTGATCAGGCGTAAGACTGAAAATCTATAAGTACTTGGTATACCCGTTTTCAACACCGAGTGAAAATACTTGGAAAATATTTTATTGAAAATATGGAAAACATTTTTGAAATCGAGGAAATATTTTTGGTGAGAATGCTCTGGAAATCATCACCCCCATCCATGGTCACAGTTACATCACGGGTTACGTTGCCATCGCAGCAAAAGTCCATGTAACTGATGACAGCATGGAACCCACAACAGATCGCAGTTACATTCCAGGGTTACGTTGCCATCGCAGCAAAAGTCCATGTAACTGTTGGCTCTCAGCGGCACACACGATTTCGCTGTCAAAATGAAACTTCTCCCACATAGGTCGCAGTCTACCGATATAAAATCAAACGCAGACTGTTGGCTCTCAGCGGCACAAACGACTTTCGCTATGTTACCATAGTGTCACAGTCTACCGATATAAAATCAAACGTAGACAGTTGGCTCTCAGCGGCACACATGACTTTCGCTATGGTCTGTAGTAGATCGCAGTGACATTGAGTTAAATTGTTGTCACAGCATAACTCAAATGCCTCTGTGGGCACCAGCCCCTCGACTTTCGCTACACAAATAATCCTCAGGAACTAGTTTTGTCCGGACTCCTCACATGATCAACTTTAGAAACCCCCCCTTGGGGCTCAAGGCAGTACCACCCAGTGGTACTCCTGAGAAGTTCATTTCAAGGAAGCGCCTTTTTCCCCAGAGCTATTCTCAAAACACTTTATACTATATACTTATAGTATCTTCAAATCATACCCTTTATGATTTATCAAAATCTCCTTTACACAAAATCGATTACCAAAATCGAAATTCTCAAACTAGGCTTTTCAAAATCCAAAATTGATTTTCCCAAAAATCAAAAGCCTTTCCCAAATTCATAGGTTCCCAAAACCTTTTCCAAAATCATTCTCATAAGATCCTTTATATATATATAGATATAGATATATATAACTTTTAAAATCTTTGGATCATTTCAACTTTGTATAAAACCTCTTTTATACTTCAAATATTTCAAAACCCTTTTCTTTTAGCAATAGATTCAACAAGAGAAGATTTACCTTATATAACAAGGATATATAACTTTATTTTATTCTAAATCAAATATTCACATTTGATAAATCTTTTATAAAGTTATTAACCATATTTCTTTTCAAAAACCATTTTACAGTTCTTATCCACAAATCTTCAATATCAATTTCATTCAAATCCGTACGATGTACACATATCATCCGTACACAATATCAATCTGATCGCTCAATCGATCACACAATTTCACTTCCGAACTAGTATCGTCCACCCGACTTCCTAGTGCGGACTCAGATCTGGTTTCTTGATTAGAAACCGTCATTCTCCTTGCATAGTCACAACTATGATAGAGAATATCCAGAACCAATCAAAAATCCATATCCAGGTTCGCCGTCAAAAATCGAGCGAAAAGAATCCCAACTCGGATCGATAATACTATCTCGAAATTCTGTGTTCGAATCTGGATCAAATCATTATGCGAATAGATTAATATACGTACATCCTACGTATTGATTTTTAGCTAAATCAATTCTCTTTTCTATTCACATTTCCTTTAATTCCATTCACTTATTCTCAATTGCTTCCATTTCCAATTGAGTTATTACTTCAATTACAAACAGTTTGAACTCTGACCTATTTAAATTTAAAAATAGTTTGAAAAAGTTTAAAGTAGATAAGTAGTTGAAAAATAGTTATTAGTTTGTAAAATAGCTGTAATATAGTTAAGTAGGTATAAAATAGTTAGATAATTGCAAAATAGTTATTTAAAATAGCGATTAGATATAAGTAACTGAAAAATAGTAATTAGTTTATAAGACAGTTTCAAAATAGTTAAATAATTTCGAAATAATTAAATAGTTTCAAAATAATTGTAAAATAAGTATAAGATAGTTTGGGGTTTAAGAAGAAAAATTGTATAGTAAATAGTTTGGAAACATATACTTGTATTAAAACAATTTGAAAATAATCCAGAGCCAAACTGTTTAATTTCCCAATCTCCATTTCCAATTAATTTCCCATTAATTCAATTTAAATTTCCACTTCCATTTAAATTGACTCAATACTTCAATTTCCATTGAATTTTATTCAATCCCAATTCAAGTTGAATTAATCTTAATTCCTTTCCAAATTTCAAATCAAATTCCATTTGATTTTAAACATATTCATTTTAATTACAATTTCAAATTATTCAAACTAATTTCAAATTGAATCCACTTAAATTTCAAATCATTTCAATTCCTATATGAATTAATCCCAATTCCCATTTGAATTTTTTTTTTTTTTTTTGAACTCATTCAATCTTCAATTTTTATTTTAAATTAATTCAATTCAAATTTTCCATTTGAATTTTAAACTTATTTATCTTAAATCACAATTCCCATTTATTCAAATCAAATTCAGTTTGAACTAATTCAATTTAAATCTCAATTTTAAAATATCTCGAATTATATAAATTCGAGTTAAAATTTTTAAATATTGATTTAGTTCCTTAAATAAAATTAACCCTTATTTTTAAACCAACAATCTAAATTTTTAAACAATTAAATTTTGAGTCCAAATTTCAAAACTTCATTTTAAAGTATCTTTACTTAGCTTATTTCAAAGTTCAAATTAAAAGTTCAAAAAACAATTTAATCTTCAGATTCTAATTTATTATTCATTTTCAATTTCCAGATCTCAAACCCATTTTGAGATCACTCATAACTCCCATTTAAATTAACCATTTAACTACCCAAGTTAAATTTAAATTTCATCTTGAAATTTCCAATTCAAGTTATTTATTCAACTTATTTAACTTCCTTCAAGTTAAATTTACTTAATCCGGTCAACTTTTCACAATTTGAATTCCATTCAAATTTTAAACTTTAGATTAATAGTCTTTTCCCCTTTTAAGTTTAAAAACTTACTTTACTTTGGATTTTACATCACATTCCAATTTAAAACTCAACACTAAGTGTTTATTTCAAATCATCATTGGTATTATATATATTCCTCATATATACATTTTCTTTACACACCAAGTTATACTTTAAATTTTTAAACCACCTTTGGTTTTAATTCAAAATAACTTTTTTTAAAACAATTTCAAGTTTTCTGGATTTAGATTTAAAATTTCACAATTTTAAATTCTCTTCAATTCCAATTTATAAGTTATACTCACTTAGATGTTTACTTCCCTAAACATTTCATTTTGCTAAATCATTAACAACATTCATTATTAAACATAATTACCATTTTTGATAATAACCAAGATTATCATATCTGGAAACCAATTCATTATTACCTTTATTTTTGATAACATTTCTACAAATTCAAGATTTTAATTTTAGTTTGAATTCATTTCAAACTTATCTTTATTCAATTTTAATTTGGCTTTATTCCTATTACTACTTAATTTAATTCCAATATTTTAACAACCAATTACCTTAATATTTATTAGAAAGAAATATCATTTTATATATCAAAATATATTCTTATATAAAATCATTTAAAATCCTTATATAAGAAAATAACAATTACGCTCTCATATATATATATATATATATATACACTCAACTCGTTCTAGGGTACCATTGACCCTATCCTTAACGAGTAATCCCAACAGAGCCAAGGTTCTCGCTTAACCTTTAGCTCTGATACCAAATGTAACAACCCGGAATTTTCGAACCCGAAAATTCCAGATAGTTAGAAGAAAAAGAAAGAGATAGAAGAAAGAAACAGAAAGAAGAAATAAGAACAGAGAACACAACATCTCACATTCGCAGCGGATTAAATATAATAACAAATAATAATATCAGTTATACAAAGAAAATTGTATTTGTTAATTACATTTTAACACATCAGAGTTACAACATTCACAAATATACTAGACAGTTAAAATTAACATGTCTCAGACAACTATAATATCACAGCGGAATATACTCCATACGTTCCTGCCATCCAGCTCGCCTTTTGAGCTCCAGAACGTCCTTACCTGAAATCTGTAATACTCGGTCTGACCCGAGCATTACATCAAAGTAACACCCGAGTCAGGCTGGAAACCAGCGTGAGTAAACCCATCTAACATGGAATACTAATGCATACAACTTATTTAAAACCTGGGGTAACTCGTACCTTATTACGAGTTCTTAACTTGTCGTAGTCAAATACATATCTTACAATCATATCTAAGCATTATTACTCAGATTAAATGACCAAGTTTATATCATTTATTCCATTCCAACCTATTTGATTTCACATATCAAATCTATAAAGAATTATAGATTACTAATCGAAGTGGTTCCGGATATCGCTGATATCTGATCCCGGTCTCTTCGAATTCAAATGTCATCTTAATTTATTCTTAATTACAAGTTAATCAATCCTTAATTATCAATTGATTAATCTCTAATTATTTAATTAACTAAGACTTAATTACAAATTAATTAACCTCTAATTAATTAACTTTTAACCCTTAATTATTAATTTATTAATCCTTAATCATTAATTAAATTAATTAATTAATTACTCCTTAATTATTTCATTAATTACTAAACCTTAATTATGAAGTTAATTAACCTTAATCAATCTTTAATCTCTTAAGATTTAATCAATTAAAAGATAAACCATTTATCTTTATTATTTAATCCTTATTTAATAACCTTTGGAAATAAATCATCATCAATACATTAATTAACTTAATATCTTTAAGTTAGATTAAGGATTATAAAATACTTCATTTTCTCAATTATTCACTTAATTAAAAAATTAAGTTTATAAACTTTAAAACAAAAGTTATATAGATTAAAACACTTTTAACTTAATAAATTTGGAATAATTTATTTTGAAAACCATTAAATTAAATAACCACCTAATATTTAATTATTCAAATCAAGATAATTTAATTTCAAAACAATTTGCATTTATAATCTCTAAAATTTGGAAATTTGTTTTAAAGTTGATCAATATCTTTGTTTTAAAACTTATTTTTAAATCTTTGCCATCTCTTTTTGTTTATAAACTAGTCAACCATTTACTTTAAATTTTGAAAACTGTAAAAATTTAAAAATCTGGAAGTTTAACTCCACTAGCCCGAGACAACGAACAAAACCCGGGCCATTACTAGATTTCCTCGAGTCCTACTTCGAGTTAACCCACATACTTCTTTTGCTTCGAGCAAAACCATTATTTCCCCGAGTTCGACCTGATGAAAAACTCGTCTTCCCCAATTCCACAAACAACCCAGACAACAATATGTGCACGCGTGCACATGCACCAACGATCATCGTCGCTCCGTCCAACTACAATAGCTTCATCACATCACCGTCGACTCCCCCAGTCCCTCCGACCACCCAGAGTTTTCGATTTCACCTGAATTCGAAATCGAGACATCGAGCACACCCGATCCCAAACTTCGATCGCCAAAAACCATCAAGTACCGCCACCACCGTTCGTCAGCGACCCCGTAATCATTACCAGGGCTCCACCGATAACCCACGCCATTTTTCCCTCCAGTCCAGTGCAACTCGATTCATCAGAGACGATGAAATTCGACTCTCTGACATCCTTAACCAAAACAACTGCTAAACCCTAAATCATCGACGCCACGCCTTACCGTTGATCAGAAAATTCGACCACCAATTTTTCCTGAGTTCGCTAACCATCAAGCTACCCTCGACATCAACCTCAACCCATGAATTGCCGTCGATCATCAGATTTAGATAAAAACGTGTTTTCCGTTCAACCTTAAATTTCTTGGTCAATTTAAACCTAAAAATTCTGAAATGATTATTAGAATTCATGATTTGAACTACGAATTTATTCCTATAATCAATACTTGAAAATTCGATCCTCGAATTTTTCCAGTTTGAACCATTTCCTCTGTAATCTTAACTTTTTGATAACTTACTTAATATAAATTCTTAAAACTATTTTTACAATTCTTATTATAGTCTTATCATCAACTTTTGTTTAGATATCAAAGCCTATAATTAATTCTTTTGGGTGATATAGATTTTTGAACAGGTTTTAAACCCTGTAAACCTGAAATCAGAGGAACATACAGACATGCACACATCTTTCAATGTATATATACACATATACACAGGCATGCCCTATCAACATCATATGAAATCTAGATTCAATCAAATTTCAAGCTTTTATAAGGTAGTTTGCTCACAGGATATTGAAACAGAGAAGATTGTTAACATGCAAACCTATATATAACAGATTCAGTTTTAAAGATAGAAGTTTGCTCACATAAATATCAGTTGTATACCCAGGCATCACATCCTTTCACTCATGCAAGTAATATTTGAGACATTTCTATAATCAAATCTTGCATGCATTAAATTTTAAAGTAGAATTTTTTTTTCAAGAGGTAGAGTTACTCACTGATATTATTAAACAGAGGATAAGCTGAGTTGTAGTTGCATCACAAGCTTTTGAAAACAGGACTGCCCTTTTGATTTTTTTATTTACTGCTAGTCTGTTGATCCTTGGCCTAAAATGCTTGGGTTGATTCTTCCCTTGATTTAGTTTTGAAGTTGCTTGAAGATTGCTTTTGTTTAAAACTCAGGTTTGCTTGCAGGCTAATTATCACTGATTGAAGAAATGCAGGCTAGTTCCCTTTTAAAACAAATGATTTGCAGTTTTTGATAGATTATTGGATTTTATTCAGGTTTGAGGAAGATGTTAATTTCCGATCTTGATTCTGGTTTTGAAAAGGGTTTGAGGAGTGTTATTTACATATTTGTTTCTTGTTTTGAAAAGAAAATAGGAAAAGAGAAATGGAGAGAAGAAATGGGTGAATATATAGGCTAAATTTATGATTATTTAAAATAAAATTAAAATAGTGACACTTGTTTATTCATCTAACATTTGTCATTTATACTTATAAATCAACTTACATTTGTTAAATTCTATCTATTTAACTTACATGTGTACTTATGCATGTTTTATTTATTTTTGAATGTTTTTATAAAGCTTTTATTTAATTTACTATTTAATAAATACATTACTTAATTTATATAAATACAATCCTTTAAAGAAAATAATATAAAACAAATTACATTCTAATAAAATCATACATACATATTTTTAAATCCAAATATTTTAAGGTATCTATGTTTTGAATTTGAATTTAATAAAAGAAGTTTATTAAATTAATATTGTCAAACTTAAATAATTATATTAGGAGATTATCAATTAAATATTTATCCAGATATTTATAATCCAACTTTTATAATATTTTCAAATTCATTTACATATTCAGATATCCTTTATTTTCATAATTTTTTTTTTTTTCTGTTCAATTGTATAACCCAGTTAATCTTTCAATTATCAGATGTTCAAAATACGGGTTATCACAGTAAGTTTATATATATATATGTTATTATATGTATTTTGAATCTACTTTCAGCAGTGGGTATATATATATATTTGTTTGTTTATATATAACGTATATATGCTTGTTTATTTATAACGTATGAATATATATGTAGATTTATAGGTATAATATGTTTCAGTTTATATATATATTCATATTGATCCAAAATTTCATATGGTATAGTCTATGTATTTTATTTTAAGTTATTGTGTATACATATGTTATATTATAGTTTATATAGGTGAGTTCGGTCTATATATAAAGTGTATAAGTTTTAAATGTTGTATAATGACTGTTAGTTATATATGTGGTTCAGGATAGTATATTTTATATACACAATGTATCAGAGAATTTGTTGAAAGATAAAATTTTCTAACATATATAAACTTTATATGTATATAATAATATATTATGTTAGTTATATATTAACTACATATGTTAGTCTATACAGATATGTTATTGGTTTATAAAATCTGTTAGATAATATATTTGTATATATTTATACATATATATAGGTCGGTCTGCATACATGTATGTATATATTGACCGAGGTAAGTATATTTAATAAACTGTGTCTGCATATGTTGTTTATAGATCTAGTCTGCCTTTTTAGCGGCATGCATATATTGTGTTTATAGTTTAATTTATACATACATTTAATTATAGATATAATCTGCAAAAATTTTGCTTATAGGCTGCCTATATATTGATTTTTGTAATAATATAGTATTTGAAAGTAAGTTAATCTGATTTTTCATAAGAAATACTGATTTAAAATATATATTAGGTATATATATTCTAAATATATGGGTTTAAATTTTATACTGATTTGGTATATACCTATAAATATTTTGATTTATATATATATATATATATGCTTTAAATTTAATATTGTGTTTTGTATAAAGGAATTTATTTTAATATGAGTAAATATTAAACTTTTAATTTTATATATAGTTGTTCTCACCGATCCCTATTTATCAGATTGTCCGTCGAACTCGTGTCAATCTTGCTTGGGTTTGGAATTCGTGCTCGGATTCGTAACTCATTTCATTGTCGAATCTCTCTAGCCTCGAAAGGTGAGCAATCACTCACGATTAACGTTCTTATATTTATTAAATTTGATTTCAATAGAAACGACAATTGAAATATGTTGATGTTAGTTATTTACATTGTTATATATGCTATAATCTATATTTGTTCACCTGTGACATCTGACATCATTATCTGTATTTATATTGATGATATATGCCTATTATATTATTACTATATCTGTTATCACTCTTTAAGTTCCCTGTTAGTATAGAATTCCCTATGGGTTGAAATGATACATACCCGAACGATCTGTAGAATAGGAGAAAATCGTTATGGGTTGAAATGATAAACCCAAGCGATTTTCATTGATTGAATTTGGGATTGCGGGTTGAAATGATATATACCCATATATATATTTAAATTGCGGATTGAAATGATAAATATCGATATCACTTGACCATAAGATAGAAATTTTTATATAGACACCGTGGTCTATATATAAATATTTGAAAAGTTTTCTATGGTTTTGGAAAGAAATATATGGTTTTAGTAAATATTGATAAATTAGTAATAATATAAAATATGTTTAATAATAAAGTATGATTTAATTAATATATAATATGTATAAGTATTTATTTAAAATTATATTCTAACTAGATTTTATAATAATTTGAATAAGATCGGGTTGGAAAGATAAATTTGAATTTATTTGAAATTTGTATCTAATTAAGAATGTGATTAAATTGATTTGAAACTTATTGAATTTGAGATTTTAAAGGATATGATTTACAACTTGATTTTGGTTTAAGGTGATTTAAATGAAATATCAAGTTTAAATAAACTGAAGGAATATTCAGTTAATTGAAATGTGAAGTTTTATTTAAATGATATTGGATTTATTAAGTAAATATTTCAAAACTAAATAATAGTAAATTGAATTAAGATATATATGAAATTATCAAATTTAGTTTTGAAATGTGGAATATTTAAAGCTTTGAAATATATTGAAATTGAAATGTTTTATTTTTTGGCCCAAAGCCATATTTGAAATCGATATAATTTAAACGGTTTATTTAAAAACTGAGTTGAATTGCACTTGATGAATTGAGATTTGATTAAATTTGAATTTTTGGAACTCGAGTTAATTTGGAATTAATTTGTGAAATTTGAGGAAGCTATTTTATTATATAAAGTATTTTTAAACTATATTTAAAACTATTTATATATTTTAATTTATAAATTATTTTCATATAAATCATTTTAATATAAACTATTTTAATATAAACAATTTTAATTACCTAACTATTTTATATAAACTATTTTACTTTATAAACAATTTTATTATATATACTATTATTAATATCTAAACTGTTCAAGTAGGAAGTTATGATTTCAAAGTTACGAATTTCAAGGAATTATGTTACCAAGTGTTATGATTTCCAAAGTGTTATAATTTCTAAGCTTTATAATTTCGAAAGTGTTATAATAACTCTGAGGTGCTATGATTTTTGGAATGAATATTATTTTAAGTGAGAATGATATCGTATTGATATGGTTTTGAAATGGATATGATATTTTGGTTTTGAAGTATAAATTAATTTGAAATGACCACGGTGTTATAATGACGTTTGGTTGTTATTAGCGTATATTACTGCATAGTAGATAGTTCTATGGATCCTTAGAGGATGGGTATTGTGACGACCCGGAATTTCGAGCAATAACTATTTAATAATTTATATTAAATATTTAATTGTTTTGTTATATCTTTGATTCATAAGGCTTGAATAAATACTTTTCTTTAAATAAATATCGTATTGGTGAGTTTTATCTTTTAAAACTAATATATTATTTTCTATTTATAATGTATATATTTATATATATTGTAGATAGGAAAGCTTTGTTTTAAATGCAGCTAATAAATTATGTTTTCAAATTTCTTTTAGTGATTTGGGAATTTTGATTTATTTTATAATAATCCTTTCAAAAACTATCTAATAAATAAAATATGGGTTTAAATACTTAAGATAAATGTTTAAATAGTTTTAAAACTTGTTCTAGCTTTAGTTTAAATTTAAATTTAATTAACAAAGAGATTTGTTCTATTTTCTTTTAAAAGTATAGCTTGTTAAAAATATAGTTTAAAAATGTATATAAGTTTAAATTCAATTTTGGTTAAGTGATACTTTAGTATATGTTATAAAATAAGTAGTTTATAGTAAGAAATGGTTTCTTTTATAAATCATTTCAAATTGTTAAATGTGTTATTTATTTTTAAAATAATATTAATAAATAAGAATGTTGATATAGGAATACAAGATTTAAGTGATAAGTTAGCAATTGAAATAAACATATAAAATTAATAGATGAAAGTAAATTGTAACGTCCCAGATTTGAGCACTCGAAAATCGACATCCATACTTTACATCGTACTCGAATGCCGCAGATTCGATCGTTCAAATCCGAGTCGCCGGAGCTTATAACAACATTAAGTAAATAACACGGCGGAAGAAAAAGATAATACATTGATATACAATATCTGATACAACAGAGTGATACAATATATATATCAATATACATCAGAGATATGATACAACAAATAGCAGCGGAAAAGAAAAAAAAAATAGATAACTAATATCAGCAGCGGAACAAATAACTCTAAGATAGTCTTCAAGAGAGAATCCAGCAGTAGCTCGAACTCCCAATAACGATACACCAAGAATAAGCAAGTGCAGTCCGATCCAAAGACTGAACTAACTCCAGAAAATCTACTGAACCTGACTATCTGAAAAACCCAACTCTAGACTGCTCGTGTAGAAAATTATGAGCATCCAGAGTTTAGGAAAGAAACAATAAACTCCGGATCAGTCATGGGACTGGTGTGAGCAACAAAAGTAGTTTATCTTTAAAACAAACAGTAGAGAATTTAAAGTCAATTCGCAATGCTTTTGGAAAATGAAACTACCATAAGGCCTCCCGCCACACACACAATGCAAACGCAGAATTGGAGGAGATTTCTCCTTATGATAGTCAAAGATGCTTACTATGCAAAATCAAATCATTTTTGATATTATTATTAGTGCATAGTGTAGAAAAACATTTCGAAAATAGAATATCAATCTTAGCCAGCATAGGCATTCCGCACTTATGCCTACTATAGCTACCATGTTCAATAGCAGGTTACCGCCACATTCCATGGCAGGTAATACAACTAATACCGTACAAGTCACGTATTGTTTCTTTGGATTTCCAACAAATGGTCAGGCTAAGGAACTTCCTATGCCACGAACAGAACGCCTTTGGAATGACGTCTCGAGAAATAACCTAACATTACAGTTAGATCTCTGCCAACACAAGGCCGGGTTACCTCTGCAAAAATAGGTAACTACTGACACGCGTATGCCATCCCCCGATCGTAACCGATCTTCCCGAGGATCCTCGATTCGCAACAAACCACATAATAAGCAGTATCAACATAGGTTAAGTATCTGGGCTCCATACCATGATACCACCTCTATCCAGAAGGAATGACATACACTAAGGGGCGCTACTCCGTAGAACCTTGCCGCATCCTTCCTGTTTTGACCATTTCCGGGGTGTGAGGTCCGACGAAGTCTCGTCCACAAAGCTACGCTTTGTCACAAAGCCATGCTTCGAGTCAAACAAATGATCAACCTATGATCACAAAGATATAAGATCAAATAAATGATCATATCGCAAATGATCAAACACTGATCATCACACAGCAACACTCAGCATGCCACATTACCAAATTGGGATATATCGCTGATAACTTCAACTACATAACCTCTGAGCTCGTATGTCTCAGAGAAGGGTGTTAAGCTAAGAGAATAAATTCTCCGCCACCAAACAGAAATGTATTTGAAAGAAATCGGCTTTATATCTCAAAGTGTAATGTCAGACATGTATCCATACAAGTCTGTTCCGGGTTCGAACAGAACCGAAGGCACTTCTCACGAAGCCCTTGCAAATCCGGATAATTTTCAAATCACGTCCAGACTTCCCATCACAAAAAGAGTGATATAAATCTCTATACCGGGAGCTACCCAGTGCAGAGACATTCGACAGGTTGTCCTTTCATTTTCGAAAATATCCGGTCTTCAACACCGATCTTCAAATGCTATCCATATACGACGTATCACTATTCGGAATGGGTTATATGACACAAATGTCTTTTCCCGGCTAACCCGAATAGTGAGCGCAATATTCAAAAACAAATGGATAATGGGATTTCAATTAAGTCACAATTTAAACCCAAACTTTCTTTTCAAATGGTTTAACAAATTACCATTTTAATCTTTTTAAACAAAAAGATTCAATTCACAAAGTTCACTTAATTTCACAAAGATTCATTCACAGATTTTCCAAATCGATTTCCATTTCAATTTAATTAATTCGTTGAATCTTTAAATCAAAGATTTAACAAATAGCTTTCAAAACAATTTCATTTCGAATGGTTTAACAAAACATCATTTTAAATATGTTAAAAATAAACAGATTTAATTCATAGCTTTCGAAAAGAATTCATTTATAACTTGGAAAACCATTTTTCAATTAAATCTTGAAATTCCTTTACCTAAATTGGAATTTCATTTCTTATCTAAAAGCTTTTATTCTTTGAAAACAAACAGTTTTCATTCTGGAAATCTGATTCATTTATACGAGTTAAGGTTCTTGGGTTAAATCCAAATTCCCAACTTATACTTTTAAAATGGTTTAAATTCATATAAACACATTTATATCATCTTTACTCCCTAGTTTCCAAATCATAGCTTAATTTCAAACTTGAATCCAAATTTAAATCTAACTATTTAAATTTTCAAAACTCGGTTAAGTTATTCAAAATAACTTTTATCTTTGAAATTCAATTTTAAAAGCTTTTCACTTTAAACCCAAATTTTCAATTTCAAAATCAATTGAAATCAAAAATTTCAATTTCGAAAACATCAAATTTAAATTATCTGTGACTTAACCGATTTCCACGTGAAATCCATATTTGTGTGTGTATGGTGTAGTCTAGGGGTTTTCACACACAATAGTGCAACATCAATCATCACAGACATATCGATAAGCGGTATAATCGATAACGCTTATCTTCATTCACAGATAATAAAATTACAGATCACAACATAAATCATGGTATATCACAAAGCATCATATATCAGGGATATCAACAATTCAATCATTCAGTCAGGTCCAAACATTCATAGGTAAGGTCGATTTTATTTATCTGATCAGATTAGTCACCAATACTGTTAATTAACATTAACTAATTACAATTTTATTTAAATTAATTAATCTTTAATAATAATTAAATTAGCCTTAATTAATAAATTAATTAACTATCATTTAATTAATTTATCCTTAATTATTTTTATTAAGTAATTAACAATTTACGATTGATTATCTAAATTAATAAATCTAATTAATTATCAAAATTTATCACATAAATTTGATTACTTAATGAATTTCTAGTTAATTAACAATTTAACTAATAACATTTCTTAAATTACTTTCTTAAGAAATTTTCTTAGGTTTAAATCATCGTTAATTATTTCTAATCAAATTAATTTATTAATTTATAAATAAAATAAATCATTCTTAAGTTGATTACATAATTAATTTACTTTTAATTATAAATTAATCCTTCCTTTACAATTTCAAATTCCATTTAAGATTCAAATTCTTTTAATCCTTTAAATATTTTAAAGTTATATAAACAAGTTTAAATTTCTAAAACTTTATTGATCTTTAACTTTAGTTTCAAACTGAACTGGAGTTTAGACTTGAACTTTGATTTTAAAACCCAGATTAAATCTTACTTTACTTTAAATTTTTATTCAAAAATTTCCAAAGCAGGAACAGGTTTGGTTTAAACCTGTTCACAAACTTCTCGAGCCCAGACCAAAATTTCTTCGAGCCCAACTCAAATTCACTCAAATGAATACTCGAGACAACCCTACGAAACCCCGAGCTACTCACGTTTTACTTCGAGTAAACCAACATCTTCCCCTGAGATCGACTTCGAGAAAAACTCGCGTACCATTTTCTGCTTCAACCCAGACTTCATCTTCTTCACACCCCAAACATTTGAACCCAGACAACAAATGTGCATGCAACTTCACACGTGCACGTGCACCCCCGCGGCAATCAACTCCGGCCCCTCGCGATCATCCTCGCAAGTCAACGACCCTCCCCTAACACCATTCCGATCATTACATCGGTAGCAGGAACCCCGATTCAAAATTGAGCATCGCGCTCGAAACTGGAACCAATGTCGAGTCTGGAAAACGCCTCGTACTCGCCGCCTCTACCACCAGAGATCACGAATCTTCGGTCATCTCTCCGTCGTCACTCCCTCTTCCACTTTCCAAAACCCCGTGTCACTCGATCGCCTATCGGCGATGATCGAATAGAGAATCTCAACCCCACCAAAAACTAGGGCTACGTACTTGAACCCATCACCGTCGCCACGGCATCCACCTGCAACCCCAACCAACATTTCTCCTAGGGGCCCCGATCCCTCCTCTACCATTTCCAAGAACCCCGGCCTCCCTCAACGTCGAGATCACCGGAAACGACCAAAACTATGAAATCCAGTCAATTCCTGATTCCTCACCAATCCTTATTCTAAAATTTAAAACTTTTACTTTAAAAATCATGATTTAGTATACTAATTCAATTTATATGCCTGAATTCGTAAATTAACAAGTTTAAAATTTGAACTTATTTGGACCTTGGCTCTGTTCTTTGACTTCCAGAATCTTGACAAGTTATTTTAACTTGTATACATTTTTGAACCTTAATATACTAGGTAACAAACAACTTTTGTTTTGATCACCAATACAAAAAGTCAATGAATCAAAAGAATTGATTTTTGAATTAAAACTTGAGCTTGAAAACTGGCAGAGAGATGATACAGGAGATAACTGAGCACATATATTTATTCATCATTCATGTATACGCAGAGAAACATACTTGTATACAAATGTACTTACCTCAAATACTTGCAAACAGAACTATGTTGAAAATTTTAGAAAGAAGAGTTACTCACTTTAAATTTTGGACAGAGAAGCAAAGCTTGGAATGATTTATTTGAATCTGATGTTGCTCAAGTTTAATCTGTTGCTTAAAGATAAATTCGAACTGGAACTTGAATTTAGACCCATTTGTTTAAACTTGTATTGCTTTGGGTCCCCAAATTTTGTTTTGATCTTCTGCTCTAATTCCTGAAACTTTTTGATTTCTTCTCTGTTCTGTTTGCTTTTGTTTATTTTGCAAGCTTGTTTTTGTTTTAGAGGAGATGATGTTTACTTCATATATTCTCAGTTTGAATGGAACAAATACTGAAGTGAGAAGGCTTTGATACATAAAGGAATTGAGTGTACTGGTGACAAATTTGTACATGGTATTAAAAATAGGTATGGCTGAAGTGTATTGGTTTTGTACAGGTGATGATAAACTTGGGCTTGCATTAATTGATGTTGTACAGGGTGTATTCTCTTTTGTTTATACCATATAGGCATGGGCTAGAGGCATGTTGCATTAATTACTTACAGCTAAAGATATTATATACATAGATATTTTCTTTTGTTTATTGACTAAGATGATCTTGTATTATGGCTGAAGTGATATGGTAATGCTTTGCATGTATGTGTTGTACCACTTATCTTATTTTATTTGCTTTGTCTTGTTTGCTTTTCCAGGTTGAGGCATTTATCATCTTCTTGTTTGAATGATAATTTGAAGATATGGTTTTGTTTTGTTTCGGCTGTTATGATGTTAGTTGGTACATAGATATGTTTATTTGTTTTATTACTTTGCCATGTTATACATTGTTATGTTGTCTTCTTTTGTTTTGTGGTTTACAATTCAGTTTGTATTTGTTCAAGTTGTATTTGATATTTTATTTCTTTTGTTTTTGTTAATATTTGTACTTGTTTGTATTCATGCATTTAATTGTTTTGTGGCTATTTATTTGTTTAATTTATATACTTGAATGTATTTATATCTTTTATTTCTTTTCTTTTGGCAAGGGTATATGACTATATGTTTTATTTACTTTGTTTAGTATAAGTTTTATTACTTCTTTTGTTTATACTTTATATTTTGTTTCTTTTCTTTCTTATTTTCTTACACTTTGAAATATAAGTGAATTTCTACTTTAGCTTAATTATTTATTTAATATTTATTGTTTTATACTAAATTTATAAATTCAAATTATTACTAACCATTTATTGTAATTTTTATTACTATCATTTATTATCAAACCATTTATTTACAATTTTAAATCCAAATTAATATATATACTTATATATAGAATTTCAAATTTACTCATATATCATATAGACATATATGTTCACATATATACAATATTTAAAATATTTTTAAATTAAAAGGATTTATACAGAATATATTTGATCCGGGGAAACTCGCTGCCATTTTGAACAATTTTAATTCAAAAATTCATTTAATTACTCAACTTAATTCAAAAATTCAATAAATTATAAATTTAAATAAATTTAAATTCTAGGGTCGTTACAAACTTCCCCCCTTAAAAGAATTTCGTCGTCGAAATTCGCAGGCACGAAACAACACAGAGATAGACAGATTCGATCTCCTATAATTCCTCAAACTAAAGATACGAATTCCAAACTCAAGTCGGAATATCTCAGAATACATACCAATTTGTCCCTCTTCGGACTTTGGTATTCACAAGAAATTTCAATAGAATTTCAAAATTTGGTTTTAAACGAAATCATTTTATCGATACTATTCAAATTTAGCTTTGTATTCTATTAATCAATTTACCTCAAATTAAATTTTCAGTTTATTCAAAATTTTCAATCTCTAAATTTCATATTCATTAAGGTTTAAATCAAAAAGCTGATAAGAAACCGGTGAAAATACAAGGTAAGATCTTCTACAACGATTCGTAGGACCATCATTACACCGAAACTTCTTCTTGTAGCTGGTACGAAGCAATGAAAAGAATTTTGGAAACGAATCAAAGAAGATTGATAAAAAAGTTGTTTCCACTGTTGCAGGGTATTGACCATTTATAGTCGTATTCCCTTGTCCCCTATCTCGTCCTCTTCTTGCACTCATACTCACTATCTGTGAATAGCAAGAGAATTTACTGAGACGTTCGAACGGATATCTGAGAAATACTCATTCTAGAGTTTACTTCACGCTATCTCTAATGAGCTACTTAATGTGTTATACTCCTGAGCTAAAGTTCTACCTTAGCTCTGATACCAAATGTAACGTCCCAGATTTGAGCGCTCGAAAATCGACATCCATACTTTACATTGTACTCGAATGCCGCAGATTCGATCGTTCAAATCCGAGTCGCCGGAGCTTATAACAACATTAAGTAAATAACACGGCGGAAGAAAAAGATAATACATTGATATACAATATCTGATACAACAGAGTGATACAATATATATATCAATATACATCAGAGATATGATACAACAAATAGCAGCGGAAAAGAAAAAAAAATAGATAACTAATATCAGCACCGGAACAAATAACTCTAAGATAGTCTTCAAGAGAGAATCCAGCAGTAGCTCGAACTCCCAATAACGATACACCAAGAATAAGCAAGTGCAGTCCGATCCAAAGACTGAACTAACTCCAGAAAATCTACTGAACCTGACTATCTGAAAAACCCAACTCTAGACTGCTCGTGTAGAAAATTATGAGCATCCAGAGTTTAGGAAAGAAACAATAAACTCCGGATCAGTCATGGGACTGGTGTGAGCAACAAAAGTAGTTTATCTTTAAAACAAACAGTAGAGAATTTAAAGTCAATTCGCAATGCTTTTGGAAAATGAAACTACCATAAGGCCTCCCGCCACACACACAATGCAAACGCAGAATTGGAGGAGATTTCTCCTTATGATAGTCAAAGATGCTTACTACGCAAAATCAAATCATTTTTGATATTATTATTAGTGCATAGTGTAGAAAAACATTTCGAAAATAGAATATCAATCTTATCCAGCATAGGCATTCCGCACTTATGCCTACTATAGCTACCATGTTCAATAGTAGGTTACCGCCACATTCCATGGCAGGTAATACAACTAATACCGTACAAGTCACGTATTGTTTCTTTGGATTTCCAACAAATGGTCAGGCTAAGGAACTTCCTATGCCACGAACAGAACGCCTCTGGAATGACGTCCCGAGAAATAACCTAACATTACGGTTAGATCTCTGCCAACACAAGGCCGGGTTACCTCTGCAAAAATAGGTAACTACTGACACGCGTATGCCATCCCCCGATCGTAACCGATCTTCCCGAGGATCCTCGATTCGCAACAAACCACATAATAAGCAGTATCAACATAGGTTAAGTATCTGGGCTCCATACCATGATACCACCTCTATCCAGAAGGAATGGCATACACTAAGGGGCGCTACTCCCTAGAACCTTGCCGCATCCTTCCTGTTTTGACCATTTCCGGGGTGTGAGGTCCGACGAAGTCTCGTCCACAAAGCTACGCTTTGTCACAAAGCCATGCTTCGAGTCAAACAAATGATCAACCTATGATCACAAAGATATAAGATCAAATAAATGATCATATCGCAAATGATCAAACACTGATCATCACACAGCAACACTCAGCATGCCACATTACCAAATTGGGATATATCGCTGATAACTTCAACTACATAACCTCTGAGCTCGTATGTCTCAGAGAAGGGTGTTAAGCTAAGAGAATAAATTCTCCGCCACCAAACAGAAATGTATTTGAAAGAAATCGGCTTTATATCTCAAAGTGTAATGTCAGACATGTATCCATACAAGTCTGTTCCGGGTTCGAACAGAACCGAAGGCACTTCTCACGAAGCCCTTGCAAATCCGGATAATTTTCAAATCACGTCCAGACTTCCCATCACAAAAAGAGTGATATAAATCTCTATACCGGGAGCTACCCAGTGCAGAGACATTCGACAGGTTGTCCTTTCATTTTCGAAAATATCCGGTCTTCAACACCGATCTTCAAATGCTATCCATATACGACGTATCACTATTCGGAATGGGTTATATGACACAAATGTCTTTTCCCGGCTAACCCGAATAGTGAGCGCAATATTCAAAAACAAATGGATAATGGGATTTCAATTAAGTCACAATTTAAACCCAAACTTTCTTTTCAAATGGTTTAACAAATTACCATTTTAATCTTTTTAAACATAAAGATTCAATTCACAAGTTCACTTAATTTCACAAAGATTCATTCACAGATTTTCCAAATCGATTTCCATTTCAATTTAATTAATTCGTTGAATCTTTAAATCAAAGATTTAACAAATAGCTTTCAAAACAATTTCATTTCGAATGGTTTAACAAAACATCATTTTAAATATGTTAAAAATAAACAGATTTAATTCATAGCTTTCGAAAAGAATTCATTTATAACTTGGAAAACCATTTTTCAATTAAATCTTGAAATTCCTTTACCTAAATTGGAATTTCATTTCTTATCTAAAAGCTTTTATTCTTTGAAAACAAACAGTTT
Organism: Allium fistulosum; assembly: GCA_030737815.1. Classification (NCBI taxonomy): domain Eukaryota; kingdom Viridiplantae; phylum Streptophyta; class Magnoliopsida; order Asparagales; family Amaryllidaceae; genus Allium; species Allium fistulosum. Next base: position 870,162,832 of record CM060907.1, on the reverse strand, counting down.
TCATTCTGGAAATCTGATTCATTTATACGAGTTAAGGTTCTTGGGTTAAATCCAAATTCCCAACTTATACTTTTAAAATGGTTTAAATTCATATAAACACATTTATATCATCTTTACTCCCTAGTTTCCAAATCATAGCTTAATTTCAAACTTGAATCCAAATTTAAATCTAACTATTTAAATTTTCAAAACTCGGTTAAGTTATTCAAAATAACTTTTATCTTTGAAATTCAATTTTAAAAGCTTTTCACTTTAAACCCAAATTTTCAATTTCAAAATCAATTGAAATCAAAAATTTCAATTTCGAAAACATCAAATTTAAATTATCTGTGACTTAACCGATTTCCACGTGAAATCCATATTTGTGTGTGTATGGTGTAGTCTAGGGGTTTTCACACACAATAGTGCAACATCAATCATCACAGACATATCGATAAGCTGTATAATCGATAACGCTTATCTTCATTCACAGATAATAAAATTACAGATCACAACATAAATCATGGTATATCACAAAGCATCATATATCAGGGATATCAACAATTCAATCATTCAGTCAGGTCCAAACATTCATAGGTAAGGTCGATTTTATTTATCTGATCAGATTAGTCACCAATACTGTTAATTAACATTAACTAATTACAATTTTATTTAAATTAATTAATCTTTAATAATAATTAAATTAGCCTTAATTAATAAATTAATTAACTATCATTTAATTAATTTATCCTTAATTATTTTTATTAAGTAATTAACAATTTACGATTGATTATCTAAATTAATAAATCTAATTAATTATCAAAATTTATCACATAAATTTGATTACTTAATGAATTTCTAGTTAATTAACAATTTAACTAATAACATTTCTTAAATTACTTTCTTAAGAAATTTTCTTAGGTTTAAATCATCGTTAATTATTTCTAATCAACTTAATTTATTAATTTATAAATAAAATAAATCATTCTTAAGTTGATTACATAATTAATTTACTTTTAATTATAAATTAATCCTTCCTTTACAATTTCAAATTCCATTTAAGATTCAAATTCTTTTAATCCTTTAAATATTTTAAAGTTATATAAACAAGTTTAAATTTCTAAAACTTTATTGATCTTTAACTTTAGTTTCAAACTGAACTGGAGTTTAGACTTGAACTTTGATTTTAAAACCCAGATTAAATCTTACTTTACTTTAAATTTTTATTTAAAAATTTCCAAAGCAGGAACAGGTTTGGTTTAAACCTGTTCACAAACTTCTCGAGCCCAGACCAAAATTTCTTCGAGCCCAACTCAAATTCACTCAAATGAATACTCGAGACAACCCTACGAAACCCCGAGCTACTCACGTTTTACTTCGAGTAAACCAACATCTTCCCCTGAGATCGACTTCGAGAAAAACTCGCGTACCATTTTCTGCTTCAACCCAGACTTCATCTTCTTCACACCCCAAACATTTGAACCCAGACAACAAATGTGCACGCAACTTCACACGTGCACGTGCACCCCCACGGCAATCAACTCCGGCCCCTCGCGATCATCCTCGCAAGTCAACGACCCTCCCCTAACACCATTCCGATCATTACATCGGTAGCAGCAACCCCGATTCAAAATTGAGCATCGCGCTCGAAACTGGAACCAATGTCGAGTCTGGAAAACGCCTCGTACTCGCCGCCTCTACCACCAGAGATCACGAATCTTCGGTCATCTCTCCGTCGTCACTCCCTCTTCCACTTTCCAAAACCCCGTGTCACTCGATCGCCTATCGGCGATGATCGAATAGAGAATCTCAACCCCACCAAAAACTAGGGCTACGTACTTGAACCCATCACCGTCGCCACGGCATCCACCTGCAACCCCAACCAACATTTCTCCTAGGGGCCCCGATCCCTCCTCTACCATTTCCAAGAACCCCGGCCTCCCTCAACGTCGAGATCACCGGAAACGACCAAAACTATGAAATCCAGTCAATTCCTGATTCCTCACCAATCCTTATTCTAAAATTTAAAACTTTTACTTTAAAAATCATGATTTAGTATACGAATTCAATTTATATGCCTGAATTCGTAAATTAACAAGTTTAAAATTTGAACTTATTTGGACCTTGGCTCTGTTCTTTGACTTCCAGAATCTTGACAAGTTATTTTAACTTGTATACATTTTTGAACCTTAATATACTAGGTAACAAACAACTTTTGTTTTGATCACCAATACAAAAAGTCAATGAATCAAAAGAATTGATTTTTGAATTAAAACTTGAGCTTGAAAACTGGCAGAGAGATGATACAGGAGATAACTGAGCACATATATTTATTCATCATTCATGTATACGTAGAGAAACATACTTGTATACAAATGTACTTACCTCAAATACTTGCAAACAGAACTATGTTGAAAATTTTAGAAAGAAGAGTTACTCACTTTAAATTTTGGACAGAGAAGCAAAGCCTGGAATGATTTATTTGAATCTGATGTTGCTCAAGTTTAATCTGTTGCTTAAAGATAAATTCGAACTGGAACTTGAATTTAGACCCATTTGTTTAAACTTGTATTGCTTTGGGTCCCCAAATTTTGTTTTGATCTTCTGCTCTAATTCTTGAAACTTTTTGATTTCTTCTCTGTTCTGTTTGCTTTTGTTTATTTTGCAAGCTTGTTTTTGTTTTAGAGGAGATGATGTTTACTTCATATATTCTCAGTTTGAATGGAACGAATACTGAAGTGAGAAGGCTTTGATACATAAAGGAATTGAGTGTACTGGTGATAAATTTGTACATGGTATTAAAAATAGGTATGGCTGAAGTGTATTGGTTTTGTACAGGTGATGATAAACTTGGGCTTGCATTAATTGATGTTGTACAGGGTGTATTCTCTTTTGTTTATACCATATAGGCATGGGCTAGAGGCATGTTGCATTAATTACTTACAGCTAAAGATATTATATACATAGATATTTTCTTTTGTTTATTGACTAAGATGATCTTGTATTATGGCTGAAGTGATATGGTAATGCTTTGCATGTATGTGTTGTACCACTTATCTTATTTTATTTGCTTTGTCTTGTTTGCTTTTCCAGGTTGAGGCATTTATCATCTTCTTGTTTGAATGATAATTTGAAGATATGGTTTTGTTTTGTTTCGGCTGTTATGATGTTAGTTGGTACATGGATATGTTTATTTGTTTTATTACTTTGCCATGTTATACATTGTTATGTTGTCTTCTTTTGTTTTGTGGTTTACAATTCAGTTTGTATTTGTTCAAGTTGTATTTGATATTTTATTTCTTTTGTTTTTGTTAATATTTGTACTTGTTTGTATTCATGCATTTAATTGTTTTGTGGCTATTTATTTGTTTAATTTATATACTTGAATGTATTTATATCTTTTATTTCTTTTCTTTTGGCAAGGGTATATGACTATATGTTTCATTTACTTTGTTTAGTATAAGTTTTATTACTTCTTTTGTTTATACTTTATATTTTGTTTCTTTTCTTTCTTATTTTCTTACACTTTGAAATATAAGTGAATTTCTATTTTAGCTCAATTATTTATTTAATATTTATTGTTTTATACTAAATTTATAAATTCAAATTATTACTAACCATTTATTGTAATTTTTATTACTATCATTTATTATCAAACCATTTATTTACAATTTTAAATCCAAATTAATATATATATATACTTATATATAGAATTTCAAATTTACTCATATATCATATAGACATATATGTTCACATATATACAATATTTAAAATATTTTTAAATTAAAAGGATTTATACAGAATATATTTGATCCGGGGAAACTCGCTGCCATTTTGAACAATTTTAATTCAAAAATTCATTTAATTACTCAACTTAATTCAAAAATTCAATAAATTATAAATTTAAATAAATTTAAATTCTAGGGTCGTTACATAAATATAGGACTTCACCTATATTTTTAAAGCAACTTGACTAAAGTAAAATAACAAGAAAATATAAAACAAGTAACAAAGTAAATATATCAAACAAGGAAATATAAAATATACATAAGTTAAATTTTATTGTTTGTAAAGTTGTAAACCCCATACACTTAATATTTAAATAATATGTTAGAATAACATATCTAAACAACATTCATTTGCATTCAACCAGTAACATATGTTTGTATAATACATAAGAAGATTGGCCTGCCTCTAAATAAAATCTGCATAGTTAAATAAACTAGAAAGAAAGCTTGCATAAGCATGAAAACAAATGGCTCGAATTTGATAACCAGGCAGTCTCGAGTACAACAAAATCAAAATGAAAAGGGTTGTAGGCTGGTAAGAAGAAAATGTGCTAAGATAAAAATTAAAAGCAAAGTAAAAATATAATATGCCTGTAGCTTGTAAAATAAGACTTAGGCAAGTATAAAAAAAAATATAGATAAGTATAAAATGAAACATAAAGGACATAGCATTAAATGAGAGAAAAGCAAATATCTTCTCTAGTACATAAAAATGTGATCTCGGCCACCAAAATATAGAAGTATCTCTGAAAATTTGTACAAAGTGTACACTGTTTTGCCCAAAGAAATAATACCCTGTAACCTGTTTTAAAAACATCAACCTGTAAACTATTTCCCCATATCATCTTTTCCTTTCTTTCGAGCTAAGTAAAAACTTCATTACAAACCTAAGCAAACATCCACTACATTAAGCATCTCAACAAAACAGAGAAGCAAGATGATTTGGCAGGAAGATCAAAGTAAAAACATTTTTCAGCCTTTAAAGTTCAAAACTGTTTTCATCAGGGTGCTCTGTTCTTCTCTGCAAATTGGTGAGTAACATATTTTTTTTTAATAACTTAAGTTCTAAACTTGTTGCATGTCAATATCTGAATGCTTTTATGTATATGTGTGTAAATATTTATCTCTCTGGGTCTTTGTGAGTTGGAATATCTGCATATTGTATACTTGTAAAATATCCTGCTTATGAATCTCAAGTTCATATTTTACTTCAAGAACCATTTCTGCTTGATCTTGTTTGTGTCATGACCTATGATTTAAACAAAATAGGTTTGTTTGATCATAAAGAAAATTTTAAAATTTTTATTTAACCTTAATAAGGTAGTTTTTGCTCTGGAACCTTAAGAACTATACGAGAACTTGAGTTGTAAAAACTCCAACTCTATAATTTCTGGGTTCAGGTTGACGAATCAAACATTTAATCAAGATTAGGATTTTTAAAATTGAAATCATATTTTTAAATTAAGTATAGAATGTATACTTTTGTGTTGATGTATTTGGAGGTTTTTGGGAATCATTGGTGATCCCAGTGATTGGGGAGGCTGATTTTCGCTTTGATGATGGATGGGTAACTGGAGAGGTCGGGAAAAATGACTGGAGGATGGTCAGAGCATGGTGGTGGAAGCGGTTGGAAATTTAATTTCGTAAACCGAGTTTTGCATGGCTTATGTCTTTCATCTCGTTCGAACTCATGGGAGGACCGAGTGTAGCGTGCCTTGGGGTTTTCATAGAGAGGAGGTAGACGAGGAGGTGGCCGGAGTTTCAACTCTTACGGTGGTCGGAGGAGTGGGATTTTTGCGTTGCCAGGTTTCACGACGATATCGTTTGCATGTTTCCAGGTTTTAATTGAGAGCTCGTTTTCGATCGCGAGCTTGAGTGGATGATCGGAGGGTTGGGATAGGATGGGGAAGCGATCGCCGATTTGTGGAGAGGGTCGTGGTCGACTGGAAGTGGCGATCGACGCCGTGCACGTGCACGGTGGGGTGCTCTGGTGATCTGGGTTGGCAGAGAGGAGAACTCAAGATTCACTCGAGTAAATTCTTGTTCGTCTCGAGTAAATTCACATTTTTCTCGAAGCAAAAATATGAGAGCTCGGGTAGATTTGGTTTCTCAGTTGTAACCTGTCCCAGTTTTACAAATTTTAAATTTGGGGTTTTAAATTAAAACCAATGTTAAACTGAGGCTAATTCAAGTGTTTAAAATTCCAGTTTTGAAATGGAAGAAGTTTAAAAGTTTAAATATTTTAAATAAATAAATATTTTGAAACTTTAGTGGATTTGGTCTAAAATCCCTTGATTTCTAAGATTTGCTTTAAATTTGAAACTTAAGATTTTTAAAGTTAGTTTATACATTGATTTAAAATTCAATTGGTATTCGTTTTAAACCGGGAATTTAAAATGGAAGTTAAAAAGGGAAGAGTGAAATAAATGTTCAACATATTGTAGTGGAAATTTAAAGTAAATAAATGGGAAATAAATTTACTTTAAGTAAATGAAGATTAAAGATTTAAATTCTTTAACCATTAAGATAATTTGAATGATAAATGATAAATTTATATTGATTAAATTAGTAATTATAAGTGGAAATGTATTAATTAAAGTAAATAATGAGTTAAGTAATTAATATGTAATGGAGAATCATAGATTCGACTTTAATTAATAAATGAAGGGTTAATGGAACTTATAATTAAAAATGAGGAAATCGTAAGTTATTATTTAGAAAAGAAATTAAATAAATAATAATGAAGGTCATTAACCAGATTAATTAATATAATTGATTTTTAGTAGTTAATTAGATTAATTAATTTAATAATCAACATTTTAAATGTTTAAGTGTAATTACTTAATGGGAATTAAGTAAGAAATTAATTACTCACTTTAGTTAATTAAGTAATTGATTAACTTGAGTTAATTAATTAAGTCTAATTAATGGGGATTAACCACTTGATAATCGGAAGATGTAATTACTTAGGAAAGTAATTGATGAATAATTACAGGATGTAATTAATTGGATAATGATTCGTTAATAGAAGTAATTTGGATATAATTACTTGAAATTAATCAAGGGATTAATTAAATCTGTTTATTGGGAGTAATGAATTAAGGATAATTAATTACTGTATGTTATTAATCAAGGTGATTAATATATGTGATTTGGAAATTAGTTTTCTTAATAAAAATTAAGAAATAAAATAGCTAATTAAAAGTTAATTACTTGATGTAATAGAATTAAATAGTAAATGTAATTAGAGATCATTTATTATAAATGCTGGAACTTAAAATGGTTTTATTTGGAAATAATTAATAAATGACTAGATTTATTAATGTAACATCCCGTATTTTTAAGCTATTGAATTTGAACATTTAATTCGTTTTAAATGTTAATGTGGATCCTTAATTGATTTTGAAATGAATGGATTTGGGTTCAATCTATGAAAATGAGCTATAATTTTAATTTATAGCAATTCTGGTTGAATTTGATTAATGGAAAAATAATAATTAAATATTCGGGATTAGGATAAAAAGGTGAATCTGGGTGTAAATAGCTATAAAATGGTTTTAAAATTTATTTTAAAGTCTATTTGGACATAAATAATGTTGTTGGACTTTTAGAGGAATTTTTAAGTTGATAAATTAATATTTGGGGTTTATATTAATTTAATAATGAATTTAATATTACTAAATTGCAATTAATCAGATTTTAGTCCGGAATGAGCCAGAATGATTTTTAAGGTGTTTATAAATTTTATATGATTTATTGTTAAGTTAATAAAATTTTAAAACTGAAATTTTAAGCCTAATCTTTAATAAAATTTTAAAACTAAAATTTTAAAACTGAAATTTTATATGATTTATTGTTCACTTCATAGAACTATTATATAATCTATTTTCTCTAACCCTAATCTTTTGTAGCCGCCGCATTCAAACGTTTCAATGGCCGAGACTTAGTTTCGATACTCCTCAAAAATCTTTTGATCCAGGCCTCGATTTCGAAAATTTTCAACTAAAGAATCGAAGGGAACTTCGAGATCTATGAAGTGAACGGGTGAGATGAGATATGACGAGGTGGATCGCTGGTCAGAAGTGTAATATCCCGGAAATTTGGGGCAATATCAATTTAATAATCTGTTTAAATAATTAAATTGATTTGATAATATTTGATAATAAAAATTTGAATTGGTTTAATAATCTGATTAAATAAATATTTACTGAGTGAAATTATCTTTTAAAAACCAATAAAATGATTTCTATTTATAATGTGTATATATATGTGTGTTATATATTGTAAATAGATAAGCTTTGGTTTGAAATACAATTTACATATGATATGTTAATTCATTTAATAAATAGTAGTAATTTATAATCTCCTTTATAAATTATTTTACAATAGATAGATATGTTAATTTCAAACCATATTAATAGAGTATTGTTTTTATAATAAAAAGACCTTAATAAAATAAGATTGTTATTTTCAAATTGGATGTGTTGTTTTAAATTTACTTTAAATTGGATTTTAAGAATATAATTTGAATTTGAATTTGAAATTCAAAAGAGGTAATATTTAAATAGTTTTAGATTTTAAATATATATGTATAAGCTTTTATTTATAAGTATAATTGGTTAGTTCTTTAAAAAGTTATCTTTATATATATAAATAGATAAGTAATAAGTGTTTAAGAAAATAAAGAAAAAGCTTTTATCTATATTTAAAATAAATATAAAATAACTAAAAAGACATGTGTAAATTCCTAAGTCTTGAAAGTAACATGTGTAAGCTAAAGAGATTTATACATTGACATTTGTCTAATTAAGATAACAAGTGGCATTTTTAAAATTTATTTCTTTTATTTTTTTCATTAAAATCAATTCAGCCTATATAAACATGTTTCCTCTCTTCATTCTTTTTCTGATGTTCCTTTTCAAAAGCTAAGAGAAAAAAAAAAACAAACCTGTAAACCTTCTCAAATGCAAATTCTCTAAAAAAATCTGATATTCAGTAATCAATATTGCTCAAACCAAAAGTAACCGTAACCCAAATCAATAACCTGTAAACCAAGTTGCAAATCTGAAATCAAAAAGGGTTGCAACAAATTCTTTTCAAATCTAAAATCAAGTCTGTAGCCTGCCTGCATTCATTTGCAATCTGGAGGCAGCATTCAAAATTTAAAGATTTCAAATGCAACCTGGAAGCATGCAGCAGTGTTAAATCAAGCATAAGCAAACCTGCATGTATTCTTCAATTCTGAGATAAATCAAGACAAGCAACTCAAGTTTTAAAACAAGCATGCATGCAGTTTCAAAAGCAAAAGAAATTCATAGTTTCAGTTTTCAAAACCAAGCATTTCCAGTTCTCTGTTCAACAAAAACTGGTGAGTAAACTTTTGAATTTTAAAAACAGTTTTAAACCTATGTTTATATGTTGTTATGAATTTCTAAAAAATATGGATGCATGTGTTCATGGATATAGATGTATGTACATAGATATAAATAGTTCTATGAATATATATTCCTGCATGTATAAGTGATTCCTGTTGTTCAAAAACAAGAGCATCTCTGTTATTTAACCTCTGTTCAACATTCTATCCAGAGAAAAAAATTAACAAGTTTAAATTATTGTTTGATGGTCTGATGCTTGCTAAAATTCTTAAATCTATGATGTGATATAATGCTTGCATGTTTATTTTAAGTAGGATGGGATGTATATGTTGGGCATGTTTGGATATCACCTCTGTAAAGCTACAGAGTTAAAATTTGATCAAATTTCATAATCTCATCATCTAATCTCTAATAGGCCTAGGGATTCAAAAGAGTTATGTTTGTTTAAACTTGAATTAAGTCTAAAAATATAATTAAGTATAATAGTTTTGAAATTAATCTGGAATTTAGAAAATACAGTAAGAAACCAAAAACATTCAAATTTTAATTGTATTGATTTCTGAGTTCTTATACATCATCTGATTTAAATTCACAAGCCATGAATTTTAAAATGAGAATCCAGATTTTTAGTGTGGTTTTGAGGGAGGAAAACGAGGTTGATCGGGATTTGGGTTTTTAGGCTTTTCCGATGATCGGCATGGTGGATGGAGTCGATACCGTGGTCGAAGGTGGTTTGAAGGCTGACAATCATCAGAAAAATGAGTGAAGAATTTCCTGATGATTGTGGCGGCTCATCGGAGTCATTGTAGGGTTTAAGGGGTAGTTTTGATCATGTCGATGGTCGAGGTTACTGGGACGTCGGTGATGCTTCGTGTTCAATCGCAAGGGTAGGAATGGAAGCGTGGTGGCGTAGTGCTGCTCTGGACATGGTGGCAGGATTTCTGGTGGTGGGTTTCGTCATCGGCGAGATGTTTAGTCGATCGAGTTTTGGGTTCCTGTGTGTCGAAGTGTTCGATTTCGAATCGAAGGCGAGATCGTCGGAGCTAGGGTTTCGAGTGGGACGGCGAGGTCATCAGCAACTTGTCGAAGGCGGAAGGGTTGATCGGAGGAGCGGCGAGCTTGCGTGCACGTGCACGTGTGCACGTATAGGTCTGGTATCTGCTGTGGTGTTGGGGAAGATGGTTATTGCTCGGGAGGAGCTCGCGATTTCATGGTATCGACTCGAAGTAGCAGATGTTTGAGTGCCTCGGTGTTTTGGACTGGAATGCTCGGGTTGTTCTCGTGAAATTAGGTTGGAGACTCGAAGCAACTGAAGATAGGCTCGGGTTAAAATATATGTTATAGGTTTAAAGGGAAAACTGTAGTGTTTTGTTTAAAATTTAAATCTGAAGTTTTTAAATTGTTAAATAAAGATTTAAACAAAGTTTAAATCTAAAAATTAAAAATCAGGATTTAAGTTTAGTTTGAATTCTAGTTTTTGGAATAAAATAAAGTTTTGAATAAAAATGTTTAGACTACTTGAATGTTTAAAGTGTAATTTAAATTGATTTGAATGTAAAATAAAATTGGTTTTAAATTTTTTATTAAGTACATATTTCTTTAACATATGATTTAATAATTAAGGGTTTAAATTGATTAATTAAGATTTATTCAAATTAATTAAAGGTTAATTAATTTAAAAATTAAGGATCATTAATTAGATAAGTTAAGATTATTAATTAATGGTTAGGAAATTTAGTTAAGTAATTAAGGATGAATTAAGTTGTTGTTTGGTACTTAATTAATTGAGTAATTAGGGATTAATTTATTAGTAATTAGAATTAATTAATTTGAAATTACTAATGGTTAATTAATGTTTAATTATTTAAGAAAGATAATTAAATAATAGTTAATAGTTAATGTAGATCATTAAACTTGGAATTAAATAAGTAATTAATTAATGTGATTAATTTTGATAATTAAGTAGATTAATTAATTAAGGTTAATCATTTGTGAAATTGTTAATATAATTACTTAATGGGAAGTAATTAAGGAATTAATTACTCATTGTAATTAATTGAGTTTGATTTGATTAGTTTAAATTAATTAATTAAGTTTAATTAATTTAAGAAAATCACTTAATGATTTGTGAAGTATAATTACTTAATGTAATTTAATAAAGTATAATTACTTGGGAAAGTAATTAATGGATAATTACTGATGTAATTAATAGAGTAACTAAGGGTAGTTAATTATTAATGGAATTAATCAAGGGATTAATTAAGAAATTAATTAAGGAAGTAATTAATTTAGTTAGTGAAAGTAATTAAGGGTAGTTAATTACTGATTAAAGATTAATCAAGGTGATTAATAAATGTTGTTTAATTAAAGATTAATTACTTAATGTAATTAATTTAATTGAGTAATTAATAATTAAGTTGTAATTAAGGATCATAAATTAATATAATTAATGATGTAACTAAGATTGATTAATTAAGTAATAATTAATAATTGAAGTGATTAATTAATGTAATTAATTAAGGATTAATGTAATTAATTATAGTTGATTAATTTAATTATATTATAGTTAATTAATTAATGAAGTAATTAAAGGTTAATTACTATAAGTGGTTAAGGATAATTAATTTAAGTAATTAATTAAAGATAAATTACCTGAATGGAATTAAAGGGTAATTAAAGGATAATTAATTAATTTGTAATTAATTAATGATTAAGTAAGCAGGATTTATAGAATGAAGTAATTAATTTAATTCATTTTAAATTAATTAGAAATGGTATAAATCATTACTTATGAATGGGTGATAGTATTGAATACTTTGCATTGATTGATATCTCTGATGAGATATATGCTGTGTGATATGGATGTTTAGTTGAATTGTGATGATAATATGGATTATCTGTTATATTGATAATGTTGATTATCTATTGTAATGTTGTGAATTATCTTTCTTTGTGTATAAAGATAATGAATTGAATTGTTTTAACCTTTAAAACAACTTGGCCCTTAAAAGATACGTTTTGGATTTCGATGAGACCGGGATCGGGTTTCCGTATACCGGATTTCCAGGTTTGGAGACCCGAATACCACATCGATCCAAATTAACGATAGGTCGTGAATCAAGTGAAGATGAAGATTCAGAGTGCAAGGGTTATTGTCGTTAACTCTGAGGGTGATTCCAAAACGAGTGTAACGAGATAATGCCTTCGGTTTCGTTCGAACCCGGAACGAACTTGTATGGACTGAATGCTTTCAGAACATCGTCAGGTGGACGATGAGCATTCTAAGTGATGTGTTCTTTTCTAAGGTAATCGTGACCTCAAGCCTCACAAACCGGGAATGGCTAAAACAGGGGAGGTGCAGCAAGGTTAGTGGGTAGCACCCAAGTAGGACAAGGTTACCTCTGTCTAGATGTCCCTTTCTATTTCGGACTTAGTGGTGCGGTTGCTGATCCCAACCGTGAGGTATCTTGTGCGGGAATTATCCAGTAAGGGATGTTCCGACCTTGTGTTGCAGGGGATTGGGAGTGATCCTCGGTACGGTGATCTAGGCCACGTACTGTGACGGGCGGTACCCCGGTAGCCCTGCCATTGTATGGAATCCAAACTCCAATAAGTGCCGTACGTATTAGTTGTGCCCAACTATGTTGGAATGTGAGATGTAAGCATTTCAGCTATTTCTGTATTTTACTTGAAAACCCTAGACCCTATTATAATACAATCGGATTTCCTATCAAATGTTTTGGTTAGCGTAAGGTAAAAACTTTTCCATGTTTATGTGTGGGAAGTCTTACGTGATACCTTTGTTTTCAAAAGGGTTTTGAAGTTAAGCAAGTTTAACCCGTTTACTCACACCAGACCCATGTCTGACCCAAGTGTTTATTTTCTGTTTTATAAACTCTTGGGTACTCAAATTTTTACGAGTAGCCAAGGGATTCAGGTTAGCCTTGACGAATTATGGAGGAGCAATGGAGCAGGAGGCTTCGGCGTTTTAGATAGATAGTAGTTTCCGCTGTGTTGATTTTGTATTGATCTCTGTATTGGATTGAGATGTAATAACTAGACAGATGATTATAACTGTCTAGTATATGTAACTCTGATAAGTGTTGTATATGATACTATGTAATATTTATGTGATATAATATATTTTGTTTCGTTCCGTTGTGAGATTCTGATGTGTTGTTATTCTTTCTTTCTCTTCTTTTCTCTTTTCTATCCCTTTCTTTCTTATTAGCGATACGACTTTCTATGGAGAGAAAGTCGTGGTCGTTACAGTGGTATCAGAGCAGTAGGTTGAGTGAATACCTAGGCTCTGAAGTGGTGTCTATCTTGAGAGCGTGTAATTGTTAGTTATATAAAAAAATGGTTTTATATTGTGTTAATTGATCGGTTGAGTGGTATATGGATTCTGGTCAATACGAGTAGCTAACGTTATTGATAGGGATCTCTAAACACTTGAACCAGGCCAACAGACACAATATTGTTTTAAAGAGGTAGATGAAATAATTTTACCCAGAAATAATTTCTATAAAAAAAAAATATATCATTTTAAATATATATATATTTATGTATTTCTACCTATTTATTGGGTTACCTGTTCGGGTTTTCCAATATAAGTTATAAAGGTAGATAAGGTGGTAGTGTGTGTAACACAATTACCAATAGTTGGAGTTTGAATGTTTGAGGTTGGAAGTATATATCGAGACTGTAAACCCAATACCGTCTCGAGTAAGCTTTGCTGTGGTGAAGGATTTCATAAATCTCCGAAGGAAACTGTTAAGGTTCGGAGTTTATCTTTGAAGTTGGATGGGCAGAAGCGAGTGATGGTATCTTGGTAACTTCTGGAAGAAGTAGCTGTATGATGAGATACAGTGACGATGGATGTTCCTGAAGATGTTTTCTTTGGAACAAGATTAAGGAAGTGTGTTTGTTTCGGTGTTGTCGCTGAGTTCAGCATGGTGTTTCTGCTTTGGTTTGGAGTTCGAGTTTCTCGAAGAGCTTTGGATAAGAGCATCAGTGTCAGCAGTGCAGCTCGGAGTATTCTGTGATGGCAGGAAGTTTTCTGGCTGAGCAGTTTTTCTGGAAGTGAAGATCAGAAGCAGCAGAGTGGATCCATTTCTTCGATAAATTGGATAAATAAGTGTAAGCTGTTCTGATTGGTAAAGAGAGAACAGTCTGTTTGGAATTAGGATGGGTTGATCGCAAAAGTGACTTGCGATTGTCTAAGTGTTCTCTTGGGTTGTCAGAATTTTTCTGGATGTCTTCAGAGAAGTTAGAGATTTGTCCGCATCTGGAAGTTGAGTTTTCTTATCGATTGGATTCCAGGAGTGATACCGGTGGTTCAGTCTAGTGGAAGGATGTTTCCTAGAGATGGATTTGGTGAAGCAGCTCAAGTTTTGCTGGAGTATCTGAGTTTTATTTATGGATCAGTGAACCTTATTTCTGGAATGAGTTGTCCAGTCTGTGCTTGTGTTCTACCTCAGATCAGAGTTGAGCAGCGAAAGCAGTTTGGAGTGTATCTCTGGATGGGAGAAGTAAGTTTGGAATCTACGGATAATTGTGAAGTAGAGTTGTGTTTGGATCTCGTCTGTGTTCTGATTTGGATAAGTATTTGGTCTTCTGAATTGAATTGTCAGTTTGGATAACTGGAATTCATTGAGTTTTACGTATCTATGAGGGAATACGTATTTGATCTATCTCTGGTTTTAGAATCTGCAGTTTGGGAAGTTTGGTAGTTGAGTCAGACTCGTCTGTAGTCTGATATTCTGTTTAGTTCTGTAGATCTAGATGAGTAGGAGATCTATAGCTTAGTAATTTAGATTGTTTGTAGAGCGAGTATCCCGGTATATATATATACTTGGGGAAACTCGAGGAATTTTATCTAGAATTTAGTCTAGATAGTTAGAATTGTTTGATTGGATGAATTGGTTGCTATGGTTGCTAGCATATGGATGATAGTATATGCTTGTGTTTTAAATTAAAATCTTTAATAAGATTATTAAATTACCTTTGTTTAAATTTCGGGGACGAAATTATTTTAAGGGGGGAGGAATGTAATATCCCGGAAATTTGGGGCAATATCAATTTAATAATCTGTTTAAATAATTAAATTGATTTGATAATATTTGATAATAAAAATTTGAATTGGTTTAATAATCTGATTAAATAAATATTTACTGAGTGAAATTATCTTTTAAAAACCAATAAAATGATTTCTATTTATAATGTGTATATATATGTGTGTTATATATTGTAAATAGATAAGCTTTGGTTTGAAATACAATTTACATATGATATGTTAATTCATTTAATAAATAGTAGTAATTTATAATCTCCTTTATAAATTATTTTAAAATAGATAGATATGTTAATTTCAAACCATATTAATAGAGTATTGTTTTTATAATAAAAAGACCTTAATAAAATAAGATTGTTATTTTCAAATTGGATGTGTTGTTTTAAATTTACTTTAAATTGGATTTTAAGAATATAATTTGAATTTGAATTTGAAATTCAAAAGAGGTAATATTTAAATAGTTTTAGATTTTAAATATATATGTATAAGCTTTTATTTATAAGTATAATTGGTTAGTTCTTTAAAAAGTTATCTTTATATATATAAATAGATAAGTAATAAGTGTTTAAGAAAATAAAGAAAAAGCTTTTATCTATATTTAAAATAAATATAAACTAACTAAAAAGACATGTGTAAATTCCTAAGTCTTGAAAGTAACATGTGTAAGCTAAAGAGATTTATACATTGACATTTGTCTAATTAAGATAACAAGTGGCATTTTTAAAATTTATTTCTTTTATTTTTTTTCATTAAAATCAATTCAGCCTATATAAACATGTTTCCTCTCTTCATTCTTTTTCTGATGTTCCTTTTCAAAAGCTAAGAGAAAAAAAAAAAAACAAACCTGTAAACCTTCTCAAATGCAAATTCTCTAAAAAAATCTGATATTCAGTAATCAATATTGCTCAAACCAAAAGTAACCGTAACCCAAATCAATAACCTGTAAACCAAGTTGCAAATCTGAAATCAAAAAGGGTTGCAACAAATTCTTTTCAAATCTAAAATCAAGTCTGTAGCCTGCCTGCATTCATTTGCAATCTGGAGGCAGCATTCAAAATTTAAAGATTTCAAATGCAACCTGGAAGCATGCAGCAGTGTTAAATCAAGCATAAGCAAACCTGCATGTATTCTTCAATTCTGAGATAAATCAAGACAAGCAACTCAAGTTTTAAAACAAGCATGCATGCAGTTTCAAAAGCAAAAGAAATTCATAGTTTCAGTTTTCAAAACCAAGCATTTCCAGTTCTCTGTTCAACAAAAACTGGTGAGTAAACTTTTGAATTTTAAAAACAGTTTTAAACCTATGTTTATATGTTGTTATGAATTTCTAAAAAATATGGATGCATGTGTTCATGGATATAGATGTATGTACATAGATATAAATAGTTCTATGAATATATATTCCTGCATGTATAAGTGATTCCTGTTGTTCAAAAACAAGAGCATCTCTGTTATTTAACCTCTGTTCAACATTCTATCCAGAGAAAAAAATTAACAAGTTTAAATTATTGTTTGATGGTCTGATGCTTGCTAAAATTCTTAAATCTATGATGTGATATAATGCTTGCATGTTTATTTTAAGTAGGATGGGATGTATATGTTGGGCATGTTTGGATATCACCTCTGTAAAGCTACAGAGTTAAAATTTGATCAAATTTCATAATCTCATCATCTAATCTCTAATAGGCCTAGGGATTCAAAAGAGTTATGTTTGTTTAAACTTGAATTAAGTCTAAAAATATAATTAAGTATAATAGTTTTGAAATTAATCTGGAATTTAGAAAATACAGTAAGAAACCAAAAACATTCAAATTTTAATTGTATTGATTTCTGAGTTCTTATACATCATCTGATTTAAATTCACAAGCCATGAATTTTAAAATGAGAATCCAGATTTTTAGTGTGGTTTTGAGGGAGGAAAACGAGGTTGATCGGGATTTGGGTTTTTAGGCTTTTCCGATGATCGGCATGGTGGATGGAGTCGATACCGTGGTCGAAGGTGGTTTGAAGGCTGACAATCATCAGAAAAATGAGTGAAGAATTTCCTGATGATTGTGGCGGCTCATCGGAGTCATTGTAGGGTTTAAGGGGTAGTTTTGATCATGTCGATGGTCGAGGTTACTGGGACGTCGGTGATGCTTCGTGTTCAATCGCAAGGGTAGGAATGGAAGCGTGGTGGCGTAGTGCTGCTCTGGACATGGTGGCAGGATTTCTGGTGGTGGGTTTCGTCATCGGCGAGATGTTTAGTCGATCGAGTTTTGGGTTCCTGTGTGTCGAAGTGTTCGATTTCGAATCGAAGGCGAGATCGTCGGAGCTAGGGTTTCGAGTGGGACGGCGAGGTCATCAGCAACTTGTCGAAGGCGGAAGGGTTGATCGGAGGAGCGGCGAGCTTGCGTGCACGTGCACGTGTGCACGTATAGGTCTGGTATCTGCTGTGGTGTTGGGGAAGATGGTTATTGCTCGGGAGGAGCTCGCGATTTCATGGTATCGACTCGAAGTAGCAGATGTTTGAGTGCCTCGGTGTTTTGGACTGGAATGCTCGGGTTGTTCTCGTGAAATTAGGTTGGAGACTCGAAGCAACTGAAGATAGGCTCGGGTTAAAATATATGTTATAGGTTTAAAGGGAAAACTGTAGTGTTTTGTTTAAAATTTAAATCTGAAGTTTTTAAATTGTTAAATAAAGATTTAAACAAAGTTTAAATCTAAAAATTAAAAATCAGGATTTAAGTTTAGTTTGAATTCTAGTTTTTGGAATAAAATAAAGTTTTGAATAAAAATGTTTAGACTACTTGAATGTTTAAAGTGTAATTTAAATTGATTTGAATGTAAAATAAAATTGGTTTTAAATTTTTTATTAAGTACATATTTCTTTAACATATGATTTAATAATTAAGGGTTTAAATTGATTAATTAAGATTTATTCAAATTAATTAAAGGTTAATTAATTTAAAAATTAAGGATCATTAATTAGATAAGTTAAGATTATTAATTAATGGTTAGGAAATTTAGTTAAGTAATTAAGGATGAATTAAGTTGTTGTTTGGTACTTAATTAATTGAGTAATTAGGGATTAATTTATTAGTAATTAGAATTAATTAATTTGAAATTACTAATGGTTAATTAATGTTTAATTATTTAAGAAAGATAATTAAATAATAGTTAATAGTTAATGTAGATCATTAAACTTGGAATTAAATAAGTAATTAATTAATGTGATTAATTTTGATAATTAAGTAGATTAATTAATTAAGGTTAATCATTTGTGAAATTGTTAATATAATTACTTAATGGGAAGTAATTAAGGAATTAATTACTCATTGTAATTAATTGAGTTTGATTTGATTAGTTTAAATTAATTAATTAAGTTTAATTAATTTAAGAAAATCACTTAATGATTTGTGAAGTATAATTACTTAATGTAATTTAATAAAGTATAATTACTTGGGAAAGTAATTAATGGATAATTACTGATGTAATTAATAGAGTAACTAAGGGTAGTTAATTATTAATGGAATTAATCAAGGGATTAATTAAGAAATTAATTAAGGAAGTAATTAATTTAGTTAGTGAAAGTAATTAAGGGTAGTTAATTACTGATTAAAGATTAATCAAGGTGATTAATAAATGTTGTTTAATTAAAGATTAATTACTTAATGTAATTAATTTAATTGAGTAATTAATAATTAAGTTGTAATTAAGGATCATAAATTAATATAATTAATGATGTAACTAAGATTGATTAATTAAGTAATAATTAATAATTGAAGTGATTAATTAATGTAATTAATTAAGGATTAATGTAATTAATTA
Organism: Allium fistulosum; assembly: GCA_030737815.1. Taxonomy (NCBI): domain Eukaryota; kingdom Viridiplantae; phylum Streptophyta; class Magnoliopsida; order Asparagales; family Amaryllidaceae; genus Allium; species Allium fistulosum. Next base: position 870,143,807 of record CM060907.1, on the reverse strand, counting down.
TAGTTGATTAATTTAATTATATTATAGTTAATTAATTAATGAAGTAATTAAAGGTTAATTACTATAAGTGGTTAAGGATAATTAATTTAAGTAATTAATTAAAGATAAATTACCTGAATGGAATTAAAGGGTAATTAAAGGATAATTAATTAATTTGTAATTAATTAATGATTAAGTAAGCAGGATTTATAGAATGAAGTAATTAATTTAATTCATTTTAAATTAATTAGAAATGGTATAAATCATTACTTATGAATGGGTGATAGTATTGAATACTTTGCATTGATTGATATCTCTGATGAGATATATGCTGTGTGATATGGATGTTTAGTTGAATTGTGATGATAATATGGATTATCTGTTATATTGATAATGTTGATTATCTATTGTAATGTTGTGAATTATCTTTCTTTGTGTATAAAGATAATGAATTGAATTGTTTTAACCTTTAAAACAACTTGGCCCTTAAAAGATACGTTTTGGATTTCGATGAGACCGGGATCGGGTTTCCGTATACCGGATTTCCAGGTTTGGAGACCCGAATACCACATCGATCCAAATTAACGATAGGTCGTGAATCAAGTGAAGATGAAGATTCAGAGTGCAAGGGTTATTGTCGTTAACTCTGAGGGTGATTCCAAAACGAGTGTAACGAGATAATGCCTTCGGTTTCGTTCGAACCCGGAACGAACTTGTATGGACTGAATGCTTTCAGAACATCGTCAGGTGGACGATGAGCATTCTAAGTGATGTGTTCTTTTCTAAGGTAATCGTGACCTCAAGCCTCACAAACCGGGAATGGCTAAAACAGGGGAGGTGCAGCAAGGTTAGTGGGTAGCACCCAAGTAGGACAAGGTTACCTCTGTCTAGATGTCCCTTTCTATTTTCGACTTAGTGGTGCGGTTGCTGATCCCAACCGTGAGGTATCTTGTGCGGGAATTATCCAGTAAGGGATGTTCCGACCTTGTGTTGCAGGGGATTGGGAGTGATCCTCGGTACGGTGATCTAGGCCACGTACTGTGACGGGCGGTACCCCGGTAGCCCTGCCATTGTATGGAATCCAAACTCCAATAAGTGCCGTACGTATTAGTTGTGCCCAACTATGTTGGAATGTGAGATGTAAGCATTTCAGCTATTTCTGTATTTTACTTGAAAACCCTAGACCCTATTATAATACAATCGGATTTCCTATCAAATGTTTTGGTTAGCGTAAGGTAAAAACTTTTCCATGTTTATGTGTGGGAAGTCTTACGTGATACCTTTGTTTTCAAAAGGGTTTTGAAGTTAAGCAAGTTTAACCCGTTTACTCACACCAGACCCATGTCTGACCCAAGTGTTTATTTTCTGTTTTATAAACTCTTGGGTACTCAAATTTTTACGAGTAGCCAAGGGATTCAGGTTAGCCTTGACGAATTATGGAGGAGCAATGGAGCAGGAGGCTTCGGCGTTTTAGATAGATAGTAGTTTCCGCTGTGTTGATTTTGTATTGATCTCTGTATTGGATTGAGATGTAATAACTAGACAGATGATTATAACTGTCTAGTATATGTAACTCTGATAAGTGTTGTATATGATACTATGTAATATTTATGTGATATAATATATTTTGTTTCGTTCCGCTGTGAGATTCTGATGTGTTGTTATTCTTTCTTTCTCTTCTTTTCTCTTTTCTATCCCTTTCTTTCTTATTAGCGATACGACTTTCTATGGAGAGAAAGTCGTGGTCGTTACAAGAAGGGCTCGAACGTGGTTCGTTCGTTTGGGTTTTTCGCGTCGATTAGGGTGCTGAGCTTCACCGCGTTTGGGTCGAGGGTAGAGCTCTCGAAGGCGATCCTGGTGATAGTCACCGATCATGCTGAAGCGAGTCGTGGTGGTTGCGGTTCGAAACCCTAAATCGCGACTTTGGGTTCGATGTTGTTCTGGGGCATGCGAACGCGAGGAGGAAGGAGAAGGATCGTGTGCGGTCGTGATTTCCTGGTGAACGTGTGGCCAGATCTTGTTTTGGTAAAAATAGAGAAAAATGTTTTAAATAATGTTCAAAACTTTAAAATTTAATAACTAACTCATACGATATCAGTTTGCGACGAAATTCGTGGCGTTGGAATTGCAGAAACGAGTGCTACGAGATGGTGCAGATCCGGAGTCATTCCGGGCAAGTAGAAATTTGGGTTAAATCGGACATCGTCCGGTTTAATTTAAATTTCGAACGCTCGCCGAACTCAAGGTGAGTTTTTCTCACTCACATCTGGATGCTAGGCATTTTAAATAGTTAATATTTAAATATCTGTGTGGATGGCTGAATATAATTGTTATTATCAGTCTGGATTGATATTTATATTGTGATGTGCTAATATTTGTGGATGCAGGGAAAAACAGTTTGGAGGGATCCAACTGGATTCCTCACGATGTAGCAATTATTTTATAATTGATAGTGATACCTGTTTATATGTTGGGATTGATAAATCTGGAATTTTAAATTGTTCTGTGAAATTGTGGTATAAATTATAATTCCAGAATTAAATTATAAATGAAGAAATTGGGGATTTAAAAGAAATTAAAGAAATTGTTAAATAAGGAATTTAAAGGAATATAAAAATTGGATTCTGTTTTGAAATGGAAAATGTAAATTGGTAAAATTGGGATTTTAAATATTGTGGGAAATTTATCAATCGTTGAATGTGAAATATAAGTTTTCTGGAAATGAATTCTATGAAATTATAAATCGAGTAAAATAACAGTGGTTTATTTAATGATGAATAGTGATATCCGGAAAAGTAAAAATATGTTAAAATGAAGCTTCCGAATATAAATGTACAATTTTAAGTGTTAATAGAATATTTTTAAAATTCCGTTTTCTCCATTGGAATTTTATTTAAGTAAATTAAAAATATGGTTTCCATTGAAAATTCACCAAAATGTTTATTTAAAAATGTTTAAACTATATTTAAAAATGAATTTCCGGAAATGAAAAATTGTGATTTAACTTCGGAGGAAGTTATAGTTAAGTATGGAATTGGAAATTTATGTTGAAATCATAAATTGACTTGAAATAAATCAGTGGATTTATATGAAAGAGTACTTTGGAATGTTTAGAAACGGGAAAGTGTTTCCCTGGGAAACCAAGTAAATGTTTTATAAATGATTTTATTTAACTAAGGTTAAGTTTTAAATCGTTTAAAAAGTATTTTTAAGAAATCGTTATTTTTAAAGAAATAAATTAATAATTTTTAATACCATAATAATTTGGGAGTATATTAGCAATTATTTTACAAATGGATTTATTTAAAAGTTGGTTTTAGCTTAAGTTGTTAAAATTAGCATTTTTCTTCTTATAACGCTATTTTGAATTTAGTTAAACTAAAACCCTTATTTTTAAAATCAAAGTTTATGTGTTAATAACTAGTTTTCTTCACATATTTTAAATTTATATTTTGAATAAATAAATAGAAGAAATTTTCATATTTTAAAGTATATTTCAGTATAAAGTATTTTTAACTGTTTTAAATGCAAATTGTTTTATACTTGGTTATTCCCGATGGGAATAAAGGGTAAAAGATTTACCTTGTAAAGGAAGAGTGGGAAATTGTTTTCAAATGAGTTTTGAAAATGTGAAAATATATCTTTGAAAGATATTAGAAGAAAATAAATAATATGGAGATTATTTATTGTGTGATGGATGTGTATGGATGTTTGTGAACATTAATTGATAGTTAAATCACCGACTATCAATATTGGCCAAATGCGCTGATCGTTTCGAAGAGACCGGGATCGAGTTTCCGTATACCGGGATTCTAGGTCTGGAGACTCGAATACCACTTCGATCTGGATTGTACATTTCGCGAAAACGATTTCGGAGTCGAAGATGGAGCAGTGAAGTGCAAGGGCTAGTCGCTACTAATCCTGAGGATATTTCCAAAATGGATGTAGTAGGGGTAGTGCCTTCGGTTCCGTTCGGACCCGGGACGGACTTGTATGGATGAATGCTTTCGTGACATCATCAGGTGGACGATGGGCATTCAAAGTGAAATGTTCTGTAAAGGTAACGCTTTGCCTCAAGCCTCAACAACCGGGAATGACTGAAAATCAGGGGATATGCAGCAAGGCTTCGTGGGTAGCCCCCACTTGAGAGTAAGGTCATCCCTGTCTAGATGTCCCTTTTATTTCGGCTTAGTGGTGCGGTTGCTGATCCCAACCGTGGGGTGATTTTACTTGGAATTATCCAGTAAGGGATGATTCCGGCCTTGTGTTGCAGGGGAGTGGGCGTACTCCTCGGTACTGTGATCTAGGCCACGTACTGTGATAGGTGGTACCCCAGTGCCTAGTCATTCGTTGGAAATCCATTCTCCCTACGTGCCTTGTACGAGTTTTGTTTGTATTACCCACGTTGTGGCTAGTATGCCGGAATTTAATAGATGTAACAATTTCGGCTATTTTATAAGTATTTGTAAATAGACACTATTATAATATCAGAGGATTTTTATAAAAAGTGTTTTAGCTATCGTAAGGTAAAAACCCGACATGTTTATTTGTGGCGTGGTCTTACGAGATGCTTTTGTTTCAAAGGATTTTTGAACTTTAATAATCAGTTTGGATGTATTTATGATGCGCTGGTATTCCAGACTGACTCGGGTGTTATTTTATTATAATGCTCGGGTCAAACCGAGTATATTTACAGGATAGGATGCTATGGAGCTCAGGAGAGGAGCTGGAGTTCAAGACGTATTTCTCGTACTTGTATTATTCCGCTGCTGTGATTGTTGTATTGACTGATTGACTGGTTATTGATGGTTGTATTATGATATACTCTGATGATGATGTATTGTATATAAACAGATATAGTTTTCATTTGTGTAAAGATCTTTTCTATATATTATATTTTATCCGCTGCGATTGTGAGATTCTGATTTGGTTAATTCTTTCTTCTTCTATCTACTTTCTTTCTTTTCCTACAATCTGTCTTTTCCGGCGTTCGATCGTCGGCATATTATACTGTTGAGTATTTTGTGTCGATTTTCGAGGGTCGAGAAGGGCGGGTCGTCACACTTGGTATCAGAGCTTAGATTGGCGACAACCTAGGCTTTGGTGGGGAATGTACTCATTTTAAATAGGGTCAGAAGTACTCTATAATGAGCTGAGTGTAATAATAGCTATGAGAGCGTACTTGTTAGTGGATATAAAATTGTTTTTGTACTGTGTTGATTTATCGGTTGAGTGTTTATGAATTCTGGTCGGTGCGGGAAGTACAACCGTATCGATAGGGGTTTCTAAACTCTTAAACAAGATAAACCGACATAGTATTGTTTTTAAAGCGGGTAAATGAAATAATTTTACCCAAAATTATATTTTGATATAAAGAAATAGTTTTCTAAATTATATATATTGGATGTTTGTTTGGTTGTTTCTTCTATAATCAAGTAAGAAATTTAAATATGAGCTAAAATTCGAAATGATTTATAAGCCAATAAGAAGTTAAAATATTAAAATGGTTTATAACCAAATGGAATTGACTGGATATGTTTTAAATAAGAAAAGTAAAAAATTAAAATTTGATTTAAACTAGAATTTTGACCCCGGAAATTTTGAAAGGGATTTCAAATGGAATTAAACAAAGTTTTGGGAATTAAACTTTGTGGAAATGTTGGAAATGTTTTCAAAAGCATTTGGAAGTTTGGGGTATTCATTTGGAAAAATATATTTTGAGATGGGAATTGCTTTGAGAAGAATTTCAGAAGTAAAGAGCATTGAACTCACTTCAGTCGCTGGAAAATAATCCTGATGATGCTGGCCACATCATTAGAATTCATTTTCGAGTTTCTAAAGTGATGGATTGCTACCAAAATAGTTGGTTATGACATTGTTTGGACTTGTTTGGGAAACAAGTGATTTTGGAATTTTCAAAAGGAAAATTGTTTGGTAAAAGCAGTTTGTTTTGGAATTTGGTATTTGATTTGAATATCAAAGAGAAATGTGTTGATTTTTATTTCAAATTGGTTTTGAAATAAATCCGGGTAAATTGAATTATGGGAATTCTATTTTAAAATAAAAATGTGAAAGTTGAAATGATTCAACTATATAACTTGTAAAGGAAAGTTGATTTAAAGAAGAATTGAGTATATATGGAATGTAAATTTACTTCGAATAAATGAAGGTGAATGGAATATATCTGGATTTAACTTATGATAAGTTAAATAAAATTAAGGATTTGAAATTTGAATTAAATCTAAATGAATTGGAATTAAATGGAAGTTGAGAAACGGTGAAATGTAAATGCTTGTGATTGTGCAAATGAATTCATATTCTTAAGCTATTAAGTGTTATAATTTGACACTGTGGTTATAAAAATGTAAATGAGTTGAAATGAGCAATACAAACTTATAAATAAGTTGAAGAACTTGAGAATGGGCAATTTGATTTTAAACTCAAGTAAAATGGAATTATAATCACAAATGGAAATAATAAATGGAATGGTGAATTCGAACTTAATTTTAAATGGAATGCATAGTAAGGTGAAACAATTATAAAATATAAAAGAGGTAAGTGAACTGAAGTTAGTAAATAAGTTGAACTTGGATATGGAGAATTAAGATTAAATTGAATTTGGTTTAACTTCGACTAAGATGGAATTAAGCTGAATATTAAAATTTCTGTGGTGTTATGAATAAGAATGAATGTAATTAAATTCTTATTTAAAGTAGTAAAGGAAATGGTTTAAATTCAGGTGGGCTAAATAAAATTTAGATGAACTTGAATTAATTCTGGAAAGGAATTAAATTGAAAATGCATATATAATTTAGTTAACCTTGAATTAAAATGGGATAAGAATTTAGTTTAATGGAAATTTAATTTAGTTGAGGTGATGATGAATGAAGTAAATGTTTACTCAACTAAATCCAAAATGATTGTTTGGAAATAAATCTTGTGTAAGCTAAATTAAATGGAATTTGTATTGAAATAAATAGGATTTTGATAGTTGGTCAAAGTTTGAAAGGTAAATAAAATCCAGTTTTGGGATGGAATTTAAGTTTGGCAATAAATGTTGGAAGTGAGAATGAATAATGGAATTAGCTTATAATAGTGGTGGTTTGAATTGTAAGTAAAATTCAAATGAGAGAAATAATTTAAGTGGCCTCTTTGTTAATAAAATAAATTTGTACATGGATTGGATAAATAAACAAAGAGCATTAAAGTTGTAAATGAATTGAATTTGATTTGAATGAGAATCAAATGAAAATAAAATAAAATTGATATAAGAAGATGATGGAAATTTTGTGAAAGAACTTAAGTAACTTGGAAGAAAAACAAATGATTGTGAACGGGCTTATTTAAGTAATTCCGAATGAAATTTGTTAGGAAATAAACTGAAATGCAAGTGAAATGAGTTTTAAATTAATTAATGTGATGAGTTAAAATATAAGAGTTGTAAATAACTCAGGAATGAATGATATTAATGTAAATTTGAATTGGTTAATGAGATTAAAATGTAAAGGAAATATTGAATTTAACAATTGCATTCGGAAAAAGAAAATACTTGGATTGTGAACAATGCAAAAATTGAATAAAATTAATACACATCCAAGTTGAAATTAATTTTGAATGGTGATAAGCTTAAGTGACAATAATTTTTGCTTGAATGGCGTGAAAATTTGCATGTATTCAGAATTGAGTTGTTTAAAAAGCAATTGAAGTTTACCTTTGATAAATTGATATGGATTGGATCTAATTCAAAAGTTTGTATATAAATGCAAGTGAATTGATTTAAAGAGAGAATGGAATTAGTTTTGAATCAATCAGAATGGGTTGCATTTTAATAAGTAATGTTTGCATATGAATGGAAATGGATTATAAAAGAAATGCAAATGTTTCAAGTTTAAAATGAAGTTTGATTGTAAATCAAATTTGGAATGTAAGTAAAATTAAAAGGTAAGAAAGCCATATGTAATCATATTGAAGTGGAAATGAATTGGTTGAGATAAATATGAATTGTATGTAGTGAACTTGAATTTAAAGCATTCAAATGAAATAAAATGAAGTAGACTCGAATAAGTGATTCGAATGTGATTGAAACCTTTAAATTGTTGATAAAATATGGTTAACATTGTTAATGATGAAGTTTGCTTGGTTTGGTTATGAAATGGATATGTTTGGCTTGCATTTATATTGGAAACGTTATGAAAATGCTCATATCTTTGAAAACTGATGAGTTTGTTGAGTAAGTACAGGTACGGGAGGCGTTCGAGAGAGTTGGAGCGCGTATATGCGTTATAGTAGCCGCTCGCTATTAAAAATTTGTTAAAAGGTACGCCTACGCAAATATAATTGGGAAATGATATATATATTGTGATATATTTTGGTTTCCGGCCATGTGAGCCGATGTATATATATTTGTGTATCCTGCGATATCGCAGAAGCTCCTCCGTGCAAAGGAGACTCCGCCAAAATTTTTCAGAAATTTTGGGAGTTAGAGATTTTTTTGAGATTTTGGAAAATTTTTATTAACTTAGAAAGTTAATTTGAAATAACGTTAAAAGTAAAGCTTTTGGGATTAATGTAGCAATTGAGTTTGGGATCGGGCTAAAGGATTTTGGGAAAGTGAATATAAACTTTAGCTAAGCAAATTGAGTAAGTAAATGGGATGGGAAGTATGTTCCTACCTTAGCAAATTTCGAGGACGAAATTTTTATAAGGGGGGAGGAATGTAACATCCTGTATGTTAACTCCTTTATTTCAGCGACCTAAAACTCTACGACCTAAGGAAAAGCTGCGACTTAGGAGGCTCTGCGACCTAAGGAAAAGCTGCGACCTAAGGAAAAGCTGCGACCTAACTGCTTAAGAAGTTCGCGACCTAAGGATGGAAAGGCCTTGCGACCTAAGATCCAGGAGGACCTCGCGACCTAACAGCTTAAGAAATTCGCGACCTAAAGATGGAAAGGCCTTGCGACCTAAGATCCAGGAGGACCTCGCGACCTAACAGCTTAAGAAATTCGCGACCTAAAGATGGAAAGGCCTTGCGACCTAAGATCCAGGAGGACCTCGCGACCTAACAGCTTAAGAGGCTCGCGACCTAGCAACAGAAAGGTTTGCGACCTAACCACAGGAAAGGTTCGCGACCTAACTACAGAAGAGTTCGCGACCTAAGAAACTTAACGACTTAAGGAAAAGAATGGCCTAGCGACCTAGCTGCCTAGCGAAGCTGCGACCTAACTACAGAAACGAGCTAAGACTTCAACGACCTACAGCTCCCACATCTATTCCTAACTCGTCTACGACCTACCACTTGTTCAAATGAAGCCAAGTGCTACTACATCAGCTGATTTCTTAAGTCACGAGGGGACTGCGACCTAGCTTAGGTCGCTCGCGACCTACGACCTAATTAAGGTCGTACGCGACCTAAGACTTAGCAATTTCTCTGCCTAGAATTCAGAGCTGCTCCTATAAATACCCCACCACTTCCAACATGAAAAGGACTTTTGGGCAATTCATTTCTCCAAGCACCGTTACACTGTCGAAGCCTCCTCTGATTCAGCAATCTAAGATTCTCAAGCATTCGAGACACTACAACAATCTTCGAGAAAAGCTCCTAACATCCTACATGGATTCGCCGAGTTTCATCATCAAAAATTGAGCTAGTAGTCAAGAGTGCTTTGATAATCAAATTGTATTGTATTTTGAAGGATATTGTATCGAATTGTAACCGAATCAGCAATAAGAGATTATAAAGTGGACGTAGGCTCAATTACGGGTCGAACCACTATAAACCTGTTGTTCATTTACTACATTTCTGCTGTTATTCCTGCTTAATTTCTGTTTCCGTTACGCGGGTGGTGCTTTCGCGATCTTATTACAAATACCGGGTGTTATCGTTCCTATTTTAGCGTTAACATTTTGGTGCTTTCACTGAGAATTGAACTCAGGCGATCATCCACCGTTGCTTCGCAAAAATTCATAAAAAGAACCTCTCTTAAAAACCAGATCCGAAATAATGGCTCCTGGAAGAAGAGGTAGACCTATCAGATCCGGAAATGCTCACGAAGGAACTTCCGCTTCCCCAATAACGGACCAAGCAACTCCAACCGTTGGAGTCACCAGGGCTGAATTGGATGACGCAGTTTCTGGATTATACCAACAAATTGAAACTCAAAATGCTTTGATGATGGATAGAATAACTGCCCTGCTCGGGGCAAATTGTCAACCAGAAAACCATCAAACCACCCTTCCTCAAATGCCACCTTTCCAAGCTGATGGTTCTATACCGCAACCAACTTGTCATGAACATATGCCCGGGCAAACTTCCGAGGGAAGAACTGGTGCTTGCCCGGAAGTATCTTTGAACAATAGAGAGTACCTGTCTGAGATGGTTGGCCGCATCATGAAAGAGAGCATGCAAAGGGAAGAAGATGAGGCTGAATGGGGATTTGCGCCAAGCAGAACTCCGTTTACTGAAAGGATCCTGAGAGCGGAATTTCCAAGGAAATTTGCACCTCCTACTATCCAAGCTTATAGGGGAACCACTGACCCTAATCATTTCCTTTACAAGTACGATTGGCATATGACTGGTGCAAGAGCATCAGACGAGATCAAGTGTCGGTACTTTCCAGTATACCTGGAAGGTGTGGCTCTACTTTGGTTCACAAAGCTTCCGGTTCGATCTGTGGATAAATTCTCCGACTTAACGCAAAAGTTTAAAGAACAGTTCAGATTGTATGCTTCAAAAGCTAAGGATATAATGTCACTGTCTAACCTTGAACAAGCGCCCGGAGAATCAATCAAATCTTTCTTGAGCCGTTTCAATATAGCTTTAGCTGAGGTAGAAAATGCGGAACCACGCATGATCCTGACTTATTTGATGAGAGCCATTGATAAATCGAGTAAATTTGGAACATGGCTAAAGATGAAGGAACCGAACTCACTTGATAAATTTATAAAAAGGCTGATGAGTTCATTCGCCTTGAAAGCCTTTCTGCAACATCGAAAGTGGTTATTGCCCAGACTGATAATGACAGTGTCCCACCTAAGAAAAGAGAATCTGAAAGTCAGAAAAGGGAGAATGAAGGAGGAAAAAGCCAGAGAAATGAAAAGAAACCTCGCCGCTTTAATCCTTCGGACTTTACTCCTTTAACTGATACACCAAGAAATATCTTTTTTGCAACAAAGGACGTTGTCAGGTATCCTAAGCCACCTGAGATGACGAGAGGGGCAAAGCGTAATGGAAAATTCTGCCAATTTCACAATCAACCTGGCCATGACACTGACCAATGTCGCCAATTAAAGAAGGTGATTGAAGAATTGCTAGAGCAGGGTAAACTCCAACAATACGTTAAGAGAAGCGGAGCCGATCCAACCTCATCCACTCGGGATCAACAACACACTACCCATCAATCCGATTCTCACAACAACACTGCAGTGCAAGATTCAGAAAAGCTTGTTATTAATGCTGTCACAGGGGGACCATACCCAGCAAGCAGAAGTTGGGATGACTACTAATTACCCACAAAACTACGACTGGGGCACCTCTCACTTTCTCTGACATAAAAATCCAAAAGCTATGAATCAAGCACAAATGGAAATCCAGCTTGGAGATTCTGAAACAACAATAACTAGCATTCACTTTTACTTAACAGCATTGCTTGAATTTGTGAAGATAATGGTGGATGTGTAACTTCTGCATTGTAAACCGCTGAGAAATCAGCGTGACTCAATAATGAAAAACTATGCATTGTGTTTTCTGTTATAAAATGCCTGTTATATTTCGATGTGTAAATACTCTAAATGTATTGCTAAAATATCGATCTAATACTGCAGGTCATTAAAGCAAAGCTCACCCATCGCAAAGCTAAGCGAGCCTTACAAATCATTTAGCAAATTTCAAGCAACAAAAATTTCAAACTCGAATCCCATACAAGAAGAACTTCACATAAAAAGTTGACGGCTCCACTAGGTCAAGCCCTCGTTAACTGGTTGCGATCGCTGATATAAAAAGGGATCCAACCAAATAACTTGCATTTACTTTGTGGAGTCATTCAACAGTGAAGTCTACTTCTTCGGATAAAACGATTTACTTGCAAAAGAAAGGAACACGCGCTTGGAAACGATGATAAAGGATCACAGATTGGCGGATGATGATACAACATGAGCAGGCAAACATGGAAGCAGCCAAAGGGAGGTATGCCTCTCAACAGGAAAGCAGGTAGATCCACTAAAGGGATACCTTCCCAAGCAGAAGGAATAAGACCCTCGCTAACTGATTGTGATGCATCCGATCAGGCAGCTTGTGTCCATCCCATGGATCTACTTGCCCCTAAGACGCAACCTTCCTGGCACACCAACCAACTGATGCTCCTTCCCAAGGGTCAACAAAGCCCTCTAACGAGGCACGCCAATAAATGGAGAGCTTTCCTCAATCAAAAAGATCGGTAGGACTACCACAGGGGCACCTTGTTAATTGATTGCGATCGTTCGTACAAACAAACATCCAATCAAACAACTTACGCCTGTCCCGTGGACCCCTCCGACCATGAGAAAGTAACTTCCAGGCAATCACAAGCCCTCTTCGGAGGCACAAGCCCTCTTCGAAGGCACAAGCCCTCTTCGGAGGCACAAGCCCTCTTCGGAGGCACAAGCCATCTTCGGAGGCAAAAGCCCTTTTCGGAGGCACATTTCACCCATGTAGAAGTGCAAAATGCTTCTCTTCGGAGACCCACTTCACCAGAGATGAAATGCCAAAACTGCTTCTCTTCGGAGACCAAAACTGCTTCTCTTCGGAGACCAAAACTGCTTCTCTTCGGAGACCAAAACTGCTTCTCTTCGGAGACCAAAATTGCTTCTCTTCGAAGACCAAAATCGCTTCTCTTCGGAGACCAAAAGACCTCTTCAGAGGCGTACTTCACCTTGCTTGAAGTACCCAAAATAAACCCTTTACTGGGGCACAAAAATCAAAACCTTCCTCAGAAGCTCATTTCACTGTGCAGGAAAATTCACTTTCAAACAAATAAAAGTGATCATTCCCAGAAGTCGAAGTGTTCTTCAGGAAGAAAAAGAGAATAAAGATTTCTCCAAAGACAAGATATACTCTATTAAAAGCAGAATAATTCTTCCCTGAAAAAGTGGAAAGTTATTCTCTAAAAAAAAGAGTATCGGTCTTGCAAGAAATATTACAATATACTTGTGGTATGGGGGCAACATTATACAATTCGGCTACAACAATAAAAAGCAGTATTCAAGCAGCATACCACAAGCACATAACAATATCACGCGAAAAAGCTGTGGAATAAATGCATTCTTAAACACAAGCAAAGAGTTTGTACAAGTGAAAAGAATCGTCTGTTCTACACTTAAAATAAAGGATAGATCATTCTCACAAACACAAGGGTTTGTACAAGTAAAATAATTGTTTTATTTAGTACTATGAAAATTCTTTACATGTGCAGATATCTCAAAAAGCAAAAGCGGGAACCGGTACCCGCACAATCCCCGGTCAATACATGCAAAGAGCAAAAATAATAAGTAGAAAATCCAGCTTGATTATTCCTTCTTCTCACCACCTTTGGAGCCCTTTCCCGGCCGAATGACTAGCTTCTGAAGTCGTTGTGAACGGGAAGGGGCAGAAGGAGAAAGCGGTGCGGCCAGATCAACTACTGCTTCATCTTCAGTGGAAGTCTTCTTCTTCTTCCTTACAGCACGCTTCCCCTTCCTCTTTGAAGAGGACTCGCTCCCCGGAGTAGCAAGCAATGTTGAAAGCTTCGTGTTGTCATCAAGAGACCGCTCCGGGGTCTTCTCAATGTCTTCAAAATCCTCCGCCTTCTGTTCCTATGAAGCAGCCGGATCATCCAAGCCTTGAAGAGCTTCGATTTTCTCTGCCTGTGATCCCGGTTGGGAAGCAGAAGGAGGAGTAATTTGGGAAGACGGAGGAACGGCAATTGAAGGAGTGAAAGCTTGTGTAGTGCTTGGTGCCTCCGCTGTAGAAGAAAAGAAGTTAAAATCAACATCCCCCGAAAATAAAGAAGGCATCGGTTCATCAAAGTTTAAGTAACAAGTAAGAAGGTCATCAAACTCGGTTAAATCAAATAACTGGTTCGTTAGACCCGGAACTTCGCCAAAGTTACCTGGAGGAGTTGGCTTCGCAAGGTCAATTTCATATTTATCGGCCTCAGTTTCTTCCTGGCTCTTCTCTTCAATTTGGGAAAGAGGAGTCTCGGAAGTATCGAGTTTAGCTTCAGCATCTTTTACAGCAAGAGGAGATTGAGAGCTGGAACCGATAATATCAACATCAGTCAAAGTTGAAGTATGGACAGGGGCAGGCAAAGATGTTATCTTTTCTGGATGTTCCTCTACCACTGTCCCGGCTCTAGCTTCGGCCAGTTGTTCTTTACCTCTAATAAGCGCATCACGTGTTTCATCGTCTAGATAAAGCGCTGCAAGGTCTGCTTCCGCATAACCAGAAAATGTTTCAAGTATGGTCTCCCAAACTTCAGCAAGTGTGATCTCATATTTGGGACCCAAGAATGAAAGGCTGCCACGGCCCAAAACGCTGTGCATGTAGAAGTCAAATAGAGTAGAATCGATGCTAGCTTTAGTGGCATCATGAGACTCTTCGGCCGCAACTTGTCCAGCAACCGCGTCATCACGCTCCTTCTCAACTTTAAGAAGCTTAGCTTTCAGCATCTCATTTTCTGCATTTGTGGACGCAATTGTTCCCCGCAGCTCAATATTTTCTGTGCGGTATTTCTCAGTAATATGCTGTTCAGCGGCAAGCTTCATTTCAACATCTCTCTGTGCAGCATGGGCATCCCGCACTTGTTTTTGAAAGACTTCTTCTTTTTGAATATGAGATGCGGAAGAGGAGGCAAGATCTTCCTTAAGTTTCTTAACCTCGGACTCAAGTTTTGCATAACCGTCAGCAATATTTGTCATCTCGAGATTATGCTGTTTGCAAATTTTGTCCCACTCCTCCTTGTCGTTTTCCATAGTCAGCATTGCCTCAAGGTTTGCACGATTAACCCTTTGGAGTTCATCGACAAGCTTCTGCCACTGCGACATCCTCTCGATATTAAGCCTGACTGCGTCAAGACTGCTAAGCATGTCTGATTTATCAATCGGAACTATGTCCAAGTCAAAGCGCACCCCCTTTAGGCACCAATTCGGAAAACGGCTCTGAAGTGTTGGGGGGCCATCCTTGACTCGATATTGCGGTCTGTTAATGATAGTCTGAATGTCAGATTGCTTTAGAGGAGGAGAGCCAGCCACAATATCAGAAGGGATAGGAGCGGCAGTTTTTTCAGAAATTTCAGACGCGTCCTTCTCATCAAGTTTAACCCGTTTACTTGGGTCTTCGGTAGCATGCTTCTTCCCTTTGTCATCATGATATTTTCTTTTATAAGAGTCATCGTCTCTCCTTCTTTGCTGCTCCTCGTAAGCACGCCTTTCTTGAGCTTTTCTAGCTGCACGCTCTTCGTCAGATTCTTTGCGGGAGGGAAGATAACGTCCATAATCGTAAGAATCGCGCCCTCCGTAGCGCCGAAAGTTGTCGTAATATGAGCCGGTACGTCCCATCGGAGAATCTGAAAAACGGAAAAGCAGTAAAGTTTAGAGATTTCCAGAAAAAGAGGATAAATGCTTATAAGTGCTGAAAAATCCTAAGTGTGTGTAGCGTGCAAGCTATATGCGTCAAACTACAGACCACGCTTTAGTATGGAAACAGAGACGACTGGCGTAGTAGGCGTCCGGGTTTGTTTAAAGGAGGAAGTCGCCTCGACAACGGGAGAAGTTGCTTTTGGATTGTTATCCCCAAAAAGCTCTTGAGAAGTTATCATGATATCGCTCAAGCCATCAAAGGTGTCATCACCCAGGAGTTCAGCAGGCTTCTCTTTTTCAACTTTTGTATCAATGGATTTCTCGAGAACTTGAGGATTCTCTTCCTCCTCAGTAATTGGAGTAAGCGCCGACTTGCTAACTAAACCTGCGACATCGATGGATGCGGAACATTTTACCAAAGCAGCCTCCATGACGGGTGCTTCTGATGCAGTTTCTTCTACAGAGGCTGGGGCATTCGAGGCCTCTGCTTGGGAATCTGAAGCAGCTAACGTTTCCGCATCAGAACTAGAAATTTCATGAATCTGAGTCGATCTAGAAGAATGTAAAAGGCCAAACTGGTGCAGAAATTCATCTTTCAGCAAGAATTTGGCGCTTCTCTCTTCAGCGTCAATGGCACTCAGAGTATCTAAAATCGACTTACGGCTGGTATCTCGAAGAAGAGAAGGAAGTGCTGCACGAAGAAAGAATGGAATTAAGCATTTGATGGTTCGAATTGTGAAAAATTTAGAAAAATGAATGGGTAAGAGGTAGTCTCACTCCCGACTCTCCAAATAGCATAAAATCCCGGAGGGCAACGAACATAAAAGAATTGAGTCAAAAATCCGTGGGCACTTTCAGGCAAGTCCAGAATTAGTTTGCGATTCCTAGCACTCCTCACAAGTATGATAGAAGGATGGTCCTTGTTCTTTGCAAATGTACACAAGAAGCGAATTTCATCAAAAGAGGGAAAACGGTTCAACGTTCTCCTGAAAAGCACACACAATCCCAGCAGGATGGAGTATCCGTTAGGGTGTAGTTGAAAGGGAGAAATAGTTAGCCGAAGAAGGAGTTCCCGAAGACAATCGTTAAATGGAGGAATGGCTCCACTTGAACACATCTGCCGGTTCACAGCAACGAAGCCAAGAGGCGGCCTGTCAGCAGTGTCGCTTGGCCCAGGAAGTAAAGCATCTGCTTTGGCAATGCCAAATTGGATGCACAGTTGTCGGAAGACTTTATGACTTAGAGTAGTAGAAGTCCTTTCCGGAGGATCGTTTAGTGGAGTAGCAATTGGAAAAGCTTCTCCGGCTATTTCCAAGTCTTCCTGTTGAGATTCCATTCTACACAAGGAACTGGACGATCAAATATTAAGGTGCACGTTTCCTAAAAAGAGTGAAGTGTTGTGCAAAACTAATACAATAACGAGCAAATGCAAATGAAACTAAACTAATTGATTCTTGTCAATTATAAAGTTTCAGGGCTTAATATTTTAAGTCCAGGAATAATGTTGCGTTAAGGCAAATAAATCAGCTTTAGTTGATCACTTCAATTTTGCTTTAATACTTCACTTAGATTTGTTAGTTCACAGCATTTCATTCACGAAGTTCATTTAAATTTGATTTTCTTTGACAACTAATCTGTTGTTGATGTGGGCAATCAATAGCAGTATATTCGTCCCATTTTTCTGTGAATGTTACTTCTAAACAGGTTATTAGCATTAAGAATTGAGGCAATCTGAAAAGAAGTACAAAGTCCAAAACAGTTCAAGTTCAGAAAATCAGTCAAGTTCTGCTCAAAAAATTCTAAGTGTTAGGTCGCTTACGACCTAACACAGGTTGCAGCGTTCCTATGCTAAGATGTTCAGGTTAAAAGTTCAAGACTGTGAAAAAATTGCCTAAGTATTAGGTCGTTCAGCGACCTATCATGAGTCAGGATTTCTGTAGGTCGCAAGTTGCAACTGAATGGATTAAGGTGGGGCAATTCTCTTAAGTCCTAGGTCGAGCACAATTGTTTTTAGGCTGGAGATACTCTAGGTCGCAAATGTCGTCAGGTCGCAAAGGCTAAGGTCGTTAAGCATTCCCACGCGACCTAACTCCTAGGGCGTTCGAATCTGATAGGTTGTTGACTTCTTCTCCAAGCAACCTCATGTTGGGTCCAATAACCCAATACCACCAGTTCAAAAAAGGAATCATCATCCCCTTCATCCTATCTTAACCTATCACCGATTAACTAGAGAATCAATGGCAAACCCTACAGATCGGTAGCAAAACCTTTCGTATGATCGTTAATCATCCCAACACGTCAAATGACGAACGAAGGTCGATTGAGACTACCGTACAAAAAAGCGTGATGCGTGGAATTGGGTTTAGGTCGAGCGACAACGATTCATGTTCAAAGCAGTGACTATGGGCAAGCATAAGCTGATCCACTTACGAATTATGATCGGCGAGGAAGAATCGTTGGCTGATTGAGTCAAATTTGTCTCTGGAAGATCGGAAAAACTGTTAATGGCGATGGAGGCTCAGGACAGTAGGGTAAGGGAGAAGGTGCGACCTAACTAATTTATATGGACTGAAGGAGGGAGGTGAACAGGCGTGCAAGTTTTAAGTCGGTTCGCGACCTAGCAGAGTTGAGTCGAAGCATACGACCTAGAGTATAGTCATATACTTCGAGGGGCAAATGTTAACTCCTTTATTTCAGCGACCTAAAACTCTACGACCTAAGGAAAAGCTGCGACTTAGGAGGCTCTGCGACCTAAGGAAAAGCTGCGACCTAAGGAAAAGCTGTGACCTAACAGCTTAAGAAGTTCGCGACCTAAAGATGGAAAGGCCTTGCGACCTAAGATCCAGGAGGACCTCGCGACCTAACAGCTTAAGAAATTCGCGACCTAAAGATGGAAAGGCCTTGCGACCTAAGATCCAGGAGGACCTCGCGACCTAACAGCTTAAGAAATTCGCGACCTAAAGATGGAAAGGCCTTGCGACCTAAGATCCAGGAGGACCTCGCGACCTAACAGCTTAAGAGGCTCGCGACCTAGCAACAGAAAGGTTTGCGACCTAACCACAGGAAAGGTTCGCGACCTAACTACAGAAGAGTTCGCGACCTAAGAAACTTAACGACTTAAGGAAAAGAATGGCCTAGCGACCTAGCTGCCTAGCGAAGCTGCGACCTAACTACAGAAACGAGCTAAGACTTCAACGACCTACAGCTCCCACATCTATTCCTAACTCGTCTACGACCTACCACTTGTTCAAATGAAGCCAAGTGCTACTACATCAGCTGATTTCTTAAGTCACGAGGGGACTGCGACCTAGCTTAGGTCGCTCGCGACCTACGACCTAATTAAGGTCGTACGCGACCTAAGACTTAGCAATTTCTCTGCCTAGAATTCAGAGCTGCTCCTATAAATACCCCACCACTTCCAACATGAAAAGGACTTTTGGGCAATTCATTTCTCCAAGCACCGTTACACTGTCGAAGCCTCCTCTGATTCAGCAATCTAAGATTCTCAAGCATTCGAGACACTACAACAATCTTCGAGAAAAGCTCCTAACATCCTACATGGATTCGCCGAGTTTCATCATCAAAAATTGAGCTAGTAGTCAAGAGTGCTTTGATAATCAAATTGTATTGTATTTTGAAGGATATTGTATCGAATTGTAACCGAATCAGCAATAAGAGATTATAAAGTGGACGTAGGCTCAATTACGGGTCGAACCACTATAAACCTGTTGTTCATTTACTGCATTTCTGCTGTTATTCCTGCTTAATTTCTGTTCCCGTTACGCGGGTGGTGCTTTCGCGATCTTATTACAAATACCGGGTGTTATCGTTCCTATTTTAGCATTAACACCGTATTTTTAAGCTATTGAATTTGAACATTTAATTCGTTTTAAATGTTAATGTGGATCCTTAATTGATTTTGAAATGAATGGATTTGGGTTCAATCAATGAAAATGAGCTATAATTTTAATTTATAGCAATTCTGGTTGAATTTGATTAATGGAAAAATAATAATTAAATATTCGGGATTAGGATAAAAAGGTGAATCTGGGTGTAAATAGCTATAAAATGGTTTTAAAATTTATTTTAAAGTCTATTTGGACATAAATAATGTTGTTGGACTTTTAGAGGAATTTTTAAGTTGATAAATTAATATTTGGGGTTTATATTAATTTAATAATGAATTTAATATTACTAAATTGCAATTAATCAGATTTTAGTCCGGAATGAGCCAGAATGATTTTTAAGGTGTTTATAAATTTTATATGATTTATTGTTAAGTTAATAAAATTTTAAAACTGAAATTTTAAGCGTTTTCGTCAATTTTGAAAATCGCCCGATTTAATAGACGAGTTAAAATAGCCTTCCGGGGCGCAGTCTCGGAATTCGACGAAACCAGTTCCATTGGATCCGTAATAGTTAGTTATTATCGGATTTCAATTTTCATAGCAATCGGAGTCGTCGTTTGACCCTGGCAGCTCGAAACGCATAGGTATCGATTTAACCGATTTAATTTTAAATTGACCGTTTAATTCCGTAACTCGCACATACGATCAAATTAGCTTACGAAACCTGTTCCAACGTGTCCGGAACGTAGAAAAACCCCAGGATAGCCTGTCGGAACGCGTAGTTTGGAGTTTGTTTGCGTATATTGTTAACTTGAGAATTTTATTAATTAAATAATATTAAGAACTATTATATAATCTATTTTCTCTAACCCTAATCTTTTGTAGCCGCCGCATTCAAACGTTTCAATGGCCGAGACTTAGTTTCGATACTCCTCAAAAATCTTTTGATCCAGGCCTCGATTTCGAAAATTTTCAACTAAAGAATCGAAGGGAACTTCGAGATCTATGAAGTGAACGGGTGAGATGAGATATGACGAGGTGGATCGCTGGTCAGAAGGGCTCGAACGTGGTTCGTTCGTTTGGGTTTTTCGCGTCGATTAGGGTGCTGAGCTTCACCGCGTTTGGGTCGAGGGTAGAGCTCTCGAAGGCGATCCTGGTGATAGTCACCGATCATGCTGAAGCGAGTCGTGGTGGTTGCGGTTCGAAACCCTAAATCGCGACTTTGGGTTCGATGTTGTTCTGGGGCATGCGAACGCGAGGAGGAAGGAGAAGGATCGTGTGCGGTCGTGATTTCCTGGTGAACATGTGGCCAGATCTTGTTTTGGTAAAAATAGAGAAAAATGTTTTAAATAATGTTCAAAACTTTAAAATTTAATAACTAACTCATACGATATCAGTTTGCAATGAAATTCATGGCGTTGGAATTGCAGAAACGAGTGCTACGAGATGGTGCAGATCCGGAGTCATTCCGGGCAAGTAGAAATTTGGGTTAAATCGGACATCGTCCGGTTTAATTTAAATTTTGAACGCTCGCCGAACTCAAGGTGAGTTTTTCTCACTCACATCTGGATGCTAGGCATTTTAAATAGTTAATATTTAAATATCTGTGTGGATGGCTGAATATAATTGTTATTATCAGTCTGGATTGATATTTATATTGTGATGTGCTAATATTTGTGGATGCAGGGAAAAACAGGTTGGAGGGATCCAACTGGATTCCTCACGATGTAGCAATTATTTTATAATTGATAGTGATACCTGTTTATATATTGGGATTGATAAATCTGGAATTTTAAATTGTTCTGTGAAATTGTGGTATAAATTATAATTCCAGAATTAAATTATAAATGAAGAAATTGGGGATTTAAAAGAAATTAAAGAAATTGTTAAATAAGGAATTTAAAGGAATATAAAAATTGGATTCTGTTTTGAAATGGAAAATGTAAATTGGTAAAATTGGGATTTCAAATATTGTGGGAAATTTATCAATCGTTGAATGTGAAATATAAGTTTTCTGGAAATGAATTCTATGAAATTATAAATCGAGTAAAATAACAGTGGTTTATTTAATGATGAACAGTGATATCCGGAAAGGTAAAAATATGTTAAAATGAAGCTTCCGAATATAAATGTACAATTTTAAGTGTTAATAGAATATTTTTAAAATTCCGTTTTCTCCATTGGAATTTTATTTAAGTAAATTGAAAATATGGTTTCCATTGAAAATTCACCAAAATGTTTATTTAAAAATGTTTAAACTATATTTAAAAATGAATTTCCGGAAATGAAAAATTGTGATTTAACTTCGGAGGAAGTTATAGTTAAGTATGGAATTGGAAATTTATGTTGAAATCATAAATTGACTTGAAATAAATCAGTGGATTTATATGAAAGAGTACTTTGGAATGTTTAGAAACGGGAAAGTGTTTCCCTGGGAAACCAAGTAAATGTTTTATAAATGATTTTATTTAACTAAGGTTAAGTTTTAAATCGTTTAAAAAGTATTTTTAAGAAATCGTTATTTTTAAAGAAATAAATTAATAATTTTTAATACCATAATAATTTGGGAGTATATTAGCAATTATTTTACAAATGGATTTATTTAAAAGTTGGTTTTAGCTTAAGTTGTTAAAATTAGCATTTTTCTTCTTATAACGCTATTTTGAATTTAGTTAAGCTAAAACCCTTATTTTTAAAATCAAAGTTTATGTGTTAATAACTAGTTTTCTTCACATATTTTAAATTTATATTTTGAATAAATAAATAGAAGAAATTTTCATATTTTAAAGTATATTTCAGTATAAAGTATTTTTAACTGTTTTAAATGCAAATTGTTTTATACTTGGTTATTCCCGATGGGAATAAAGGGTAAAAGATTTACCTTGTAAAGGAAGAGTGGGAAATTGTTTTCAAATGAGTTTTGAAAATGTGAAAATATATCTTTGAAAGATATTAGAAGAAAATAAATAATATGGAGATTATTTATTGTGTGATGGATGTGTATGGATGTTTGTGAACATTAATTGATAGTTAAATCACCGACTATCAATATTGGCCAAATGCGCTGATCGTTTCGAAGAGACCGGGATCGAGTTTCCGTATACCGGGATTCTAGGTCTGGAGACTCGAATACCACTTTGATCCGGTTTGTACGTTTCGCGAAAACGATTTCGGAGTCGAAGATGGAGCAGTGAAGTGCAAGGGCTAGTCGCTACTAATCCTGAGGATATTTCCAAAATGGATGTAGTAGGGGTAGTGCCTTCGGTTCCGTTCGGACCCAGGACGGACTTGTATGGACGAATGCTTTCGTGACATCGTCAGGTGGACGATGGGCATTCAAAGTGAAATGTTCTGTAAAGGTAACGCTTTGCCTCAAGCCTCATCAACCGGGAATGACTGAAAATCAGGGGATATGCAGCAAGGCTTCGTGGGTTGCCCCCACTTGAGAGTAAGGTCATCCCTGTCTAGATGTCCCTTTTATTTCGGCTTAGTGGTGCGGTTGCTGATCCCAACCGTGGGGTGATTTTACTTGGAATTATCCAGTAAGGGATGATTCCGGCCTTGTGTTGCAGGGGAGCGGGCGTACTCCTCGGTACTGTGATCTAGGCCACGTACTGTGATAGGTGGTACCCCAGTGCCTAGTCATTCGTTGGAAATCCATTCTCCCTACGTGCCTTGTACGAGTTTTGTTTGTATTACCCACGTTGTGGCTAGTATGCCGGAATTTAATAGATGTAACAATTTCGGCTATTTTATAAGTATTTGTAAATAGACACTATTATAATATCAGAGGATTTTTATAAAAAGTGTTTTAGCTATCGTAAGGTAAAAACCCGACATGTTTATTTGTGGCGTGGTCTTACGAGATGCTTTTGTTTCAAAGGATTTTTGAACTTTAATAATCAGTTTGGATGTATTTATGATGCGCTGGTATTCCAGACTGACTCGGGTGTTATTTTATTATAATGCTCGGGTCAGACCGAGTATATTTACAGGATAGGATGCTATGGAGCTCAGGAGAGGAGCTGGAGTTCAAGACGTATTTCTCGTACTTGTATTATTCCGCTGCTGTGATTGTTGTATTGACTGATTGACTGGTTATTGATGGTTGTATTATGATATACTCTGATGATGATGTATTGTATATAAACAGATATAGTTTTCATTTGTGTAAAGATCTTTTCTATATATTATATTTTATCCACTGCGATTGTGAGATTCTGATTTGGTTAATTCTTTCTTCTTCTATCTACTTTCTTTCTTTTCCTACAATCTGTCTTTTCCGGCGTTCGATCGTCGGCATATTATACTGTTGAGTATTTTGTGTCGATTTTCGAGGGTCGAGAAGGGCGGGTCGTCACAATTAATGTGATTAATTAAGTAATGTAATTAATGATTAGTTAATTAATAAATGAAGTAAGGTAAAGGTTATTTCCTATATTTTGTTAAAGATAATTAATTTGTAAAAATAATTAAAGGATAATTTACCTTAAATGTAATTAAAGATAATTAATCGAGGATGATTAATTAAAATGAATAATTGGATGATGATTAATTAATTGATTGATAATTAATTAATAGTAGTATAAGCAAGTTTAATAATGGTGGAGTAATTAATTTAATTTACTTTAAATTAATTAAAGATTTGTAATTAGTTTAATTCATTTTAAATTAATTATAAAATGAGGTGATTATTAATCTTTGTTTATATATGATGGATGATATTGATTTCCATGATTGATTGTGATCTCATATATATATCTATTGTGTTATGGATGCTTGGTTAAGTATGATGATATTGATTATCTGTTTGAGTAGATAATATGGATTATCTGTTTATGATGATGATGTTATTCTCCATTGTTATATTGTGTTTTGTCTATCTGTGTTGATATAGATAATAAATTGAATTATTTTAACTTTAAAACAACTTGGCCTTAACAGACACGTTTTGGATTTCGATGAGACCGGGATCGGGTTTCCGTATACCGGGATTCTAGGTCTGGAGACCCGAATACCACATCAATCCAAAATAACGTTAGGTCGTGAAATCCAAATGGAGCAAGTGAAGACTCGAGGTATAAGAACTATTCGTTAGTATAACTCTGTGGGTGATTCCGTAATGAGTTTGACGGAGATAGT
The DNA here is from genome assembly GCA_030737815.1 of Allium fistulosum. Lineage (NCBI taxonomy): Eukaryota > Viridiplantae > Streptophyta > Magnoliopsida > Asparagales > Amaryllidaceae > Allium > Allium fistulosum. The sequence goes on along the minus strand of CM060907.1, from coordinate 870,119,250 downwards.
ACTTATAGATTCGAGATGGTGGTTCAAATTGCAAGGGTTATTGTCGTTAACTCTGAGGGTGATTCCAAAATGAGTGTAACGAGATAATGCCTTCGGTTTCGTTCGAACCCGGAACGAACTTGTATGGATCGAATGCTTTCAGAACATCGTCAGGCGGGCGATGAGCATTCTAAGAGATGTGTTCTCTAAAGGTAATCGTAACCTCAAGCCTCATCAACCGGGAATGGCTAAAACAGGGGAGGTGCAGCAAGGCTTCATGGGTAGCACCCACTTGAGAGCGAGATATTCCCCTGTCTAGAGTCCCTTTTATTTCGGTTGTGTGGGCAATTTAGTAGCTACAACCGCCGGGGTTGTCTTGTTTGGAACTGTCCAGTAAGGGATGGTTCCGGCCTTGTGTTGCAGGGGACTTAGGGTGGGTCCTCGCTACGGTGATCTAGGCCACGTACTGTGACGGGCGGTACGCCAGTAGCCCTGCCATTGATGGAAACCCATTTTCCCTATGTGACCTTACAGTTTTGATTGTAAACCTAGTATGCTGGAATTTAATCATGTAACAATTTCAGCTATTTCATATTTACTTGAAAACCCTAGACCTATTATAATATAACTGGATTTCCTATCAAATGTTTTGGTTAGCGTAAGGTAAAAACATTTCCATGTTTATGTGTGGGATGTCTTACGTGATACCTTTTGTTTTCAAAGGATTTTCAAAGTTAAACAACTTTAACCTGTTACTCATACCAGACCCATGTCTGACCCGGAGTTTATTTTCTGTTTTTCCTAAACTCTCGGGTACCCCAATTTTTACGGGTAGCCAAGGGATTCAGGTTAGCTTTGACGTATTCTGGAGGAGCAATGGAGCAGGAGGCTTCAGCGTATAGATATATAGTGATTCTGCTGTGTTAGTATTTATCCGTATTCCGCTGTGTTGTATCTCTGTATTGTATTGAGATGTATCGAGTTGTATTAACTAGACAGGTGTTTATAACTGTCTAGTATGTGTTGTATTATCTGTGTAACTCTGATATATATGATATTATGTAATCTCTTATGTGATATATTATATTTCATTCGTTCCGCTGTTGAGATCCTGGTGTGTTTTCTTCTTTCTTCTCTATCTTTTCTATTTCTCACCCTCTTCTTTCTTCATAGTGATGCGATTTTCCGGTAGTGGAAGGTCGGGTCGCTACAGTTGGTATCAGAGCGCTAGGTTGAGCGAATACCTAGGCTCTTAAGTGATTTCTTTCTTGAGAGAGCGTATTTGTATTTTGATATATATATATATATATATATATATATATATATATTCTACCTATTTGTTGGGTTACCCGTTCAGGTTTTCCAATATAATTTATAAAGGTAGATAGGGTGGTGGAGTGTGTAACACGACTACCCATGGTTGAATTTGTTGAGGTCGGAAGTGTATCGACCGAGACGGTATTGGGTCTACAGTCCTTCTCGAGTGAATTTGCGGTGTAGGGATTTCACCACGTCTCTGAGGAAATCTGTTAAGATTTGGAGATCATTTTTGAAGTGTATAGTTTGGATCTGTCGGTTGGACAGCAGCGAGTTATGATATCTTGATACCTCAAGATGTTGTAGCTGTGTGATGAGACACAATGACTATGGATGTCTCCGAAGATGTTTCTTTGGAATGAGTTAAGGAAGTGAGTCTACTTCGGTGTTGTGGCTATGCTCAGCAGGATGTTTCTGGTTGGTTTGAGGTCCGAGTCTCTCGAAGAGCTTTAGATTGGGAATTCTATGGCATTGGTGTCAGCAGTGCAGCTCGGAGTGTTCTTTGTATTGGCAAGAAGCTTTTCAGCTTAGCAGTGAGTCCAGAAGCAGCTAAGTGGTTTCGTTTCTTTGTTGGATTGGCCAGTTAAGCTTAGGCTGTTTTGTTTGGTAAAGAGAGAACAGTTTTTTCTTTGGAATCAGGCTCGATTAATCGCAAAAGTGACTTGCGATAGTTGGAGCGTTCTCTTGTGTTTCAGATATTTTTCTGGATGATTTCATGAAGTCAGAGTTTTGTTAGCATTTGAAGATTGAGTTTGGTATCGACTGGATTCCAGGAGTGGTACCGATGGTTCAGCTTAATAGTAGGATGGTTTTTGGAGGAAGTTTTTAGTAGAGCAGCTCAGGTTTCGGAGGAACTTTTGAGTTTTATTTTTGGATCTGTTGAACCATATTTTTGGAATTTGTTTTCCCGTGTTTGCTTGTGTTCGTCATCAGCATTGTTATCTACTCAGATCAGAGTTGTGCAGCGGAAGCAGTTGGGAGTGCATCTGCTTTTCTTTTCTGGAGAAGAGAAGTTGTTTTCTACGGATGATAGTAAAGGTTGTGTTCTTGATTTTAGTTGGTTTTGAGAAGATCATTCTACTGGATTGTTGTGGATTCAGATTGTTCTGAAAGGCATTAGCGGAGATTTAGATGATCAGCAGGGATGGAGGCAGCTTTGGATCGTCCGAAGAGTTTGGTGGATAAGAAACGGAGGAATTTGGGTTTCAGAGTTGGAGATTTGATTTTGGATGAATTTTCTCTGATTCAAGGAGCTCTATAATTGGTAAGTCTGGGAACTTAGCTCCGGGGTGTTCTAGATTTTCTCTATGTTCTGGAGAGGTAGGTGTTTGGTCTTCAGATTTGGATTGCCAGTTTGGATAGCTGGGATTCGTTGGATTTCACGTATCTCTGAGGGAGTACGTGTAAGATTTTATCTCTGGTTTTAGAATCAGCTGTTCAGGGAGTTTTGGTTGCGAGTCAGACTCGTCTGTAGTCTGATATCCTCTCTAGTTGTGTAGATCTAGATGAGTGGTAGCTCTGTAGCTTAGTCGTATTGATTGGTTGGATTCTATAGAGCGAGTAACCTGATACTTTTACTCGGGGAAACTCGAGAGAATCCTATTTGGAATTTTGTCTGAATAGATAGATTTGCTTGTTTGGATGATTGGTTGATATGGTTGTTAGCATCGGTTGTCATATGCATGTGTTTTAAAATTAAAATCCTAAATAGATTATTAAATTACATTTGTTTTAAATTTCGGGGATGAAATTCTTTTAAGGGGGGAGGAATGTGACGACCCGGAATTTCGAGCAATAACTATTTAATAATTTATATTAAATATTTAATTGTTTTGTTATATCTTTGATTCATAAGGCTTGAATAAATACTTTTCTTTAAATAAATATCGTATTGGTGAGTTTTATCTTTTAAAACTAATATATTATTTTCTATTTATAATGTATATATTTATATATATTGTAGATAGGAAAGCTTTGTTTTAAATGCAACTAATAAATTATGTTTTCAAATTTCTTTTAGTGATTTGGGAATTTTGATTTATTTTATAATAATCCTTTCAAAAACTATCTAATAAATAAAATATGGGTTTAAATACTTAAGATAAATGTTTAAATAGTTTTAAAACTTGTTCTAGCTTTAGTTTAAATTTAAATTTAATTAACAAAGAGATTTGTTCTATTTTCTTTTAAAAGTATAGCTTGTTAAAAATATAGTTTAAAAATGTATATAAGTTTAAATTCAATTTTGGTTAAATGATACTTTAGTATATGTTATAAAATAAGTAGTTTATAGTAAGAAATGGTTTCTTTTATAAATCATTTCAAATTGTTAAATGTGTTATTTATTTTTAAAATAATATTAATAAATAAGAATGTTGATATAGGAATACAAGATTTAAGTGATAAGTTAGCAATTGAAATAAACATATAAAATTAATAGATGAAAGTAAATATAGGACTTCACCTATATTTTTAAAGCAACTTGACTAAAGTAAAATAACAAGAAAATATAAAACAAGTAACAAAGTAAATATATCAAACAAGGAAATATAAAATATACATAAGTTAAATTTTATTGTTTGTAAAGTTGTAAAACCCATACACTTAATATTTAAATAATATGTTAGAACAACATATCTAAACAACATTCATTTGCATTCAACCAGTAACATATGTTTGTATAATACATAAGAAGATTGGCCAGCCTCTAAATAAAATCTGCATAGTTAAATAAACTAGAAAGAAAGCTTGCATAAGCATGAAAACAAATGGCTCGAATTTGATAACCAGGCAGTCTCGAGTACAACAAAATCAAAATGAAAAGGGTTGTAGGCTGGTAAGAAGAAAATGTGCTAAGATAAAAATTAAAAGCAAAGTAAAAATATAATATGCCTGTAGCTTGTAAAATAAGACTTAGGCAAGTATATAAAAAAAAATAGATAAGTATAAAATGAAACATAAAGGACATAGCATTAAATGAGAGAAAAGCAAATATCTTCTCTAGTACATAAAAATGTGATCTCGGCCACCAAAATATAGAAGTATCTCTGAAAATTTGTACAAAGTGTACACTGTTTTGCCCAAAGAAATAATACCCTGTAACCTGTTTTAAAAACATCAACCTGTAAACTATTTCCCCATATCATCTTTTCCTTTCTTTCGAGCTAAGTAAAAACTAAAATAAAAACTTCATTACAAACCTAAGCAAACATCCACTACATTAAGCATCTCAACAAAACAGAGAAGCAAGATGATTTGGCAGGAAGATCAAAGTAAAAACATTTTTCAGCCTTTAAAGTTCAAAACTATTTTCATCAGGGTGCTCTGTTCTTCTCTGCAAATTGGTGAGTAACATATTTTTTTTAATAACTTAAGTTCTAAACTTGTTGCATGTCAATATCTGAATGCTTTTATGTATATGTGTGTGAATATTTATCTCTCTGGGTGTTTGTGAGTTGGAATATCTGCATATTGTATACTTGTAAAATATCCTGCTTATGAATCTCAAGTTCATATTTTACTTCAAGAACCATTTCTGCTTGATCTTGTTTGTGTCATGACCTATGATTTAAACAAAATAGGTTTGTTTGATCATAACGAAAATTTTAAAATTTGTATTTAACCTTAATAAGGTAGTTTTTGCTCTAGAACCTTAAGAACTATACAAGAACCTGAGTTTTGTAAAAACTCCAACTCTATAATTTCTGGGTTCAGGTCGACGAATCAAACATTTAATCAAGATTAGGATTTTTAAAATTGAAATCATATTTTTAAATTAAGTCTAGAATGTATACTTTTGTGTTGATGTATTTGGAGGTTTTTAGGAATCACTGGTGATCCCAGTGATTGGGGAGGCTGATTTTCGCTTTGATGATGGATGGGTAACTGGAGAGGTCAGGAAAAATGACTGGAGGATTGTCAGAGCATGGTGGTGGAAGCGGTTGGCAATTTAATTTCGTAAACCTAGTTTTGCGTGGCTTATGTCTTTCGTCTCGTTCGAACTCATGGGAGGACCGAGTGTAGCGTGCCTTGGGGTTTTCGTAGAGGGGAGGTAGACGAGGAGGTGGCCGGAGTTTCAACTCTTACGGTGGTCGGAGGAGTGGGATTTTTGCGTTGCCAGGTTTCGAGACGATATCGTTTGCATGTTTCCAGGTTTTGATTGAGAGCTCGTTTTCGATCGCGAGCTTGAGTGGATGATCGGAGGGTTGGGATAGGATGGGGAAGCGATCGCCGATTTGTGGAGAGGGTCGTGGTCGACTGGAAGTGGCGATCGACGCCGTGCACGTGCACGGTGGGGTGCTCTGGTGATCTGGGTTGGTAGAGAGGAGAACTCGAGATTCACTCGAGTAAATTCTTGTTCGTCTCGAGTAAATTCACATTTTTCTCGAAGCAAAAATATGAGAGCTCGGGTAGATTTGGTTTCTCAGTTGTAACCTGTCCCAGTTTTACAAATTTTAAATTTGGGGTTTTAAATTAAAACCAATGTTAAACTGAGGCTAATTCAAGTGTTTAAAATTCCAGTTTTGAAATGGAAGAAGTTTAAAAGTTTAAATATTTTAAATAAATAAATATTTTGAAACTTTAGTGGAATTGGTCTAAAATCCCTTGATTTCTAAGATTTGCTTTAAATTTGAAACTTAAGATTTTTAAAGTTAGTTTATACATTGATTTAAAATTCAATTGGTATTCGTTTTAAACCGGGAATTTAAAATGGAAGTTAAAAAGGGAAGAGTGAAATAAATGTTCAACATATTGTAGTGGAAATTTAAAGTAAATAAATGGGAAATAAATTTACTTTAAGTAAATGAAGATTAAAGATTTAAATTCTTTAACCATTAAGATAATTTGAATGATAATTGATAAATTGATATTGATTAAATTAGTAATTATAAGTGGAAATGTATTAATTAAAGTAAATAATGAGTTAAGTAATTAATATGTAATGGAGAATCGTAGATTCGACTTTAATTAATAAATGAAGGGTTAATGGAACTTATAATTAAAAATGAGGAAATCGTAAGTTATTATTTAGAAAAGAAATTAAATAAATAATAATGAAGGTCATTAACCAGATTAATTAATATAATTGATTTTTAGTAGTTAATTAGATTAATTAATTTAATAATCAACATTTTAAATGTTTAAGTGTAATTACTTAATGGGAATTAAGTAAGAAATTAATTACTCACTTTAGTTAATTAAGTAATTGATTAACTTGAGTTAATTAATTAAGTCTAATTAATGGGGATTAACCACTTGATAATTGGAAGATGTAATTACTTAGGAAAGTAATTGATGAATAATTACAGGATGTAATTAATTGGATAATGATTCGTTAATAGAAGTAATTTGGATATAATTACTTGAAATTAATCAAGGGATTAATTAAATCTGTTTATTGGGAGTAATGAATTAAGGATAATTAATTACTGTATGTTATTAATCAAGGTGATTAATATATGTGATTTGGAAATTAGTTTTCTTAATAAAAATTAAGAAATAAAATAACTAATTAAAAGTTAATTACTTGATGTAATAGAATTAAATAGTAAATGTAATTAGAGATCATTTATTATAAATGCTGGAACTTAAAATGGTTTTATTTGGAAATAATTAATAAATGACTAGATTTATTAATGTGATTAATTAAGTAATGTAATTAATGATTAGTTAATTAATAAATGAAGTAAGGTAAAGGTTATTTCCTATATTTGGTTAAAGATAATTAATTTGTAAAAATAATTAAAGGATAATTTACCTTAAATGTAATTAAAGATAATTAATCGAGGATGATTAATTAAAATGAATAATTGGATGATGATTAATTAATTGATTGATAATTAATTAATAGTAGTATAAGCAAGTTTAATAATGGTGGAGTAATTAATTTAATTTACTTTAAATTAATTAAAGATTTGTAATTAGTTTAATTCATTTTAAATTAATTATAAAATGAGGTGATTATTAATCTTTGTTTATATATGATGGATGATATTGATTTCCATGATTGATTGTGATCTCAGATATATATCTATTGTGTTATGGATGCTTGGTTAAGTATGATGTTATTGATTATCTGTTTGAGTAGATAATATGGATTATCTGTTTATGATGATGATGTTATTCTCCATTGTTATATTGTGTTTTGTCTATCTGTGTTGATATAGATAATAAATTGAATTGTTTTAACTTTAAAACAACTTGGCCTTAACAGACACGTTTTGGATTTCGATGAGACCGGGATCGGGTTTCCGTATACCGGGATTCTAGGTCCGGAGACCCGAATACCACATCAATCCAAAATAACGTTAGGTCGTGAAATCCAAATGGAGCAAGTGAAGACTCGAGGTATAAGAACTATTCGTTAGTATAACTCTGTGGGTGATTCCGTAATGAGTTTGACGGAGATAGTACTTATAGATTCGAGATGGTGGTTCAAATTGCAAGGGTTATTGTCGTTAACTCTGAGGGTGATTCCAAAATGAGTGTAACGAGATAATGCCTTCGGTTTCGTTCGAACCCGGAACGAACTTGTATGGATCGAATGCTTTCAGAACATCGTCAGGCGGGCGATGAGCATTCTAAGAGATGTGTTCTCTAAAGGTAATCGTAACCTCAAGCCTCATCAACCGGGAATGGCTAAAACAGGGGAGGTGCAGCAAGGCTTCGTGGGTAACACCCACTTGAGAGCGAGATATTCCCCTGTCTAGAGTCCCTTTTATTTCGGCTGTGTGGGCGGTTTAGTAGCTACAACCGCCGGGGTTGTCTTGTTTGGAACTGTCCAGTAAGGGATGGTTTCGGCCTTGTGTTGCAGGGGACTTAGGGTGGGTCCTCGGTACGGTGATCTAGGCCACGTACTGTGACGGGCGGTACCCCAGTAGCCCTGCCATTGATGGAAACCCATTTTCCCTACGTGACTTACGGTTTTGATTGTAAACCTAGTATGCTGGAATTTAATCATGTAACAATTTCAGCTATTTCATATTTACTTGAAAACCCTAGACCTATTATAATATAACTGGATTTCCTATCAAATGTTTTGGTTAGCGTAAGGTAAAAACATTTCCATGTTTATGTGTGGGATGTCTTACGTGATACCTTTTGTTTTCAAAGGATTTTCAAAGTTAAACAACTTTAACCTGTTACTCATACCAGACCCATGTCTGACCCGGAGTTTATTTTCTGTTTTTCCTAAACTCTCGGGTACCCAAATTTTTACGGGTAGCCAAGGGATTCAGGTTAGCTTTGACGTATTCTGGAGGAGCAATGGAGCAGGAGGCTTCAGCGTATAGATATATAGTGATTCTGCTGTGTTAGTATTTATCCGTATTCCGCTGTGTTGTATCTCTGTATTGTATTGAGATGTATCGAGTTGTATTAACTAGACAGGTGTTTATAACTGTCTAGTATGTGTTGTATTATCTGTGTAACTCTGATATATATGATATTATGTAATCTCTTATGTGATATATTATATTTCATTCGTTCCGCTGTTGAGATCCTGGTGTGTTTTCTTATTTCTTCTCTATCTTTTCTATTTCTCACCCTCTTCTTTCTTCATAGTGATGCGATTTTCCGGTAGTGGAAGGTCGGGTCGCTACAGTTGGTATCAGAGCGCTAGGTTGAGCGAATACCTAGGCTCTTAAGTGATTTCTTTCTTGAGAGAGCGTATTTGTATTTTGATATATATATATATATATATATATATATATTTATATATTCTACCTATTTGTTGGGTTACCCGTTCAGGTTTTCCAATATAATTTATAAAGGTAGATAGGGTGGTGGAGTGTGTAACACGACTACCCATGGTTGAATTTGTTGAGGTCGGAAGTGTATCGACCGAGACGGTATTGGGTCTACAGTCCTTCTCGAGTGAATTTGCGGTGTAGGGATTTCACCACGTCTCTGAGGAAATCTGTTAAGATTTGGAGATCATTTTTGAAGTGTATAGTTTGGATCTGTCGGTTGGACAGCAGCGAGTTATGATATCTTGATACCTCAAGATGTTGTAGCTGTGTGATGAGACACAGTGACTATGGATGTCTGCGAAGATGTTTCTTTGGAATGAGTTAAGGAAGTAAGTCTACTTCGGTGTTGTGGCTATGCTCAGCAGGATGTTTCTGGTTGGTTTGAGGTCCGAGTCTCTCGAAGAGCTTTAGATTGGGAATTCTATGGCATTGGTGTCAGCAGTGCAGCTCGGAGTGTTCTTTGTATTGGCAAGAAGCTTTTCAGCTTAGCAGTGAGTCCAGAAGCAGCTAAGTGGTTTCGTTTCTTTGTTGGATTGGCCAGTTAAGCTTAGGCTGTTTTGTTTGGTAAAGAGAGAACAGTTTTTTCTTTGGAATCAGGCTCGATTAATCGCAAAAGTGACTTGCGATAGTTGGAGCGTTCTCTTGTGTTTCAGATATTTTTCTGGATGATTTCATGAAGTCAGAGTTTTGTTAGCATTTGAAGATTGAGTTTGGTATCGACTGGATTCCAGGAGTGGTACCGATGGTTCAGCTTAATAGTAGGATGGTTTTTGGAGGAAGTTTTTAGTAGAGCAGCTCAGGTTTCGGAGGAACTTTTGAGTTTTATTTTTGGATCTGTTGAACCATATTTTTGGAATTTGTTTTCCCGTGTTTGCTTGTGTTCGTCATCAGCATTGTTATCTACTCAGATCAGAGTTGTGCAGCGGAAGCAGTTGGGAGTGCATCTGCTTTTCTTTTCTGGAGAAGAGAAGTTGTTTTCTACGGATGATAGTAAAGGTTGTGTTCTTGATTTTAGTTGGTTTTGAGAAGATCATTCTACTAGATTGTTGTGGATTCAGATTGTTCTGAAAGGCATTAGCGGAGATTTAGATGATCAGCAGGGATGGAGGCAGCTTTGGATCGTCCGAAGAGTTTGGTGGATAAGAAACGGAGGAATTTGGGTTTCAGAGTTGGAGATTTGATTTTGGATGAATTTTCTCTGATTCAAGGAGCTCTATAATTGGTAAGTCTGGGAACTTAGCTCCGGGGTGTTCTAGATTTTCTCTATGTTCTGGAGAGGTAGGTGTTTGGTCTTCAGATTTGGATTGCCAGTTTGGATAGCTGGGATTCGTTGGATTTCACGTATCTCTGAGGGAGTACGTGTAAGATTTTATCTCTGGTTTTAGAATCAGCTGTTCAGGGAGTTTTGGTTGCGAGTCAGACTCGTCTGTAGTCTGATATCCTCTCTAGTTGTGTAGATCTAGATGAGTGGTAGCTCTGTAGCTTAGTCGTATTGATTGGTTGGATTCTATAGAGCGAGTAACCTGATACTTTTACTCGGGGAAACTCGAGAGAATCCTATTTGGAATTTTGTCTGAATAGATAGATTTGCTTGTTTGGATGATTGGTTGATATGGTTGTTAGCATCGGTTGTCATATGCATGTGTTTTAAAATTAAAATCCTAAATAGATTATTAAATTACATTTGTTTTAAATTTCGGGGACGAAATTCTTTTAAGGGGGGAGGAATGTGACGACCCGGAATTTCGAGCAATAACTATTTAATAATTTATATTAAATATTTAATTGTTTTGTTATATCTTTGATTCATAAGGCTTGAATAAATACTTTTCTTTAAATAAATATCGTATTGGTGAGTTTTATCTTTTAAAACTAATATATTATTTTCTATTTATAATGTATATATTTATATATATTGTAGATAGGAAAGCTTTGTTTTAAATGCAACTAATAAATTATGTTTTCAAATTTCTTTTAGTGATTTGGGAATTTTGATTTATTTTATAATAATCCTTTCAAAAACTATCTAATAAATAAAATATGGGTTTAAATACTTAAGATAAATGTTTAAATAGTTTTAAAACTTGTTCTAGCTTTAGTTTAAATTTAAATTTAATTAACAAAGAGATTTTTTCTATTTTCTTTTAAAAGTATAGCTTGTTAAAAATATAGTTTAAAAATGTATATAAGTTTAAATTCAATTTTGGTTAAATGATACTTTAGTATATGTTATAAAATAAGTAGTTTATAGTAAGAAATGGTTTCTTTTATAAATCATTTCAAATTGTTAAATGTGTTATTTATTTTTAAAATAATATTAATAAATAAGAATGTTGATATAGGAATACAAGATTTAAGTGATAAGTTAGCAATTGAAATAAACATATAAAATTAATAGATGAAAGTAAATATAGGACTTCACCTATATTTTTAAAGCAACTTGACTAAAGTAAAATAACAAGAAAATATAAAACAAGTAACAAAGTAAATATATCAAACAAGGAAATATAAAATATACATAAGTTAAATTTTATTGTTTGTAAAGTTGTAAAACCCATACACTTAATATTTAAATAATATGTTAGAACAACATATCTAAACAACATTCATTTGCATTCAACCAGTAACATATGTTTGTATAATACATAAGAAGATTGGCCAGCCTCTAAATAAAATCTGCATAGTTAAATAAACTAGAAAGAAAGCTTGCATAAGCATGAAAACAAATGGCTCGAATTTGATAACCAGGCAGTCTCGAGTACAACAAAATCAAAATGAAAAGGGTTGTAGGCTGGTAAGAAGAAAATGTGCTAAGATAAAAATTAAAAGCAAAGTAAAAATATAATATGCCTGTAGCTTGTAAAATAAGACTTAGGCAAGTATATAAAAAAATAGATAAGTATAAAATGAAACATAAAGGACATAGCATTAAATGAGAGAAAAGCAAATATCTTCTCTAGTACATAAAAATGTGATCTCGGCCACCAAAATATAGAAGTATCTCTGAAAATTTGTACAAAGTGTACACTGTTTTGCCCAAAGAAATAATACCCTGTAACCTGTTTTAAAAACATCAACCTGTAAACTATTTCCCCATATCATCTTTTCCTTTCTTTCGAGCTAAGTAAAAACTAAAATAAAAACTTCATTACAAACCTAAGCAAACATCCACTACATTAAGCATCTCAACAAAACAGAGAAGCAAGATGATTTGGCAGGAAGATCAAAGTAAAAACATTTTTCAGCCTTTAAAGTTCAAAACTGTTTTCATCAGGGTGCTCTGTTCTTCTCTGCAAATTGGTGAGTAACATATTTTTTTTAATAACTTAAGTTCTAAACTTGTTGCATGTCAATATCTGAATGCTTTTATGTATATGTGTGTGAATATTTATCTCTCTGGGTGTTTGTGAGTTGGAATATCTGCATATTGTATACTTGTAAAATATCCTGCTTATGAATCTCAAGTTCATATTTTACTTCAAGAACCATTTCTGCTTGATCTTGTTTGTGTCATGACCTATGATTTAAACAAAATAGGTTTGTTTGATCATAAAGAAAATTTTAAAATTTGTATTTAACCTTAATAAGGTAGTTTTTGCTCTAGAACCTTAAGAACTATACAAGAACCTGAGTTTTGTAAAAACTCCAACTCTATAATTTCTGGGTTCAGGTCGACGAATCAAACATTTAATCAAGATTAGGATTTTTAAAATTGAAATCATATTTTTAAATTAAGTCTAGAATGTATACTTTTGTGTTGATGTATTTGGAGGTTTTTGGGAATCACTGGTGATCCCAGTGATTGGGGAGGCTGATTTTCGCTTTGATGATGGATGGGTAACTGGAGAGGTCGGGAAAAATGACTGGAGGATGGTCAGAGCATGGTGGTGGAAGCGGTTGGCAATTTAATTTCGTAAACCTAGTTTTGCGTGGCTTATGTCTTTCGTCTCATTCGAACTCATGGGAGGACCGAGTGTACGTGCCTTGGGGTTTTCGTAGAGGGGAGGTAGACGAGGAGGTGGCCGGAGTTTCAACTCTTACGGTGGTCGGAGGAGTGGGATTTTTGCGTTGCCAGGTTTCGAGACGATATCGTTTGCATGTTTCCAGGTTTTGATTGAGAGCTCGTTTTCGATCGCGAGCTTGAGTGGATGATCGGAGGGTTGGGATAGGATGGGGAAGCGATCGCCGATTTATGGAGAGGGTCGTGGTCGACTGGAAGTGGCGATCGACGCCGTGCACGTGCACGGTGGGGTGCACTGGTGATCTGGGTTGGTAGAGAGGAGAACTCGAGATTCACTCGAGTAAATTCTTGTTCGTCTCGAGTAAATTCACATTTTTCTCGAAGCAAAAATATGAGAGCTCGGGTAGATTTGGTTTCTCAGTTGTAACCTGTCCCAGTTTTACAAATTTTAAATTTGGGGTTTTAAATTAAAACCAATGTTAAACTGAGGCTAATTCAAGTGTTTAAAATTCCAGTTTTGAAATGGAAGAAGTTTAAAAGTTTAAATATTTTAAATAAATAAATATTTTGAAACTTTAGTGGATTTGGTCTAAAATCCCTTGATTTCTAAGATTTGCTTTAAATTTGAAACTTAAGATTTTTAAAGTTAGTTTATACATTGATTTAAAATTCAATTGGTATTCGTTTTAAACCGGGAATTTAAAATGGAAGTTAAAAAGGGAAGAGTGAAATAAATGTTCAACATATTGTAGTGGAAATTTAAAGTAAATAAATGGGAAATAAATTTACTTTAAGTAAATGAAGATTAAAGATTTAAATTCTTTAACCATTAAGATAATTTGAATGATAATTGATAAATTGATATTGATTAAATTAGTAATTATAAGTGGAAATGTATTAATTAAAGTAAATAATGAGTTAAGTAATTAATATGTAATGGAGAATCGTAGATTCGACTTTAATTAATAAATGAAGGGTTAATGGAACTTATAATTAAAAATGAGGAAATCGTAAGTTATTATTTAGAAAAGAAATTAAATAAATAATAATGAAGGTCATTAACCAGATTAATTAATATAATTGATTTTTAGTAGTTAATTAGATTAATTAATTTAATAATCAACATTTTAAATGTTTAAGTGTAATTACTTAATGGGAATTAAGTAAGAAATTAATTACTCACTTTAGTTAATTAAGTAATTGATTAACTTGAGTTAATTAATTAAGTCTAATTAATGGGGATTAACCACTTGATAATTGGAAGATGTAATTACTTAGGAAAGTAATTGATGAATAATTACAGGATGTAATTAATTGGATAATGATTCGTTAATAGAAGTAATTTGGATATAATTACTTGAAATTAATCAAGGGATTAATTAAATCTGTTTATTGGGAGTAATGAATTAAGGATAATTAATTACTGTATGTTATTAATCAAGGTGATTAATATATGTGATTTGGAAATTAGTTTTCTTAATAAAAATTAAGAAATAAAATAACTAATTAAAAGTTAATTACTTGATGTAATAGAATTAAATAGTAAATGTAATTAGAGATCATTTATTATAAATGCTGGAACTTAAAATGGTTTTATTTGGAAATAATTAATAAATGACTAGATTTATTAATGTGATTAATTAAGTAATGTAATTAATGATTAGTTAATTAATAAATGAAGTAAGGTAAAGGTTATTTCCTATATTTGGTTAAAGATAATTAATTTGTAAAAATAATTAAAGGATAATTTACCTTAAATGTAATTAAAGATAATTAATCGAGGATGATTAATTAAAATGAATAATTGGATGATGATTAATTAATTGATTGATAATTAATTAATAGTAGTATAAGCAAGTTTAATAATGGTGGAGTAATTAATTTAATTTACTTTAAATTAATTAAAGATTTGTAATTAGTTTAATTCATTTTAAATTAATTATAAAATGAGGTGATTATTAATCTTTGTTTATATATGATGGATGATATTGATTTCCATGATTGATTGTGATCTCAGATATATATCTATTGTGTTATGGATGCTTGGTTAAGTATGATGATATTGATTATCTGTTTGAGTAGATAATATGGATTATCTGTTTATGATGATGATGTTATTCTCCATTGTTATATTGTGTTTTGTCTATCTGTGTTGATATAGATAATAAATTGAATTGTTTTAACTTTAAAACAACTTGGCCTTAACAGACACGTTTTGGATTTCGATGAGACCGGGATCGGGTTTCCGTATACCGGGATTCTAGGTCCGGAGACCCGAATACCACATCAATCCAAAATAACGTTAGGTCGTGAAATCCAAATGGAGCAAGTGAAGACTCGAGGTATAAGAACTATTCGTTAGTATAACTCTGTGGGTGATTCCGTAATGAGTTTGACGGAGATAGTACTTATAGATTCGAGATGGTGGTTCAAATTGCAAGGGTTATTGTCGTTAACTCTGAGGGTGATTCCAAAATGAGTGTAACGAGATAATGCCTTCGGTTTCGTTCGAACCCGGAACGAACTTGTATGGATCGAATGCTTTCAGAACATCGTCAGGCGGGCGATGAGCATTCTAAGAGATGTGTTCTCTAAAGGTAATCGTAACCTCAAGCCTCATCAACCGGGAATGGCTAAAACAGGGGAGGTGCAGCAAGGCTTCGTGGGTAGCACCCACTTGAGAGCGAGATATTCCCCTGTCTAGAGTCCCTTTTATTTCGGCTGTGTGGGCGGTTTAGTAGCTACAACCGCCGGGGTTGTCTTGTTTGGAACTGTCCAGTAAGGGATGGTTTCGGCCTTGTATTGCAGGGGACTTAGGGTGGGTCCTCGGTACGGTGATCTAGGCCACGTACTGTGACGGGCGGTACCCCAGTAGCCCTGCCATTGATGGAAACCCATTTTCCCTACGTGACTTACGGTTTTGATTGTAAACCTAGTATGCTGGAATTTAATCATGTAAAAATTTCAGCTATTTCATATTTACTTGAAAACCCTAGACCTATTATAATATAACTGGATTTCCTATCAAATGTTTTGGTTAGCGTAAGGTAAAAACATTTCCATGTTTATGTGTGGGATGTCTTACGTGATACCTTTTGTTTTCAAAGGATTTTCAAAGTTAAACAACTTTAACCTGTTACTCATACCAGACCCATGTCTGACCCGGAGTTTATTTTCTGTTTTTCCTAAACTCTCGGGTACCCAAATTTTTACGGGTAGCCAAGGGATTCAGGTTAGCTTTGACGTATTCTGGAGGAGCAATGGAGCAGGAGGCTTCAGCGTATAGATATATAGTGATTCTGCTGTGTTAGTATTTATCCGTATTCCGCTGTGTTGTATCTCTGTATTGTATTGAGATGTATCGAGTTGTATTAACTAGACAGGTGTTTATAACTGTCTAGTATGTGTTGTATTATCTGTGTAACTCTGATATATATGATATTATGTAATCTCTTATGTGATATATTATATTTCATTCGTTCCGCTGTTGAGATCCTGGTGTGTTTTCTTCTTTCTTCTCTATCTTTTCTATTTCTCACCCTCTTCTTTCTTCATAGTGATGCGATTTTCCGGTAGTGGAAGGTCGGGTCGCTACAGGTATCCCAAACATCCTTTAAGTTACTTGTCTTTCTGTTGATATTTCACTTGAGTTAGATTTATTGGTACAAGAACGTTAATCCTGACTCGAGTGTTTTATGTTTGCTTTACGCTCGGGTCAGACTGAGTGGCATAGTGTTCGAGACTCACCTTTGGAGTTGGAGCTTTGCTTGGAGATCCAGCTATATCTATTCAGCTTCATGTTATTCAGTTGACTTTATTGATGTATTCAGATTTTGTTATTCGACTATTGTACCAAGACTTCTATGTATTCGAGACTTCTGCTGTATCTTGTTTAACTCTGTTATATATATATAGTAGCTTCATGAACTACTATTCATTTGTTTCCGCTGCTTATTATTATATTACTATGTGTTTGTGATTCTGTGATTTGTTTATTTACTATATATGATGGGTTTTGCCAAATTTAAATTAACAATCTGATAGTTTGAGCAATTCAAGTCCGACATGTGTGGATGCGAATGGTTGAAAATATCGAGATGTAACAAAGGAAGTGGAATTATCTAAGTTGAATTTATAATTGTGACTTATAAATTGAAATGTATTTAAATTGTGGAATTTTAAATCTAAGCCAAAAAAAGGTTTTGAAATTGTTTTAAAGGATTTAAGGAAATAATAAAGGATATTATTAGGAATATTTTTGAATAAAGAAATCCTTGTTTTAAGACAAGAGTTGTGGAAAGATGAATTTGTTTTGGAACCCAGGATGGTTTAAAAATTTAAAAGTGTGATTGGATATGTGGATAGGATATATATATATATATATATATGTAGATGCATATATGATTTCAAAGTTGATTTGAAATAGATGCTAAGTGTTGAATTGTGGAATCCCCCAAAGAAGATGAAGTATTACCCTAAGAAAAATAAGTTTTTGAACTTATAAGTGGGAAGGGATATTGATAAAAAAAACTAAATTTGGAATGGAAAATTTAAATTGAGTAGGGTTAAATGGATTGAAAGAATGGAAAATTTAACTTAGGGAAAGTTAAATAAGTTTTGAACAACCTGAATTCGAAATTTCAATGTGAAATTGAAAATTTAACTTAGGAAAGTTAAATGGAAATAGAAAAAAATTGAAAAAGGGAAGTATGGATTTGATAAGAGGTTGTGTATGAATAAATTTCAAACAGCTTTTGAAATATAAACCGATTTTAAATTCTGGGAATAGGTGATGGATGCTATTGATTGATGTTTGAATACTTTGGATGTTTATTTACTCTTATATCCTGCTATCATCCTGTTTGTTATTAACAGTATATATATAAAACTGTAAAGGGATTATCTTGAATAAACTAAAAAGTGGATTGAAATGATATACATCCATTGCTGAAAATTAAATGGAAATAAAGCTTTATTTTGAAACTATTTAAAAGATTTTGATTCTTAGAAATAAAATTGAATTTATGGAAATGGAATCATTTTGAACTTAAGTCAAAATGTTAACAAGGAATTTGTCAACTGAAATTGTTTAAAGAATTGGGTTTCAAAGTTGAAGTTAAAATTGGGTAATAAATTGGATTCCGAAGATTAAATTGTTTAAGAAGATTTGAACTCTCACTCGAACTTTGAAATAAGTTTAAGTAACAGCAATTTAAAATGAATACTGGAATTGGACTCAGAACTGAATTATTAAAGACTTGGGTTGTGAAATAAAATATTAGGGGTTAATTTGATTTAAGTAAATAAATCAACATTTCGGGAAACCGAATTCGAATTTATATAGATCGAGATGGTTTAAAATTTGAGAATGGAATTGGAATTAATTCAAAGGTGAAATTAAATTGAATTAATTGGAATTGTAATCGAAGTTGGAATTTATTCAGAATTGAAAATGAATTGAAATTGTAATCGGAGTTGAATTAATTTGAAATCAAATGGGAATTGATTTGAATTAAAATGAGAATTGAAGTTAATTCGAATTGGAATCTGGATTGAATCCACCTAAATGGAAATGGAAATTGGAAATTGATTTGAGTTGGAAATTGGGAAACTGAACCAGTTTGACTCTGAAACTATTTTCAAACAAATTATTTTAATATAAACTGTCTCAAATCTATTTTATTAATATTTCAGAATATTTTGATTTCTCCAAGCTATCTACTATACAAACCCTTCTTTTTAATACCCAAACTATCTTATACTTACTATTTAACTATTTTGAAACTATTTTACAACTATTTAACTATTTTACGACTACTTAACTATTTTAAACTATTTAAACTATTTCCTAAATTCAAACTGGTCAGAGTGGAAATTGTTTATATTTAAATCATGGATTTAAATATTAATTGGGATAAGTTGGAGTATTAACCCAAATGGAAATTGAAGCAGTTTTGTTGTGAAAGAAAAATCGGATAGTGAACCAAAAATGATTTGAAGTGAAAGAGTATATTTTGAGAAATATATGGTGATAAAAATAAAAAGTAAATAGTCACTATAATTTGGAACTTACTTTGCAGGAAATAAGTAAAGTGACAAATGACTTTGCAAGGGAAATCGAGCTTGGAATTTGATTTGGCATTAATAAGGTTATATATATTGGTTATATATTAAAAACTTCCCTTATTGAAAATATAACCAGAAGGAATGATCTTTAAAAGATATCCGAAATGTAAAGTGGAATTTATATAAGTATGGAATGGTCCGGAAATTATTCAAGTTGAAGAATAATCTTATATATGTGTGTGTGTATGATTTTTATATGTATATGAGGGTGGAACTGAAAAGGGTTTTAGAACTCATTGGTTTTAAAGGCTTTTGATTTTGGTAAAAAGCAAATTTTTGGATTTTGGAAAACCAAAGTGAGAATTATCGATTTTGGAAGATATCGATTTTGTGTAAATGGGATTTATATGTGATATATATAGAAAGAATATGATTTGAAACATACTATAAGTGTATAGTATGGAATGTTTTGAGAATGCTATGGGGAAAAAGGTGCTCCCATTTAGAGTGTAAACTTATAGTAGGAGATCCACAGGGTGGTTCTGCCTTGAGCCCTAAAGGGGGTTCTAAATTTTGATCCCAGAGGACGTCCGGACAAAACTTTAGTTCCTGAGGATTGTGATTATGTAGCGTAATTCGTGGGGCGATGATTCCTACAGTTACATTGGGATTTGCTGTGATAGAACGTAACCTTTGTTGTAACTGCGATCTATCGCCGTTCCATAACGTAAGTCGAGTGGCAGTGATTGCCTACAATCTACGTTTGATTTCGTTGGGATAGCGACGCAACATCGGTAGATTGCGATCTATGTGGTTTAGTTCCATAGCGAAATTCGTGTGGCAGTGAGTGCCTACAGTCTACACTAGTTCCACTGGAACAGTGATATCACTTTGTGTAGTCTGCGATCTATGTGGTGAAGTTTCATTTGGCAGCGTAATTCGAGGAGTGCTGATGCCTACAGTTACATAGGTTTTTGCTGCGATAGAAATGTAACCCTGAGTGTAGCTGCGATCTGTGTAGTTTCCATGGTGAAAGTCGAGGGGTGCGGATGCCTAAAGTTTTCTATGGTTTTCGCCGGGATGGCGACGTAATCATCGTGCTAACTGCGACCCATGGAAGGGGTGATGATTTCCAAAGCATTCTCACAAAAGTTTTTTTCAAGTATTTTCACTGGGTGTTGAAAACGGGTTTACTGAGTACTTATAGATTTTCAGTCCTACGCTTGATCAACGTATGTTTGAATTTCTGTGAGAACAAGGATGGACTTGTTGAGACATCGAGCTATAAAAAGTATTTTTATATAAAGCTAGTTTGGTAATACTAAAAATTTTAAAGTGTTTTAAAATTGTATAATTAAAAGAATAAGAGTTAGAATGATTAAAGAATGATTTAATTGATAATACGCAATAAATTAAAATTCTCGCTTCGTTCCTTTTCAAGGACGAAAAGTTCTAAAAGGGGGAGGAATGTAACGACCCAGATTTTTAACGTCGGTCAATTGGGTAATTAATCGGTTTAAATTATCAGAATATTAATTTTATAAGTCAAACGAATAAATAAATTATTGATATTTGAAATATCTAGATAAATTGGTTAAAAACTTTGTTATTATTTTTAAATTTATAAATTTCTGGATATGAGAAATATTTGAGTCTCGTGTATAAACATATAAACTCCACCATTTAAGAATTAAGATAAACACCCAAATAGATAAATATGTACAAAGCTTTATGATGCAAGATAATATATTTATAGGTATATAAACATATAAGTTTAGGTTATGGAAAAAATATATGTATATAAATATATATGTTTATATGTGTCATATGAAGAAAGATATGGGAAAGTTGTATAGATGTGAATATGTGTATATATATAATATCAAGTATATACCTAAGCAATGAATATGATGGCAAATACATATATAAGAATATATATATGTGGAATATGCATGTAGGTACATAAGATATATATATCTATATAAATGAATGTCATTTAAACACACAAGAGGGCAACCTCATTAAATGCATATCCTCCCAACATACATTATATCAAATCTACTTTTTAAATTATCAATTCCATTTCAAATAATCAAATCAAGTCATTTTCAAGATAAAATATACAAACAAATGTAAAAGGATAAAACTAAAAAGAACTACTATATATAAGAAGTTACAGCTACTTTTATTTATATATATGGGCACTGACTAGCCTCACATTCTCTTACATTCGAGAAGATAACCAGAAAATGAAATAAAATAAAAATAATAACAAATTTTTTACAAGCTGCAATAAAAATAAGGATTCAAGTATTACAACTTCAAGTAAGGAGGATCAAAACCAAAGTGGAAAAGGCTATGTTCAAAGAATGAAATATGAGTAAAACTAAAACTTTTGTTACTGGGAATGATGTAGGAATACACATATGTTGAAACTTGATAAATCATGTCAGGCATCTATGTACAAATAAGTCATATACAGTATAAGTATATGGTTAGTCTGTAAGCCCACAGTAACAAGCATCAACACTTTGTTCCCTTGCAAGAAAATTGACAGCTTACCACTTTAAAAAATCTTTTTCTCTCTATTCTGTAAAGTATTAGCTTGTGATTCCAAAAGGAAGTTTGTTTGTTTTCAAGTGTAGTTTACCTTAAAGTTTGTTTTCGTTGATATTATAAAGTGAAAGGGTAGGAAAACACGAATTACAGTAGATAGCTCGGGTTTGTTTAAAAATTCAATGTCATGATTGTAGGATTTGATCATATGATCTTGTTAGTTGATTAAAATCGTGAATTTTCGAAATAGTTTGGTGAATTTAAATCATGGAAGGGGTGAGAAAATTAGAGATGACCGAAAACGTGATTTTGGCCAAATCCGGCGATATACTCGATTTCATGACGGGAATTTTGGCCTGGAGGAGTTTTAGGTGGATGCGCACCTACGAAAAATGTCGTGACATTTTTCTGGGGTTTGTGGGGCTGTGTCGAAGCAATTGTAGGGTTAAACATTATTTTATGTATCATCGGGTTCGAGTGGAATGGCGACGTTGTGGAAGGGATGGCGACGTGCGATCGTGGGGGAAAGAGAAGGAGAGGGACTTGGCGAGGTTTTGGTCGAGGCTGGGGATGGATGGTCGTCGTAGGTGGCGAGGTGAGGCGATTTGATGGTGAGGCCTGGTTCCAGTTTTTCGGTGAGATACTTGAAATTTTGACGAGAGGATTTTGCAGTGTTTCCTCATGGCAGCGGGTTGCTCTAGTTATAGGGGATGTAAGGGAAACGTCGGCAACAGAATTCGGTGATCGGTGTTGTGTGCAGGTGAACGTGCATGTGTGTGCCCGTTTGTGTGCTCCCAAGTGAATGAAGAAGAATAGAGAACTGGGAAAAGAAAAGAAGGGGGAGGAGAAAGGGAATGGGCCGGGTGGGCCAGAATTAGGGAATAGTAAGGAAAATAAGGGGAAAATGAAAAATAAAGAAAAAGGAATAGAAGATAAAAAGAAAGGAAAAAAGAAAAAATAAAGAAAATGAAAGAAAGAAAAGTAAAGGGAAATTAAGGAAAAGGAAAGAGAAGAAAGATGGAATTCACTTATATATACTTATATGGAAATCTATCGGAATTATATTGTCATTTAAATCCATAAAATTTAAAGTAATGACATATTATAATTAAAATGGGTATATAATTATACTATTATTTGACTCAAGATTTATATATATATATATATATATATATATATTAACAATGTGGAGGTCAATAGAGCGTTTAACTTTAAATGTGACTAGAGATACACTGTTGTGTAATTTGCAATAAATTTGGATTAAAAATATAAATGGACCCGGTTAATTAAAGTTATTGAAATTCGGACGTAAGTAGATGGGTATTGTTATAGATCGTTAATTTGGTAATCGATCAATACCTCGACTTAACTCTATTGGATATTTAGTAATGATACGGTTTATTTTGAAATAAATCGGAATGAATCGCCATAATTGATTGTAGTCACCCTAAATAATAAATTGTTTGATTTAAACAGTTTTAAACTTATCTCTTGGTTTCGAAGAGACCGCGATCGGATATCAGCGTATCCGGAACCACTTCGATTCAATAAGCACTGCAAATCTTTACGAGTTCGATTTTTTTAGTCTAATAGGTTGGAATTGAATAAAATTAAATAAATCTGACTGTTTAAATAAGTAATGGTACTAGGATATTATTCTAAATATCAATGGATTTGCGTAATAAGTGTTGGCTATAACGAGATAAAAACTCGTCGGGATGTACGAGTTACATTGGTTTTCAAGCTTTATAATTTCAATTTGAGTTGGGTTTACTCACGTTGGTTTCCAGCCTGACTTGGGTGTTACTTTATTGTAATGCTCGGGTCAGACCGAGTATTACAGATTTTCAAGTGAGGACGCTCTGGAGCTCAGGAGACGAGCTGGATGGCAGAGACGTATTGAGTATATTCCGTTGTGTACTATAGGCTATTTTATTCAGTAGTTGAGGACAAGTTATTATAACTGTCCAGATTTATTTATTGAGGTTGTACTTTGATATCTTGTATGTATATTGACAGTTACAGCTTTTCTTTGTATAAAATGCTGCTGTTGTATATTATATATTGTTCCGCTGCGATTGTGAGATTCTGTGCTGTTGTTTTTTGTTCTTCTTCTACCTCTTTTCTTCTAAACCCTAACAGTCTGGGATTTCCGGCACTCGACTACTCGACACTCTATATAGTGAACGTATTAGTGTCGATTTTCGGGGTCGAAAATCTTTGGGCCATTACAGCGATAGTCATGTCTTAGACGTCGGGGTAAATTATCTTCAGTTTAGTCACATACATGAGCTCATCAAAACAAACACCTAGAAATTGTTCTTTCAATTCAACCATTCGGGCGCTGACAGCAAGTTGTTGCTCCGCAGTGACGACCAGAGCTTCGATCGATTGTTTGCTGGCTCTATAATGGAAAGTCTTAGAATGACTTTGATGGCACCTGTGATTAGAGGATCGACTTGAGTGAGAGGGTGCCAAGTGTTGTACGAGTTTGGTAACCGAAGAGGAACATGGGAGGCTTCGCTTGGCGTCATGTCATCGCGATGATTAGAAGGCCCATCTAGGCGTCTTGGAGGAGGAGATCTTGATCTAGAACGATGTTTAGAGGAAGAATCACGTGATGGATAATCTTTGTCATAGCTACTCCTATCTCGACTTCCTCTATCTTGGCTAGGCTAATAGCCGGACTTAGAATCTCGACCACTGCCCTGATGATATGAGCCTAGACGATGCATATATGATTGGGATGCATTTTCCTCAAGAGACTGACATATGTATTTCCTCTTCTCTATGGATCCTTTAAAAGAAACAAGAACAAATTAGTTTCAACTAGCAAGGATACAACTCAAGTGCAGCATAGTGCCGTGAAGTGCACATGTGCGTGAGTGTCTTAGTGTCCCCCCGACGGACCATGTTCTGGAGATTTGCTCGTAGGATTGATCTTCCACAAGTCGATGGGCGGAATGTCATCATTAAATAGATAGGGGAATCGCGACCCTCGAGGTTTAGGTCACAGATGCCAAAGTAGCCGAACTTGGTAGGAATTGGCCCCAACTTAGAGAATTATATGTGGAAGGAGGAGGAGGAGTTTTCTTAGCAGTCACAACAGGTGGAGGCTGTGTAGATGTTTGTGTCTAAGAAATTTTCACGACTATTTTCTTCTTTAGGGTAGACTATTGGTCGTTTATGGGTTGTTTAGCCAAGGAATCATGGCCCACTTCATAGCTAGCTTCGTCATTTCCATCTACAATTTTGCCTTCCACGGAGTATTCTTCCCTTTCTTCGGCATTTTCTTCAACATCTACCCTTGGACTCGGGTTTAGGGGCACATCTGGATTAGCATCGCCTCCTCTAAGCGAGTTATTGTCATCATCATCGTCATCACCACTAGCTGCCACTTGGATGACCAGTGTTCTGGCCCACTTCTTGTAGATTATGGGCTAGGAGATTCTCGTTGGAGAGTAGAACTCTAATGTCTCTGTCCCCCTCCAGAAGTGCCATGAGAACTCTGACAGCATCCACAAGATTCATGCCGCTAGACCTCGTTAGAACTCATAGCAAGCGAATGAGGTGGAAATTACGTCCAAATATCCATCTTCGAGCAAACCCAGGCGAACAGCGTACGTAAAACAATTCGCTTTTAAAATAGCTCAACTTGTTCCATATGCCAGTGACAACTCCATAATTCTTTGCTAGCTCCAAGTAAGTCAAGGAAGGACTTCCCTTCCGACTTTTAAAACTGTATATGTTTTGGATTTCCTCGTCATTGGGTACTCGGTGCAAATGTTTAACAAAAACAATGTACATGCCGAGTAGGAAGGCGTAGCTATTCGGGTATAACTGCGTTGGAGCTAATCTTATAAAGTTTAGAACTCAATGAATGAATGGATTGAATGGTGGAACACATCCCGCCAAACACAAATATTTGTTGCAAGCAGTGTAGCCTTCTTGGGGTCTGTAAGCTCTCTGATGATGAGAGGGGACTAATACATAATCAAATGGAATTCCATGCTTATCGTAGATTCTGCGAAGATATCCTTCGTCGATCTATAAAGCAATGGAATCAATAAGATCATCTAAAAGAATAGCATCTTCGAGAGAATTAGGAGCAGGTTCAACCTCTGGTCCATCCGCAGGCTCTACAGGATATTCAGGATCTTCTTGTTCAACCAGTGGATTTTCTTTTTGATGTGCATGATGTGTTGGAGTTTATTGTACAAGTGGAGTCATAGTTGAACTTGACTCAGCATTGGATTCGATGTATTTGGAAGTAGATTGACTTGTAGCTAAGGTGGCAAGACGCTCGAAACGTCTGTGCCCCATTTCTATAAAAACTCAACATACCGTCAATATCAGGATAATTATAAGCTGTACCCTCTATGCTAAAATGGAGTCTAGTGTAGTGTTGTGCAGTGTAGTGCAGTTCAGATTTCCAATATTATATAATAGTTCAGTTTAAATTTTGGATACCATCTGAAGTGACCATCATTGTTACCGTCCATCAGATTTCATGTCGACGACTATGCATTGGAAATGCGTCGATTCAAGAGAAAAGTTTGGCAAATGGGTGTGTTCGTCAACAAAGCTCAAACATAAGAGAATTTGGATAAAAAAATCCACCCAAGTGTCGGATTTATAGTGATCCAAATCTTGGGAAGATTTTTTCGCCTTTAACTCCCAAACGTTGTCTCTCTACATCGGCTCCATGCCATGGTCGCCAACAACAAAAACTCTCCTACATCCAACTCCATCACGATCACCTACCTATTTGCATGAGCTAAGAATGGGTTCAACTATGGAATGCTAAAGATAAGGGGCAATTCTCCTAAGTCTTGGGTCGATGAGGAAATGGGTAGGGTCTTGGATTGGCTATTGGAGTTCGAGCATGGCGAGGTGAGCGATGCTTGGTCCAAGCAATGTAGAGCGGCTGTGATTCTACGTTTAAACGGTGGTAGGGTTTGACCGAAGAAGTCAGGGTTTGTTAAGGTGGCTCAAGATCTTGGATCAGTGGAAAAATAAAGTGAAGTGGAGAGTGGAAAGAGATGGGTTATATAACCTTTTAGACCCGAAGTCATGGGCTATAAAGTTGGAAATCTCTCTAACTTTCGAATCGGTACCGATCCAAAGATATAGATCGGTACCAAGTCTTGAACTTAAAAAAAAAGAGGAGCGGAACATATACATATAGATATATGTATGTGCATGCCAACAAAAAAATTTGTTCAATAACGTGCACAAATGCACGTGTGTATATATGAATCCATTACCCAAACAACTAGAGTCAAAGGAAATCAGATTCGAACCTGAAAAATTCATGAAGGGAGCTAGTTCAAAATTACAGAGTTTGGAATGACAGATTATGAGAGAACGTTACAGATTTATAATGCCAAATGATAGTGGAGTGCTATGACGAATAGCTATAGATATAACTTTTCACAGAATCTATACGTAGGAAGGATAACGACCATTTGAAGTACATGATGGAATCCTTCAAAGAGATCCACATCATGTTTGAAACGAGATGTACTTTAGGGGCAATCCAACCTTTTGACTAGGCAATATTCGGACAGACTGGACGAGTCGAACTAGAAACTATCAAGGTAGGAAGCCTAGAGAGATAAACCAAGAATACCGAAAGCCAATTGCAAATAGAGCCACGGAAAAAAACATAAACCAACCCAAGATAAGAAGAGAAGAACCCACTTAAGTAGTGGATCGTTACCAATCCAACTCCCTGGATCGATACCAATCCAACTTTTCTTCTCCAGTCTTGTCCAACTTCAGCCTACAAGCTCCACTCGATGCTAAAAGTCTACTCCAAGTGTTATTTTGTTGTTCCAATGCAATTGTATTGATCTCCATGGGCACTTGAGTCATCAACTTTGTTTTTCCACGGATCCATCATTTGGGCTTAGAAACAAGCAAATACCGATGCAAACAAATTTGGAATCATGAAGCTAACCATCAATCGAGGCAAGACAAAGAGTTCAAGACAACCAAATTGGCAATCTCTTGGATCTGTACCGATCCAAGCCCATGGATCTATACTGATCCACACAAATTGATGAGGTGTCCCCTATTCTTTAGAGAAATGGTCCATGGCATGGAAAACAAGCTGGAGATCTTCTCGGTGAGATTTTAGGCTTCCTACATCTATAAAAGAGGGGCAGAGCTCATTTTTAAGGATCTTTTGGCTCTTGCTTCCCCTAACTCTAATTTCTTTTAATCACCGTCGGATTTATATCGATTCGTAAGAACTCTTGCCTGTAATAGCAAGATAGTCAATAAAATCACTAAGTGGAGGCCAAGTTTGGCCGAACCACTATAAATTGTTATGTAATCTTTTTTTCTCATTTTCATTTAAATTTCTTCACTTTTTATTCTCTACTTAATCTTCTGCGTGTTTGTACCCTTTTTGGTTTAAACACATACTAAGCCATCCAATTCCTTAACAGAAATAATCTATTAAAACCATTCATCTATACTTAATTAAAATAATCATGCTAACAAACAAGCAAATTGAAAAATAGTCCAAAAAAGAGTCAAAATGAGAAAAATTAGATTCTATCCTCCACTTTCCAAGTACTCTTGACCTGATCATTCTTCCAACCTACACTTATCAACTTTACTACTGGCATATATACTCAATCCAAATCACTACAAATGTACATGCGTAGGTAAACCTATGTAATCCATGCTACCAACCCAGATAAACTGATGCTGATATGCACCATAACTAGAACCTTAGCATAAATACGCCTCAATGGAAAATGTAGCTCCATGCCCTCAATACATATACACAATGCCTTAAATCATCCAAGCAGTATAATGTTCACTTCATCTTCTGAATACTAGGGTAAGACATGTTGAAAGTGGATGATGTCTCGGCTAGCATTAAATAACTTGAATCGCTTGCTATTCCTCATTCTCATCTAAGAGCATCAAAATTTGGTCTTAAACTGATAAAAATAGCTTAACTTCTCTTCTAATTTTTATCCAATTCAAGCTGTATCATTTCACTTATGATATCATTTCTCCAAACCTTTAACAATCATGATACCAAAGTACCACATTTTCAGTTTGCAAGAATCCTAGGTTCCATAGCATAAAAGTAAGTAAACATTCGAGCATTCAAGTAAGGTAATCCTACTATATTCACATATTCTATGATAGCAACCAAATCCTAAATTTATAAAGTCCTAAATTTAAGTGAAACCCAAACCTAAAATTGTTTTAGCATTAAAAGTAATCGGGTAGGTGATACATCGTTCACGTGCACTAGTTATGCAACATAAAATATATACCCTTAAGTCGATGCTTCACAACAGTTTCCTTAAATAGATTATCTTCCTTCAATCCGAGAGATGATTGAAAAGAACCTAAATATTTCTTTCTCAAAATCATACCAAAATCTTCAAATATCCATTTCAATGAAAACCACCTCCGCATTCTCCATGCATGTAAACTATAAAATCTTTCACTTAGTGAAAATCCAAATTCCTGAATTAACCATTCCTTTATGTAAAAAACTGATGGTAGTATTTTTTTTCCACATATAGTGTCTCCATATTTCTCTTCAAACCATATTATGGTTGAGACAATCCGGTATGGGATGGCGTCTTACCACGTTGGTTCAATAGACATAATACTCAATAGCTTAAATAACATTATATAAAAAACAAAATCTAGGAACATTTAAAATGGATAATGTACTAGCCTAGTGAACATAATATGGAATTCAGGTCACATCCAACCCAGACGATGTACATGCAGATATGACGACGACTCAAAACATGTGTGTTGTAACGTTACCCAAAACATCAAATCAATTATACCAATCCACAAATCAACCCAAATTCTATCTTCATCGCCGATGTCAAACAACAAATCATTTAAACTCTATTTGCCTTCATTACCAACCTTTTCTGCACTAATACAATAAAAAAGTATTTATTATCAACTATTCAAAGATCTTTGACTTAGGGGCCAAACTCCGAGTCGGATTCCATAGAGACATTATTGGGTCACCGAGACTCTATCACCTAACAAACGCGATGCCTCTTTTAAAGAAATTTCCAACCACTTTAATTCAAAACCACTAGTATTTCTTTTACTATCCGAATTTTCGGGTATAACTCTACTTCAAATGTATCTTAGAACTTCCAATATCAAATGAACATAACTTTTAGCTAAACCTCCTTTATATGAATTCTAATACAATTATTTTACTGTTCAGTAACTTCTCCTCTCTATGACGTTACAACAAAATAATTTAGACCTACTCCTCTCTCTAGCCAATAGTATGATCCATGTCTTAACCTATTTGGAACTCTGCTATTCAACTTCCAATTCTCTTCTATAGTTATATGCTTGGGAGATAATCAACAAGTATAAGCACCCCCGGCTTTATAAATATACTATACTAGAGTATTATAAAGTAATATCGTTAGATAATATGGAGAATAAGGCGATATAGGGTACGCATGTGAATATTCTATTGGGCTGACACTAGTACGCATTTAAACATCAAATAAATAACTCACTGATACATAGATAGTATCGGAAAAAAGTAATAGACACTTGTGCCTTCATGATAGAATAATACATAAAAAACAGTAAATAGCAGAGAAAACAAATTCAGTATCGCGGCAATTATATATAACATGAAATATATAATTGACTGTGAATGTACAAACATCTAAAATAATGTATATTCAATAAAAAACACTATATCAAAAATACAATGAATCTAAAACACATAAATAGTATACAACGATCCTATGTCTCCTTTATGCCGACAAAACGCAAACTGTCAATTTGTCCATGTACCTGAAATGTCTCGGACTGACTCGAGTATTATATAAATAACACATGGCACAGACCATGTCTAAATCAAGGGTCAATATACATATGTAATTCAATACATGCAAGGTATAATAATATGATCACATCCATAATGTCAATAAATATATGCTAGTGTACAAATGGTATATATAATTAAAATATCATAGACAATCACAAATGCATCATGTAACATCAAATATTACAGAACCATGCATAAAGATGTCATCACCTATATAAAAGTATGTTAAATCAAAAATCAGGAAATCAACATCAAATGGGGGAATCATCTATATCTAGAAATCATCTTCAAAATCCATAATCATCTATAATGAGATATCATAAAGTATAGGTAGGCTAGCTCACAGCAATTCACAAGTATATCTCTCAATCCCGAGTAATAGAATAACAAAACCAATATAAAATATAGGCCGCATATCAAAGAAACCATATATAATAAAAGATACGAGAATACACTATACTCTAGACATCCATCCATATATAATCTCATCTCCTCATATATGAATAAATCAGAATAAATTATGATGGGGTATATGATAGAGATGACGTCCCAAGTAAAGTCAGATATACATCAGTAAGTTAAGTGTATCAATAATATATACAAATCTACCTTTCCATTAAAACTAGAAGGGAGACTGATGGTCGTATGCCTGCTCTAAGAGACCAGGTCACCAACCAGATCTGCACCTACAGTCTTCAATTACCTTGACAAATGTTGTGACACATATCTAAAAATGGCTCGTCTACGTGTAACCTCAGTCACAACTCTGCTTTCCCCATAGGTAACAGATTGTTGGCTTATACAACACGAGGGGCTATAGGTCACCTACCTTATGGGTTACCAAACTAAATATTGTGATGCGCATTAACTATAATATCGAATAAAGGTGTCGTGGATCTGGGACACGACCCCAAGATCAGGCCGCTAGGGTGGATTATAGTCATCTGTTTCCCTCCAACACCAATAACAGGAGTACATCATGATAGTGGCACACAATATCAACAAATATAAGGGCACCTATCCTGCTCACACCTATGGGTATCACCTTACATAAGTACAATCTCATCATACTATTCCCGTTATGTGAGTGTCATCTACTTACAACGAATAATTGAATAAATATCATAACAGCATCTCATACCATTGCGTGATGCTCAAACATTTATTCAGTGCTCATAAATTATCAATCTCCATAATATTATATATAACGAGTCTAAAGAATAATCGGAGAAATATTATCGAAATTACTATACTATACGGTACTATAACTCTATTTGTTCAGATTCCTCATCACATGGAATTAAAATCATCATAAACATGAATATCCTAATAATAGTAATATCATGAATCCATACAAAAGGATGTCATCATTGTATCATATTAAAATCATTAATCAAATCAATATCAACGGTGAATCATTCATAATGTACAAAACCAATATGGAAATAATGAGAAAACAGAAGAATAAAATAAAATTCCATCAATCAAATTATGAGAAATATTCTTATTTAAGTTTATTGATTGAATATATTACCCTAATATCTGTTAAAGCGTTAATTAGAAAGTTACTCTATAATTTCAAAATTTAAATACATTATAACTTTAAAATAATCTCTTAAAATCAAAATAGATTCATTTTCAATAAATTTATTTACCTTTTAAATATAACAATATACAATAGCAAATTACAAATTAAACATTTCCACATAAACTTGCATTTAAATTATCAAATATAAAATCATTTACGATAATTCATACTCACAAACTATTGCTAAAATTTATTAGTTATTTAAGTAAACTTTAAATTATTAAATGCACATTTTCCTTATTTAAATATATATCAAATATAATATTCTTCTACTTAAAACTTATTAATCATAGAATAATGTGAAACGTTTAGAATTTTTCTTAAATTATTTATTTCTTATTTTTGCAGAATATATATTTAATTTTTAAATGAATTTTTTAACCCGCTTTTTAGCAAAGCAGATTTCAATTGGACTCAGAAGACTCAAACGAGGACAAAACAACTCAAAATATGGAAGGTACGTTCAAATGAACTATGGAAATAGCTTGAAAGCAAAAAATATGCTAAGTCCATAACTCGATATCGAGTTACCACCATAGGTTGGTACCGAGTTATCATTAAAGCGGCTTTAACTGAATATAGAAGATTTAAACGGAATCGAAATGACTTGAAATTTGAAATGTGCACTTGGTAATGGCAAAGGAAGAGCTTGGAAAAGGTTTCAAGTGGATTGGAGCATCCATGTGAACTCAGGTCTGAGTTATCTTGATAAGTCGGGTCTTACTTACCAATTTCCACCCTCTCACTTTCATAACTCCACACATGACTCATACAACTCCATTGACTCGTGGCTAAGAAATTGTGCAAGGATTTGAAGATCTATTCTAAGGATCTAGAATGAAGCAAAGGAAAGTGGACATCTAAAAGAGCGCAAGACTTAACTCGAAGACGATGGAAGAGAGGATCAAACAACTTAAGTGGAAGAAGGAAAAAGCATCCGAGTGGAGAGGTGCAAATTGCACCAAGTATTATAATTCGACACTGAGTTATCAATGATAACCCGGCACCGAGTTATCATGATAACTCGGTTTATCTTGGGATTTCGAGGGCGACTCCGAGCTATCTCATAAACTTTATTGCTATAGGGCCTCTAACTCTATACTTCCCAATTCCTCTGACTTTGTTACTTCTTCAGTTCTAACTTCTCCTCCATTAGAATCACCTAGGAAATAACTATTTGCTGTTCTAGGACTTACATCAGCAGCTCCTTAGTACCAGTGACTCTCAAACACTCTAGAAACATCATTGTAAATCTGAGATACACAAGATCATGGTTAGATCAGAGATAGTTAGTTGTAATCCAAAGAGAGAACAACTGATAAAATAAATTGAAGTGGACGTAGACCGGAGATTACGCTGAACCACTATAAAAACTTCTATGTATTCTTGTCTACTGTTTGCTTTTTCTTTTACTTTTATAGGAGCTAGTGCTTTCATTTGATATTTTGGGCTTGATCCATATTTTGGGTTAACATTTTGGTGCTTTCACCAAGAACAAAGCTAGATCTGAAAACTTGAAGCTTGAATCTAAGATTTGGAGAAGATGAAGATGCCTAATATTAGATCTAAAACCAGAGCAAGTTAACCAAAGCCTAGGCGTAGCCAGGAGGTGTCCTCAAATTCTCATAAATCCATCTACATAACCAAAGAAGAGATGGAGAGAATAATGAAGGAGAGGTAGGATGTAATGATAACTAGGCAATAGGAAATGCTTAAAGGATTCTTCCAATGGATAAGACAATAAGGAATAGCTAGAGTTGCTGGAATTCAGAACCAAGCATAAGGAGCTAATGTAGGAGCATCTGGAGTTTGAGTAGAACAAACTAGAGTGATGTCCCCACCAACGGAACAGCTCGGTATCAACCCAAATCAACTCATACCGAGAGAACTGTACTCGAAGGCAATGCTGGTGTGAGTTTGGGATGTGTTTGAATGCCAGGAACAAATGGTGTTGGAGTTAGAAATGTGAATTAGAATGCAAATGCACAACAACTGGTGGAATATGTGCCAAAGCTTCCCCGTAGGGATGGAGGACAGAATGAAACCAGAGGAGCAGAAAAAATGCTAATGTGCAGCCAATGGAATATGTGCCAGAGTATGTGTCGAAATTCCCCTATAGGAGCAGGGGCCAGAATATCGATTTCGGATGAAGACCTTCATTGGACAGTGAAAACCGAATTGCTGAATTGATAAGAAGAGTAGTTGGAGGAGGATCCCCAGATTGGGTTTGGAGGATGTGAACAGAAATCCATGTAGGATCGTTTTCAACCTAGAGGGGGGGTGAATAGGGTGATAATACTAATAATACAAATTAATGCGAAAATAAAAACAATAACAGTAAATAATGCAGAAGATATCACACAAAAATTTACCCAGCTTCGGCAAAACCCTGCCTACGTGTTGTCCCCAAGGTATATACTAGAAATTAAGTAGTCAGACGCTTACACACGTAAACTTGCAACACTCGCTAATGACTAATCTAACTTTACGCTCAAAACCCTACCACAACTCAGCCACTGATTTGTGAATTCCCGAACTACACCACCGTAGTTCATAACCTAGTCACACGACTAGAGAGTTACAAAATTTTAAAAGAAAATTAAAAAATAAAATAAAAAATAAATAACAAAACCCTATATAATCAATAAAGCTTAAATACAATAAAGTAGACCCGCCCAATTGTTAATAAAAGAAGACGTATCCTTATTATTGTTCAGTCCAAATAGAATATGAAGACAATTTCTCTTCTTCCTTTGAGTAGAAAGTTGGTCGTTCCCTTTTTTCTTTTCTTCAACACAAAATCCAGGGTTTCTGTATAATTGAAGCTGCTACCTTATAGTTGATCGATTGATGTATGATTTTGCTTTGTCAATTGCTCCTGGCTTTGATTCGCTCTCGGTGGCTTTAATTTGTCAAGCTTGAATACTTGGATGAAATTGGCACGTGACTTTCTTTTTCGATTTCGATTTTGCTCGACTTTGATTCGAGTTTAGTGATTTATTCTCTGATTTGTTCTAAGTAAGTATGCTTACTGATTTTAGTCTCAAACTCGAATACTTCCTTTGTTGATGATGATTATTGGGTATTTATAGGGATTGAATCCCTAAAATTACGTTCGTATATTTCTCATTTGAATTCTTCGTGAATTTACTTGGCCGTGATTTTTTAATCGAACGATGGTATTTATTTTCGACCTGTCCATTTCATACTCGGTTGGATTTGGTTCCGTTCTTTTCTATCACTTGAATTTGTTTCTCGTTCATGTCTTCTATGACTTCGGCACTTGGAATTCTTGAGATAATTGATTTGGTTAATTATTGTTCATCATATTATCTACTACGAGATAAAAATTGACTTTTTCGGCTTGATCATTTCTTTTTCAAAACTGCTCCTTATTTTGAACTGCAACTTGTAACTGAACTGTTGTTGTAGTCATGCCTGTAGCTTAATTCATGTTGACTTGTTCTTGCTTTGGTCTAGTTGAGTACAATTTCCAATCTTGCGTCATGTATATATTTGTTTGCATGTAGAGTGTAGCCTTGTTCCACTGCTTCATTGAGTTCATGCCTCTGACTGGTCTGGTACCTTTGTTGTGTTCATCATGTTTCACTGTTTCATCTTGTATTCATTTTTGTTGATGATGACTGGTATCATTTGAATGCTTGTATACTTCATATACTTGTGCATATGTATGTATATATTGTGTGTTCATGTGTGTGATTCTCTTGCATATCTTTGCATTTGCTTCGGGTTGCACTGCTTACATATCCATATGTACTGATATGTGTTTGTGAGCCTGGTTCTTGTGCATTTTGAAGTCTTTGTCCTTCTGTCCCATGTTTTGCATTCATATTATCATGTGTTCATTTGTGTTGAGGCTAATCTGGTCTGGTCATTTTGTGTTCATTCTATTTGGAGCTTTTTTTTCACTCGTGGTTCCACTTGAGTCTGGTTTGGAGATGTTTTGGAGTTCATGTGTACTTTTGTTATCTGCATTTTCTTAGGAATTTTGTATATGTTCAAGTTCAAGTTGTAACTGAACTTGATTTTGAAGTCTGCTTCCAGTTGCTTTGAGTCTGTTCAATTAAGTCTGGTTTTGTTCAACATGCTCTGGTCTGGTTGACACTCATGTCTGGTCTCATGTTGTTTTGTACTAAGTTTTGTATATGCCCGAATGCATTTGAAACTTTGAACTGTAGTCATCTTGTATGCATATGTATAGGATTGGTGTACATGTTGTACGCATGTGAACTTGCTGTTGCACATTTCCAGTCTGGTTTCCTTTTGAAGTCATGTGTTCATTTGAGCACTTTGAATTGTTGTGTCTTATGTTTTGAACTTGTGCTTTCTTTGCATTGCTTTGAGTTGAACTGCAGCTTGCCTCTAAACTGTTGTGTTCATTCATGTATGAGTCTTCACTTGGTTCAAGCATGTTTGAAGCCAAACTTTGTACATATGTTGATGGAGTCTTTGTGTTCCACTGGCTTGTTATTTTGAGCATTCATCAGTCTGAATGTAGTTTGAGTACACTTCATTCTTGTGCCTCTCTGGTTGTGACGGTCTGTTGGTCTTGATGAATCTGCACTTGTTTGCTTTGTGTTGTTGTGGCTTTATGCATTGCTCCGAATCATTTCATTGGCCTGGTTTGAACGTGATGTTTTGCACATTGAGTTGAATCCAACCTATGCTTGGGTTTGACCTTGTGCTCACCTGTCCCTACGATTTTAACAAGCAAGTATATATCGGTATGCACGGCCTTATGGCATGTACAGTGATACACTGTGCATGTCACAAGTTGTTCGTGTATGATGAATTCAAAAGAAAATAATGATGAACAACCCAAATAACCGCGGCAAACAATATTTTCAAAAACACTCACTACATTTTGAACTGAAAAATATTTCTTTTTCAATTTTACTGCATTAGTGTTTATTTTGCAAATAATTCAGATACAAGATATAACCTGGATTAGAGTTGAAGATCAAATACGAGTGTTGAGTGAAATGTATGTAAAAATTGTATAGTGAAAATTGTGTTGTAATATGAAATTGTATTGTAATTGAAAATGTATAAATGTAGTGAGTGCTCAAATTTGTACTGTTTGAATTTGTAATAAATATTTGTTTGAATAAAATATTTGTTTCAATATGAATTCTGTGTTATTTATTTTATTCAACAAATATTTATTTAATTATTTGAAAAATAAAATAGTACAATAACAAATATATTTAAACGAATATATATATATATATATGTTTATTATCATCAAACAAAAATCATATACTAGCATATTCTACAATCTTCCCCTTTTGATGATAACAAACATATATTAAGATTTTGATTTTATTAAATGTATTCGAATTTGATGAAATTTATTTGCTCCCCCTATTTGAATGTTCCCCCTACATCAAAGCTCCCACTTCACATATGCATAAAAATAAATAAAAAATATGCAATTAAAAAATAAAATATTTGAACTTTATTTGCCAAAATCTTAACTTTTCTCTCCTCCTTTTGTTATCAGCAAAAGAGTAATAGTGTTAGAAAAATATAGATAAATTAATAGACATTAATACAACATTAATACCTAATAAAGTATAAATATTAAATTTCCATAAAAAAATAAACAAAAATCATAAATACTCTGTTAGGCGCATATTCCACTTTGGAGTGACAGGGGTGATGTCGGTATATAAAACCATATAGTTATATCTATTTGTGGTATATTTTTGATAGGAATTTGAATACTTACTAACCATTCATAACCCTTAGGACTTTTAAATGAGATTAGTAGTATTCCCATTTTAAAAAAAAATGAACTCAAGTATCTTCTAACCAAGCATAACCGTAAGGATTTTTAAATGGGATTAGAATCAACTCGTCTATTTAATAATCAATTTTGATATGTGTTCCATACATGCATAACCGTGAGGACTTTTAAATGAGCATGAAAGCACATATTCAAAGATTCCAAGTAATTCACACATGCATAACCGTAAGGACTTTTAAATGTGAGTGATTAGTTTGGATATTTTTATTGCTAATTAACCAAAAAATGAATAATTTCCTGTTTAAATACCACATTTTATATACTATATTGGATTTTGATGACTGATGGTCGTTAGAAATATGATACAAATAGAGATGGTCATGGAATTTTAACCAATCAAAGCTATTACAAATTTTGTTTAAAATTTAAAGAAAAATTACTACATATACTGTCTCAAGTCATAATATATGATTAATATCAACACTCATCATTTTTTCAGTCACTATTTTCCTTTTCGATAATCTGTAGGGAGTCAGATTAGTTTAAGATCAAATCCAAAAATAAATATAAAATCAAATTTCTAAAATGTCTAATCTGAAACGAAGTCAACAAAAACTATTTTATGGAAGGAGTTTTATAAATAAATGTCTGCTAATTGAAAACCAGTTGAAATGAAAAATATGCAGATATTTTCTTTGAAAATGTGATGCAACTAATGAATGTCCCAACATAAGACACGTTCCACTAGTACTTTTTCTATCAATTAGACAACCAGCATAATCTGCATCTGAAAAACCCCTTTAACTCAAAGTTATCATTAGATAGACCAAATCGTGAGATCTGCAACAAATACCTTATAATCAGCTTTTACAACTTTTAAAATGAGATTCATTTAGATTTGATTGAATCCATGTATACAAGCAAGCAGAGAACCCAATGTTTAGAAGCAGTAAGATGAAGAAGTGACCAGTCGTACCTCAATGTTTCTTTTGATCAACTATCTTACCTTTTTCATCCTTGTTAAAAATTAATTATGGTGCTTAAATTTTCTCAGTTGATCACTGGCTGATTGAAATGAGATTATGGTGGAGATTTTCAACATATAATACATCGTTTAAGATAAATGTACCGTTACCTATTTTACCTTTATCGATAATTTTTCGTTGTTGCCCATTGATTCTACCACCATTGTGCTAGGCTAAGGAACTTTGATTTGTCGCCCGTCGTGTGCCTGGAATAGCCGCAATCCAGGTATCACTCTTGTTGTTCCTTAGCCTACCACCACACCTACACGAGGAAAGATTTTTGCGACCTATTTTTTTTATAGGTCCATGATTGTTAGTCACAGATGATTTTGAAAAATATGTTTGTGTAGACCCAAGATAATCTATATTTGTTTCTTTCAGCACCCAGATTTGTTTGACTTTAAGGGATTTAATATTCATGCCTTTTGGAACCCAAATTGGTATGATTTTCACATGTTTGGGTCTATACCAGCAATTATTGTGATTGTGTCCAATTTTTCCATAAATCGTGCACTTGGAATTGACTTGATTAATTTTGCTTCTAACACGTTCAGATTGAGTATATCCAAGTCCTTGTCTAATAGGATTAACAGTTTGTTTCCCTAATAACATATTAAGTGATTTTTCTCCTTTAGAGAATTTCCCTAAAGTTGTAGACAATTGTTGGACTTGTTTTTGAGAGATTCATTTTCATTCACTAATAGAGTGCACTTTTTAATAGAATTTTCCCTTCTAGTATTTTCAGTTTCTTTCAAAATCAGAATTTCATTTTCAAGTGATTTAATTTTAATTTATTATTTTTTAATTTCTTCTTCAAATGATGGACACTGATCACACTTAGGGCTCTTATTTCGATAGTTTTTAACCAATTGATCAAGCTGTTTATTTAGTTCTATCAAACTATCTCTTTGTGATTCAATTTTAGCATACTTCTCCGTAAGTCGTTAAAAAACAAGAGATATACTTATGTATATTCTTTTGACTAGCCTGTATATTGTGGTTGATACACCACTTGACATGTATCATTTTATTTACTCTGTGATGTACCAGTATATGTGTATATGTATGTGATGATCTACTGTTCTGTGATGTGTTTTACATTTGAGTTGTTATATTTTGTTCTGTTAGATCTTATAGCCATTATAGTTTTGTATTAAATATCTATTGGATATGTCGATCCACATGAAAAAAAAATATGCTACATTTTTTGACGTATTCAGTAGATAGTTAAGACAAGGCTATAGATGGTCGCTCCTATCCAGCTCCATTCTCCGCATTAGCAGATGGTATTACCTTGTAATACTCTTTGCTAATGTGGGTCTCGGAGTGGGGCGTTACCTTCGTGAAAATATATAAGTAATTCTGAGTGAGTAAGTTTTGATACGTCGCTTGGCTCGTCATCATCACTATCAGTTGTTTCGCCTGAAAAGCACAGATTTTCTTTTTCATTCTCACTGCCAGTGCTTTTACTATTTTCATCACTTTCATCCCACGTAGCTGCAAAACTTCTACTTTTTGGTTTCTTTCCTTGGCTGAGTCGATTTTGGGGACAATTTGGCTTGATATGACTAGGTTTATTGCAGTTGTGACAAATGATCTCCTGCTCTTTCTAGTTGTCTATAACTTTGACTATTTTTCTTTTTAATTGTTGATTTAGAGCTGGATTTCCGTATTTGTGGTTCCACCTTTTGAATTTCTTTATTATCAGCGCCAATTCTGCTTCACCATCATCATCATCATCTTCACTTTCAGTTGTTCCTTTGAGAGCTATTGATTTCATTCGAATATCACCTCCTTCATGTTCTTCCTTGAATTTCATTTCTAGCTCATAAGCGGTGAGATTTCCAATGAGTTCTTCAACTTTAACTTGTTTTAAATCTTTTGATTCTTGAATTGCAGTCACTTTTGCTTCAAAATTTCATGGAAGAATTCTGAGTATTTTTCGAACTATTTCCAGTTCTGTGTATGGTCTTCCTAGACCTTTTGATTTGTATACGAGATTAGAAAGTCGTCCATACATTTCTTTGACACTTTCATCCTTTGCCATTGTGAAGTTCTCGTACTCGGTACTAAGCATTGCAAGGTAGGATTCTTTAACTTAAGAGGTTCCTTCGTGAGTCACTTCAAGCGTATGCTAAATTTCCTGTGCAATTAGACAATGTGAGACACGATTAAATTCAATTTGATCTAATGAACAAATAATAGAATTCATAGCTTTAGCATTGGTGTTTTTTAATTTATTTTCTAGATCTGTCCATTGATCCATAGGTATTTCAACTTCTTGATTATCTACCGTAATTGTTGGTGTCCTATATCCCATTTCAACAATATTCCAAGCATTAATGGTTTTCAGAAAAAATTTCATTCTATTTCTCCAATAACCATATTCACTATTGAACATGGGTGGTCTAACTATGGACTGACCCTCAGCAAAAGCATTATTAAAAGAAGCCATTTTAAAAATTCAAATTTTCAAAACAAAAATTGGTTTTTGTTCCTAGCTTTGATACGACTCGTAGAATCGTTTTCACCCTAGAAGGGGGGTGAATATGGTAATATTACTAATAATAAAAATTAATGCGGAAATAAAAACAATAGAAGAAAATAATGTAGAAGAGATCACATACAAATGTACCCAGCTTTGGCAAAACCATGTCTACGTGCTACCCCCAAGGTTTCTACTAGAAATTAAGTAGTCAGACGCTTACACACGTAAACTTACGACACTCGCTAATGACTAACCTAACTCTATGCTCAAAACCCTACCACAACTCAGCCACCGAGTTGCGAATTCTCGAACTACACCACTGTAGTTCGTAACCTAGTCACACGACTAGAGAGTTACACAATTTTAAAAGAAAAATAAAAAATAAAATAAAAACTAAATAACAAAACCCTATATAATCACTAAAGCCCAAATACAATAAATTAGACTTGTGACGACCCAGAAATTTTTGACATTTGAAATAGGAATATTTAATTAAATTTAAATATTCAAAAGTTAATTATTAACTTTAATTTCAAATATAAAATATTTATTGGATAATAAATTGTTAAATTCAATTATCGGAATTTGGTAAACTAGTATTGAATCTGGAATTTTAAGCCTGTTAAAAATAATTTGAAAACTTGTAAAATTTATATTGTTAATATGGAAGGTAATAGATGATATAAAATTAAATTTAACACTGATTTGTTCGGTTTTAAAATTTTATCATTTAAATTGGATTTAAAAATAGCCTTCCGAGGCACAGTCTCAGAATTCGACGAAATAAGTTCCATGGGATCCGTAATATTGTTTTATTATCGGGCTTCAAATTTCGTAGTGAGCAGAATTATTGTGTGAACGTACGGTGGATAAACGCCTAGAAGTAATTATTTGAGACGGTTTAAATTTAAATATAATGTATATTGTTTGTTCGGTCAAAAGAAATTCCTTCACATCAAAGCTTTACCCTTTTTGCAGAGATACTGTAGTAAAGCTTCTTCTGCACGCCATTCCCTTCTCAAAATATCTCTACCCTTTTTACTTCGTTAAATCGCGTTCAATACGAAAGAAATTATAAAATGAATCGCAAAGCTCTTCCTCACCCCAGACAATAATCAAACTCAGGAAACAAAATAAATTAAAATAAAAATGGCATTCTCTTTCGTTCTTCACAGGAAAGTAAATAAAATCGAAACCATGGTTTCATCTCATTTTTGAATTCTCGAAATGATTCAAATTTATCGCATCCCCTTCCTCGTTGAGCCGCAGCAGGTAAATTCGTAGGCGATATCGAGCAAGGTTCGTGAGTCGCGTTCGTGCCGCAACCCTAGGAGGTGGGTAGCCGTTGACTCTTGGCTGTCGCAAGTTTTGATCTTGGAGGGATTTCGTGGTTACTGGATTCGCGAGTTCTAAGGGGAGGCTGACGATGTAACGACCCGTATTTTTACGGATCGCATGTTTGTAAAACAGTTATCATTAGG
This sequence comes from Allium fistulosum, assembly GCA_030737815.1. NCBI lineage: Eukaryota > Viridiplantae > Streptophyta > Magnoliopsida > Asparagales > Amaryllidaceae > Allium > Allium fistulosum. Next base: position 870,076,405 of record CM060907.1, on the reverse strand, counting down.
TCGTAGTGGTTATAAGCCGTTTAGAGTTTGAGTCGACTAGAAGCTTAAGTCGTGTAGAGGATAAGTCGTATAGGAGATAAGCCATGTGTAGCTTAGGTTGTCTGGAAGATGAGTCGTGTGGTGTCTTAGGTCGTGGGGTAGGTTAGGTCGGATGAGCGACTTAAGAGGTTGGAAAGACCTAAGGAAGTGAACGACTTAAGGTAGTGGACGACCTAAGGGTTAGTAATCTACAGGATTTGGCGACCTAAGGTAGTTGACGACTTAGGAGTTAACGGCTTAAGGAATTGTCGACTTATAGGGGTTGGCGACTTAAGGATTTAGCGGCATAAGAATAGCGACCTAAGAGACTGGGTGAGTTAACGACTTAAGGAAGTTAAGTCGTGGACGAGTTAAGGTGTTAGGTCGTTGAACTTGCTATGGCATGTAGTTAAGTCGTAGACGACTTAGGCGTTAGGTCGCGACCTTGTATGAGTCGTTAGGACGCGTAGACGTTAAGTCGTCGAGTTAAGTTGAGTCGTAAGTCGTAGAACGCGTAAGGACTTATGTTGTTACGTCGCTAGGTCGTGCGCAAGTGCTAGGTCGGAAGGTTTGTTAAGTCGTGCAAGTCATAGGTCGTGGGTCTTCGTGAGTCGTAGGTCGTGGGTCTTCATAAGTCGTGAGTCGTGGAGTTTGATGAGTCGTGGATGACTTAAAGAAGGTGGACGACTTAGGGTTTTCAGCCTATAAATACACGTCCATTTCCTCACTTTTTGGCATTCGGATTTCGAAGCGACGAAGTGCTGCCATTTTGAGAGCTCGAGTTCTATACTTCTTCACTTCTTTTCTCCACTCTAATCTTGTGCTTCCTTCCATCTGAATCGAAGATCAAGATCAAAGATCCGAGAGCTAAAGTTGAAGATCTACATTCTTCGAAGAGAGATTTCATCGTTTGAAGCGGAGTTTTGATAGATCGAGTTAGATCCTTCACTGTCCAGATCTGAAGTGTGTTGCTTTTAAGGTGTTTAGGTGATTCGGTGAGTGGTGATTATCTCTCACACGGATCCAAAGGAGTATATCGGATTGATGGCTTGATTTGGTGTTAAATTAGTGATTTCCATGCATTTTCGTAAACTTAAGTATAGATATATTGCTCATGATGATTTGACATCCATTTTACTACATGATTAACCTATGCAAGTGCATTCATCAAGTTGTAAAGATATTGCTCATGATTCACACTTGTTAGATTTAGGCTCTTTATTTACAGAATTGCCATTATTGTTATAATTGTTTATTTGATCATATTTGAATGTTTGATTGCTTGGATTAATGATTGACTTGATTGATTGTTGTAAATTAGTGATTGATGATTTGATTTAGACAAGATGGTCGAAGATGATTCAAAAGCTAAGGGGAAGGCTCTTGAATTGGGAAAAGCTGCTCGTGGCATATGTAGCGGATGATGAAGCTCATATGGATAGATTTGATGATGATGATGTTGAGATGAGGCTTTGCTATGATGAGATAAGGCGAGGCATGATATGAGATAGCCTTGGTTTAATCCAGACGGGATCACTCCAAGCATGTTGATGACTCGGTGAAATGGTTCGAGTTAGAGGATAATGGTTTGCTCGAGAGGCGCTTGAGCTAGTATGGAAATAGTCGTCGAGGAGGATGACTAGAAGGCTGAGGTTTCATCGTTGTTGAAGGTTCTAGCATGCTCAAAGCAAGAGTACGTTGGGCAGATTCGATAGTCCCTAAAGACTATGATTGTAGTCAAGTACTCTGGGCAGATTCGATAGTCCTAGGCACGGGCTGCGACGACGTGCAGAGTTATATCTAGAACCGGGGTTTCCATTAGCCCTTGACGGACGGCTGAAAGAATGTGCCGGTCATTCAATTAACGGTGATATCAAAGCAATGATAACAGTGATAGCCAGAGTCATGGATGTTTGGTTGTACCGTCATTCGGTCTCAAGAGCGGTATTTTCTGGGTGCTTATCTGATCTTGGTTTAGGCCTTGGGGGTTTGTACTTGGAAAACATCGCCCTTGACTCGAGTGATAATTGTTTTACTTTAAATGTCTGCTTTGCTATGTTTATTTCTTCTTAGTGTGTCTGGGGGCTATCACTGTAGAAAGAGGTGGAGTGGGAGGGTTGGATTCCTATTCCTTTTTCCTTTATGCTCTTTTGGTATGTTGTTAGTTAATTTACCGCTCACTAAGACTGTTGTCTGACTCAAGGCTTTATGTTTAACTCTTATTGCCTTGGGCTGTTCATCCATTTTGGGATGAGCAGACTAGGTAGCAGGTGACAGGTGCTGTTCTTAGTTTCCCACGATGCTGATGGCGAAGACGAGCTAGAGGCTTGCATATTATTTCTTACTATATGTACTGGATGTTCCGCTGCTTGTATATTTTCTGAGTGATATGTAGTGAGGCTTGATGTATTGACTATTCAGATGTTTGTATTCAACTATTATTGAGGTTTAATAGAGATTCTGTTCTGTAAAGCTTCACTATATATATTTTCTATTGTATTTTATCCTTGCGCTGTGAGTTATACGATAGATACTGATGTTTTAACTTAACCTTGGCAATCGTTCATGGCTGCCTGGCACACCTTACAGCGCACTATTCCTAGGTTTAGTGAAGGGGTCATGGGCGGTCTTCACATTTGGTATCAGAGCTTTGGTTAATCGATTTTACCCAACGCTCGCTGATGTAACTACGTATGAGAGACGTAATTGTAATTTGATGGATGATTACTATATATAATATAGTAGCTTAGAAGAGTTTGAGTCCTTTATGCAGTTGTTCTCAAAGTGTATTAATCATTCCTTTTTATAGATATTAAGAATGAGTCGAAGAGGGAGACCAGCTGCTAGGTAAGGCCGTGCTACTGAGGGGGCTGCTGATTATGCTGCTATGTTCGAAGCTATGATGACTTCGATCATGAGAAGGATGCCAGCTCCGGGGCCATCTGTGGATGTTGGAGTTCAAGTTCAAACTCTAAAACCGGTGGATTTTGCTAAGCTGTGTAAAGATTATACTGCTCTTGGAGGAAAGGTTTTCTTGGGAACAGAGTCAACCATTGAAGTCCAGAGATGGATAGATGCTTGTAGAAGGATCTTTGGTGATTTGGGAATCGAGGATGCAACTAAAAGGAAGCTTGCATCAAGATAGCTTGAAGGAAGAGCTTCTGATTGGTGGAATTCTATCACCATTGATACTCCAGAGGAAGAAATTACTTGGGAGCAATTCCAAGCTATATTTGAAGCTAAGTTCATTTCTACAGCTCAGAAGTCTATTTTGTTCAAGAAGTTTGTGGAGCTCAAGCAAGGTGGAAGACCAGTTCTTGAGTATGTTTCTGAGTTTGAAGCCTTATCCAAGTATGCCCGGTCATATATTGAATCTCCTTATCAGAAGAACGAGAAGTTTGTAACAGGCTTGGACAGTTATCTTGGAAGGCAGTTGGTGGATCACTTGGACGATCTATTTGAGAAGCTAATAGAGAAGGCTCTTAGGCACGAGAATCTGTTTCCTAGAGAAGGATCTGTTGTTGCTGTGACCAAAGAGGAGTCTAAACCACAGCAAGGTGGAAACAAGAAGAGGAAGCACCAGCAGCAAAAGGGTAAGGATGGCTAGAAGAAGCCGAAGGGCGAAGTGACCTGCTACAACTGTCAGCAAAAGGGCCATTTCTCCAGAGATTGCAAGAATCCGAAGGTGCCAATAAAGTGTCACAACTGTGACAAACCGGGGTATATTAGGAAGAATTGTCCAGAACCGCGGAAGGACAAGCAGATTGTGCAAGCTTATGCTTTGGGGGCTGTTCCATCATCTTCAAAAGCTCATACCGCTGAAGAGAAAGGAAAGAGTGTGGTGGTTCAGGGTTCTCTTTCCATTTGTGGTGTTCCAGTTAGAGTGTTATTTGATACTGGGGCGTCGCATTCTTTTGTTTGTAATGAACTTGTAGGCCGGTTGGGTTTAGAACCGGATATTGTTGATAGGCCATTGGTTGTGACTAATCCAGTTGGGGGTTCGTCCTGTCTGTGTATGCTATGCCGTGGTCTGATTGTATCGAGTCATGATTGCTCTTTTGTTTGTGATTGTTTTGTTCTGAACTTTGCGGGGTTCGGAATTATTTTGGGTATGGACTGGCTTAGGAAGTATGCGGCAAAGGTTGATTGTGAAAGATTGGAGGTGACAGTCAAGAATGTGGAGGGGCGAAAGATTGTGATACGATGTAAGCATGAGGAAGGCGTCTTCATGAGCTTCATGTATTTGCTGGTTGTTTCACGGGATGGACTATCATCGGTGCCAATCGCTAATGGATTTGAGGATGTCTTTGATGCGGTCAAAGGGTTACCGCCGCATAGAGAGATCGAGTTTCGTATTGATTTAGTTGAAGGAGCCAGACCTGTTGTGATGCCCCTTAGGTGGATGGCGCCAAGGGAACAGCAAGAGTTGAAGGTGCAGGTTGATGATCTTTTACGGAAAGGATTCATTCGGCGTAGTGTGTTCGAATGGGGTGCACCAGTTGTGTTTGTAACCAAAGCGGATGGATCGTTGAGGTTGTGTGTGGATTATCGTGAGCTGAACAAAGTGACTAAGAAGAACAAGTATCCATTGCCGAGAATAGATGACTTGTTTGATCAGCTTCACGAAGCTAAGGTGTTTTCTCGGATGGATTTGGCAACGGGATTTCACCAGTTAAGAGTGGCTAAGGATAGTGTGCCGAAGACTGCTTTCAGGACACCATCTGGTTTCTTTGAGTGGCTGGTAATGCCGTTTGGATTGACTAATGCACCAGCATATTTTGTGGATCTTATGAATAGAGTGTTCAGAGATCAGTTGAACAAGTTCGTACTAGTGTTCGTGGATGATATTTTGATTTATTGCAGAACTGAAGAAGAGCACAAGACGCACTTGCGTATCGTTTTGGGAATCTTACGGAAACATCAGCTGAAGGCTAAGTTTTCGAAGTGTCACTTCTGGAAGAGTGAAGTGAGGTTCTTAGGCCATATTATCTCTGGAAATGGAATAGCGGTTGATTCCGCTAAAGTGGCAGCAATCCAGGATTGGGTTAGACCTAAGAATGCATCTGATGTGAGAAGTTTTCTTGGATTAGCAGGATACTATCGTCGATTTATCAAAGACTTTTCCAAGATAACTGCACCGTTAACAGGATTGACGAAAAAGAATCAAGTATTCAGATGGGATGCTAAGTGTGAGCAAGCTTTCGGAATCCTGAAAGAGCGACTGACAAGTGCTTCTGTTTTGACTATTCCAAGTGGAAATGATGAGATGGTGGTTTACACCGACGCATGTGGTACTGGACTTGGAGCAGTGCTGATGCAGAAGGGTAAAGTTGTTGCGTATGCAAGTTGACAACTGAAGCCGCATGAAAGGAATTATCCGACTCATGATTTGGAGTTAGCGGCGATTGTATTTGCTCTAAAGATGTGGAGACATTACCTATTGGGAGTTCGATTCGAGTTGTTTACAGATCATAAGTCGTTGAAGTATCTTTTCTCCCAAAAAGATTTGAATCTTTGGCAGCAACGATGGCTAGAGTTTTTGGAATCATATGATTTTGGTATAGCCTACACTCCGGGAAAGGGTAACGCAGTGCCAGATGCGTTAAGTCGAAGACATGCAGGATTGGGAGCCATGTTTTCAGAATGGAAGAGTCTCGAGTATTTGGCTGGATTTGATTTCAGTCCTAGATGTGAATTGGAACCTGAGATGTTGGCAAACTTATCGATAAGACCTACTCTTGTGGAAAGGATTGGCGAGAGCCAAAAGCGAGATGATAAGTTGGTCAAGATTATCCGTGATTTGGAATCTGGATTGGACCCAGAAAAGGATAAAGGATTCGAGGTCGATCGAGAGGGTTGGCTTCGGAAGCAAGGACGACTAGTTGTTCCCGATATAGATGAATTGAGAAATGAAGTTCTAAGGAAAGTCATCACTCGAAGCTGACAATTCATCCAGGTGGAAATAAGATGTATCGGGATATGAAGAGAACCTATTACTGGGAAGGTATGAAGAAGGATGTTGGAAATTTTATTTCCAAGTGCATGAACTGCCAGTTGGTAAAAGTCAAACAGAAGAAGCCAAGTGGATTGCTTCAGCCATTAGAAGTTCCTACATGGAAGTGGGAGCAAATATCGATGGATTTTATCGATGGACTACCTAGAACCAGAACGGGAAATGAAGGGATTTGGGTCATCGTAGATCGTTTGACTAAGAGTGCAAAATTCATTCCTGTTCGATCAACCAGGACTGCATCAAAGTTGGCTGAGCTGTATGTCAAGTGGATAGTTCGATTCCATGGTATTCCGAAGAGTATAGTGAGCGATCGAGACCCATTGTTCACTAGTGGATTTTGGAAGAGCTTTCAGGAAGTTTTGGGAACCACGTTGTGTTTGACTATAGCTTATCATCCTCAAACAGATGGTCAGACTGAGAGAGTCAACCAAGTTTTGAAGATCTCCTCAGAGCATGCGTTTTAGATTTCGGAGGATCATGGGAAGATCACCTTCATTTGGTGGAATTTTCATATAATAACAGTTACCAGTCAAGCATTGGTATGGCACCGTATGAGGCATTGTATGGAAGACCGTGTAACTCTCCGACATGTTGGTTAGAAACAGGAGAAAAATTGATACTTGGGCCAGAAATGATTCGACGGACTTCGGATTGCATAGAGATCATTCGGCAACGAATGAAGGCAGCCCAAGACCGACAGAAAAGTTATGCCGACAAGCGTCGTAAGGATTTGGAATTCGACGTAGGTGATATGGTTTTTGTGAAGATTTCTCCACTGAAGAATGTTATTCGATTTGGAAAGAAAGGAAAATTGACTTTGAGATTTGTTGGACCATTCCCGATCATCGAGCGAATTGGAAAGCTTGCCTACAAATTGGAGTTACCAGAAAAGATGTCGGGTGTGCACAATGTTTTTCATGTATCGTATCTACGGAAGTATGTGCACGACTCGAATACAGTGGTTTCTGTTGATAGCTGTGAAGATTTTGAGATTGATCCAGTTGTTGAGAGACCTCGTAAGCCGCTTCGTGTTGTGGAAACTGACACGAAACAGCTTAGGAGGAGGGTAGTTAGGTTGCTCAAGATACAATGGAGTGATGATGTTAACGACTGTACATGGGAGGTGGAAGAGAGGATGAAGGCAGCTCATCCTGAACTCTTCAAGGTATGGCCATAAGGTGTCGTGACATCTCATGACATTGTGACTTGTTCTAGTTTTATAATTCTGCATGCTAAGCTAGAATTGGATGCATGGTGTGTTGATTGCTATGGATGGTAGGCATGCAGAATAGCTTTTGATTGCTCTTGTTTGTTTGGAATTTCAGGGGCGAAATTCATAAGGGGGAGAGAATGTAACGACTTGTATTTTTACGGATCGCATGTTTGTAAAACAGTTATCATTAGGTCGTAGTGTTGATTAGCCATTTAGAGTTTGAGTTGACTAGAAGCTTAAGTCGTGTAGACGATAAGTCGTATAGGAGATAAGCCATGTGTAGCTTAGGTCGTCTGGAAGATGAGTCGTGTGGTGGCTTAGGTCGTGGGGTAGGTTAGGTCGGATGAGCGACTTAAGAGGTTGGAGCGACCTAAGGAAGTGAACGACTTAAGGTAGTGGACGACCTAAGGGTTAGTAATCTACAGGATTTGGCGACCTAAGGTAGTTGATGACTTAGGAGTTAACGGCTTAAGGAATTGGCGACTTATAAGGGTTGGCGACTTAAGGATATAGCGGCATAAGAATAGCGACCTAAGAGACTGGGTGAGTTAACGACTTAAGGAAGTTAAGTCATGGACGAGTTAAGGTGTTAGGTCATTGAACTTGCTATGGCGTGTAGTTAAGTCGTAGACGACTTAGGCATTAGGTCGCGACCTTGTATGAGTCGTTAGGATGCGTAGACGTTAAGTCGTCGAGTTAAGTTGAGTCGTAAGTCATAGAACGCGTAAGGACTTATGTTGTTACGTCGCTAGGTCGTGCGCAAGTGCTAGGTCGGAAGGTTTGTTAAGTCGTGCAAGTCATAGGTCGTGGGTCTTCGTGAGTCGTAGGTCGTGGGTCTTCATAAGTCGTGAGTCGTGGAGTTTGATGAGTCGTGGACGACTTAAGAAGGCGGACGACTTAGGGTTTTCAGCCTATAAATACACGTCCATTTCCTCACTTTTTGGCATCCGGATTTCAAAGCGACGAAGTGCTGCCATTTTGAGAGCTCGAGTTCTACACTTCTTCACTTCTTTTATCCACTCTAATCTTGTGCTTCCTTCCATCTAAATCGAAGATCAGGATCGAAGATCCGAGAGCTAAAGTTGAAGATCTACATTCTTCGAAGAGAGATTTCATCGTTTGAAGTGGAGTTTTGATAGATCGAGTTAGATCCTTCGCTGTCCAGATCTGAAGTGTGTTGCTTTTGAGGTGTTTAGGTGATTCGGTGAGTGCTGATTATCTCTCACACTGATCCAAAGGAGTATATCGGATTGATGGCTTGATTTGGTGTTAAATTAGTGATTTCCATGCATTTTCGTAAACTTAAGTATAGATCTATTGCTCATGATGATTTGACATCCATTTTACTACATGATTAACCTATGCAAGTGCATTCATCAAGTTGTAAAGATATTGCTCATGATTCACACTTGTTAGATTTAGGCTCTTTATTTACAGAATTGCCATTATTGTTATAATTGTTTATTTGATCATATTTGAATGTTTGATTGCTTGGATTAATGATTGACTTGATTGATTGTTGTAAATTAGTGATTGATGATTTGATTTAGACAAGATGGTCGAAGATGATTCAAAAGCTAAGGGGAAGGCTCTTGAATTGGGAAAAGCTGCTCGTGGCATATGTAGCGGATGATGAAGCTCATATGGATAGATTTGATGATGATGATGTTGAGATGAGGCTTTGCTATGATGAGATAAGGCGATGCATGATATGAGATAGCCTTGGTTTAATCCAGACGGGATCACTCCAAGCATGTTGATGACTCGGTGAAATGGTTCGAGTTAGAGGATAATGGTTTACTCGAGAGGCGCTTGAGCTAGTATGGAAATAGTCGTCGAGGAGGATGACTAGAAGGCTGAGGTTTCATCGTTGTTGAAGGTTCTAGCATGCTCAAAGCAAGAGTACGTTGGGCAGATTCGATAGTCCCTAAAGACTATGATTGTAGTCAAGTACTCTGGGCAGATTCGATAGTCCTAGGCACGGGCTGCGACGACGTGCAGAGTTATATCTAGAACCGGGGTTTCCATTAGCCCTTGACGGACGGCTGAAAGAATGTGTCGGTCATTCAATTAACGGTGATATAAAAGCAATGATAACAGTGACAGCCAGAGTCATGGATGTTTGGTTCTACCGTCATTCGGTCTCAAGAGCGGTATTTTCTAGGTGCTTATTTGATCTTGGTTTAGGCCTTGGGGGTTTGTACTTGGAAAACATCACCCTTGACTCGAGTGATAATTGTTTTACTTTAAATGTCTGCTTTGCTATGTTTATTTATGCTTAGTGTGTCTGGGGGCTATCACTGTAGAAAGAGGTGGAGTGGGAGGGTTGGATTCCTATTCCTTTTTCCTTTATGCTCTTTTGGTATGTTGTTAGTTAATTTACCGCTCACTAAGACTGTTGTCTGACTCAAGGCTTTATGTTTAACTCTTATTGCCTTGAGCTGTTCATCCATTTTGGGATGAGCAGACTAGGTAGCAGGTGACCGGTGTTGTTCTTAATTTCCCACGATGCTGATGGCGAAGACGAGCTGGAGGCTTGCATATTATTTCTTACTATATGTACTGGATGTTCCGCTGCTTGTATATTTTCTGAGTGATATGTAGTGAGGCTTGATGTATTGACTATTCAGATGTTTGTATTCAACTATTATCGAGGTTTAATAGAGATTCTGTTCTGTAAAGCTTCACTATATATATTTTCTATTGTATTTTATCCTTGCGCTGTGAGTTATACGATAGATACTGATGTTTTAACTTAACCTTGGCAATCGTTCATGGCTGCCTGGCACACCTTACAGCGCACTGTTCCTATGTTCAGTGCTGGGGTCATGGGCGGTCGTCACAGACGATGTCACGAGGGGGGGGGCGGCTCGAGCGGGAGATCGATGGTTCTGACATTTGAAGTCGCATCGAAGGTTCGTGAGGATGGAAGAGGGATCGAAGGTGGTGATTTTGGGTAAGGTTTGGGTCACCGTGCTTTCCAGGCCTGCGAACGAGTACGCTGCTAGCGACGTGCTGTCTTGGGGGAAACGTATTTGGTAATTAATTTCTATTATTTCTGGTAATTTGGGTTAGTGGTAGAATTTGTCTTTGGTTTTAATGAAAATAATGGAATCGTATATACACTTTTAGAAGAAAAAAATATTTGTGAAGATCTGTTTACAAATTTTAATGATACGTTTAGTTTATATAAATTAGATTTTGACATCTATGAATTAATTTTATATATGCAGTTCTCAATATATAGTTTTAAGGGTATATATATAGTTTGAGAAAATATAATGATTGTGTACACATTTTTAAATCTTACTGTTAAATTTTAAGTAGACAGTATGATGAGATAAAACATTGTAAAGCCTATTACAATCAAGTATTTACAAATCCATGAGTGTTATGCGAGGGTTAAATTATTTTGGATATTTTAAATCTGATGGTAGAAACTATTCATTTAATTTGTTACTAGGGATTTAACAGTAAAGTAAAATTTGGAATTTTAGTAATATGATAAATTCAAGTTTTAAATCGAATTTATTAAACTGGGTTAAATAAAATCATTTGTAATTAAATTAAATTTAACAAATGGAAATTATTTATTCGATTCATTTGAATATTAACAAAACGAATTTGATATTTATTCAAGGTCAAAAATTAGGAAAACCAAGGCAATATTGAAGTGGAGTACAAATAAAAGCAAAGGTGAGTTAATCTCACTCGGTTGAATTTTGATTTAAATTTAAATGGTTAAATTTAAATAATTGATTGAATGATTGATTTGGTTTGATGTGATACTATATATATATAGTAGTATATAGCAATATATACATATTGGCATATGTATATATTGGAGTTGTTGATATTCCCGCATTATATAGCGGATGAGACCCTATGCGCCACATAATAGCGGATGATATTTTATAAAACCCATATACCGCGATATTCCACCTCGAAGTGGAATTGGTATTGTGCTAACGTTTGTGGATGCAGGGAAACAGGTTGGAGGGATCCAACTGGATTCCTCAAAATTTTCTAGACTATTTTATATTCTGTGTTATGAATATTGATATCCTGTGATGATATTATTGATGATTGAAATATTGGAAAATATGGATGGATTGAATATCTAAGTAAAATGAGTTATCAAAATCTCTAGAATGGAATTTTTAAAAGAAATAAAGAATAAATTTAAAGTAAAATAATTCAAGTGAATTGGAATAAAGGAATTTTGGATGTTTTGAAATTGGTATTTTTAGTTAAAAAGGGTTTTAACTCACAATAAAGAAATAAATCTAAAATTAAAGTATTTTGAAATAAATGAAGTAAGCAAGGAATTTATTTCAAAGTAAAGTAGATTGAAAATCAATTTGGGATTAATTTAAGTGTTAAAACGGGATTTTTAAAAGAGAAGTGAGATTTTGGAATTTATAAACTGGATTTATAAAGTAAAATAAAATATCAGTGGATATTTGAGAATATAAATTCAAGATGGGAATTTATAAAAGAATATGAATTGGTTTAAAGATAAATGTTGATTTATTTTTAAAGGATGTGAAGAGAAGTGTATTTCCTTGGATTGCCAAGTACGTTTTTCAAAGCAATTTTAAATATAAGTTAAAAGTTCTATTTTGTTTAAAAAGGCATGTTTTAGGAAATTGATTATTTCTAAAGGTTAATTTCCAAAGTAAGTATTTTCAAAAATCTATTATTGTAGTAATTATATAAAAGTGATTTGGTATTATGTTTTAAAAAGAGAAAGTTAGTTTATATTTATAAAGTGGTTTTATTTTAAATATTCTTAAAATATATATTTTGATAAAGTATTTAAGTAGTTTTAGAATTTCAATATTATAAAGTATATTTAAAATAAAGTGTTTTTAAATTATTTTAAAATTAAAAGTATCTTGTACTTGGTGATTCAGTGGAAATAATTATTTGGGAAATGTATTCTATAAGCGAAAACTGTTTTGAAATTGTTTTCAAATGAGCTTTGAAAATTTGGAAATATATCTTTCGAAGATATCTGAGGCAAATAAATAATGTGGAAAATTATTTATTGTGTGATGGATGTTGTGAATGTGAATTGATAGTTAAATAACCGACTATCAATATTGGTCAATGCGCTGATCGTTTCGAAGAGACCGGGATCGAGATTAATTTCTCGAAAACCACTTCGATTCGGTTTGTACGTTTCGTGTAACGTGTTCGGAGTCGAAGATGGAGCAGTGAAGTGCAAGGGCTAGTCGCTACTAATCCTGAGGATATTTCCAAAATGGATGTAGTAGGAGTGGTGCCTTCGGTTCTGTTCGAACCCGGGACGGACTTGTATGGACGAATGCTTGCGAAACATCGTCTGGTGGACGATGGGCATTCTAAGTGAAACGTTCTATGAAGGTAACGTTTAGCCTCAAGCCTCATCAACCGGGAATGACTGAAAATCAGGGGTTATGCAGCAAGGCTTCGTGGGTAGCGCCCACTGGAGAGTATGGTCATCCCTGTCTAGAGGTCTCTTTTATTTCGGCTTAGTAGTGCGGTTGCTGATCCCAACCGTGGGGTGATCATATTCGAAATTGCCCATAGGTGATTCCGGTCTTGTGTTGCAGGGGAGCGGGCGTACTCCTCGGTACTGTGATCAAGGCCACGTACTGTGACAGGTGGTACCCCAGTGCCTAGTCATTGATGGAAATTCATTCTCCCTACGTGCCTTGTACGAGTTTTGTTTGTATTACCCACGGTGTGGCTAGTATGCTGAAATTTAATAATGTAACAATTTCAGCTATTTTAATAGTATTTGTATATAGACACTATTATAATATCAGAGGATTTAATAAAAAGTGTTTTAGCTATCGTAAGGTAAAAACCCGACATGTTTATTTGTGGCGTGGTCTTACAAGATGCTTTTGTTTTCAAAAGATTTTAAAACTTTAATAATTAATTTGAGTGTGATTTTCTCAAGCTGGTTTTCCAGACTGACTCGGGTGTTGTTTTATATGATGCTCGGGTCAGACCGAGATAAACAGGTTCAGGTTATGCTGTGGAGCTCAGGAGACAAACTGGATGGCGAGACGTATCTTCCGTACTTGTTTATATATGTATATTCCGTTGTGTTGATTGCTGTATTCTGTTGTATTGAGGACATGATATGATTATTGTCCAGTTGTATGTTATGTGTTCTCTGATGTATACTCTGATGATATATTGTATAAAACAGATATAGTTTTGATTTGTGTAAAGATCTATTAATATATATATTATATTTTATTCCACTGCGATGGTTAGATTCTGATGTTGTTGCTTTCCATTTTTCTTCTTCTACCTCTTCTTTTTAACTTAAATGGTTCGATTTTCCAGGTCTGGAAAGTCGGGTCGTTACAAGACTGGCCCAATTGTTTATAAAAGAAGGCGTCTCCTTATTATTGTTCAGCTCAAATAGAATATGAAGACAATTTCTCTTCTTCCTTTGAGTAGAAAGTTGGCCATTCCCTTTTTCTTTTCTTCAACACAAAATCTAAGGTTTCTGTATAATTGAAGCTGTCGTCTTGTAGTTGATCGATTGATGTATGCTTTTGCTTTGTCAATTGCTCCTAGCTTTGATTCGCTCTCGGTGGCTTCAATTTGTCGAGCTCGAATACTTGGATGAAATTGGTACATGACTTTCTTTTTCGATTTTATTTCGCTCGACCTTGATTCGAGTTTAGTGATTTATTCTCTAATTTGTTCTAAGTAAGTGTGCTCACTACTTTTAGTCTTGAACTCGAATACTTCCTTTGCTAATGATGATTATTGGGTATTTACAAGGATTGAGTCCCTAAAATTACGTTCGTATATTTCTCATTTGAATTCTTCATGAATTTACTTGGCCATGATTTTTTAATCGAACGATGGTATTTATTTTTGACCTATTCATTTCATACTCAGTTGGATTTGGTTCCGTTCTTCTCTAACATTTGAATTTGTTTCTCATTCATGTCTTCTATGACTTCGGCACTTTGAATTCTTGAGATAATTGACTTGGTTAATTCTTGTTCATCATATTATCTACTACGAGATAAAAATTGACTTTTTCGGCTTGATCATTTTTTTTCAAAACTGCTCCTTATTTTGAACAACTTGCAACTGAACTGTTTTTGTAGTCATGCCTGTAGCTTAATTCATGTTGACTTATTATTGTTTTGGTCTAGTTGAGTACAATTTCCAGTCTTGTTTCATGTATATATTTGTTTGCATGTAGAGTGTAGCCTTGTTCCACTGCTTCATCGAGTTCATGCCTCTGACTAGTCCGGTATCTTTGTTGTGTTCATCATGTTCCACTGTTTCATGTTGTATTCTTTTTTGTTGATGATGACTGGTATCATTTTAATGCTTGTAAACTTCATATACTTGTGCATATGTATGTATATATTGTTTGTTCATGCGTGTGATTCTCTGGCATAGCTTTGCATTTGCTTCGGGTTGCACTGCTTGCATATCCATATGTACTGATATGTGTTTGTAAGCCTGGTTCTTGTGCATTTTGAAGTCTTTGTCCTTCTGTCCTATGTTTTGCATTCCATTTGCATTCATATTATCATGTGGTCATTTTGTGTTAAGGCTGATTTGGTCTGGTCATTTTGTGTTCATTCTGTTTGGAGCTTTTGTTTCAATGGTGGTTCCACATAGGTTTGGTCTGGAGCTTGTGTTTTGGAGTTCATGTGTACTTTTGTTATCTGTATTTGCTTGGGCATTTTGTATATGTTCAAGTTCATGTTGTAACTGAACTTGATTTTGAAGTCTGCTTCCAGTTGCTTTGAGTCTGCTTCCAGTTGCTTTGAGTCAGCTTAATTAAGTCTGGTTTGGTTCAACATGCTCTGGTCTGGTTGACACTCATGTCTGGTCTCATGTTGTTTTGTACAGAGTTTTGTATATGGCTGAATGCATTTGAAACTTTGAACTATAGTCTTCTTGTATGCATATGTATAGGACTATTGTACATGTTGTACGCATGTAAACTTTTTGTTGCACATTTCCAGTCTGGTTTCCTTTTGAAGTCATGTGTACATTTGAGCACTTTGAACTGATGTGTCTCATGTTTTGGACTGGTGTTTTCTTTGCATTGGTTCGAGTTGAACTACTACTTGCCTCTGAACTGTTGTGTTCATTCATGTATGAGTCTGCACTTGGTTCAAGCATGTTTGACGCCAAACTTTGTACATATGTTGATGGAGTCTTTGTGTTCCACTGGCTTATTATTTTGAGCATTCATGAGCCTAAATGTAGTTTGAGTACACTTTGTGACGATCTGTTGGTCTTGATGAATCTACACTTGTTTTCTTTGTGTTACTGTGGCTTTATGCATTGCTCCGAATCATTTCATTGGCCTGGTTTGAACATGATGTTTTGCACATTGAGTTGAATCCAGTCTATGCTTGGGTTTGACCTTGTGCTCACCCGTCCCTGCGATTTTAACAAGCAAGTGTATATCGGTGTGCACGGCCTTGTGGCATGTACAATGATACACTATGCATGTCACAAGTTATTCGTGTATGATGAGTTCAAAAGAAAATAATGATGAACAACCAAAATAACCGAGGCAAACAATATTTTCAAAAACACTCACTTTATTTTGAACTGCAAAATATTTCTTTTCCAATTTTACTGCGTTAGTGTTTATTTTGCACATAATTCAGATACGAGATATAAGCTAAATTAGAGTTGAAGATCAAATACGAGTGTTGAGTGAAATGTATGTAAAAATTGTATAGTGAAAATTGTGTTATAGTATGAAATTGTATTGTAATTGAAAATGTCTAAATGTAATGAGAGCTCAAATTGTACTATTTGAATTTGTAATAAATATTTGTTTGAATATGAATTCTGTGTTATTTGTTTTATTCAACAAATATTCATTTAATTATGTGAAAAATAAAATAGTACAATAACAAATACATATATATATATATATATATATATATGTATGTTTATTATCATCAAACCAAAAATCATATACTAGCATATTCTACAATCCATTCACTTCTAATTTCTGAAATGCAAGGAATCCTCCTGATTTCAAGCTTCCGATGCTGGAAATGTATGATGGAAAGATGGACCTGACAATTCATTTGATGAGATACATCTTACATATGGAGCTGTTAGGTGCTTCTGAGGAGGTAATGGGTAGTGTTTCCCATTATACGTAACGAACTTGGTAGCGATGGGGTTCGGAAAGATGGAAAACGGGTCCATATGTACATGGACCGACCTAGTGAGAAAATTCTTGAGACAATTCAAAGTTCACATCTCATGACCTAAGAATGTATTGACGCTGTCAAGTGTGTAACAAAGGCTCAAGGAGACCTTGAGGAGCTATTTAACAAGATTCAATGTAGCAGCAGCAAATGTAGTTTACATACTGAATCCATCATTAATCCTAGTGGGGGCAATATCCGAGGTCACAAGTAAGACTGACTTCAAAGGTGCACTGGGAAGGGATCCACCTATGGATCTTGTGAAATTATACTATAAAGTTTAGAGATATTTGCGTCAGGAAGACGTTGAAGCTGAGAATGCTGAAATTAATGATGTGGATGATAAGGGACTATCCAGAGCGGGAGATGGAAAAGGCAAGGGAAAAAGGAAAATTGATGACAATTCGGGGAACCGAAACGACAAAGAAGGGAGTCAAAATTTTCGTCTTACATTGACTTGACTGAAACCCCAAAAAGGATATATCTAGACACTAGAGGGCGGATTCTATAGAAAGCTAGCTAGGAGAGAACCTACTGATTAGGAGAAAAAATCTGGAAAGTTATGCATCTTTCGTGAGCTGGATGGACATGAAATGAATGACTGCCGCCATATTCGCGATCTGATTGAAGAACTGGTTCGGAGTATCCAGCTTCAATAGTACATGAGGAAGCAAAGTACAATGGTACAGGCGGAGAACCACCATCTGTAGCAAATGGATCACGAAACAACTAGGGATCTGGTCCGAGACTTGAAATTCCATGATCAGGATAAATAGGAGTCGAACCTGATTCCCGTGCTTTGCTTTTTTTTCTTGCATTTTTCTTTCCATATCAAGCAATTAAGACAATAATAACCTCAGGCTGCTTACACATGTTTGGGATCCCAAACGGTCCCTGGGCATGCTCTAGGTCTGATGCTTGAGATGACTATTTAGAACAATAATAACCCCCGACCACTCAGACGTGCATAAAACCTAGATTGGTCCTTAGCCATGCTTTGAGTTTGATGTATGGGATGAAAACTTAGGATTTCTGCTTGTTCGCTTTGATTTGATTTGAATATTTGAATATTGAAAAATCCATACTAAATGTGATAACTGATTTTGATCGCTTTAAGTCCCCTCCCCAAAGACAGGACCAGAGTGCAAGGTGCAAGCACCCTTGCCTGAGAGCGTGTTGATGGGCTTATATGAAAAGTAATTCCTCTCACCAAAGAGTGAGCGGATGGGATTGCTTAGTCATTAATTCCTTTGCCAGAGAGCAAGCGGACTCATCAAGGATCTAAAGAGATCGAAACCATAGATTTGACAACAAAACGACCCAAGGAGATCGTCCCCTTAACGTAAACATTAAACGATCCAAAGAGATCGCATATTAAACAAAACATCAAACATTACAGTGAACATTAAATGATCTGGAGGGATCGCGCATTAAACTGAATACAAGACGATCTGGACAGATCGAACCTTAGAACAGATATAGATTTTGATAAAAGGATTTGAATGCATTGTAATTAGAGTAAAATAGGTAATCCCGGATAAACACCGGATGGTTTTGATATGTGATGTAATGACTCTAAATGAAATTGGAATAAAGATAATGTATATGCTACACTTAAGCAAAGTCTATAGTCTTAGGCTATAACGGGTTTGGAATGACCCATGATTAATAAGAGGATCCGAAGGAACAGGGTAGTTCACTAAGATTGAAGTAGCCAGAGAGCTCAACTATGGATTGATGTCTGGAACTTGTTTTTGAGCAAAGTACATCTTACACTTGAAAGGCGTAATTTGGGGGAAAGTGTTTACCCACTTTTTAGCAAAGCAGATTTCAATTGGACTCAGAAGACTCAAACAAGGACAAAATCACTTGAAATCTAAAAGGCACACTCAAATGAGCTAAGGAAATAGCTTGAGAAAATTCCAGCAAAAATATGCTAAGTCGATAACTTGGTACAAAGTTATCACCATAGGATGGTATCGAGTTATCACCAAAGCGGCTTTAACTGAACTTAGAAGATTGAAACAGAATTAGAATGACATGAAATTTGACATGTGCACTTGGGAAAGGAAAAGGAAGAGCTTGGAAAAAGTTTCAAGTGGATTGGGGAATCCACTTAAAATTGGGTCTAAGTTATCTTGATAAGTTGGGTCTGACTTATCAATTTCAATCCTCTCATTTCAGAACTCCATACATGACTCATACAACTCCATCGACTCGTGGCAAAGTGATTGTGCAAGGATTTCACGATCTATTCTAAGGATATGGAATGAAGCATAAGAAAGTGGACATCTAAAAGATCACAAGACTTAACACGAAGACGATGGAAAAAAGGATCAAACAACTCAACTTGAAAAAGGAAAAATCATGCGAGTGGAGTGGTGCAAATTGCATCAAATATTATGACTCGGCTCCGAGTTATCACTGATAACTCGGCACCGAGTTATCGCTGATAACTCGGCACCGACTTTTCATGACAACTGGGCACCGAATTATCATGATAACTCGGGTTGGCTTGGGATTTCTAGGGTGATTCCGAGTTATCTCTTGGATATTGCGCCTCTGACTCTATCATGCCCAATTCCTCTATAAATACCAACAATAGAGCAACCAAAACTAGAAGGGATTCTCTAACTCTGCTACTTCTTCACTTCTAACTTCTCCTCCATTAGAGTCACTTGGGAAACAACTATTTGTTGTTCTAGGACTTAGATCAACAACTCCTTAGTACTAATGACTCTCAAACACTCTAAAAATATCATTGTAAATCTAAGATCCACTATATCATGGTCAGATCAGAGATAGTTAGTTGTAAACTAGAGAGGGAACAACTGATAACATAAATTGAAGTGGACGTAGGTTGGACATAATGCCGAATCATATAAAAACTTATGTGTGTTCTTATCTATTTTCTACGTTTTCTTTTACTTTTATCTGAATTAGTGCTTTAATATGATATTTGGATATTGATCCAATTTTGGGTTAAAATGATTTATAAATTCAAATATTAAAATTATCCTTTAATTAATTAATAAATTTCATTAAATAAATAATGCAGTACTATATAATTTTAGTAAAATGCATATAAACTTCTCAAAACATAATTTTATTTATTTACTTTTATTTTACTTTAATTATATTATGTATATTAAATTTTAAATTTATCTTTTAATATTCTTATTATATTTATTATTATTTTAATTACAATAGACCATTGGTCGACCCATCGGTTGACCGATCAACGGTCGACTGATAAACCTACCAGTCATGAATATGCTAAAGAAAAATTAGAACATTTTCTCCATCATCTTCCTCTCATCTCCTCCAATTTAATGCCCAGGCTTCCAATTATTCATAGTATCAACCCAAACCAAACATATACATATACATATATATATATATAATAATGTGATTTCAACATAGATATATGAGTGTTAAACTCACTTGAAGCTTTCCCATCTCTTTCTTCTCTGTACGCCACACTCTAGCCAAACAATGCAACAAAAAAGTCAAATTCCTTCTTGCCATAGAGGCACATAAGGGTCGAGATGCATATACTCAAATTGAAGAATTTTTAGCAATTTTTTTTCATTTTCTAAGGAGGAGGATTAGTTAGTTTTATTTCAAGAGGGTGACAAAGTAATTAGGAAGGAGTATACATTAACAAATACTTACTGAATGAAGAAAAATCTAGAAATCGTAAAGTCTGGATATTAGGACAGTGGGTTTTGGGCCTGGGAATATAAATATGGATCTTGGGCTTAGGCATAAATTATTAATCATATATTTTTCTTTTCCTTTTTTTTCAAAAACTATTTTCTATTTAAGAAAAACAAAATCATTATATAATTTTGAACTAAAATTAAACTTGCAACACTTGAATATTTTCCAACATTATAAATTTTTTATAGAATTTACTTCTACATTATAACTCATTTTAAATTAAACATCATATAATTATATTATAAACCCAATATTTAAATATTTTTTCAAATTAATTTATTCCACAATCTTTTAAATAAATAATTATTCTCTAAATCATTTAGTTCATCACTAATTAACTTATTATAAATTTTCAACATTCTTTATTAAATCCAAAATTGTTCTTATTTAATTTATAAAATCCATTTTAGCCAATTAAATAATTATGATTATCTTTTATTATTTACACCTAAATACCGAGTTTTTGCAGACTCTCCTCTTTAACAAAACGCATCCTTACAATTTCTTAGGAAGAATCTATTGCAAAGCTAACAATTCCATTATCAGTTTATATTTAAATATGAATCAAATAATCGTTAAAATAAATCCCACAAGTCTCTATCTTCACTTTCTCGAATCAGCACTATAGTAACCTGAATTGACTCATCAAGCATCCAATAGATAAAAAATAATGATTAGACCTTTCCATCAATGGCTTATCAAAAGAATTAGTTCTACTTTTAAAACATTAAAATACTTAATTCGAAATTTACTACTCAAAGAATATCAATTTATAATAATTTGAAAGTTTCATTTACTTTATATATAAACATTGACCAAAAGTGAAAATTACTTTTCAAGATTACAAAATACTTCAGTTTAAATAATCCATTCATAAATATTTTTCCCAAGATTCTTATTCATACATAATTCAAACACTATTCAAAATTTAAATTTCCATCAAATAAACTTTGAAATATTTTAACAAAATCCCAAAACCTTTGCAACAAAATTTTCACTAAAATCTCCTTTTACCCTCAATATATTTTTTAATTTCAAAACACCTTCTGTAACAACCCGCATATTTGTCGATTTTATATTTAATATTTTATTTAAATATTCCATCGTTAGTAGGATTTTAGTCCAAAAAGCTACTTTTTGCATACGATCAAATTAAGACTCGAGACCACCCCCATTGAGTTCAAAATGACGTTTGCGATCTTTTTGAGTGTAAATTTCGATATGTTTGGAGGTAGTGGAATTTTCGTCACTTTTTGCTTTGGGCCTTGGTTTGGGCTGAACCACTTACTAACTCAGCCCCAACCCACCTCCTCTTCATCACTTCTTCTAAAATAACAAAGCTTCATCAAAAATGGTGGAGGGAATGGGAAATTAAAATTCCAAGCTCAAGTTCATTAGCAAATTCACCATCCAACTCCAAATCCGAAGTAAAGACATTGATCCAAGCTAGGGAATTGTTCTAGCTTTGCTTCCAAGCTTCATCTTCATCAAATTTCATGAAAAGGTGAGATTTTTATCTCACATTCCTGTCTATAACTATCTTGGATTGTTGGGAATGACTACCCATCACTTTAGCTTGTATGTTTGCATTTGGTTTGGATTGAATTGGTGAAAAAACCCAATTTTTCAACGTGTTTGGAAAAATCTGGGCCTTAGGTCACACTGTCTCGAAGAAGAAAGCCTACATATTTTTGTTCTGGGCTTAGGTCGTTCGCATGTGGTAGGTCGTTCGGCAGATAGCTCGCTCCATCGCTAGGTCGAAGGTCGCAGGGCAGTAGGTCGTTAGACCCGTTTTACTTTAGGTCGCGACCGATATAGGTCGTTAACCACGCTAGGTCACTAGCCCTTGGTCGCACCTCCATTAGGTCGCGTACCCCTTAGGTCGCGTACAACTTAGGTCGTTTGGCAGTTAGGTCGAAACTTTTAGGTCGTTCGGCTTGCTTGCGTTTTTAGGTCGCTCACCTTTTTAGGTCGCCCGCCTACTTAAGTCGCTAGACTTTAGGTCGTTTGACCTGTTTCATGTTAGGTCGCTCACCTCGTAGGTCGCTCGATCCTTTTTACATCTTAGGTCGCGAACACCTTGGGTCGCCCCACCTAGGCCTATGCTGTTCGTTAGGTCGCGTCCACTAGGTCGCGCACCTCACTGAGTCGCTTGGGTCGATAGGTCGCTCAACCTTCACCCCTTAGGTCGCGTGCTTAGGTCGCTCACCCCCTAAGTCGCAACCCATTAGGTCGTTTGACCTGCTCTCTCTTAGGTCGCATGGCTTTGTTAAGACATTGGTCGCTTGCCTTTTTACACTTAGGTCGTTCAACCTGTATTTTGTTAGGTCGCTCGGCATGCTTGGCCGCACCATCTACTTCTACTTTGATTGTTTTAGAACTGATTTCCTTGGATTTCCTTCACGTCTTCGAACGTGAAATTTTATGACTAGTTGATTCTACAATCAATTTCAGTGATTTGTCATTTTAAAAACATGAAGGCTTCAATACTAGTAGAAAAATATCAAACTCTTTCATCAAATGACTACAACAGTGTTTTAAATATAAAGCTCGTTTTCTCAAACCGTTTTCCAATCTACTAGTATATACAAGCCTTTACTTCACTCGGATGAGAAATCGAATTAAACGACTTAGTAAAACGAGTGGTATGAAACGCTCGCGTTTACTTCATCGGTTAGCTCTTGGACTTGTTCGATTGAACCCTTTGTGACAATTTTCTAGTGAAGATCTACAGTTTGTTCGTAAATATTTAAGTTAAGCAAGTGGTTATGGGACATGAAGCTAAACTCATATATTTACTAGCTTGGTGTGATTGACACTTCTTGATGATCATGACGATCATTTTTGTGATTTGATTTAGACTAGCAATTGCGCGATGTCTCTTTGTCTACGAGGGAGACTAAACCCCGTTTGTGTGATGTTTCACCATCACATATGTAGGGTAGCGCCCCATGGTCTTCGGACCATTCTTGTGGAGTTTCGACTCAAAATTAATGGTTAGCTACCATGAGATAGCGTCTCGTCTTGTGTTACACGTGTTGGTGAGTTTTCATACTCTCGTTTTGTGATAGGCCTCCCCCTTCTTGTGATTTCTGGATTTCTTGTGATTTAAATTTGATTTGACAAATTATGTACATACATTTATCTATCTCTAAATGGTTTGAAAGGAATCGGAGATTTTATTCTTAAATTCTATCTTAAATAATAACTTCAAGTATAAAAAGAAAATCAAAATTTTTGAATAGATGATTCAAGCTTGAAATGATTGAATTAGGATGTTTATAGTGTATATTAATTTTAGAAAGTTTTATTTGTATAATTCTCAATTGCATTCCAATATAACTTACCTTAATTTTTAGAAGTTAACAATGTAATTGGATAATATACTATATAAAAAGATTTTTATAAATAAAATTTGAGTGGTTATAATAAATATTATACACTTAAATTTTAGTTATAAAAAAGATTAACACAGGTAAATAGACTAAAAGGTTAATTGAATAATTTACAATACAAATGATGTTAAGGGAATTAGGAATAAATTAAAACAGTTATAATAAGTGTAAGCATATTTAACATATGTGATAAAATATTTGAGAGGGATAAATTTAATTATAATTAGGAATAAAGAAGAATTAAATTTATTGAATGTTATACACTTAATTTTAATCAAATCATGATTTTAGAGATTGTTTGTTTAAGAAAATTTGATGATAAGATAATGAAATTAGAGATAGTTAAGATTTATTTAACTTGTGTAAAATTAATTATCAGTTAAGCTGAAACCATGGAAATTTCAAACCTATTATCTTATTTTGTTTTTCAAACTTATTACCTAATTTTGTTTTTCAAACTGTCTGTTAGTTGTCCTTATTTTTCCTTATCTTGCTACAGACTGGTATAGACATCTATCTATAATCTTTTTGCTTAGAAATCTTTCTATAATCTTTATAATCTTTGGTACTCATTTTAAATCTGAGCACTGCTTTCCACCCACAGACTGTCGGTCAAGCGGAAAGAGTGAATCAGATTCTAGAGGATCTTTTCGTACTTGTGTTCCTGATTCTGGAGAATCTTGGGAAGACCATCTCCATCTTGTTAAACTTACCTATAACCACAGTTATCAGGTATAATTTCAATCTTTTGTCATCTTGTCTTAATCTCATTTCAATTTTATCTTTCCTGTGTTTTCCCGTACTTCATTCCTTTTCGGGGACGAAAAGTTTTGAGTGGGGGAGAGTGTAACAACCCTAGATTTTGGCCTATATTTTAAATTTTTACTTTATTTTATTTTAAATTATTTTAAACTTGTTCTATTTCAAACATTTCATTTTAAATATAAATGTTGACTATTAAGTGATTTATAGTTCAAACTAGTATAAATTGGATATTTCAGTGAAAAGTGAATTTCTATTGAAACTGGTCAAACTTTGACTTTTGAACTTTAAATTTAAATATTTCAAATTCTTAAATTTTATCTTTTATTATGAAAATAGATTTAATTCCATGGATACAGCTTTTCGTTTCGTTGGAAACGGAGTTAAATTGTGAAAGTTATGTATATTTCAATATTGTGGGTAAACTGATGTACTTAGCAATATTGTCTATTTTAAATTATATTTTATTTGTCATATTTTGTTCTAATATGTGTTAGTATTTTATTTTATGTATAATTTTGTCTTTTAAATAATTTAAAGGGATTTTATAATTTTTCCAAAACGTATTGAATTTATTTTCTATTTTTAAAGGCTAGTTTCTATTTTTCTGCTATTTTCTTCAATTAAATTATATTTAATTAAAATTTATTTATTCATTTTTTGAATGCATTTTTATTTTATGTTATTATCTTTGTTTATAAATGTTTTACAAGTCCATAAACTTTTTCCAAAGTTCATTGCATTTATTTTTCATATTTTCAAGACTAGTTGCAATTTTTGCTGTTTTACTTAATTAAATTTTATATAATTAATAATTAATTAATTTATTTTTGTTTATTTACTAAATTTTCGTATTTTATCTGAGTTTATATATATATTTCAGTTATATAAAACATAAAAGAAATTAGAGGAAATATGAAAAGTTTTAAACTATTGAAATTCCTATGGCTTTTCACCTCCCTACCTTTCACTTTCTCAACTCCTCTCTTCAATGTTTTTGGCCATGCATACCCTATTCTTTTCAGCGGACTTCTTTTCATTTTTTTTCACGCAAACACTTCTCTTTATCCTCCAAAAAAATCACGGCCATGGCTTCAAAATTTTGGGTAAAAAATTCCTTCTTTCTTCCTTGTTTTCTATGTTTTTTCTATTGAAACTGCATATGCTCTCTACCTTCATAGTTTGGTTCCTCATACTCCAGGCTTTGGCCGACCACCACGACCCCCTTCCTCTGACCATCACCCATCCTAGCAACCCTCCTCCTCAGGCCTAACCAATCCAAGTCCAAGGTCTACACAAAATCCATCAAAAACCATCACAAACTATCACTTATGACCTAGAATTGTCATCTCCTCCTTCTACCATCTTTTGCCACCACTACCTCCACCACCACCACCTCTGACCTGACCTTCCACCACCTCTGGCCCACACTCCAGCCACCACCTGACCACCACATACCATGGCCATGCCACATCAGCAAGGGGCCGAACCCTATGGTGCAACAAAAGCCACACTTTGCCTTGAAACCCTTTGGTATTCCATTGCCTTCAACACCTTGTAACTTCCACTCACCTTCATCACCTTGTTGCCGCACCTTTTCCAGACCATACCTGATCCAAACCATGCCTTTAGCCGTGCCATTTCAGATCTGGAGCTGAAGCATAGGTGGTAGGAAGCAAGTGCAAACACTTTGACTTTGTTTATGCATCCATTTCTAGCATTGTTTATTGAATTTTTGGGTTGAAATCTTATGTTGTTTGTAATTGTTTGGTTTGAATGTGACAAGGCAATTAGCTTTGGCTCTCCCACACTCAAATAATTATCGTGCTCTCGTGCCTCTGGAAATTTTTGTTGTGCGTTTGTGGTTGTCATCTCCAGCTTGAACAAGTGAGTAATTCTCACCAAACAATGTGTACTTATATAACTAGTAAACTGACACCATTTGAATCTGTAAAATTATATCATCCTATTGTAACTGTTATATTATGATCATATAATGTTTACCCCTGTTATTACATATGTTATATCATCTATTACTGTTATCTCATGCTATTCTGTTTATTTATATCAGTTTATCACACTGCAAGTTCCCTGTAGAATAGAATCACTATGGGTTGAAATGATACATACCCGAACGGACTTTAGAATAAGGAAAAATCGTTATGGGCTGAAATGATAGGCCTGAACGGTTTTTATTTATTTATTTATATTACTTGGGATTGCGGGTTTGAAATGATAAAACCCGGTTTTTCTTGGTAAACTGCGGATTGAAATGATACATATCCGTATCACTTGACCTAGGCTAGAAAATTAAATACAGACCCGTGGTTTATATATTTTTCTGAAATTTTTAAAATACTTTTTTTTAATGTAAATATTATGGTATTTTGATTTAAATTTCATTAAAATGATTTCTATAAAGTATTTGTGATTTTCTACAAATTAAATAAGTGAATTAAGTAAATGGTGAAGTAGAATTTGAAATATAAGTTAATTTTGGAATTTATGATTTTGTTTATAAATGGAATTTTTGTAAAGTAAGAAAATATGACAAATTTGATTTAAAGATGAATTTAATGATTTTTATTAAGTAATAATAATGTTTTAAAGGTGTTAATGATTTTGTATAAATTAAAATATGGAATAAATGAACATTTAAGCTGAATTTGGAAATATAACTTAAATTGAATTTTGTGAAATTTGTTTAAAAGTGAAATTTTAATTAAGTAAAATAAATGGAAATAAGCTATATTTTTGGAAATTTAAACTTAGTTATTAAGTTAATAATTTAATTAAAGAAATGAAAATTTAATTGTTATTAAATTTGATTTTTGTATGGAAATTTGACTTTATAAAATCATAGAAATAAAGGTATTTAAATGATTGTGTTAAATGTGAAATATATGATTTTATAAGTTAAAATGATTTATATTAAAAGTTAATTATTTGTGGAATTGTAAATAAAACTCTGAATATGATTTAACAGCATTTTGAAATGTAATGTAAAGGATATTACAGCATTTTGTAAATGTTGTAGTGTTTTAAATGAACTAAAAGGTTAATTTGAAATAAAGGCTATTATAGCACTTTGTAAGTGCTATAGTGGTTAAACTTAACATGTAAGTTAATTGAAACTTAAAAGAAATATATTACAGCATTTAACGCTGTCTTTTGTTAATTAACTGTTTTAAACTATAACTTTACGTAGCATTTTATAAGTGCTACAGAAACTATATTTTGTTGTTTTAAATTAATTTTAATGAAAAATAATCTTTGGAAAATGATATAATTTTGGGAAATTAAATGTTAAATTTCTAAAGATAATGAAGAAATATTTAAGTGGAAGAATTTGATTTCTAATGTGAGTTTAAAATGGTATTTAAATTTAATAAAATGAATGGATTTAAATGGTATTTAAATGAATAAAAATGAATGGTGTTTTGAATAATATTTTGATATTGTGAAATGAGTTTGAAATGATACTTGATTTCTGACTTATTTAATTTATTTGATAAATGAATATTTGAAGTATATATTAATTGAGTTTATTTAAATGATATTGGATTTATGAAATGTGGGAGATTTAAAGTTTTGAAATATACTAAAGATTGAATATTGTATTTTGTGGATTTAATCTATATTGGGAATTGATAAGATTTGAAACGGTTTGTTGGTAAACTGTAATTGAATTGAAATTTGATGGTTTGAATTTAATAAGTTTGTAGATGTATAGAATTAAAAGATGATTTTAAATATATGATTTCGAAATGCTGTGATTTTCAAAGTATAATGATTTCAAATGTTTTGTTTCAAAAGAGTTATAACTTTGAAAGTATAGACTATTTGAAAGGTGAATATATGTTTGAAATGGAAATGATGTTGTTTTGAAATGAACATAGTTTTGAAATAAAATGATTTTGGTTTCGAAGTATAACTATCAAAGGTATGATATTTTGATATATAAAAATGATTTGAAATAAAGTTTGAAAAGATATAATATTTTGATGTATTAAAATGATTTGAAAAGAAGTTTGAAAGGATACGATATTTTAGAATATTGAAATGATTTGGAAATGATAAATCTTTATTTTGATAAAGACATGATTTTGAAATGATATCTTATTTTGAAGTAAAGTATTGTTTTTAAAAGTTATAACCACGGGTTATAATAACGATTGGTTGGCAAAGAGACCGGGATCGGATATGGACATACTCTCTGTCGATACCGAAAACCACTTTGACAACTGTGTACGCGGTGGAGATTCCAGAATGAAGTAGGATGGTGGCGACGTTCTTAAGGTATGTTACGTGGACCCAACTCCCGTGAGTTGGCATAAGGTGGCTAAAACAGGAGCGATTGACGGACCAATGAGGTAGCACCTCTTATCGGACACACTTCTTCGATACCATTCTATTACTTGTGATTGATTTGGTGGCCACCCTTGATTGGGAGTGTTGTTCGAGGTGGGCGGTAGTGGCTGCTATGCGTCACCACTAGTCCGGATGCGTAATTGGTATATCTACCCTGGCATTGCCTAGTTGTGCCGTGTCACCTACCATATCGAGCTTTACTACGATTATGATTTTAAGATCCGACCGCGTTAAGGTTCTCCATCCCCTTAACGCTATTTTCTATATGATTATACTTTACTGATTAGACATTATTATAATAGCGAATATTACTACATAGTAGATAGTTTAACGGATCCTTAAAGAATGGGCGGTCCCAAGCATTCTTTAAGTTACTTGTACCTTATTACAGTTCACTTGAGTTGGTTTATATTATATAAGTATATATTGTCCTGACTCGAGTGTTTGTGTTTTGCTTTACGCTCGGGTCAGCCTGAGTATTCACAGATTTGGATTTCCACCTTCTGGAGATTTGAATCGCTGGAGATTATCTGCTAGTCTTGTTCTATCGACTTCAGTTATGTTGCTCTGTTCAGCTTGTACTTGGTTATCTTATTTATACTTCCGTTGTACTCTATTTCTTCTATTGTATCTTATGTACTCTGATATATTTATATAGTAGCTTCATGAACTACTATTTCTTTTACTTCCGCTGCATTATTTTACTCTGTGTCTGTGATCTATGATTATATTTATTTACTGTATATTCTGAGATTTGCCAAATTTTAATTACAACGCGGTATTTTGAGCAATTCAACTCCGGCATGAGTGTCTACCTATACACTTATAATGGATGTGAATGGTTGAAAATATCGGGTCGTTACAGTTGGTATCAGAGCTTTGGCTTTGAGGCAAAACTCAGCATATAGAGTAGATTTATTTACAGAATCACTTTCGTTCGAGTTTGAATCTTTTCCTCTTGATTCGAATTTCCTTTTAATTTTTGGAACGTTCCCTGCGGTTCCAAAATTCATTCTTGTCCCTCACTATTCATCTTCTTTTGATTCTGGAGTATCCCATAACTCCGCTTCGAATGAGCTTTATAGTGAATTGGTGGTCTCGCCAATATTCTAATGACTTGTAAAAGGGGGAAAACTCCTTTACAAATTTGCATCGATTCACCAGAGATTTATATTTATCCTTGGTTTAGATGCTAATATCTTTTGTTATTCCAAACTCTATCTCTTGAGATCGGATGTAGATTTACCCCAGGAAAATCCACATTTGCTCTTATTCATTAAGTCACGGTTGACCCGGTTAAGGTTGCCCGCGATTTATCTAAGCTTATCCATCTTCATATTTTGTTAATTAATCATCTTGTCTTTGTTCTAAACTATCTCCAACATTTTGAATTGTACTTTTAAATCTATATTTTATTATATATTGTGTTGTTTGAGTTGTTGATGTCGATTTGGGTTTCCGATCGATTCGTCTGATCAACGCTATCGATAGGATTTCTAAAACACTTTGACAGAACAAACCGATACAATGTTATTTTAAAATTTGGTTAATTAAATAAATTTTAATATATAAGTAAATTTATGGAACTTAATAAATTGGTTTAAATTGATTATTTAAAATGATAACACTTGATTTATCATTTATTGTTCTACAAAGGAATTTATAAATAGTTGTTTATAAATTTATTTGGGAACTGAAATGAATTTAAAACAAGAAATTTAAAGAGTATAATTTCCGATGGATTTCAAACCTTGTGTTTAAAATTTTTAAAAGGATATTATTTAAAGTATTTTTGAATAATTTTTTTTTTGTCTCTAAAGGATTTTAAAGTTTAAAAATTAAGTGCTCTTCTCTTTGTCGCTGGAAAATAATTTCGGTGATGACTGCAGCATCATCGACGTTCATTTTCGAGTTTCGAAGTGAAGAAACCATTCTGTAGTCTTGCTACAGCTTTGTTTTGGGAAACTTGATTGATATAAATTTCTAAAATATGATTGATTTATAAAATATATAGATATATGATTTAAATTTGATTTGACAAATTATGTACATACATTTATCTATCTCTAAATGGTTTGAAAGGAATCGGAGATTTTATTCTTAAATTCTATCTTAAATAATAACTTCAAGTATAAAAAGAAAATCAAAATTTTTGAATAGATGATTCAAGCTTGAAATGATTGAATTAGGATGTTTATAGTGTATATTAATTTTAGAAAGTTTTATTTGTATAATTCTCAATTGCATTCCAATATAACTTACCTTAATTTTTAGAAGTTAACAATGTAATTGGATAATATACTATATAAAAAGATTTTTATAAATAAAATTTGAGTGGTTATAATAAATATTATACACTTAAATTTTAGTTATAAAAAAGATTAACACAGGTAAATAGACTAAAAGGTTAATTGAATAATTTACAATACAAATGATGTTAAGGGAATTAGGAATAAATTAAAACAGTTATAATAAGTGTAAGCATATTTAACATATGTGATAAAATATTTGAGAGGGATAAATTTAATTATAATTAGGAATAAAGAAGAATTAAATTTATTGAATGTTATACACTTAATTTTAATCAAATCATGATTTTAGAGATTGTTTGTTTAAGAAAATTTGATGATAAGATAATGAAATTAGAGATAGTTAAGATTTATTTAACTTGTGTAAAATTAATTATCAGTTAAGCTGAAACCATGGAAATTTCAAACCTATTATCTTATTTTGTTTTTCAAACTTATTACCTAATTTTGTTTTTCAAACTGTCTGTTAGTTGTCCTTATTTTTCCTTATCTTGCTACAGACTGGTATAGGCATCTATCTATAATCTTTTTACTTAGAAATCTTTCTATAATCTTTATAATCTTTGGTACTCATTTTAAATCTGAGCACTGCTTTCCACCCACAGACTGTCGGTCAAGCGGAAAGAGTGAATCAGATTCTAGAGGATCTTTTCGTACTTGTGTTCCTGATTCTGGAGAATCTTGGGAAGACCATCCCCATCTTGTTAAACTTACCTATAACCACAGTTATCAGGTATAATTTCAATCTTTTGTCATCTTGTCTTAATCTCATTTCAATTTTATCTTTCCTGTGTTTTCCCGTACTTCATTCCTTTTCGGGGACGAAAAGTTTTGAGTGGGGGAGAGTGTAACAACCCTAGATTTTGGCCTATATTTTAAATTTTGACTTTATTTTATTTTAAATTATTTTAAAATTGTTCTATTTCAAACATTTCATTTTAAATATAAATGTTGACTATTAAGTGATTTATAGTTCAAACTAGTATAAATTGGATATTTCAGTGAAAAGTGAATTTCTATTGAAACTGGTCAAACTTTGACTTTTGAGCTTTAAATTTAAATATTTCAAATTCTTAAATTTTATCTTTTATTATGAAAATAGATTTAATTCCATGGATACAGCTTTTCGTTTCGTTGGAAACGGAGTTAAATTGTGAAAGTTATGTATATTTCAATATTGTGGGTAAACTGATGTATTTAGCAATATTGTCTATTTTAAATTATATTTTATTTGTCATATTTTGTTCTAATATGTGTTAGTATTTTATTTTATGTATAATTTTGTCTTTTAAATAATTTAAAGGGATTTTATAATTTTTCCAAAGCGTATTGAATTTATTTTCTATTTTTAAAGGCTAGTTTCTATTTTTCTGCTATTTTCTTCAATTAAATTATATTTAATTAAAATTTATTTATTCATTTTTTGAATGCATTTTTATTTTATGTTATTATCTTTGTTTATAAATTTTTTACAAGTCCATAAACTTTTTCCAAAGTTCATTGCATTTATTTTTCATATTTTCAAGACTAGTTGCAATTTTTGTTGTTTTACTTAATTAAATTTTATATAATTAATAATTAATTAATTTATTTTTGTTTATTTACTAAATTTTCGTATTTTATCTGAGTTTATATATATATTTCAGTTATATAAAACTTAAAAAGAAATTAGAGGAAATATGAAAAGTTTTAAACTATTGAAATTCCTATGGCTTTTCACCTCCCGACCTTTCACTTTCTCAACTCCTCTCTTCAATGTTTTTGGCCATGCATACCCTATTCTTTTCAGCGGACTTCTTTTCATTTTTTTTCACGCAAACACTTCTCTTTCTCCTCCAAAAAAATCACGGCCATGGCTTCAAAATTTTGGGTAAAAAATTCCTTCTTTCTTCCTTGTTTTCTATGTTTTTTCTATTGAAACTGCATATGCTCTCTACCTTCATAGTTTGGTTCCTCCTACTCCAGGCTTTGGCCGACCACCACGACCCCCTTCCTCTGACCATCACCCATCCTAGCAACCCTCCTCCTCAGGCCTAACCAATCCAAGTCCAAGATCTACACAAAATCCACCAAAAACCATCACAAACTATCACTTATGACCTAGAATTGTCATCTCCTCCTTCTACCATCTTTTGCCACCACTACCTCCACCACCACCACCTCTGACCTGACCTTCCACCACCTCTGGCCCACACTCCAGCCACCACCTGACCACCACATACCATGGCCATGCCACATCAGCAAGGGGCCGAACCCTATGGTGCAACAAAAGCCACACTTTGCCTTGAAACCCTTTGGTATTCCATTGCCTTCAACACCTTGTAACTTCCACTCACCTTCATCACCTTGTAGCCGCACCTTTTCCAGACCATACCTGATCCAAACCATGCCTTTAGCCGTGCCATTTCAGATCTGGAGCTGAAGCATAGGTGGTAGGAAGCAAGTGCAAACACTTTGACTTTGTTTATGCATCCATTTCTAGCATTGTTTATTGAATTTTTGGGTTGAAATCTTATGTTGTTTGTAATTGTTTGGTTTGAATGTGACAAGGCAATTAGCTTTGGCTCTCCCACACTCAAATAATTATCGTGCTCTCGTGCCTCTGGAAATTTTTGTTGTGCGTTTGTGGTTGTCATCTCCAGCTTGAACAAGTGAGTAATTCTCACCAGACAATGTGTACTTATATAACTAGTAAACTGACACCATTTGAATCTGTAAAATTATATCATCCTATTGTAACTGTTATATTATGATCATATAATGTTTACCCCTGTTATACATATGTTATATCATCTATTACTGTTATCTCATGCTATTCTGTTTATTTATATCAGTTTATCACACTGCGAGTTCCCTGTAGATTAGAATCACTATGGGTTGAAATGATACATACTCGAACGGACTTTAGAATAAGGAAAAATCGTTATGGGCTGAAATGATAGGCCTGAACGGTTTTTATTTATTTATTTATATTACTTGGGATTGCGGGTTTGAAATGATAAAACCCGGTTTTTCTTGGTAAACTGCGGATTGAAATGATACATATCCGTATCACTTGACCTAGGCTAGAAAATTATATACAGACCCATGGTTTATATATTTTTCTGAAATTTTTAAAATACTTTTTTTTAATGTAAATATTATGGTATTTTGATTTAAATTTCATTAAAATGATTTCTATAAAGTATTTGTGATTTTCTACAAATTAAATAAGTGAATTAAGTAAATGGTGAAGTAGAATTTGAAATATAAGTTAATTTTGGAATTTATGATTTTGTTTATAAATGGAATTTTTGTAAAGTAAGAAAATATGACAAATTTGATTTAAAGATGAATTTAATGATTTTTATTAAGTAATAATAATGTTTTAAAGGTGTTAATGATTTTGTATAAATTAAAATATGGAATAAATGAACATTTAAGCTGAATTTGGAAATATAACTTAAATTGAATTTTGTGAAAATTGTTTAAAAGTGAAATTTTAATTAAGTAAAATAAATGGAAATAAGCTATATTTTTGGAAATTTAAACTTAGTTGTTAAGTTAATAATTTAATTAAAGAAATGAAAATTTAATTGTTATTAAATTTGATTTTTGTATGGAAATTTGACTTTATAAAATCATAGAAATAAAGGTATTTAAATGATTGTGTTAAATGTGAAATATATCATTTTATAAGTTAAAATGATTTATATTAAAAGTTAATTATTTGTGGAATTGTAAATAAAACTCTGAATATGATTTAACAGCATTTTGAAATGTAATGTAAAGGATATTACAGCATTTTGTAAATGTTGTAGTGTTTTAAATGAACTAAAAGGTTAATTTGAAATAAAGGCTATTATAGCACTTTGTAAGTGCTATAGTGGTTAAACTTAACATGTAAGTTAATTGAAACTTAAAAGAAATATATTACAGCATTTAACGCTGTCTTTTGTTAATTAACTGTTTTAAACTATAACTTTACGTAGCATTTTATAAGTGCTACAGAAACTATATTTTGTTGTTTTAAATTAATTTTAATGAAAAATAATCTTTGGAAAATGATATAATTTTGGGAAATTAAATGTTAAATTTCTAAAGATAATGAAGAGATATTTAAGTGGAAGAATTTGATTTCTAATGTGAGTTTAAAATGGTATTTAAATTTAATAAAATGAATGGATTTAAATGGTATTTAAATGAATAAAAATG
This sequence comes from Allium fistulosum, assembly GCA_030737815.1. Taxonomy (NCBI): domain Eukaryota; kingdom Viridiplantae; phylum Streptophyta; class Magnoliopsida; order Asparagales; family Amaryllidaceae; genus Allium; species Allium fistulosum. The sequence continues at coordinate 870,041,189 of CM060907.1, read as the reverse complement.
AATGGTGTTTTGAATAATATTTTGATATTGTGAAATGAGTTTGAAATGATACTTGATTTCTGACTTATTTAATTTATTTGATAAATGAATATTTGAAGTATATATTAATTGAGTTTATTTAAATGATATTGGATTTATGAAATGTGGGAGATTTAAAGTTTTGAAATATACTAAAGATTGAATATTGTATTTTGTGGATTTAATCTATATTGGGAATTGATAAGATTTGAAACGGTTTGTTGGTAAACTGTAATTGAATTGAAATTTGATGGTTTGAATTTAATAAGTTTGTAAATGTATAGAATTAAAAGATGATTTTAAATATATGATTTCGAAATGCTGTGATTTTCAAAGTATAATGATTTCAAATGTTTTGTTTCAAAAGAGTTATAACTTTGAAAGTATAGACTATTTGAAAGGTGAATATATGTTTGAAATGGAAATGATGTTGTTTTGAAATGAACATAGTTTTGAAATAAAATGATTTTGGTTTCGAAGTATAACTATCAAAGGTATGATATTTTGATATATAAAAATGATTTGAAATAAAGTTTGAAAAGATATAATATTTTGATGTATTAAAATGATTTGAAAAGAAGTTTGAAAGGATACGATATTTTAGAATATTGAAATGATTTGGAAATGATAAATCTTTATTTTGATAAAGACATGATTTTGAAATGATATCTTATTTTGAAGTAAAGTATTGTTTTTAAAAGTTATAACCACGGGTTATAATAACGATTGGTTGGCAAAGAGACCGGGATCGGATATGGACATACTCTCTGTCGATACCGAAAACCACTTTGACAACCGTGTACGCGGTGGAGATTCCAGAATGAAGTAGGATGGTGGCGACGTTCTTAAGGTATGTTACGTGGACCCAACTCCCGTGAGTTGGCATAAGGTGGCTAAAACAGGAGCGATTGACGGACCAATGAGGTAGCACCTCTTATCGGACACACTTCTTCGATACCATTCTATTACTTGTGATTGATTTGGTGGCCACCCTTGATTGGGAGTGTTGTTCGAGGTGGGCGGTAGTGGCTGCTATGCGTCACCACTAGTCCGGATGCGTAATTGGTATATCTACCCTGGCATTGCCTAGTTGTGCCGTGTCACCTACCATATCGAGCTTTACTACGATTATGATTTTAAGATCCGACCGCGTTAAGGTTCTCCATCCCCTTAACGCTATTTTCTATATGATTATACTTTACTGATTAGACATTATTATAATAGCGAATATTACTACATAGTAGATAGTTTAACGGATCCTTAAAGAATGGGCGGTCCCGAGCATTCTTTAAGTTACTTGTACCTTATTACAGTTCACTTGAGTTGGTTTATATTATATAAGTATATATTGTCCTGACTCGAGTGTTTGTGTTTTGCTTTACGCTCGGGTCAGCCTGAGTATTCACAGATTTGGATTTCCACCTTCTGGAGATTTGAATCGCTGGGGATTATCTGCTAGTCTTGTTCTATCGACTTCAGTTATGTTGCTCTGTTCAGCTTGTACTTGGTTATCTTATTTATACTTCCGTTGTACTCTATTTCTTCTATTGTATCTTATGTACTCTGATATATTTATATAGTAGCTTCATGAACTACTATTTCTTTTACTTCCGCTGCATTATTTTACTCTGTGTCTGTGATCTATGATTATATTTATTTACTGTATATTCTGAGATTTGCCAAATTTTAATTACAACGCGGTATTTTGAGAAATTCAACTCCGGCATGAGTGTCTACCTATACACTTATAATGGATGTGAATGGTTGAAAATATCGGGTCGTTACATTAGGAGTCGTGCCTTAGGATTTAATTCGAGTCTTCGTATCGAATCATCATATTTCCCTTTATGTATCCTTGTTTTACCTATCAAGATTTGCTTGATATTTATTTGGAGAATAACCTTTCTTCTTCTCTCTTTCTTAAAGAAGAGAATGTCTAGACCAGGCCGTCCCAGAGCTGGACCATCTACTGTTACTCCCCAGGATGGAGTTTTTATGACTGCTCAACAGCTTCTTGATTTAGTAAAGAATGCTCAGGCAGTTGGTCCTAATCAGGAACCTACTCATCCTAAGGCTGGATATGCATGCTTGTAAAACGATTATACCAACTTGGGTGTGAAACCATTCAAAGGTTCCGAAACTATTATTGAAGTCCAGGCTTGGTTAAGAACATGCGATCGAATCTTTTCTCGCATGAATCTTATCGATCTTCACCGTGTTCAGGTTGCTTCTAGTATGCTCCAAAAAAGAGCATTGGATTGGTACGAACTTCTTATTTCTAAAATTAATGAAGAGGATCTCACCTGGAAGCAATTCCGGGAATGCTTCGAATTGAAATTCGTACCAGAAGCAGAGAAGGTGACATTAACTCGTCATTTCATAGACCTTATTCAAGGTGAATCCTCCATGACAGTTTATGTCGCATCCTTCGAGTCACTGTCTAAATATGGGATTGAATACATCAACACCCCATTGAAGAAGAACCAAAGATTTGTCTATGGCTTGAACAAAAATCTCAAGAAGCCATTACTTCTAAAATTAGAAGTTTCATTTGACCAACTCATCGATATCGCTCTTCGTCTAGAAGAGGCGGATAGGGAAAGTGATGTTGAAGTGGTGGGTTCTAAACCAAACTTCAACAACAAGAAGAGGCCAAACAAATTCAAAGGTCCTTATCCTAACAAAAAGGGGAAACCTGCACCTCCGGCCGTAAAGACTTCTACTTCTACCCCTAGTAGCGGGAAATGCTATAACTATGGTTCTAAGGACCATTTTGCGAACAAGTGTTCAAAGCCCCGTTCTTGTCGCTATTGTAAGAGCCCGGATCATTATATACATTTATGCCCCAGACTTCAAGGAAAGAAGGAGGGAAAGTTAAATGTGGCTCAAGCCCCTGGCAACACATCTCACGGTCAAGGTATGTCTCATTCTGTCCTTGATGGCATTATTATATTCCATGATCAACCTATTAGAGTTCTCTTTGATATGGGTGCATCCCATTCTTTTATATCAAAGGAACTTGTAGACACTTTTTCTTTAAGTGTTGTTGCTTTAATGACTTCTTTGAGAATTGCGAATCCTGTTGGTGGATCCGCAACTCTTAGTTTGCTTTGTAAAGATGTGGAGATTATTTTGTGTGATTTTTCTTTCCTAGTCGATTTGCATGTTATGCGTTACTTAGGCTTTGGAATGATTTTGGGTATGGATTGGCTTAACCGTTATGAAGCTCATATCCTATGTCATGAGCGGACTATTTATATTCGACATCCACTATCTGTTAAGCAGATTTCTATTGTTCTTAAAGACTCGAATTCCGCTTTGGTTGCATCTTTATATTCTTTAAATCCTCGTGATGATGATGATGAGGAGGAGGAGGATTTCATTTCTCTTATTCGCGTCATTCGTGAATTTTCCGACATATTTGAGCCCATTTAAGGATTACCACCTAAGCGAGCAATTGAGTTCAGAATTAATCTTACTCCTGGAGCTCAACCTATTACTCGTCCTCCTTATCGCATGTCTAATAAGGAAAATGAAGAGATGCGCAAACAATTATCCGAATTGGAGACGAAGCAATTTATTTGCTCTAGTTCCTCGCCTTGGGGAGCTTCAGTAATTTTCGTGAAGAATCCGATGATACACTTAGGCTTTGCGTCGACTACCGCAAGCTTAATGATCTTACCATTAAGAATAAATATCCTTTACCTCGGATTGATGATCTATTCGATCAACTTAGTGGTGCTAGAGTCTTTTCACAATTGGACTTGGCTACCGATTTTCATCAGCTTCGTATTGCAGAGGATAGTATTCCTTTGACTTCGTTCCGTACTCGATATGGATCTTATGAATGGCTTGTTATGCCATTTGGTTTAACGAATGCTTCGGCTTATTTCGTTGACCTTATGAATCGAGTTTTCAAAGATTTCCTCGATCGGTTTGTTCTCATCTTTATTGATGATATTCTTGTATATTCTAAAACCGAGGAGGAACTTGAAGAGCATCTTCGGATTATATTGAAAACTCTTATGAGCAATCAATTAAAGGCAAAATTTTCTAAATGCCACTTTTGGCAATCTAGTGTGAAGTTTCTCGGTCATATTATTTCCGAATCCGGAATATCAGTGGATCCTTCAAAGATTGAAGGGATCCAAAATTGGAAGAGACTGGAAAGCGTGACAGAAATCCGTAGCTTTCTCAGATTGGCAGGTTATTACAGCCGCTTCATAAAAGACTTTTCTAAAATTGTCGTGCCTCTTACTGGCTTAACAAAGAAAGGTGTTAAATACATTTGGTCGGTCAAATGTGAAACTTCTTTTCAGAAATTAAAAGAACTCCTTTCTGATGCTCCTATTCTTGTTATTCCCGAAGGGAATCAAGATTTTGTTGTTTATACCGATGCTAGTCGCGTTGGTTTGGGTGCCGTTCTTATGCAAAAAGAACGTGTTATTGCTTATGCTTCTAGGCAATTGAAGCCGGCTGCGACTAGATATGTCACACATGATTTAGAACTCGCGGCTATCGTTTTCGCCCTTCGAATTTGGCGACATTATCTTTTGGGAGAGAAATTTATACTTTATACTGATCATAAGTCTTTGAAATATTTATTTTCTCAAAAGGAACTTAATTTGCGTCAACAGCGTAGGTTCGAATTTCTTGCCTCTTATGATCTTGTTATCCTTTATACTCCCGGAAAGGGAAATCGAGTTGCTGATGCTCTTAGTCGTAAGCAACAAGCGGTTGTCTCTATGATGATATCCGAATGGCATGATCTCGAGGTTTTATCCACTTGTGAGATTAGAGATCGTGTATCCGAATTATGTTCATCTTTGGTTTTATGTAGCCTTGAGGCTCATCCTTCTCTTTTAGACCGCACTCTTGAAGCTCAAAAGCTAGATCCTGAATTGGCTCTTCATAGCCAAAATATTAAGGATAAAATTGATATTGAAGGTTTGAAAGACCTTGATATTGATTTTCGTGGCGGTATTCGGAAATTTGGTAGACTTATCGTACCAAATATTAGTGATCTTCGTAAAGATATTCTAGAAGATTCTCATCGTTCCAAATATTCCATTCATCCCGGTAGCAGTAAAATGTACGCAGATATGAAGCGACTATATTACTGGGAGGTCATGAAATCTGATATTGCTAACTTTGTTAAGTGTTGCATGACTTGCCAACTTGTCAAGGCTGAACATCAAAGGCCCGGTGGGTTATTACAACCTTTGGAAATTCCAGTTTGGAAGTGGGATCAAATTTCCATGGATTTTATTGATGGCCTTCCCCGTTCTCGTTCGGGTCATGATAGCTTATGGGTAATCGTTGATAGACTTACTAAATCCGCCCATTTTATTCTCGTTCGGTCGAACCGAACCGTTCCTCTTCTGGCCAAACTCTTTATCAAAGAAATTGTTAAATTGCATGGAGTTCCTACTTCTATTGTTAGTGATCGTGATCCATTGTTTACTAGTGGATTCTGGAAGAGTCTTCAAAAATCTTTGGGAACGGAGCTTAATTTTAGCACCGCTTATCACCCCTAGTCCGATGGACAAACTGAGCATGTGAATCAAACTCTTGAAGATCTTCTTCGTTCTTGTGTGCTTGATTTCGGTGGAAGTTGGGAAGATCATATTTCTCTCGTTGAGTTTTCCTATGATAACAGCTTCCAATCTAGTATTGGTATGGCACCTTTTGAGGCACTCTATGGAAGGCCATGCCAATCTCCTTCTTGTTGGCTTGAGGCCGGTGAGAAGCTGGTCTTAGGTCTAGATTTTATTCGAGATTCCATAGAAAAGATTGAACTAATTCGACATAGGATGAAAGAAGCCCAGAGTAGACAAAAATCCTATGCCGATAATCGAAGAAGGAAATTAGAATTTTCTGTTGGAGATCTTGTATTTATTCGTGTTTCCCCTATGAAGGGTGTTGTACGTTTCAGTCGATCGGGAAAGTTAGCGCCTCGATATATTGGGTCATTTCCTATCACCGAACATATTGGTTCCATGGCTTATCGCCTTTCATTACCGGCTCAGTTTTCTGCCATGCATGACGTGTTTCACGTTTCTCAATTACGGAAGTGCCTTCGGGATTCCGATTCTATTCTAGAGCCCGGTGTTGTGGAAGAAATTGAAGTCTCACCTAATTTAACTTATGAGCAGCATCCTATTCGAATTATTGCTTCGGAGATCAAACGACTTCGAAATAAAGATGTTCCGCTTGTTAAAGTTCAATGGTCCTCTAATCCTAAGGATTGCTCTTGGAAATCTAGAGAATTCATCGAGCGTACACATCCGGACTTACTTTCTCATGCTCTTTGAGGTAATCATCTTATTTCAAATTTCTTTTGTGTTAATATGTGTAACAACCCGGAATCTTGTACCGATTTAACAATCGCCTTTTGACGATTTCTTTTCCTTGCGATGTGTTATAAACGTTGAAGGGTGCAACCTCATTCCCTATTTGTTCAGTTAAAAAAAAGAAAACCCGTTTTCCCCCCCATTCTTCATTTTTTTTTTAAACCCTAAATCAAACATCAAACGAAAGAGGAATAATAATGGCGACGACTTCCTCTTCGTTTTTCTCGATCAGATTAGGGCTTGGCCTCGTTCGTTCTTTCGATGCTTATTAGGGCTTCGACTCGTCCCTCTGAGAGATGATGGCTCATTCGTTCCTCGAAAACTAGGGCATTCACGAAGGAAAATTGAAGACGCCAACTCTACTTTGATCAATCGCTTCTTCGTCGCTCCCTTCGGCTGCTCAATCTCGTGGACTTCGAAAATGGTGAGTGATTTATTCACCACATCTAATTTAAACCCTGCTTGGTTCGATTCGATTATATAGAGCTTCGGCCATTTGATTTTGTTTCGATGCCTGTGATGATTTTCGTTTTGATGCTTGAGATATTCTTTGCATATGTATTTGATAACGTGGATTTCACGGCATTGATTTGAACTCATTTGATACTTGTTCTTCACGGCTTTGAATCTGGACTTGAAATTGTGAACTTCGTCTTTGCTGTGAATTTGATTTCGGTCATCTCTGTTTTGAGATTTTCTTTTTGGTTTGCACTGCTTAATCTTTACACTGTCCAGTCCATATTGTTGTTACTGGTGATACTTGTACTTGTGATCATTGATTCCTGTTGCCTTTATTGCTGTTGTTCATTTGAGTGTGCATTCAGCTTGACCTTTTGTATTTGTGCACTCACCATTCACTGGTGCATTATGTAACCTGAGCCTGGTTTGTCATGGTCTGCATACCTAAGCTCGACACTGTCCGCATTTTTAAGGTGCTCGGCCCTTGTTTGTACTACCCCATAGGAATTGATTCATTGCCCATTTAAGATGCTGTCTGTACTATCATATCTTGTAGTCTTGCATCCAGGATTTCAACTATAGCTTGTTTAGGGGTTTCGAACTACTGTCCTGCAATCACTCCATGTTTGCATTGTTTTGGTCTGGCACATTCATGTGTATTAGTTCAGATTTTTACTGAACTTGTTTTGTGTCTCTCTTACATTTTTCATCTGCGAATATTGTCGAGGCTCATTGTTTAGTAGGTGTTCACGTGCCTTGTGATCTTCTTGTATGAGTCTGTTGCATTTGCACTTGATACCATTCATGTATGGCCTTTGAGCAATCTGGTATCACTTGTGACTTGAGATCATTGGACCTTTAAATATTGTGTGCTGTGGTGCCATATCTATGGTGCCCTCACCATCATACTGCTCAGTTCGTTACAGTTTCATTTGCATGTGTTCGTGTCCCTTATTCATGTGGCTGTTGGTCTTTACTACACTTGAATGTGTAGCCTTGTTAAATGGTCGAGTTCAATTGAGCCTTGTTGCAGTTCGTGTCTGCACACTTTTATTGATAGTTGGTTGGTTTGTTAGTTTCACTTTTGGTTCCACTGAATTGAGTGGCACCAGTCTTCGTTCATGTATTTGCCTCTGAGCATTCCACTTTGGCTATGGTTCTTCTTCGGTCATGACTGTCTGAAATTGCAGTTTTACATCGACTTGTAGCATTCTTTGAGATAGTTGGCATTACTTTGTATTCGAGTCAGATGTTTTTGGAGCCGTGTACTGACCTGTTTCATTTAGTTGTACTGCCCCAGGTTGTCACTTGAACTTGACCTTGACATAACAACATGCTGCCTTGTCTTTGTTGTCTCTGTTTATTGGGATTTTGAATTTGTAGTTCTCTGTATTCACTTGCTTGAGTACTGGGTTTTAGTCACCTTGGTATTAGTTGTTTTTGAGCTTGAGCTCACTGTGTTGTTTCGACCAGTCCACTTCTGATATCACTGCATATGATTTGAGTCACTGTTGCATACTTGCCCAGGTGCAGTCTTCTCATGTGCACTTGCTCATTTGAGCAGAACTGTTTCGGGGTGCACTTACTCTTCCACTGTTCACTTCGAGTATGTGTGGCTCTGTCCAGCTTTATGCATTCATGCTGTTGCCCCATGGTTTCACTGCCTCGACCTGTTTGTCCTGTGATTGCCACGGTCACTTGATCTTGCTGTGACATTGCGACTTGGTTCACTTTGTCACTGCATATCTATATATGCTCGACCCATTTCTATTTTAGTTGTACTTGGGTATACACTGCATATCCATGTGTCATTTTCACTTGCATCTGTTCATCCCTGAGCACTTGCTGACCTGCTGCATTTTCGTAGCAGTTTTACCCTCGTCCCTTGTGGTGACTTTATATTCTGTAGTGGCGAGGCAGTGCACGCGTGCGTGCACTGCAGCCACACCGAATTGACAGATTTTAATCGATATCTCTTTTGTTCTTAATTCATTGACCTGTTGCGTAATTCGTAGGCTGTATTGGCGAGGCAGTACACGTTAGCGTGTACTGCAGCCAATTAGCATTGATGTTTTTAAATTGACATTTCAATTGCTTAAACTGCTTTGGATTTCTGTTTTGTGGATTAACACTGTTTAGTGTTATATTCGCCGTTATCCAATTCTCGTATCGAGAGTTGGATATACGAGATTTCTGTGACTGTCATCTATACTGAGATTGATTAGTATTGCTTCTATGCGCTAATAACTGAGTTTGAATTAGACTGATCCGAGTATTATTTTCTTTTGAATGTAATACTCGGGTCAGACCGAGTATTTACAGGTTGTAGATTTTTAGCTTTGGGTTGCTGCTAGAGCTATGAAGACTTTTTATATCATTTGAAGTGGTCTTCGTCGTGTTGTAGTAGTCAGTGTGTCTGTTTTAAGATGATAATGTATTCATGTATATTAGTCGATAATGTACTTGTATATACAACTTCTTGAGTCGACAGTTGTAGTTGTATCATTTGTATTGTGTCAAATGTATTGTAACTGATATCAGTTATTGTATATATGAGACTTTTCGTTCCATCTTTATTCCGCATTTATGTTATCTGTGTTATTTTTATATCTATTGTCCTAAACTATTATAGCCACTGTGTAGTAGCTTTGAGTTTGTATCGGTATGTCGGGTATCCTCTAAAAATGAAATGCAATGTTTTATTATCTGACATATCGGTGCTCGCACAAGGCAATTACATAGATGGTCGCTCCTCAACAGCCTTATTCTCCGTGCTAGCTGACAGCACTACACCGTAGTGTTCTTGGCTAGCGTGGGTATAGAGGTGGGGCGTCACAGCTTGGTATTAGAGCGTGGGGTTTAGGACAATTATAAAACATAACTTAGATGGAGCATGTGTTACAACTATTTGTCGATGTTTTATCTCTCATCTTTACATATGATTATTTTTGACTGTTAGGTATGAATTCCTAACGCTTATTCTTGTGTTTTCGGCTTTGAATTGATTTAGCCGATGTTGATTTTGTTTTAATTTGGCAAATTAAAGCCATTTTGACTTTTGGACTTTGTTCCACTTTTGTTCTATGCTATGGGTGTCATTGTGTACCTGTTACACTGTGATGAAAAATAGCTGGACCAGTTGCAAATTGAGTGATTTTGATTTCTCATTCACATCTAGTTCGAATCTCAGCGATTTTGAACTTGATATTTTGTGTTTTCCTCATCTTGAATTCCATTCAACTTCGGTCAGTTGTTTTTGGGAAATTGCTAATTTCTTGATTTTCAAGACTCTGATTTTGTTTGCCGTTGGTTTCTTTGATAATGATGATTGATTCATTTTGTACTCAACTGCGGCTATTAACTGTTGGCTTCGACATTGACTTGATTCTTACTTTTGTTGAAGTCAATTATGCATTTCTACTCGTTTTGCTTTGTTTTTCCAGTTGATATCGATTCTTCTTTCCTAATTAGTTGTTATCACCTTTATTGATTTTGATAACTTCTATTTTCTGGAATTTTTGGGTGTTCCTATTTTAATAAATTCAGTATCGATTTCTTTGGATTCCATTCACATCTTCGTATGTGAATTCTTGTGATTGATTGTTTCTACAATCATTTTTGTGATTTGTCACTTTAAAAATATAAAGGTTTTCTATACTAGTAGTAAATATTAAAATCCTTTTCTCCAAACGATTTCAAAAATTATTTTACTACAAAGCTCTTTTCCTAAATCGTTTTCCAATCTATTAATATATACAAGCCTTTATTTCACTCGTATGAGAAATTGAATTAAACGGCCTAGTAAAACAAGTGGTATGAAACGCTTGCGTTTACTTCGTCGGTTAACTCCTGGACTTGTTCGATTGAACCCTTTTCGTGACAATTTCCTAGTGAAGATTTACAGCTTGTTCGTAAATATTTAAGTTAACCAAGTGGTTATGGGACATGAAGCTAAACTCATATATTTACTAGCTTGGTGTGATTGACACTTCTTTATGATCATGACGATCATTTTTATGATTTAGACTGGACCTCATCGGTGTGATTTCGTCTCACACATATCTCTTGGGCTTTCAGGATTGTCTAGACACCAGTGTGTGATTTCGTCTCACACATATTGCACGGTTAGACTAGGCCTCATCGGTGTGATTTCGTCTCACACATATCTCTTGGGCTTTGAGGGTTGTCTGGATACTCTTTGTGTGATTTTTATGATTTAGACTAGCAACTGTGCGATGTCTCTTTGTCTGCGAGGGAGACTAGACCCCGCTTTGTTGTAGGGTAGCGCCCTACGGTCTTCGGGCCATTCCTGTGTGAAAATTTAATGGATGGCTTCCATGAGATAGCGTCTCGTCATGTGATACCGGTCGGTGAGTTTTCATACTCCCATTTTTGTGATAGGCCTTTCCCCTTTTCTTTTTATGATTTAGACTAGCGATTATGCGATGTCTCTTTGTCTGCGAGGGAGACTAGACCCCGCTTTGTTGTAGGGTAGCGCCCTACGGTCTTCGGACCATTCCTGTGTGAAACTTTATTGGTTAGCCACCAAGAGATAGCGTCTCGTTCATGTGATACCGGTGTTTTGGAGTTTTCATACTCCCATTTTTATGCTAGGCCTCCCCCCCCCTTCATGTGTTTTCTGGATTTCTTGTGATGATTTCTAGAATTTGTGCTTCACCAATTTTCGTGATTTCTATTGACAAGTTTTGTCAATTTATGTGTATTGGTGAATTCATGTGTTATTGACTTGTTATGAATACAAGTTTAGGGTATGATATCCCTTTCTATCTTTGAGAAGATTCTTGTGACATCTTTGATGAGTGAAAATTCATTTGGTATTATATTTTTATGCCAGTTATTTTAATGAGACTTTGACGTGTTAACTTCGGTAACCGTCAATTTTGAAATGGATTTACAAGCGGTTCTCCTGCAACACTGATATTGCTAATTTAATCACGTGTTTTCAAAATTCTGTATTTTTAAAAGTTGTTTCAAAAATATAAATTAAAATTGTTTTCAAAATTTTTACAGTTTACAATTTTCAAAAGAACGAGGAAGCGATTTAAACGTTTCAGCAAAATCGAGGACTATGACCCCTTTCTTTTACTGATTCGCTTAATTCCGGACTTGTCCGTTTGAGAATGTGAAATGTTATTTTTAAAACACACAATCTTGCACCTTCAAGGAAACGATAAAGAGATTTAAACGATTTAGCAAAAGTAAGGAGTATGGAACCATACTTTTACTACTTCGGTTAATTCCGGACTCGTTAATTGAATATTTATGACTTCTGATTATCGTTTTTGATAATTAGATGTTTGTGTTTCTGATTATCGTTATTGATAATCAGATATTTGTGAAATTTAATTATCGTCTGAGATAATTAAATATTTTTCGATTTGATTAATCGAATGTTTGTGCTTCTGATTATCATTTTTGATAATCAGATATTTGTAAAATTTGATTATCGTTTGAGATAATCAAATATTTTTCGATTTGATAATCGAATATTTGTGATTTCTGATTATCGTTTTTGATAATCAGATATTTGTGAAATTTAATTATCGTCTGAGATAATTAAATATTTTTCGATTTGATTAATCGAATATTTGTGTTTCTGATTATCGTTTTTGATAATCAGATATTTGTAAAATTTGATTATCGTTTGAGATAATCAAATATTTTTCGATTTGATAATCGAATATTTGTGATTTCTGATTATCGTTTTTGATAATCAGATATTTGTGAAATTTAATTATCGCCTGAGATAATTAAATATCTTTCGATTTGATTAATCGAATATTTGTGTTTCTGATTATCGTTTTTGATAATCAGATATTTGTAAAATTTGATTATCGTTTGAGATAATCAAATATTTTTCGATTTGATAATCGAATATTTGTGATTTCTGATTATCGTTTTTGATAATCAGATATTTGTGAAATTTAATTATCGCCTGAGATAATTAAATATCTTTCGATTTGATTAATCGAATATTTGTGTTTCTGATTATCGTTTTTGATAATCAGATATTTGTAAAATTTGATTATCGTTTGAGATAATCAAATATTTTTCGATTTGATAATCGAATATTTGTGATTTCTGATTATCGTTTTTGATAATCAGATATTTGTGAAATTTAATTATCGTCTGAGATAATTAAATATTTTTCGATTTGATTAATCGAATGTTTATGTTTCTGATTATCGTTTTTGATAATTAGATATTCGTGAAATTCGATTATCATTTTTGATGATTGAATATTTGCGATTTTGAGATTTGAGCTTCGTCTTTTTCTCTGACGATTCAGGTGAGTAATTTGAATTACTCACATTCAATTCGTGCAGTACGTGATTTCTGCTCTGATTCCTTTTCTTTCAATTGCTAGAACTCGATTGATTCTTGCTTTTTGATAGTCGTCTGATTTTGATTCCTTGATCCCCACGATGTTGATCCTTTTGACTTGAAGCAGTCGAACCTTTTTGATTCTATATCTGATACTTCCATAATTCTAATGCTTCCCTGTTGGCATTTTCTTTGTTTATGCATTCGACATTGTTATGTTCTTATGGTTGTTACCTCTTTCCCACTTATCCCTTAGGATTGCGAGGACGCAATTTCTTTAAGGAGGGAAGTCTGTAACAACCCGGAATCTTGTACCGATTTAACAATCGCCTTTTGACGATTTCTTTTCCTTGCGATGTGTTATAAACGTTGAAGGGTGCAACCTCATTCCCTATTTGTTCAGTTAAAAAAAAGAAAACCCGTTTTCCCCCCCATTCTTCATTTTTTTTTTAAACCCTAAATCAAACATCAAACGAAAGAGGAATAATAATGGCGACGACTTCCTCTTCATTTTTCTCGATCAGATTAGGGCTTGGCCTCGTTCGTTCTTTCGATGCTTATTAGGGCTTCGACTCGTCCCTCTGAGAGATGATGGCTCATTCGTTCCTCGAAAACTAGGGCATTCACGAAGGAAAATTGAAGACGCCAACTCTACTTTGATCGATCGCTTCTTCGTCGCTCCCTTCGGCTGCTCAATCTCGTGGACTTCGAAAATGGTGAGTGATTTATTCACCACATCTAATTTAAACCCTGCTTGGTTCGATTCGATTATATAGAGCTTCGGCCATTTGATTTTGTTTCGATGCCTGTGATGATTTTCGTTTTGATGCTTGAGATATTCTTTGCATATGTATTTGATAACGTGGATTTCACGGCATTGATTTGAACTCATTTGATACTTGTTCTTCACGGCTTTGAATCTGGACTTGAAATTGTGAACTTCGTCTTTGCTGTGAATTTGATTTCGGTCATCTCTGTTTTGAGATTTTCTTTTTGGTTTGCACTGCTTCATCTTTACACTGTCCAGTCCATATTGTTGTTACTGGTGATACTTGTACTTGTGATCATTGATTCCTGTTGCCTTTATTGCTGTTGTTCATTTGAGTGTGCATTCAGCTTGACCTTTTGTATTTGTGCACTCACCATTCACTGGTGCATTATGTAACCTGAGCCTGGTTTGTCATGGTCTGCATACCTAAGCTCGACACTGTCCGCATTTTTAAGGTGCCCGGCCCTTGTTTGTACTACCCCATAGGAATTGATTCATTGCCCATTTAAGATGCTGTCTGTACTATCATATCTTGTAGTCTTGCATCCAGGATTTCAACTATAGCTTGTTTAGGGGTTTCGAACTACTGTCCTGCAATCACTCCATGTTTGCATTGTTTTGGTCTGGCACATTCATGTGTATTAGTTCAGATTTTTACTGAACTTGTTTTGTGTCTCTCTTACATTTTTCATCTGTGAATATTGTCGAGGCTCATTGTTTAGTAGGTGTTCACGTGCCTTGTGATCTTCTTGTATGAGTCTGTTGCATTTGCACTTGATACCATTCATGTATGGCCTTTGAGCAATCTGGTATCACTTGTGACTTGAGATCATTGGACCTTTAAATATTGTGTGCTGTGGTGCCATATCTATGGTGCCCTCACCATCATACTGCTCAGTTCGTTACAGTTTCATTTGCATGTGTTCGTGTCCCTTATTCATGTGGCTGTTGGTCTTTACTGCACTTGAATGTGTAGCCTTGTTAAATGGTCGAGTTCAATTGAGCCTTGTTGCAGTTCGTGTCTGCACACTTTTATTGATAGTTGGTTGGTTTGTTAGTTTCACTTTTGGTTCCACTGAATTGAGTGGCACCAGTCTTCGTTCATGTATTTGCCTCTGAGCATTCCACTGTGGCTATGGTTCTTCTTCAGTCATGACTGTCTGAAATTGCAGTTTTACATCGACTTGTAGCATTCTTTGAGATAGTTGGCATTACTTTGTATTCGAGTTAGATGTTTTTGGAGCCGTGTACTGACCTGTTTCATTTAGTTGTACTGCCCCAGGTTGTCACTTGAACTTGACCTTGACATAACAACATGCTGCCTTGTCTTTGTTGTCTCTGTTTATTGGGATTTTGAATTTGTAGTTCTCTGTATTCACTTGCTTGAGTACTGGGTTTTAGTCACCTTGGTATTAGTTGTTTTTGAGCTTGAGCTCACTGTGTTGTTTCGACCAGTCCACTTCTGATATCACTGCATATGATTTGAGTCACTGTTGCATACTTGCCCAGGTGCAGTCTTCTCATGTGCACTTGCTCATTTGAGCAGAACTGTTTCGGGGTGCACTTACTCTTCCACTGTTCATTTCGAGTATGTGTGGCTCTGTCCAGCTTTATGCATTCATGCTGTTGCCCCATGGTTTCACTGCCTCGACCTGTTTGTCCTGTGATTGCCACGGTCACTTGATCTTGCTGTGACATTGCGACTTGGTTCACTTTGTCACTGCATATCTATATATGCTCGACCCATTTCTATTTTAGTTGTACTTGGGTATACACTGCATATCCATGTGTCATTTTCACTTGCATCTGTTCATCCCTGAGCACTTGCTGACCTGCTGCATTTTCGTAGCAGTTTTACCCTCGTCCCTTGTGGTGACTTTATATTCTGTAGTGGCGAGGCAGTGCACGCGTGCGTGCACTGCAGCCACACCGAATTGACAGATTTTAATCGATATCTCTTTTGTTCTTAATTCATCGACCTGTTGCGTAATTCGTAGGCTGTATTGGCAAGGCAGTACACGTTAGCGTGTACTGCAGCCAATTAGCATTGATGTTTTTAAATTGACATTTCAATTGCTTAAACTGCTTTGGATTTCTGTTTTGTGGATTAACACTGTTTAGTGTTATATTCGCCGTTATCCAATTCTCGTATCGAGAGTTGGATATACGAGATTTCTGTGACTGTCATCTATACTGAGATTGATTAGTATTGCTTCTATGCGCTAATAACTGAGTTTGAATTAGACTGATCCGAGTATTATTTTCTTTTGAATGTAATACTCGGGTCAGACCGAGTATTTATAGGTTGTAGATTTTTAGCTTTGGGTTGCTGCTAGAGCTATGAAGACTTTTTATATCATTTGAAGTGGTCTTCGTCGTGTTGTAGTAGTCAGTGTGTCTGTTTTAAGATGATAATGTATTCATGTATATTAGTCGATAATGTACTTGTATATACAACTTCTTGAGTCGACAGTTGTAGTTGTATCATTTGTATTGTGTCAAATGTATTGTAACTGATATCAGTTATTGTATATATGAGACTTTTCGTTCCATCTTTATTCCGCATTTATGTTATCTGTGTTATTTTTATATCTATTGTCCTAAACTATTATAGCCACTGTGTAGTAGCTTTGAGTTTGTATCGGTATGTCGGGTATCCTCTAAAAATGAAATGCAATGTTTTATTATCTGACATATCGGTGCTCGCACAAGGCAATTACATAGATGGTCGCTCCTCAACAGCCTTATTCTCCGTGCTAGTTGACAGCACTACACCGTAGTGTTCTTGGCTAGCGTGGGTATAGAGGTGGGGCGTCACAATATGCTTTTATGGTTGTTACTATTTATTTCCATCGTATATTGCGAGGATGCAATTTCTTTAAGGAGGGGAGTCTGTAACAACCCGCATATTTGTCGATTTTATATTTAATATTTTATTTAAATTTTCCATCGTTAGTAGGATTTTAGTCCAAAAAGCTACTTTTTGCATACGGTCAAATTAGGACTCGAGACCACCCTCATTGAGTTCAAAATGACGTTTGCGATCTTTTTGAGTGTAAACTTCGATATGTTTGGAGGTAGTGGAATTTTCGTCACTTTTTGCTTTGGGCTTTGGTTTGGGCTGAACCACTTACTAACTCAGCCCCAACCCACCTCCTCTTCATCACTTCTTCTAAAATAACAAAGCTTCATCAAAAATGGTGGAGGGAATGGGAAATTAAAATTCCAAGCTCAAGTTCATTAGCAAATTCACCATCCAACTCCAAATCTGAAGTAAAGACATTGATCCAAGCTAGGGAATTGTTCTTGCTATGCTTCCAAGCTTCATCTTCATCAAATTTCGTGAAAAGGTGAGATTTTTATCTCACATTCTTGTGTATAACTATCTTGGATTGTTGGGAATGACTACCCATCACTTTAGCTTGTATGTTTGCATTTGGTTTGGATTGAATTGGTGAAAAAACCCAATTTTTCAACGTGTTTGGAAAAATCTGGGCCTTAGGTCGCACTGTCCCGAAGAAGAAAGCCTGCATATTTTCGTTCTAGGCTTAGGTCATTCGCATGTGGTAGGTCGTTCGGCAGATAGCTCGCTCCATCGCTAGGTCGAAGGTCGCAGGGTAGTAGGTCGTTAGACCCGTTTTACTTTAGGTCGTGACCGATATAGGTCGTTAACCACGCTAGGTCGCTAGCCCTTGGTCGCACCTCCATTAGGTCGCGTACCCCTTAGGTCGCGTACACCTTAGGTCGTTCGGCAGTTTGGTCGAAACTCTTAGGTCGTTCGGCTTGCTTGCGTTTTTAGGTCGCTCGCCTTTTTAGGTCGCCCGCCTTCTTAGGTCGCTAGACTTTAGGTCGTTTGACCTGTTTTGTGTTAGGTCGCTCACCTCGTAGGTCGCTCGATCCTTTTTACATCTTAGGTCGCGAACACCTTGAGTCGCCCCACCTGGGCATATGTTGTTCGTTAGGTCGCGTCCACTAGGTCGCGCACCTCACTGAGTCGCTTGGGTCGATAGGTTGCTCAGCCTTCACCACTTAGGTCGCGTGCTTAGGTCGCTCACCCCCTAAGTCGCAACCCATTAGGTCGTTTGACCTGCTCTCTCTTAGGTCGCATGGCTTTGTTAAGACATTGGTCGCTTTCCTTTTTACACTTAAGTCGTTCGACTTGTATTTTGTTAGGTCGCTCGGCATGCTTGGCCGCACCATCTACTTCTACTTTGATGGTTTTGGAACTGATTTCCTTGGATTTCCTTCACGTCTTCGAATGTGAAATTTTGTGACTAGTTGATTCTACAATCAATTTCAGTGATTTGTCATTTTAAAAACATGAAGGCTTCAATACTAGTAGAAAAATATCAAACTCTTTCATCAAATGACTTCAACGGTGTTTTAAATATAAAGCTTGTTTTCTCAAACCGTTTTCCAATCTACTAGTATATGCAAGCCTTTACTTCACTCGGATGAGAAATCGAATTAAACGACTTAGTAAAACGAGTGGTATGAAACGCTCGCGTTTACTTCATCGGTTAGCTCTTGGACTTGTTCGATTGAACCCTTTGTGACAATTTTCTAGTGAAGATCTACAGTTTGTTCGTAAATATTTAAGTTAAGCAAGTGGTTATGGGACATTAAGCTAAAATCATATATTTACTAGCTTGGTGTGATTGACACTTCTTGATGATCATGACGATCATTTTTGTGATTTGATTTAGACTAGCAATTGCGCGATGTCTCTTTGTCTACGAGGGAGACTAAACCCCGTTTGTGTGATGTTTCACCATCACATATGTGGGGTAGCGCCCCACGGTCTTCGGACCATTCTTGTAGAGTTTCAGCTCAAAATTAATGGTTAGCTACCATGAGATAGCGTCTCGTCTTGTGTTACACGTGTTGGTGAGTTTTCATACTCCCGTTTTGTGATAGGCCCCCCCCTTCTTGTGATTTCTGGATTTCTTGTGATGATTTCTAGAATTTTGTGCTTCACCAATTTTAGTGATTTTCATTGATATGTTATCAATTTTTGTGCATTGGTAAATTTGTGTGTCATTGACTTGTTATGAATACAAGTTTAGGGTATGATACCCTATTTTATCTTTGAGAAGATTCTTGTGATATTGATTAATCTCTTGTTGATTTTCAATTACATACTTATAGTAGTATGTTGTTATGGTGATTACCTGTTCATGCAATGTCTTTTACTTTATACCATATCCTCTGATATTTATAGCTAGACTGATCCGTTTATTATTTTCTTATAAATAATACTCGGGTCAGACCGAGATGTTACAGGTGCTTCTGCTTGACTTCTCTTCTAGGATTACTCTGACTTTTGGATATCTACTTAGATTAGTAGTTTTTGTTGTATACATTTGAGATATAGACACCGTGATGTATACTTATCCTTTTGTGTAGCTTGTGGCTATTCTTTTGTATTATCGTGGATCTTTCAGACCACTACTCTGATGTACACTTTCATGTGTTATTTATTCATATCTTTTTCCGCCTTTGTGATATGGATGTTTGTGACTAATTGATGTTATGTTTATTTCTATATTTGTTTTCGAAGATTATTTACAGCCACTGTGTGATAGCTTTGAGTTTGTGTCGGTATGTCGGATTTCCTCCTTAAATGAAATGCATGCTTTACTATTTGACATGTCGATGCTCGCACAAAGAAGTTACACGGATGGTCGCCCCTCAATAGCCTTATTCTCCATGCTAGTTGACAGCACTACACCGTAGTGTTCTTGGCTAGCGTGGGTATAGAGGTGGGGCGTCACACCTTATTATAAGAAAAATTCTTTTCAAACACTATAAATATTTTGTTTAAAACTCTCATCATATATTTTATACAAACACTTCCTAAAAAATTTAATTTTCAATAATTATTAAACTACAAATCGTTAATCCATTACTTGTAAAATAATTTATTAATACATCATTGTTACTAAATATACTTTCCAAACTTATCATTATCAATTTATAAAATCTACAATTTTTAAATAATTCATATTTAAAATTCTAGAAACTAACCTAAATTAATTATTTCTGTATATTTATAAATCACATACCTTCCTAATTAATCTAATAGCTTCCCAAAAAATACAATTATTTAACCTCTCATTAGAACTCTTTATATATATATATTATAGGAAAGTTTTAAAGACTTTCATAAAATATAATATTTCAAACTAAAACTATATGTTTTACGAAAATAATTCCCAAATAAATAACTCCATTTTAATATTACAACTTTATTACACTTGTCTATAATACATATATGTTACTTTATTACAATCATATTCGAATATTTATCGGAACTTATTAAAATCTTACTTAATTATTCAAAAATACCACATAACTCATTCTTACACACAATACACAATAATATGTTATTTATTCATCTTTTAACAATTAGTGTAATATCTTTTAAGAGAAACCCTTCTTTATTAGAATAATTTATCAAAACTATATATATATATATATATGTATATATATATATAATTTCAATATTATCTTATAATCACAAAATCAAAATATTTTAGTTATATGATTTTCAAAACATACTCATGATATTTCTTTTAAAACACTCTTCAAAATTCACAATCTATTTTTAGGATCAGAAACTAATTCAACCAAAAATTTCTATATTTACTAATAAACTAACACCATTCTACATTTCAGTGTAGTAAATCTCTAAATCATATGTTTTCTTTCAACTCAAAATTCCAAATCTTTATAACATCTAAATATTTATAATATACCAAAATTCATCAAACATACACATTCATATTCACAAATTTTCAAATACTATAAGATATAACGATGTTACCTCCCCATTTAACATGGTGATTTAGTAATATTAATTGGCAACAATATTTACCACGTAATCAATATTGCTTCATCGGTGACCTTATCTTTCCACTATTGTCCAATGGTTATAAACATCGCTAAAAACATATACAAATGTAAATTGTATTTTACCGCTCAAAACAGATTTGAACGTAAAATGACTTTTACAGTACTTTTTCCAAAATAATAGAAATGAACTCTTATTTCTAAAATCTTTACAAATATTGATTTTAAACATCACTTTTCCAAAATAACTAACTTTTCTTAAAATATTACTTAAATTATTTAATCATTTAAAAATTCATTAATTTTCTCAAAAAATTTATATCTTTTTCAAAACATTGTCTCCCATTGTCTCGTTCTAGCATTTAGGAATCCTTATCGAATACATGTGCACTCACATCGACCATAATTCTTAACATACTCAACGGACAAGTTAACATAGATTCATTTCAAAAAAAATTATAACATTATTTATACAAAGCCTTTAACATACTTACCTTTATAAAATAATTATTAGTTTATATAAAACTTAATCAAATGCCATAATTTTTCATAATATTTCAAATTAAAACATTTTCTCACAAGTTATATACATATAAACCAAAAACATTTCTATAACAAACACTCATCTATTTTAAAACATTTTCATACATCCTCTAAATACACATCAAATAATAAATCTCTTTTTAATACTTTAAACATCACATCTCAATAAGAAATCATCATACTTAATATACATATTTTTAAGAAATTTCTAATCAAAAATTTGCTTCATTTTCAAAAACATTTAAGAACAAAGAATATTCATATATATATATATATATATATTATATAGACACACACACATATACATATACACGCATGCACATACATATATCAAAAGCCTTTATTTCTAACAAATACTTAGTAACATCAAAACATTTTCAAACACCCGTTAAATATATATACATTAAAAACAAAAACCGGTTTAATAAACATTATATAATATTAAACATTCACCATACATATTTATTCATAACAAGTAAAGATCAAAACTAAATTCTCTCCATATCTTTAATAAATACATGTGAATGCTTAGCCAAAAATAATGAAAATAAATTCAATATAAACGATTATCAATAACCAAACAATTATAAGAAAAAACGATCAACGCACTCAGTGGAAAACTGATAAATAGATTTCCCATTGCACACTCTAATTAAAACCAAACTGAAACATAAAAATTCAATATTAATCCACCAAAGGTCTAATATTCAACTCCAACATCGACTCTATTGGTCAGCAAACACTTCACCTTCTCTTTAATAACTTCTAACTGCTTTAAAAAAATTAAAGTGAAAATATTATAGAAACATATATAGAAAATAGCAAATACATTCCCAAATTATTATCCCAGTGTTAACCCAAAAAATGGATCAACACCTTGGATTAAGCATGAAAGCACCATCTCTGTCCTTACAGTGCAATAATATAGAGAATATGTAACAACCCTGTATTTTGTGATTATTTTAACTGTATATCTTAATTATTTTAAACTGAATTTCCTGATTTGAAAACTTTATTTTATTTATTTAAATGGATAATTTTTTTTAGTTTAAATATAAATTTTTATTTTGATGTGAATTAGAATTCCAAACATGACTAAATAGAATATTTTCCAGAAAAGTGAATTTTGGTCGATATGGTCAAACTCTGACTTTTAAATTTAAAATTTTGAAAGTTTGAAAATTTGAATTTTATCTTTTATTATGAAAGTAAATAAAATTTTAAGAATAATGCTTTTCGTTTCGTTAAAATATGATTAATATTGTGAAAGTTATGCCTTTTTAACTATTGAGTGTAATTTGATTTATTTAACAAAATTGTTTATTTTAAATTATATAAATAATATTTTATTTGGTCATGTAATGTTCTAATTTATGTTTATATGGGTAAAATAAAATGTTATGTATA
Organism: Allium fistulosum; assembly: GCA_030737815.1. NCBI lineage: Eukaryota > Viridiplantae > Streptophyta > Magnoliopsida > Asparagales > Amaryllidaceae > Allium > Allium fistulosum. Next base: position 870,018,443 of record CM060907.1, on the reverse strand, counting down.
TATTTTGGTTTTAAAACATTTTAAAAGTATAATTGACATTTTCCAGTGTCAGTTGTATTTTGTTTACAATTTCTGATTTCCAGTTTCGATTTATTTAAAGAAATTCTTTATTTATTTTTCTATTTTCTTAAAACCTTATTTTATTTTCATTTCCACTTTATTTTTTTCAAAATTTAGCTTATTTACTTGACTTTTTATTTGTTTATAAGTGTTGTTATAATATTCCAAAGTTAAGTGGATTGTGTTTGCAATTTTCTTAAGCTAGTTTCAATATATTAAGCTATTTCTTTATTTATCTTCATATTTTCCTAAAATATAATTATTTATTTTTATTTTTTCACTTTATTTCTGTTTTTTTATTTTATTTACAGATTTTATTTGTTTTAAAATATTTTGAAGTGAGGTAGATATTTTTCTAAAGCTAATGATGATTTAATTGTAAGTTTTGAACCCTGTTTTGAATTTTTAAGCAATTTCTTTAATCCTTTTTCTATTTTCTCTAAACTTAATTATTTATTTTCATTTTATTTTACTTTGTTTCAGTTTTAAATTCAATTACTGAAAATTTCATTTGTTTTTATTTAATTTAAAAAGAATGGAAATTGAAGAGACTAAAGGCTTTAAACCTAAGAGCTTTCATTGCCTAAAACTTTTCATTTCCATAACCTTTCATTAATTCAAGTTTGGTCGTGCATTTTTCTTTGTCACCGTGAGTTTTCATTTGTAATTCACGTGAGAAACTATCCTCCATCTCATTTTTTCACGGCTAGAACAAAAATGGTAATGGCTTCCTCCATTCTTTTCTGCTTTTCTTCCTTGAATTTGCCTTGTTTTCCACTTGAATTGCCTTGACTTCTTCATGTGTTTGCTCAGCCATATCCTCTCCATCACCTCCACCAACCACCACCACTTCTTTCCCATATAATCCACGGCCAAACCATCCCACTCCTCTGACCTGAAAGTGCCATGACCTCACCTTGAACAAAACTTCACCAAACAATGCAAAAACTCCTTAAAAAGCATGCCTAGCCACCTAGTCTCCATCACCATCACCTTAGATGACCTTGGCCACCTCCTATTGCTCCACCACCACCTTGACACACCCCTAACCCTCACCTCCTATGTCTGTCCCGACCTGTACATGAAATGGCCGAACCTAGATGGGACATAGACCGAGCCAAAAGTTGAACCAAAACTCCACTATTTGCATAAGCCTCTTCATATTCATGTTATGTAACCTCTTCCACTTCCTATTCCTTGTAGCCATGCCTTTTTAGGTCCAAACCTGAACCAAAACCATGTTATGGCCGAGCCATATCAACCCCTAGGCCGAGCATGTGAGTGTGGAAAGCATGGCAAAAGCATTCAATTCATTTTTGCTTTTATTTTCAAAGTTGTCTCAATTCAATGTTGTATTGATTCATGTTTTATTGTCTTGTTTATGGGTTGTGTACAAGACCAATTGCTTGGTTCTCTTTCCACTTGAATCTATTGTTGTGTCATCGTGCTTTTTGGAATCCATTTGTGTCATTTGATTCGCTAACTCCAGCATAAAAAGGTGAGTAAATCTCACTTGACATTTATACTTATGCAAATGTGAATTGACAACAATTTAATGTGTAGTATTATTATGTTATGTTATCTCTGTCTGTGATTATTAATTATATGATGTTAAACCTGTTTATTTACTTGTCATCTCATCTGTTACTAATATATGTTGTTAAACTGTTCATTATATCTGTTTATCACACTGCAAGTTCCCTGTAGATTAGATCACTATGGGTTAAAATGATACATACCCGAACGGACTTTAGAATATGGAAAAATCGTTATGGGTTGAAATGATAGGCCTGAACGATTTTTATTTATTTTATCTTATTTCGGATTGCGGGTTTGAAATGATAGAATCCGGATTTTTCTTTGTAAACTGCGGATTGAAATGATATATATCTGTATCACTTGACCTAGATTAGAAAACTATATACAGACCCGTGGTTATTTTATAAAGTACTTTGAATATTTTTAATATGTTTAAGAGTGTAAAGTTATGAAAATTTTATTTAAATTGGATTTTTAATGTTTAAATAAAGAAATTTTGATTCTTCTATAAGTTAAAAATGTAATTAAATGAATAGTTAAATTTTAATTATGGGAATATAACTTAGGTCTGGAAATTTGGATTTTTGGGTTTAAAAGAAAATTAGAGTTATATAAATAAAAATGGAAATTTAATTATATTGGAAAAATGGAAATAAATAATTTAAGTGTTAAGTTTAATTGTTAAATTGAAGAGAATAGAAATTTTACACTTAAATTTTATTAAGTGAATTCTTGAAAATTGGTTTTATTTATAAGAAAATTTATTATAAAAATCATAAGTTAAAAGTATTTTAAATGAACATTTTGGATGTTAAAGTATGATTTTTATAATGTTTAATGGTTTAAATTGGGGTTTATTGTTTGCTGGAAATACACTAAAATATGGAAATACTTTTAATAGCACTTCAGAAATGCTATCGTTTCTGAAATGAACTAAAACTCAAATAATAGGCTATTACAGCAGTTCTGTAAATGTTGTAGTTGCTGAAGTAAACTAAAAGGCTAAAAACTTAATAAAAGGCTATTACAGCAGTTCTGTAAATGCTGTAGTTGCCTGCTGGCTTTGCTGAATTTAATGAAAACCTTTATTATGTAACCTGAGCTATTACAACATTTATGGAAATGCTGTCTTTGCTGAATTGAACTAATTTTCAACTAAAATTGAGATTTTACAACAGTTTTAAATATTGTCTTTGCTGAATAAAAATGTTTTCAAGTATAACTTATAACAGCCTTTTCTAAATGTTGTGAAAGGCTGAAATTTTCAATGTTTATGGTTTTTAACTAAGTAAATGAACTCAGAATGGTCTAAACTTTGGAAATTGAATGCTTGAGTTGAAAGTATAATAACTTCACTTTTAGATGGTTTAGATGAAATAAATTTGGTTGGAATATAAACTATTAAAAAGGTGATTTGAAATGAAATAAATGAATGATATCTTGGAATTTAAAAGGTATTAAAGTTAAATATGGGCTTTGAATTCAAATGATGATTGGATAATAAAGTTTTGAAAGATATGATATTTTGAAATATTAAAATGGTTTAGAAATGATTTAATCTTTAATTTGATAAAGATTTTAATTTGAAATGATATTTTGTTTTGAAGTATAAAATATTATTTTGGAATTTTATTACCACGGGTATACTTCTCTGTATGTCATTTGATTTCCTAATGATGGTTTGATGCACACTAACACTGTTAGTTGCATGGTTTACTTCGATATGGACATTTCTGTGATATTGTCACTACTGTTTAATTGATGGTTTTATGGATCCTTAAAGGATGGGCGATCCCAAGCACCCTTTAAGTTATTATGCATTGCTATTACAGTTCACTTGAGTTGGTTTACATTGTATAAGTATATATGTCCTGACTCGAGTGTTTTGTGTTTTACTATACGCTCGGGTCAGCCTTAGAATCACAGCTTTGGAATTTATCTTCTGGAGCTAGAGATTTGCTGGAGCTTATCTGTCCATCTGTTATTTCTTATCTTCTAACCCAGTTATTTACTATTCGGTATTGTCTCTGTATTATTGATTTATGTATCCTAACTTCTATTGTATCTATTTTGACTATGAGATTTTGTATATGTTTTGAGAGTTTGTATATAGTAGCTTCATGAACTACTATGGTATTTTATTTCTGCTGCGAGTTATTTTGATATTTCTGTGTATGTGATTCTGTGAATGATTTTATTTGCTCCAAATTTTATTACAATCTGTTATTTTGAATTATTCAAGTCAGACATGTATGGATTATTGTCGATTTGAATGGTCCAAAATAGTGGGTCGTTACATTTGGTATCAGAGCTTTGGTTTTAGGCAAACCTTAGCCTGCGGAGAAAAAAACTCATTAGAGATAGGGTAGAAATACCCTAGAATGAGTGAAATCAATCTCAGAATCATTCCTTTGTGAGAGAACGTATTTTCGAAGTATAGAATGATTTTCAAATGATTTTTAAAGGATTTTTAAAGATTATTTCGATATAAAATTTTCTTGTTTTGAAAGAAAATTTTCTGGACTTTATCCCTTTCGTATCCACCTTGTTAGTAATTTCTTTGATTAGGATTTCCTTAAAATTCTGGACTTCTATCTTAGTTGGGATTTCTTTGATTAGGATTCCTTTGAACTTTTGGAACGCTCCCACTTGTTTTAAAATCCATTCCTGTCTCCCATAATTGTATTCTTTTGATTTTTGGAGCATTCCATAACTCCACTTTGAATGACCTCTATAAAGACCGGCGATTCCGCCAAACTTTAAATGATTTGTAAAGGGGTGAAACTCCTTTACAATTGGCATTGATTCACCGGAGATTTCTATATCCTCGATTTACGATGTTTTCTATCTTCTGCTATATTTAGATTCTATCTCTGGCGATCGAAGGTCGATTTGCCTTAGATTTTCGCATCGATTATATTCCTAAAGTCACGGTTGACCCTATTAAAGTCACCCGCGATTTATATAGGCTTATCCATCTTCTATTTGGTAATATAATGATCTTATCTTCGTTTGTGCTTATCTTTGAATCAGAATTCTATTTGATTAGAGTCCCTCTAAATTTGAATCTCTGTTTTGCTTTGAAATCCATCCTTGAATCATCCCTTGAAATTTTATGGTTGATTGTCTTTTGAAAATTCTATATTAATCAATGTTATTATTTTGATAAGGATGACCATATTTTATATATAAAGGTGAAATGTTTTCTATAAGGATCTATATACCTTTTAAATGAGAATTTGAAGTTTTGAAAGGATTAGAAAATTTTGAAAATTTATAAGGAATGGTTTCATATAAAATAATTTATAACTGAAGGTTTTGAATCTGAATTTGAGTGATTGAACTCCGACATTTTGGAACTGGTTTTAAGATTTTGAAATAATAAATAATATGATTTGAAAGTATTTTCCGAATATGAAATGTTTCAAATGATTTTAATGAGGTTCAAATGATTTCGAAGAAATTTCAAAAGAAGTTTGAGAAAATAGAAGTCCAGAACCCACTTATGTCGCTGGAAAATAATTTCGGTGATGAATGCATGCATCATCGACATTGATTTTCGAGTTTCTGAGTGAGGGAGAGGACACTTCGGTAGCTTTGCTATGCGATTGATTTGTGAAACCAATTTTGATTTCAAATTCCGAAGTGTGATGTGATATTCGAAAGATATATATATATATATTTGAACAATTTGAAATGAGCCGGTGTTCAGTCCTTGAGTTTTGGATTTGATCTAATATAACCCTATCTTTTGGAATTGATTTACTGATTTGTAGGTGATTTCCAACTCTTGGATTGAAATATGATTTCTTAAACTATTTTGAAGGTTCGAGCACTTCCAAATCAAGGTTAACTTTTTCAAAGCTAAGAAATTTTGAAAAGTATAAAGTATATAAGTTTGGTATGTAGGTTTAATGTATGTAGTAATATGATTTAAATAAGTTGAAACTGTTTTGTTAAGTAAACAAATAAGGCTATTTAGAATTTTTCTAATATGAAATTTAGATTTGAAATGTTTTGAAAAGAATTTGTTCTTCAAAATATTTTGAAAAAAAATTAGTTTAAATGTTTTAACTGGGTAAACTATATATTGAACAAGTTGGAATAGATACATAAGTTGTACGTATGCTGTTTTATTCGCATAATTAATTTGATTCAGGTTTGAGTACACAAGTTCGAGGTGAATTACACCATTTCATGTTAGGATTTTTCATTTGATTCTTGATGGCGAATATTTGATATGGATTTTGGGCTTGATTCTAGATTTCCCTATCATAGTATATGGCTATGCAAGGAGACTGATGGCTAATAGTCGAGAAACCATATCGAAGTCCGCATTAGGGAAGTCGAATGGACAATACTAGTTTGAAAGCGAACTTGTGTGATCGAGCGAGCGATCGAATGTAATGTTGTGAAATGATGACATATGTACATCTTATATTCTAATATCATTGATACACTGGATGCTGAAATTGGAAGTTGTTGGGTTGGATATCTTTGTAATTTAATTAGAAATTTTCTTTTATGAAAAACTACTATCAATTTAAAACCATTTTTCAAAACTATTTTTCTTTTGTTCTTCTTAAACAAACTATTTTATTATATTTTACATACAAACTATTTTACTAAATATTTTATATACAAAACTATTCTAAATTAAAAATCTTTTATAAAGCAAAGATGTTCAATCCCATATGGCTCTTCATGCACTGAAATTTATTATTTTTGAAAAATTTTGATCCTTATATAAGATGAACTTTATGTAAGTATAAGATGATTTTGAAAACCATTGATTTTGGAAATGAATTGTTTGACTTAAAATATATTGATTTAGAAACTTGGATTATTCTCCAAAACTATTATTTTGGAAACTTTGAAACTGAAGATATTTAAATTGAGAAGAAATAATTTGGTGGAATTGTATATGATTTTGAAACTGAACTGATATTGAAACAAATTGAATTGAGAACCTTGTATTTGACTAAATACTTGATTTGGGAGTTATCAAACCTATATAAAAATTGGTTTGTGTAAGTATGATGTTGATTCGAAAACTATGGATTTGAAAAGGTACTTAATTTGAAAAGTGAAATCTTATATAATTGAAGTCTATATAAGTGTGATTTGATATACTTAATTTGAAAAGTGAAATCTTATATAATTGAAGTCTATATAAGTGTGATTTGATATACTTTTGATTTTGGAAAGGTATTTGACTTGAAAATAAAATCATATATATAATGGACATTATATAAGTATGATATTTGAAAGTGATTTGAAAAGGTACTATATGATACATATTTTCGAAGTAAAGATATGGAAAGTGCCTTCTGCTTGATATCCGCTTTGTGGCCACATTGTGGATTCATTCTATCGATATTTCTCTGATTTTTGGTTTTCCGGATATGATACTCGAGTTTCATCGAATTTCATGGCGTTACCCATGGTCTTACGAGCACGACTGCATAGCGTAATTCACCTGGCTGGATGGCCCAAGGGTACGAATGTTTCCTGGGGGATTCAGGCGTAACCATTATGTATCCTGTGATCTATGTAGGTCGTATTAGTAGCGAAATCCGTAGGGCTGAGAAAGCTTACGGATACGGATGTTTCCTGGGGGATCCAGGCGTAACCTTTGTGTATCTGCGGTCTACTAGTCATCATGGCGCAATTCGCAGGGCTGAGAAATCTTACGGATACGGATGTTTCCTGGGGGATCCAGGCGTAACCTTTGTGTATCTGCGATCCATGGTTAGACAAAGGTTTTGTTTGTTTTTTTTTGGATTGTACTTTCCATATTTGTTTTTAAAAGTTTTCCAGTATTTTCACTGGTTGTTGAAACAAGTCTACTAAGTACCTGGAGAATTCTAGCTTTGCGCCTGATCAACGCACTACCAGAGTCTGCAGGAACGAGGATAAACTTGTTAAGACATCGAGTTATAAAAGTATTTTGATAAAATATTATATAAAGGATATTTTGATCAGTTATTTCTTTTCTAAAAGATTTTAAGGTGTTTTAAATATTGTTTACTTCTTAACTAACAAGTTGAATTTAAATGACTTTTATGGATATAATAAAATGGATTTAACCAAATTATTAAGTATTAAAGAATTCCAATTGAAATTTTTATGGTTTTAAATTAATGGCTCATCCTTGTCTTTCGTCCTATTTTCGCTTCTAGCTATTCCTAATCTCCACCTTGTTAAACTTACCTATAACAACAGTTATCAGGTATAATTTTAATCTTCTTGTCATCTTATCTTAATCCTATTCCATTCAATCTTTTCTATGTTTTCCGTACCTTATTCCTTTTCGAGGACAAAAATATTTGAGTGGGGGAGAGTGTAACAACCTTGTATTTTGTGATTATTTTAATTGTATATCTTGATAATTTTAAATTGAATTTCCTGATTTGAAAACTTTATTTTATTTATTTAAATGGATAATTTTTGTTAGTTTAAATATAAATTTTTATTTTGATGTGAATTAGAATTCCAAACATGACTAAATAGAATATTTTCAAGAAAAGTGAATTTTGGTCGATATGGTCAAACTCTGACTTTTGAATTTAAAAATTTGAAAGTTTGAAAATTTGAATTTTATCTTTTATTATGAAAGTAAATAAAATTTTAAGAATAATGCTTTTCGTTTCGTTAAAATCTGATTAATATTGTGAAAGTTATGCCTTTTTAACTATTGAGTGTAAATTGCTGTATTTAACAAAATTGTTTATTTTAAATTATATAAATAATATTTTATTTGGTCATCTAATGTTCTAATTTATGTTTATATGGGTAAAATAACATGTTATGTATATATTTTGGTTTTAAAACATTTTAAATGTATATTTGACATTTTCTAGTGTTAGTTGTATTTTGTTTACAATTTCTGATTTCCAGTTTCAATTTATTTAAAGAAATTCTTTATTTGTTTTTCTATTTTATTAAAACCTTATTTTATTTTCATTTCCACTTTATTTTTTTCAGCATTTAGCTTATTTACTTGACTTTTTATTTGTTTAGAAGTGTTGTTATAATTTTCCAAAGTTAAGTGGATTGTGTTTGCAATTTTCTTAAGCTAGTTTCAATATATTAAGCTATTTCTTTATTTATCTTCATATTTTCCTAAAATATAATTATTTATTTTTCTTTTTTCACTTTATTTCAGTTTGATTTATTTTATTTACTGATTTTATTTGTTTTAAAATATTTTGAAGTGAGGTAGATATTTTTCTAAAGCTAGTGATGATTTAATTGTAATTTTTGAACCCTATTTTGAATTTTTAAGCAATTTCTCTAATCCTTTTTCTATTTTCTCTAAAGTTAATTATTTATTTTCATTTTATTTTACTTTATTTCAGTTTTAAATTCAATTACCGAAAATTTCATTTTTTTTATCTAATTTAAAAAGAATGGAAATTGAAGACACTAAAGGCTTTAAACCTAAGACCTTTCATTGCCTAAAACTTTTCATTTCCATAACCTTTCATTAATTCAAGTTTGGTCGTGCATTTTTCTTTGTAACCGTGAGTTTTCATTTGTAATTCACGTGAGAAACTATCCTCCATCTCATTTTTTCACGGCTAGAACAAAAATGGTAATGGCTTCCTCCATTCTTTTCTACTTTTCTTCCTTGAATTTGCCTTGTTTTCCACTTGAATTGCCTTGACTTCTTCATGTGTTTGCTCGGCAATAGCCTCTCCATCACCTCCACCAACCACCACCACTTCTTTCCCATATAATCCACGGCCAAACCATCCCACTCCTTTGACCTGAAAGTGCCATGACCTCCCCTTGAACAAAACTTCACCAAACAATGCAAAAACTCCTTAAAAAGCATGCCTAGCCACCTAGTCTCCATCACCATCACCTTAGATGACCTTGGCCACCTCCTATTGCTCCACCACCACCTTGACACACCCCTAACCATCACCTCCTACCTCTGTCCAGACCTGTACATGAAATGGCCGAACCTAGATGGGACATAGACCGAGCTAAAAGTTGAACCAAAACTCCACTATTTGCATAAGCCTCTTCATATTCATGTTATGTAACCTCTTCCACTTCCTATTCCTTGTAGCCATGCCTTTTTAGGTCCAAACCTGAACCAAAACCATGTTATGGCCGAGCCATATCAACCCCTAGGCCAAGCATGTGAGTGTGGAAAGCATGGAAAATGCATTCAATTCATTTTTGCTTTTATTTTCAAAGTTGTCTCAATTCAATGTTGTATTGATTCATGTTTTATTGTCTTGTTTATGGGTTGTGTACAAGATTAATTGCTTGGTTCTCTTTCCACTTGAATCTATTGTTGTGTCATCATGCTTTCTGGAATCCATTTGTGTCATTTGATTCGCTAACTCCAGCACAAAAAGGTGAGTAAATCTCACTTGACATTTATACTTATGCAAATGTGAATTGACAACAATTGAATGTGTAGTACTATTATGTTATGTTATCCATGTCTGTGATTATTAATTTTATGATGTTAAACCTGTTTATTTACCTGTCATCTCATCTATTACTCATATATGTTGTTAAACTATTCATTATATCTGTTTATCACACTGCAAGTTCCCTGTAGATTAGATCACTATGGGTTGAAATGATACATACCCGAACGGATTTTAGAATAGGGAAAAATCGTTATGGGCTGAAATGATAGGCCTGAACAATTTTTATTTATTTTATTTTACTTGGGATTGCGGGTTTGAAATGATAGAACCCGGATTTTTCTTTGTAAACTGCGGATTGAAATGATATATATCCGTATCACTTGACCTAGATTAGAAAACTATATACAGACCCGTGGTTATTTTATAAAGTACTTTGAATATTTTTAATATGTTTAAGAGTGTAAAGTTATGAAAATTTTATTTAAATTGGATTTTTAATGTTTAAATAAATAAATTTTGAATCTTCTATAAGTTAAAAATGTAATTAAATGAATGGTTAAATTTTAATTATGGAAATATAACTTAGGTCTGGAAATTTGGATTTTTGGGTTTAAAAGAAAATTTGAGTTATATAAATAAAAATGGAAACTTAATTATATTGGAAAAATGGAAATAAAAAATTTAAGTGTTAAGTTTAATTGTTAAATTGAAGAGAATAGAAATTTTACACTTAAATTTTATTAAGTGAATTCTTGAAAATTGGTTTATTTATAAGAAAATTTATTATAAAAATCAAAATTTAAAAGTATTTTAAATGAACATTTTGAATGTTAAAGTATGATTTTTACCATGTTTAATGGTTTAAATTGAGATTTATTGTTTGCTGGAAACACACTAAAATCTGGAAATACTTTTAATAGCACTTCAGAAATGCTATCGTTTCTGAAATGAACTAAAACTTAAATAAGAGGCTATTACAGCAGTTCTGTAAATGCTGTTGTTGCTGAAGTAAACTAAAAGGCTAAAAACTTAATAAAGGGCTATTACAGTTGTTCTGTAAATGCTGTGGTTGCCTGCTGTCTTTGCTGAATTTAATGAAAACCTTTATTATGAAACCTGAGCTATTACAGCATTTCTGGAAATGCTGTCTTTGCTGAATTGAACTAATTTTCAACTAAAATTGAGATTTTACAACAGTTTTAAATGCTGTCTTTGCTGAATAAAAATGTTTTCAAGTATAACTTATAACAGCCTTTTCTAAATGTTGTGAAAAGCTGAAAATTTTCAATGTTTATGGTTTTTAACTAAGTAAATGAACTCAGAATGGTCTAAACTTTGGAAATTGAATACTTGAGTTGAAAGTATAATAACTTCACTTTTAGATGGTTTAGATGAAATAAATTTGGTTGGAATATAAACTATTAAAAAGGTGATTTGAAATGAGAATAAATGAATGATATCTTGGAATTTAAAAGGTATTTAAAGTTAAATATGGGCTTTGAATTCAAATGATGATTGGATAATGAAGCTTTGAAAGATATGATATTTTGAAATATTGAAATGGTTTAGAAATGATTTAACCTTTAATTTGATAAAGATTTGAATTTGAAATGATATTTTTTTTGAAGTATAAAATATTATGTTGGAATTTTATAACCACGGGTATACTTCTCTGTATGTCATTTGATTTCCTAATGATGGTTTGATGCACATTAACACTGTTAGTTGCAAGGTTTACTTCGATATGGACATTTCTGTGATATTGTCACTACTGTTTAATTGATGGTTTTATGGATCCTTAAAGGATAGGCGATCCCAAGCACCCTTTAAGTTATTATGCATTGCTATTACAGTTCACTTGAGTTGGTTTACATTGTATAAGTATATATGTCCTGACTCGAGTGTTTTGTGTTTTACTTTACGCTCGGGTCAGCCTGAGAATCACAGCTTTGGAATTTATCTTTTGGAGCTTGAGATTTGTTGGAGCTTATCTGTCCATCTGTTATTTCTTATCTTCTAATCCAGTTGTTTACTATTTGGTATTGTCTCTGTATTATTGATTTATGTATCCTTACTTCTATTGTATCTATTTTAACTATGAGATTTTGTATATGTTTTGAGAGTTTGTATATAGTAGCTTCATGAACTACTATGGTATTTTATTTCCACTGCGAGTTATTCTGATATTTCTGTGTATGTGAATCTGTGAATGATTTTATTTGCTCCAAATTTTATTACAATCTGTTATTTTGAATTATTCAAGTCAGACATGTGTGGATTATTGTCGATTTGAATGGTCTAAAGTTGTGGGTTGTTACAGAATAAATATAGAAGAAGCAGAAATAGAAAGAAGAAAAGAAGATTTTTTATAGTGGTTCGGCTGTTAATGAAGCCTATGTCCACTTTATACCTTTCTTATTGACCGATTGCTGTTACAAGGTGAATTGGATTGCAAATTTATTGAATATCCTTAATTAGACCAAGTCCCCAATGTTGGAGTTCACCGGAGAATCACAGTAAACTCCTTGGATGACTGTTGTGAGGGAGAAGACGAATGAAAAAGGTTTTCTACAGAGTTTCAGCAGCTAGTCCAAAGGATCCTCCTTATGTTGCAGATAGGTGAGTATTTATATAGGTTGGAGAGCTATTGAGTTGGGCCTTCTTGCCAAATGCTTTCAAATGACCGTAGGAAGGCACAATGCAAATGTCGTTATGAACCGAGCTAACTTGATGGATCGCCAACGATCCATAGCTTTTGGCTCGATTGCGACTCAATGACTTGGTCTGCTTCCCTTTGCCTTGTTCCTTAAAGACAATAGCGACCTGGTGAGAATGCATGGATCGCTGGTGATCCATAGTATATTGATCGCTGATCCATATACTTTGCCAGTTTCTGGATTTTTTCTTTTGGGTAGCATCTGTTGTCTCGTGTTGGTGTTGTCTATGTAGTTTCGTAGCATGTTGCCTAGATTTCATGACGGTCTGCTTACTGGTTTCATTAGGCCGTTGATTGAACTGGACGGATGTTTGCCTCTTGATTTAACTAGCTTGAAATCTCATCAAACTTAGCCTTTGTTCTTAGAACACACATTGGATCATGATGCGAGAAGATCGATGGACCCATGAGCAAATACCATAGATCGCTAGCGATCCATATCTTTAGCATGTTTTTGCTTTCTATTTTCCTGACTTCTCTTGGCTTGTTGTTCTAGTCCTTTTGGTTGGCTGTTGAGCAATTCTGACTCGACCAAGTTGTTCCAACTTCTTTTGGATTCTGCTGGGTTAAAAACCCGGATAACATTTTCCCCTAGAGTACGTCTTCGTTGAAAACAAGGCGTGCAATGGAAGTAATTGCTTTCCAGTTTCTGCTTGTCGAGTTTCAAGTAATTGTGTTATGGCCACATGAATTTGACTTTGGATATTCTGTTGCTTGCCGAGTTTTGGCCTGAACTGTCGTTGCTTGCTATAACAGACCAAGTTTTACCCCATAACTTCTAGAATGCATCGAAGCACCACGTGGATCTCAATAGATATGTAACAACCCAATATTTTTGAAACTATTTTAATTTGAATTTATTTCATTTTGAAAATATTTTTATAGTGAAGTAGAAATTTTTCTAGAGTTAATGGTATTTTGTTGTAATTTTTATGTTCTGTTTCCTATTTTTAAACAATTTCTTTAGTTCTTTTGCTGTTTTCTCTGAATTTAATTATTTGTTTCACTTTAAAAATGTTTAAAAATTTTCCAAATTTTTTAGAATATTTTTAAAATGAAGTAAATAATTTTCCAAAGTCAATGGTGATTTATTTGTAATTTCTGGACCCTGTTTTCAATTTTTGAGTAATTTCTTATATTCTTTTTCCATTTTCAATAAAATTAATTATTTATTTTATTTTATTTTACTTTGTTTCAGTTTTTAAAAGTAAATTACTGATTTTATTTTTGTTTTAAATTGAATTAAAGAAAAGGAAATATGAAAGGTTTTAAAAACTTTGAAACTTAAGTCTTTTCATTTCCAAAAAAAACTTTTCATTTTCCTCAACTCCTCATTACTACTTTGGCCATGAATTTTTACTTGGTTAGCCATGTATTTCCAGTTGTTTCTCAAGAAAAAAATATCACTTTATTTTCTATTCACGGCTTGGAGAAATTTGGTAATGGCTACATCTCTTTTTTCTACTTTTCTCCTCATTTTCTATGTATTTTGCCTTGTTCTTCTTGCTTTTTGGATCGGCCTCTCCTCCATATCCATGGCCACAAACTCCTACACCTCTTCCCTACCATCAACACCACCTATACTCCAGGCCATGACCATGGCCGAGCCCACCATGGTGACTAAACCCCTCAAAAATGCAACCTAAGCCTTAAAAACATGTTATTGACCACTATTTGCTTCACCACTTCATTTTCCACCACCACCACCACCTTTGGCCGCCACCACCATCACTAACCAGACCACCACACACCCCTCCAGCCCTTGACCTGACCCATACTCCAGTGGTCAAGCCAAACAACCCAATGGCCGAACCTAATATTGAACAAAAATCACACTATTTTGCCTTAAACCCTTCACCTTCTCACTATGTAACTTCCCCTCCATGTTTCACCACTTTGGTCGTGCATTCACATGACCAAACCTGAGCCAAAACTTGTGCAAACCAGAGCCAAACAACATCCCTAGGCCATGACAAATAGTAGAGAAAGAAAGGCAAAAGACTTTGTGTTCAAATCACTTTTTATTTCAAAGTTACACCATTGCAAAGTATGTTGAATTTATAATTTGTTTTGATTTTTTTTTGGGTTGTAACACAAGATTTTTAGCTTGGATTTGCTCTCCTCTCAAGTCCGTAATCTTGTCATCATGCTTTAATTTCCGTTGTGTCATTGGTTTTGTTATCTCTAGCATTTTGAGGTGAGTAAATCTCACACGACACTATATACTTATGCAATTGTGAAGCGACAACATTTGAATGTGTAGAATTATAAATGATGCTATAACTGCCTGTGATTATTTATGTATGATGTTAAACTTGTAAATTACATGTCATATCACCTGTTACTGTTGTATTTTTGTTTATTTTACTGTTATTTATATCTGTTTATCGCACTGCAAGTTCCCTGTAGAATAGAATCACTATGGGTTGAAATGATACATACCTGAACGGACTTTAGAATAGGGGAAGATCGTTATGGGCTGAAATGATAAGCCTGAGCGACTTTTATTTAATCATATTTACTTAGGATTGCGGGTTTGAAATGATAAAACCCGGATTTTCTTTGTAAACTACGGATTGAAATGATATATTATCTGTATCACTTAACTTAGGCTAGAAAATATCATACAGACCCGTGGTTATTTTATATATTTTTCTGGAAATTTTTATGTATTTAAAAATGAAAAAAATATGATAAATTGATTTAAATTGAATTTCTAAATGATTTATTAAATTGGAAATGATTTTTCTATGTGATAAATGTAAAATAAATGGATAGAAATTATGATTTTAAAGTGTAACTTAATTTGGAAATTTTGATTTGATTTTTAATGGAAATTTAAGTTAATTAAATTAAAAATGAAAATTAAGTTTTAAATGGTGAAAATGGAGATTTAAATTTAAGTGTTGAAATAAATTGTTAAAAATGAAAAATGGGAATTGACACACTTGAATTAAATAAGTGAACTTTGGAAATTTTGATTTTTATTTGTAAAATTTTTCTTTATAAAAACCATAAGTTAAAGGTATTTAAATAAACATTTTTGATGTGGAAAAATATGATTTTTATAAGTTTAAATGATTTAAATTGAAGTTTATTTGTGGCTGGAATTGTATGTAAAACCTGGAATAATTAATAGCACTTTAGAAATGCTATCATTTTTGGAAATAAACTAATTCTGAACTAAGTAGAATCTGCAGCACTTTGTAAGTGCTGTGGTTGCATAAATGAACTTAAAGACTAAAATGAACTAAGGCTATGACAGCACTTGGTAAGTGCTATAGTGGCAGGAACTAAAATTGAACCTAAAACTAATGAAAGGGCTATTGTAGCACTTGTTAAGTGCTGCAGTAGGCTGAAATATGATTATTGTATATAACTGAACTTTTACAGCAGTTTTTAAAACGCTGTCTTTGCTGAATTGAATTAAAACCTTTAATTTGAACCCTGAACTATTACAGCGGTTCTGTAAATGCTGTCTTTTCTGAATTGAACTATTTTACCTTTAAAACTGAACTATTACAGCAGTTTATAAATGTTGTCTTTGCTAAATTGAATTGTTTTCAAATATAACTTATTGTAGCACTTTTTAAATGCTGTGAAAGCTGGAATTTAAATGTTTTATTGTTATAAGTGAATAAATGAACTCAGAAAAGGCTAAAATTTTGGGAATTGAATATTTGATTTAAAAGGAATAATGACTTTGTTTTAAATGGTTTAATGAAGTATTTTGATTTGAAATATAACTGTTTTAAATTTTTATAACCACGGGTTATAATAACGATTGGTTATTAAAGAGACCGGGATCGGATATGGACATACTCTCTATCGATACCGAAAACCACTTTGACAACTGGGTACGCGGTGGAGTTTCCAGAATGAAGTAGGATGGCGGTGACGATCCTAAGGTATAAATATGGACCCAACTTCCGTGAGTTGGCATAAGGTGGCTAAAACAGGAGCGATTGATGGGCCAATGAGGTAGCACCTCTGATCTGACACACTTCTTCGATACCATTCTATTACTTGTGATTGATTTGGTGCGCACCCTTGATTTGGGAGTGTTGTTCGAGGTGGGCGATATTGGCTGTTATGCGTCACCACCAGTCCGAATGCGTAATTGGTATATCTACCCTGGCATTGCCTAGTTGTGCTGTGTCACCTACCATAGTGAGCTTTACTACGAGTTTCTATTTGTGTCGTACCTATGGAGTATCTTCTCATAGCCTTTCGAGGTATGCAGGTACTACATAGACTATTGGCACTATTACGTGTTAGGGTGAGTTTAGATTAAATGTAAAGCCCTAATGCTATTTTAAAGTATGTTATTTTATGATTAGACATTATTATAATAGTGAATATTACTACATAGTAGATAGTTTAACGGATCCTTAAAGAATGGGCGATCCCAAGCATTCTTTAAGTTACTTGTACTTTTATTACAGTTCACTTGAGTTGGTTTACATTGTATAAGTATGTATGTCCTAACTCGAGTGTTTGTGTTTTATTTACGCTCGGGTCAGCCTGAGTATTCACAGCTTTGGATTTCACTTTTCTGGAGCTAGGAATCGCTGGAGTTTCTGCTTATCTAGTTATCTATCTATTTCAGTTTCAGTTGTTCTATTTCAGCATTTGTATTAGAGACTTATGTATTTGGGATTTCTATTGTACTTGTTTCAGAACTGTATTGGTTTTCAGACTATGTATTTTGTATCTTTTTTTGGGACTCTGTATTTTAGTGGCTTCATGAACCACTATTTATTTTATTTCCGCTGCGAGTTATTCTGATATTTCTGTGTCTGTGGTTCTGTGAATGATTTTATTTGCTCCAAATTTTATTACAATCTGCTATTTTGCATTATTCAAGTCTGACATGTGCGGATTATTGTCGATTTGAATGGTCCAAAATAGTGGGTCGTTACAAGATAAGTTCGAAATTGATTGTACGATATACAATGGATCACTAGCGATCCAATGGCTTAGGCTTTTTTTCTCTTGTAATCCTTTATTTTACTACCTAGAGCCGCCCTATTTACCATATTTCACTGCAACACAAGCTTTCTTCCTACAATCTGAGCTATCTCCTACTAGTCGACCCAACCTTAAACCAAGCCCTAAATCCATCTGATCTATCAACGCTCTCGATCATCCTCCACCAGAGCCCTTCGCCGTTGATTATCATGAACCTCACCGCCGCCTTGATTACTGCCAAGCTTCTTTTGGATCATCGTCGACCAAACCCTAACTCCATCATTTTCTTCCTTGGATCGCCACTAATCCACCGTGTTTGGATCGCTGAGTTGAAACTCCAACTATCTTTACCTTT
The DNA here is from genome assembly GCA_030737815.1 of Allium fistulosum. Taxonomy (NCBI): domain Eukaryota; kingdom Viridiplantae; phylum Streptophyta; class Magnoliopsida; order Asparagales; family Amaryllidaceae; genus Allium; species Allium fistulosum. The sequence goes on along the minus strand of CM060907.1, from coordinate 870,000,406 downwards.
TTATCCTTAATTAAAGGTGGGTGATGCTGATTTTGACGTTCATTTAGCAATTCGATGATGGAGTGTATTGTGATGATTATAGCAAAGAGTCCGAGTTGATTGTGATTTAATGGAGGAAGATAGTAAATCAAGTCTTGAGATCTTTATGGAATGACATTCGGGCCTTGCCCCATTGCATGACATGTTTTGTTGTCTTTGTCCATTGAACCAGAATTGACTTGTACTAAGTTACATTGCTGATACCGCAGGACGCATCGTGAATTGGTTTTACCCTTCTAGAGGATACAGATTGGTCTTGTTTTTTTTGCATGCTCGGTGTACCTATACTGGGAAGAACTTTCCGTGTCGCTTCGGACAATGGATCTATTATCGATCGTTGATCGATAACGGTAAGTGTAGTAGAAGTAATTCTAAAAATGATATGAAAAGTCCTTTTCTCTTTCCATTGTGAGTGAGCAATCTACACGGGATAGAGCATTTGTAGTGTTCAGGACACCGAGCTCACTACCCATAGATAACACACTGCACTTGCCCCAGTATATACTTGAAATCCGACAAGTTAGTGTGAATCGATATCCTTTCGGAATTTAAGTGTTATAGGGGAGTTTTTAGTTAAAGATAGAATTATCTGACCGCTTTGGACGCAAGTCTTATTGTTTAGAATGAAGTATCCATCTTCTCGCTGTAATTCCAGTGGAGGAAGCCCGACACTTTCAGAAGCTGAATCGTCCTCTGTCGCCCCTTCCTCTTCCGCTTCGTGGCCTGAATATGGTCAGCTAGTCCCAGTTGGCCCGGTCATGGACCGAACTAGAGTTCTCCTTAACCCACCGAAGAGAGCTTCTTCTGTAATCTCCACTAAGGTTTTTCATAACATTTGCTTGCAACATGGCATTCCGGAGGATGATGTGTGCATGTCGGAGAAGGATGAATTCGCCCATATGCCACCTCCGGGGTACACCGCTTGCAATCGATATATGTGCTTAAACGCAACAGTGCCTTCCTTTAATGATTTCTTAAGAGAAACTCTTTCGAACCTGAAATTGCCCTGTTCCAAATCCATCCTAATGGGCATGCGATCTTGACTTGTTTGCATGTTATGTTTATGCGGACTTTTAACCATGCTCCAAGTTTTGATGAGTTGAGATATTTCCTTTCATTAAAAGGAGAGACGAGTATCCATCCCTTGTCATCATTAAGTCCCAGAGGAATTGCAAGATCGTGCTTTAGCTTCAAAGCAATTTGTCCCAGTTCAAGACTTGGTACTTCTTCATTAGATGTCCCGAAGGGTTCAATCGCCTTTGGACAATGGGGGGTAAGTTCTCTTCCTTATGTGTTAAGTTTTGATATGCCGTTATGGGATTTCTGACTAGTTAACTTCTTTCTACGGTTATTCCAAGGTCGGATAAAGACCTATCACTTGACAAGACTTTCCATACCCTGAAGGCTGTAGATGCCGAGGAAAGATCGGTTAAGTTCTTGCTGATGGATGAAAACTTACTTCGCTATGGACTGTTGCATCCAGGGAGATCTACCGTAGTGGTTGAGGTCCCGTCTCCTTCTCGTTCCAGAATATGAATGCGCTCTACTTCTTCGTCTCATGGTCCTAAAGGAGGTGTTTCTCAAAAAAAGGATGGCTTGTATGGCGAGTCGGGCGATTTGGCTCAAGAGACGCATGGGGGAAGAGATGTTGTGACTGAAGCCAGTTGCCCAGCCAGAATGCCCCCGATTCTGAAGGAAGGGGAAGAAGAGAGTTTAAACAATGAGAAGGCAAGGCTGCAGCAGCAAAAGAAAACAAGGAGAGTGAATTTGAGGGTAGTAGTAGCTATGATTCCTCCTCTAGTGATGATGACTTTGACGCGACTTCTGGTGATGAAGACTCTGAATCATGTGACGAGACTCCGGGGATGATTCCCATTATTCTGAACTTGCCTCCCCAAGAGACCCGCAATAAAGATGCTGCCTTAGAAGTCAAGCGACGTCGGGATTCCCCGATTAAAGATGTCGGCGTAGACTTCGAGGATCTGAGCAACGTCTACGTCGATTTTGAAAAACTTATGAGGGAAGATTTCAGATTTGAAGAGATGTCTCCTCGTACGGGCCATGTTGTGCCCGAAATCAGTCCGATGTCAACCACAATGGCTGCCTGATCTGGTTTGCGACATCATTTTAGGACACATTACATATTTCACTAGGGTTATGTTCACATATACACACATTATTCAAGCCTATTTTCCGTTACTAAAGCCTTTTATTTTTTCTTTATATCAGGTACTATGAGAGGACGTAGTCTTTGTGACGATCTCGAGGAGTTCACCGATTTGCAACGCTGGTCGAAACAATCCACCACCCGTCATCAACCTCACAAGATTGAGGAGGAATGGAAGAGACGGAAGGATTCAAAGGCTGATGCTCGTCGCTGGGATGAGAAGGAACAGAGTCATACGTACAAAAGAAGTTATGAGAAGAGAAAGACCTTTGGTGAGCGAGAGGAACCGTCTAAAAAGTCAAAGATCGATCACAGTTCTCATTCTATAAAGCAAGAGGCCTTTTCCCTGGCCCCAGCTTCAGTCGGTCTTGAAGTTCCAATTTCTTATGTTCAAGCTCCATCTTCATCCCAAGCTCCATCATCCCATATGGTGCTTGCTTTTGGTTCTTCGTGCCCTCGCCAGAGATCGGCTTACATCTTCCATCTGGTCCTCCTAGACTTGAAGCAGCGCTCCTCGGGTGGTTTTTAAAAGGGGTTAAGTTTGACCGTGACCTTTGTCCAGTTCGCAAAGATTCATATATGCCCTATGTTCAAGCAATCCAAAGTGACTTGGAGCAAGCTGAGGGATGTGAAAGACTATGCAAGCAAGTGGCTGATACAAACCGTAACAGTTACCAAGAGATTCTCTTATTTGAATCGGAGAAGGAAGACTTCGAGAAGGCATTGGTGGAACGCGATGCCAGAATTGAATGGGTGGTACAAGAAAGGGATGGGGCACTTTGGGAGAGTAAAAATAGTGCTGGCATGGTAAAAGAGCTGAAGGAGGCTTATGAGAAAATAGAGATCGTCTATTAGGATGAAATTAAGAAGGCCCATGCAGAGGAAATTAAATTGAAAGAGGAGCTCGAAGCTCGCAACATGATTATCTAAGCCCAGAAGAAGACCATCGTTGATCACGACAAGATTGTTGAAGGGCCTAACAAGGTAATTGTGGAGTATGAAGGGATTGTGATGTCTCGTGATAACACTATCTCCGGTCAAGCCCAAACGATTACCTACTCTAAGAAAGGGTTGCGCAGTTTAGCGCTGATAAAACTCGTGTTGAGGTTGAAAAGGACGCCGTTGCGATGAATTATTTTGAGCTACAAGACACCTTTGAGAGGAAAATGGAAAAGATGGATGATACCATCTTAAACTTCTAGGTCAACTCCATGTTGCATCAAGGGAGTCTCAGTTACTTGGGCCCCAAGTTCCCGCGCACTCTTGCCGTGGTTTAGGAGGAAATTTTGACCCATTTCCGAGGTGGCGGGGATGCCTACATTGAGCGAGAGCTAGAGAACGCCTATCTTAATGAGGAATCAAAGAAAGCATTGATAGAAGGCCGGGAAATTCTGTGAATTGAAAGGGAACAGGAAGCTGTCGATGTTGCTATGACAACAACTACCAAAATGTTGCCAGAGCCCCTTATTTCTAGACCTGGTGAATCGTCGAGGCAGCCTCGCGATCCGTTGGCAAGTTCTGGGCCTGAAGCTTCTCCATAGATTGTGCAACCATCCAAGGAAGGAGAAGGCGGTGAATATGAGATTGATATTCTCGGTCACTCCTCGGGTGCAGGTAACCTTCTTGTTTCTCTTGAGTTCGAGAATTTTCAACCCATGCCGCAAGAGCAAGATGAACTTAATGCTTTCATTTTTGATCTTATAGGTCCATCCTCCTTACCCGTTGATCCGCCTGCTCCTTCAATGTCCGACCTTGTCGCTATTTCAACCACTTCCATGCTTATCTCCATAGCTACTTCGGTTTTCGTGTATGTGTCCGGCTCAAAGCCGTGGCCGGAGTCTGAGAAAATCGCTGCATTACATGGCTTGGATGATCCTTCTATATCTTTGAAAGGCAATATTACGGCAGCCGAAGCTCGGGAGCCGGAGGTCCGGATTGAGCAACCGCGTAAATCCGAACAGCAACCGGTTGCCGTCAAGAAAGAAAAAGTTGAAGTGATAAAGTCCTCGAAGAGCCCTCGCAGATCCTAGAAGTGCAAAATGAAAGGGGAGTCCCAAAAATTAATATTGCAAATGAGCCTTTCCATTAAGCAAAACTAATATTGCAAATAAATCCTTCTTCCAAAATAATTTAATTTCCATATTAAATCAATTAGGAAAAATCCCCAAAAATTACAGAAATTCACTTTCATTATGTTATCTAACATACAAAAATTTTAGACCCAACTTCTTCCTAAAAAATCAAAATTAAATTTAAACCCAATTTTATCATATTTCCCTTTAAAAATTCATAATACTCTTTCCATAGCTTGGAAAATTATCAAAATTTAAACCCAACTCCAAAATCATGTTTTACATAACATATAATTTTTCCATGGCATTCAAAGATCATTTACCATCGGTTTTGCCATAAAACCATATAAATCCCCATTTAAATAATCTTGTTTAAATCAAACAAATTATAATTCAAGCATATCATCATCCAAAACATCATAAAAACAAATTTAATCTTAAATCCGTAAACATATAATCATGGAAAAAAATAGAGATGGTATAAATTATTATTCACCTTGATTATGATAAGGGAGATTGGATTAAGATTGATTCCCCTTCTTTAATTCCTTAGCTTGATTTGAATTTCTCTTCCTTAACAATGGAAAACACCTCTTTTCTTACATTTATATTTTGTCTTAGCAAAATGATGTGAATGGGAAATGAAACTATAAGGAACGAGAATATATATAAGGTTAAGAGGTTAGGTGTGGCTATTTCCCAATATACCCTTGTGTGAATTAATTAGCCTATAAGCCATTCTTAAGCCCATTTAATTAATTAATTAAGCATGGCCTACTTATCATTTATTCAAACCTCAATTCCCTTATCACTCTAATTATTTATATTATTCTAGTTAATTTATCTAACTAAATCTCCTGAATAATGTTATCAAAAATTAGGGGTGTTACATGGATGGCGCGGGCCAAAGCTATGAAAACCATATCCTCATTCGGATTGCTCACCTTTGTCACAGCGGTATTAAACTAGTTTATGAAAGACTTTAGATTCATTTCGTCTCTAAAATAGTACGGACAAGGACATCACATCTTTAGGCTCTGTTGTGTGAAGCATGAATTGATCGAGGAATCTTGCTGCTAGCTGGTCAAAAGTGGAGATGGATCTCTGCCGAAGTCTGGTGAACCACATGGAAGCAATTCCTTTAAGAAAAATGGGAAAACATCTACACCGAACAGAATCCGAAGCATTTGCTCCATCCATGTACCAACAGTACTTGTAAAGATGAGGTTTCGGGTCTTTTGTTCCATCATAGGATGGAATAGTTGGCATCGTGAACTTTTCTGGATATCGCTCATTCAAGATCTCATCAGTAAAGGGAGTTCGATTTGCAGCAGATCCCCATTCATCATTTCTCCTATTCTTATTCTTGTCCATCAACCGCTTAACCATATCCGCGATAAATGCTTCTAATGTTCGGTAGTCCTGAGGTCGGTTCACAGTCACTACACCAAGTGTTTGGCTTGCAAATGGTCTTTGGGAGTGGGCTGAAGCCTATGCTCTCCTATCTTTGGAAGAGCCACTCCCTCAAGATCCCGTTGGCTTGCGGTTAGCCTGATTGGGGGCAGTTTGGACATTCCTAGTGTTATCGAGCGCATTGGTATTTCCATCCAACTTACCGTCGTTAAATTGCTCTCCATTGTAACGACCCGTATTTTTCGATAATTAAAATATTAATTAAATAAGATTTTAGAATTTTATATTGAAAGAAAACTAAAATTTGTGATGTTATAATGAGAGTAATAACTAGAATGTAATGTTAGTAATGTTAATATAAGGTAATTGCTAACTATTTTAATGTAATTCCAATTAACTGAAGTGACTGTAAAGTTATAATTGGTTATAACTATAAATAAGGAAATACTTTGAATGTTGAAATTATATGTAATCAATTAGAATTGGCTAATATTGAATATGAAATCAGTGATGTTGTTTGAATGTTGTTGATAACTATTTAATGTAATTTCAAATTAATTGAAATAAATTGCAGGTTGACTTGGTTATAATTGTAATAATGAAATAAATTAAATGATGTAGTTAATGGTGAACTTGTATGTAATTAAATGAAATAGGTTAATATTGAATACAAAACCTTTTTGGGCAAGCAAATTATAACCTTTGGTTGTAAAGAATAAGATAATGGGTATGAATTATTATTATAAACGATTGTATTAACTATTTTGTCATTAATTTATCCGTTTGAATATTGAATGGGTAACTAATGGAATTAAGGCAATTGAACGTTGGGTTTAATGTTGGAATTGTATGTTAGTAATTGAAGTAATTGTAAAGTTATTTTGTGATAAGTTGAAATAAGGAAATGAATTAAATGTTATATAAAAAGGGGAAATTATATGAAATTAATGGAAAATTGAGTATAATTAGGGTTGTGTAAGCAGTCATAACATTTGTTGTTGATAATAAACTTATAAATGTGATTAAGTAAGTAAAAGGTAACATTTGTCATTTATCACCTATTTATTTAATCCATTGAAATTAAATTGAAAATCAATTACAATTAATCTAATTACTTATTGCAGTTAATATGAATTAAAGTTATAACTATAAAAGATTGAGGTAATGAAATGGTAAACCAACGTTAAGTATATCTATAAGATGATAATTGATTGAATACTAAGATGAAAATCAAAATAAATATATATTGGAATTTAAATGAATTAATGAATTTATTGCTGTTAATTTTACTTGGAATCTTTCAATAAAAGGGAAAGAGAATTTATTTGAAATTAATGGCATTTAATGAAAGAAATGTACATTTGTTAGGATCCGTTTTAAGGTATAATTTTGAAATTAATTACAATTATGTCGATTTGGAATCTTTCAATTTAAAAGAGTAAAAAAATGAAACATTAATTTTAATTAATGGATTTAACAAAAGAAACATACATTATTGTAAAAAATAAAAAAAATGTTTTAATGAAAATAAAACGAACATTTTCATTTTAAAGGTAAAAATAATTTTATAAAAAGAAGAAAAAAAGTGAATTTAAAACAATAATTTACAGTCATTAAATATCAATTTGAGGCTGTATATAAGTGATTTTAACACTAATCTTGAAATTTAAATTAAATTAACTTTTTAGGTTTCGTGATTGCGCTCTGAGAAAAACTTTATTTTGAAAAAAATTTGAATTTGAGTTCCGGATCATCTTTTATTTTGTGTAACGTTACATTGGTTGTTGTATTCAAATTTATTTATTGTATGTTAATTATATTTAAACGGGTGTAAAAGAAGTATATTTGGTGTTAATATATTTAATTGAGTGGAACATGCAATTAATTAGATCATAAGTAGTCCCTTCATTTTCTTATTATTCAATACACCTGCCAGTATTTGGTGTTAATATATTTAATTGAGTGGAATATGCAATTAATTAAATCATAAGTGGTCCCTTCATTTCCTTATTATTCAATACACCTGCCACTATTTCCACATTTTGGTTTTATTGCAATTCTCTGATGTAGTTGAAACGTGATTTTACATCCTTTCTTATTCTTCTGCTTTGTTTATTTTATTACCCAAAGCATTTACTTAGATCATATAGCTTCAGTTTATTTGTCCCTTCCATACCTATTTCGTTTGTTACTTCCCTTTCTTCTTTTGTTTCATATCATATCTCATTCTTTCCTCTAGAACTACATTATTTTTCAAACATCAGGACCTTTATTTTTTTTTCCTCAAAGTCTCAATGTCAACATAGCTTTATACCTCCACTTAGTTACTACCAATTCAGTTTTACTGAAGCTATGTTCAAAAAGAAAAAAAAAGTGTGAGCATCTATTTTTTCCTCAACCACATCTGCACTTTTCCTCATCACCTTGCCTTCTTTTGCAAGAAGCCTTCAAGAAAAATGAACAATGAGAATTAGCTTTCATGGTTTTGGCTTTCTACTTCTTACCTTTGTTTTGGATACATCAAATTTGAAAACGTGAGTTATTAAAGTTTCTTATTTTAATTATTAAATGTGTACGTATTTTTTTTAATATATCCTTATAACCTGAATATCTTTTACATACGATCTCTAATACATGCGTAGTTTCTTCCGCTAGACTCGTATTGAAATTCCTAACGACTTGAAATAGGTTGGCTGAGTTTGGAGACTATTGGAAAAGGCATCTTTGTTTGGATTTTTGCGTTCTAAATATCAAAGGTGAGTGTTTTGGCCCACTCACGAATACTAAATTATCTTATATTAGTTAAATTAAATTTATAATGTGATTAGAAATTTATTGATTGTTGTTTGGTATTTTTAAATTGTCATTTAAGTTAAATTTGAATTTATATTGAATTGAATTGCCATTTAATTAATATTGAATATAAATTGCTGGTTAAACACCTGATAATGATAATGAATTGATTGTTGTGATTTATTGGCTGATTTGGATGTTGAATAGTGATGGATGTTATTGGTTGACATTTTGGATGATTTGATGTTTATTTATGTATATATCTCTGTTATCACTACGGATTGAAATGATAACCCGAGCGGTTTCCATTGATTTGGAAATTTTGACTTTGGATACTGGTTAAAATGACATATACCTATATAATTTCTTGAATTTGGATTATTTATCGGAATTGAATTGTTTGAAAGGTTTAAGTTCTAAATTTAAATTTCGGATTTATTTTAATTAAAATGATTAAGATTGGTATTTCAAATTATTTGAAATCTTTTAAATAATTATATCCCCGTTATACACTTGATATGAGATGAGAATCCCGTAACATCTTTGAAGCCATTACAACAATATTTCTATTCCACTTATTTTGATTTGACTTACATAAGATCTTTTAGTCCTGACTGAAGTGTTTTGTCTTTTCATTATGCTCGGGTCAGTCTGAGCTTTTCAGTGTATTGAAGACCATTTTATTTTGGAGGATGAAGACGGAGATGATTCTACCATTCATTATTAATTATTCTACTACATCATGCGTTCCGCTGCATTATTTTATTATTTCTGTTGTATGTATAACTCTGATTTGTATTGTAAAAGTGTAATCAAATGTCATTTGTAAAGCAGCTTCATGAACTGTTTATTTGATTATTATATTTTGTCATTCCGCTGCGAGATTCTGTGTTTTATTTTTCCTTCTTTTCTATTATTTCCTTATTTACTCCATTAACAATCCTCCCTTTTGAATGGTTTGAGCTGACATGTGTAGTTTATTGTCGATTTAAACCATCCAAAAAGGTAGGTTGTTATAGTTGGTATCAGAGCTTTGGTTTAGAGATACCTTAGCCTGTTGGGGTAAACTCATTAGAGATAGGGTTAGCAATACCCTAGAATGAGTTTGAGTGTGTGTGTGTATACAAGAGCGCGTATTGTTAGTGTTATAAAATATTTTATATAAGTTTTGAAATGAAATAATTTTTCCTAATATCATATGTTATATTTAAAGAAATTTTTTATAACTAATATAGTTATTTGTATTGTGTTTGATTTAGGAAATGATAGTATTTAATTATTATCATTTAGTGTGATTTGTTGTATTTAGTCAGTTTATAAGCATTGACTATTATTGTTGATTGAATTTATGGACTAAACACTAGCTTAATAATGGTTTATCAAAGGAAATAAAGTGAATGATTATATTAATATGATTTCTAAGTTTAGACTTAGTAAAGATAATTTAAACTGAAAATTTTGAGATCTAAAACTCCGGTGTTTTAGAAATAGGTTTCCTAATGTTTTGTAAATAATAGTAGTATTATTCAAAAGTTAATAATTATGATATTTGTTTATGAAATTGAAATGTTTTGTTACGAATCTTGTTGTTTGTGGATTGGTAGTTTCAACTATTGAAATAAAATGGAATATCTGGATATTTTGGATAGTCAAAAACTTTTATGAAATTGAAATGTTTTGTTATGAATCTTGTTGTTGGTTGATTGGTAGTTTAACTATTGAAATAAAATAAAATATCTGGATAATTTGGATAGTCGAAACTTCTAAATTAATATATGAGTTGAAACTTAGAAATTGTGTTGAATTATGCAGCTGAATTTGGTAACCTCTATTTGAAAGCAAGTGAAACAAGGTTTAATTTGTTTTATCTATGTCTAGCAAAAGAATAAAATTGTTGTATACATTCTTGGCATGTAATGTAATAATATACAAGTGTGAACATCAAGCCCTGGGATGTTTAAATTGAAATTATGATTAAGGAAATGTTGTAAATGAGATTAAATTGGAAAAAATTATGTTTATAACTTAATTAACATTTATGAAATGTGTTATAAATAATTTGATAAGTAAACTTGAATACTAATTGGATAAACAAATATGAATTAAAATAAATTGAATATAAATAAAGTCATGACCTGTAAATTGCTTATGAAATACAGGGATGTTGTGAGAAATAGTTATAAATAAAGTTGTGATATCTCTAAACTCGTGTAATGTCTTACAAAGGAAGTTAAGCTTTATAAATTGGTTATAAACTTAAGGAAATTTCTTATGAAATGATTTGAAAATAAATGTAGCGTTAAATGAGAAATATTACATGTGAAATTGAATGTAATTAAAAATAAAGAGAAATATAAGTAATGTTATGAGAAAGAATATATTTATGTTTTATATTCAATGGAGAAATGATGTGAAACAAATATTAAAGTACAAAGCGATATTTATGTTAATCAACAAGATTAATAACGAATTTAATTGAAATGTAATTGTGATGAAACAGATTTAGAATAAATACGTAAGTTGTACGTATATTATTTTGTTCACATAATTAATTTGATCCGGATTTGAGTACACAAGTTTGAGGTGAATTACACCATTTCATGTTAGGATTTTTCATTCGATTCTTGATGGCGAATATTTGATATGGATTTTGGCTTGATTCTAGAATTTCTCTATCATAGTGTATAACTATGCAAGGAGAAGGATGGTTTCTAGTCAAGGAACCTTATCGATATCTGCATTAAGGAAGTCGAATGAACAATAGTAGTTCGAAAGCAAACTTGTGTGATCGAGCGAGTGATCGAATGTGATTTTGTGTGACGATGACATATGTACATCTTATGTTCTGATATTATTGAAATGTTTTGACGCTGAAATTGAAAGTTGTTGGGTTGGATTTCTTTGTAATTTAAATTGGAATTTTTCTTGTATGCAAAACTACTATTAATTTAAAACCATTTTACAAAACTATTTTCTTTTATTTTTCTTATACAAACTATCAAACTATTTTATTTACAAACTATTTTACAAACTATTTTATTTACAAACTATTTTACAAAACTATTTTACATACAAAACTATTTCACAAAATGATTTTATATACAAAACTATTCTGAATTCAAAACCTTTTATAAAGCAAAGATATAACATTCCCCCTTTTGACTGCCTCCAGTCGGTAATTAAACCAACTCGAAACGTTCAAAAAGACGAATTGTTATTTAGTTTATAAGGTTTAAACAGAATCAGCCACAGAAACACAGAATAATAACAATGAATTAAAACAAATGAATCTTTATTTCATTACTATAAATCTTTTTATATACATCAGAGTTTATACAATTTTTTATACTGATACAGCGGAATATTTAAAATACAATTTTTCTCAAAATAAATGATTCTTTACTCTCTCTCTCTAACTTCGCTGCTCGAAAATCTTCAAGCTGAAAAAATACTCGGTCTGACCCGAGTATTATATTCAAAAGAAAATAATACACAGGTCAGTCTAATTCAAACCAGTTTATTAGTGCATAGAGGCAATAATAATTTAAATAGACGACAGTCACAATAATTCCCGTCTATCCGACTCTTTAAACAAAGAAATCGGATAACGAAAATATAACACTTAACAGTGTTAAACAATAAATCAGCAGATTTAAATCATCAACAGAGATAAACAGTGTTATTGGCTGCCGTACACGCACGCGTGCACGGCCTCGCCACATTAAAATGTGTGGCTGCAGTACACGCTAACGTGTACGGCCTCGCCAACTCATGTGCACCAACCAAATGCACAACTAACAAATCAAGATAGAGTAAATCAAAATGCTACAAGTCTGAAAACTTCAAGGCCAGCAAAACCCAAACTCGAGGCAACAATGACCAAGAGCTCACAACTGCTCAAAAATATGGCAACGCAGCACCGACACAGCAAAGTATATCTACATATTAATTATGCAAACATATGTTGCAGTGAAATAACAAAGAGCTCAAGTCAACTTATATAAAAATGAATAGCATTAAGGCACCAATTCCAGTGAAGTTCAAAATGAAAATCAAGACATCACGTATGCGAGCTTCACACTGCAACTAAACTTTTGAATGGAGGCAGTGCAACAACACCAAATAAAGAAGATGGTCAACACTTATGAACACAGAACAGTTCAAAATACCAAACCAAGCTTCAGACAATATAAATGCAGACCAAAAATTGAATGAAACAGGTCAAACAGATATGCAGTGACAAAATGGATGCAAAGCTCTATAAATCAGAACAAAACACTCCAGTATAAATGCAACTATACAATAGTGAATAATGCAAAGGCAGACTAAGTGAATCAACTACCAAGTATAGATGGAATGGAATGAATCAAGACAGCAACCTCAACAAACAACTACAAATTTAGTTCAAGTGATCAAAGACTGGACAACAACAAATGCAACAGGAACCATCAAAGCCACGACAGGCATTCAGTAGCACACACAAAAAAAAAACAAGTGAAGCTACCCAACATGATTGTCAATGAAACTGGAACCAATCTCAAGTACAACTACTATAGTGACAAAACAGTTTCACAAATGAAGAAACCCGAGAAATGCAGAGTGATATATGCTACATGAACATGCGAACTATACAATACTGAAGTGGTGCAATATATATGAACCAACATGAAACAAATTCAAATAGTGCAACTCGAATGAATGCAGACTACCTGTAGCAAATGTGAACTACAACAAAGCTCACTACAAAGATGGGTGCAACAGTATGGAAGTAGTGTGACAACCAGTCACATATATACACACATGAATGTATATATATATATATAAAGCAATGCCACACTAACAACAAAAAAATGCAGGGTAATTCAAAGATTCTCAACCAAAAACTGGGACCAAGCTCAATTACTAACATAATTCAATGCAACTCAAAAGAACTCAAATATCCAGACAGTGGACAACGAAATACTTCAATGCGACATAACCCACTGTAATAAAAATTTACAGGTTTTACAATTCGAAGCCAGGTGACAGAATGATAAACTGCAGTTTCAATTTAAAGAAGGCCGAGCAGTGAATTTGTTTAGAAATCAATGTCAACAGTTCAAAGAAATTGATTTAAGTCAAAAACCATGGTGAACGAGGAATCACTAAGTCAAATTTCAAAACCCAGCATCTATACAAAATCATACGACCTAGATGAATAGGTCGACGACGGTTTCAACATATATTCACGAACGAAAAAAAAACAGGGATTCAAACCCAAATGATAACAACTCGAATATCTATCCAAATCAATGGCCGACAAACAAGGGACGAATCCAACAATCAAATACGAACGAAAATTGTAGAATTCGAACACTAATACACTTGAAGTAGGAATTAGATGTGAGTAGGGGGCTACTCACCTAGGTTCGACGAGTCGCAGATTGGAGTTGATGCCGCGGCGGTGAAGAACGAGCGAAGAAAAATAGACGAGACTGCCTTTGATTTTGAAAAGCCCTAAAATTTACAGATCGAAGCCCTAGTTTTTTTCTCTCGCTGAATAATGAAGAGAGAGGGAGAAGGGTTTCGTGGGTTTTACAGAGGAAAGGGGGAGAACGTGGTTTTGCAGAAGAGAACATGGTATAGGTATGGGCTGGTATTGGTTTTTTTTTCTTTTATCTATATTTTGTTTTTATTATTTTTATTTTGTCTTGTTTAATTTTGTTGTTAAAATCTAAACTATATATATATTCATTCGTACGAAAAAAATTTAAATAAAAGAATTTCAATCGATTACAATTTCCAAATTCAAACAGAAATTAACGATCGATATTAAATCGTTAATTTACGAAGATTTTATCGTTATAAAAATTTCAACAACAAACAGAAATTATCTGTCTACATAGATCGTTTATCGATGATCAAAATTTTGGGCAAAACCCCAGTTGTTACAGAAATTCAAATTGAATTCAAATTAATTTTATACGCGTTTATACGCCGTATGACCTCATAACAATTCTGATAAATACGAAATTTGAAATCCAGTAATAATTCAATATTACGGACCCAATAAAACTGATTTCGTCAAATTCCGAGACTGTGCTTCGGAAGGCTATTTTTAAATTCAACTTAAACGATAATATTTCAAAACTGAACAAATCGCTTTCAAATTCAATTCTGAAGCTTCTATTATCTTCAGTATTATCAATATGAATTTTCTAAGCCTTTAAATTATTTTTAACCGGCTTAAAATTAAAGATTCAAATTTTATTCAACTTTCAATAGATTAAATTCAAAAATTTAATCGCCAATTCATTCTGATAATTTGAAATTCAAGTCAAATCATCATTCAAATATTTAAAATTAATTAAATATTCTCAATTCAAATTGTTCAAAATTCAGGGTTGTTACAAAAGATGTTCAATCCCAATTGGCTATTCATACAGTGAAATTGATTTTGGAAAATTTTTGATTCTTGTCTAAGACGGACTTTATATAAGTATAAGGTGACTTTGAAAACTGTTGATTTTGGAAGGTATTCGATCTAAAGAGATAAATCTTATATATAACGGAATTTATATAAGAATGATTTGATATATTCGAGATTATTGATTTTGGAAAGTACTTTTTTTGAAAATGTAATCTTATATATAATGGAATTTATATAAGTGTGATAATCGATGTTATGATTTTGAAAGGGTACTATATATGGTATGTTATATTTTGAAGTAAAAGGTATGGGGAAGTACCCTCCGCGAAGAAGTATAGTATGACATGCTTCGACCCAGATGGACTTGGGGAATCAAGGAATGGATTCGACCGATAAACCGTAGTATACTTGGGTGAATTCAGAAATGGATTCGAACCGATATGGTTGTCCGGACTTAAACTCATGAGTTCCTCAATTTTTTTTCTAGGGTAGATGCTTCTTTAGTTTACGCAATGGAGGCGCTTTCGATCCTGGGATCTGTTGTTTATGGATCTTCCGGGAAGGAAGTGCATCCATTGCGTAAATCATTGAATCAACAGTTACCACTGTAGCAGGGGTCGATGGTCCCTTGTTTACGAAATGGCTACAATATTTTTCTAGAATCCGGAAGGTGAAAGGATCTTCTGGAAAGTTTTGTGTCCATTGCGTAAACACTGGATCAGCAGCGGGCCACTGCTATCGTAAGTTCGTAACAACATCATTTGACATCAGATTTTGAGCGGTACTTCTCATATCTGTTTTTTAGTATTTTTCAATGGGTGTTGAAACGAGTCTACTAAGTACTTAGAGATTTCTAATCTTACGCCTGATCAACGTATGACCAGAGTCTACAAGAACGAGGATAAACTTGTTAAAAAATCGAGTTATAAAAGTATTTTGATAAAGTACTATTTAAAGAATATTTTGGTCATTTTTTTCATTTCTAAAGACTTTAAAAATGTTTAAAATATTGTTATTTATGTACAACATGGTTTAATAGTAAATCATTAGTGTTGTAAATATTGTGAGAAGTTATTAATTAAATAAAACATATTTAAATTTAATGATTATTGATTTATTAATGATGTTTAAAAGTATTTTGAGATTTAAAAATAATAAAATTTATAAATAACGAATTTAAGGTTTTCAATAACTTCTTTATAAACCCGCCGTTCGTAGCTCGGTTGGTTTGGGAGCTGGGAGATGGGAACCAAAGGACTGTGTCCGGGCAGGTTCGAATCCCAGCGCCAAACCATCAGTGGGAGTTTCAACGTTAAGCATCCGTGTGCGACGACTAAATAAAAGCGGGGTAGACACACGGCGTGAGGTTTACTTAAGTGAGTATCAATGAATACCATGATCTTAAGGTTCCCCATGATCTCAAAAAAAAAAAAATAACTTCTTTATAAATATAAGTAGTGATGTAAATAATTGTTTTCAAATAGTTTACACATATTTATAAAGATGTTATTTAAAAAAAATTATGTGGTATTTATAAATTAAGCAAGAAATTTTACAAATGAATTTTTTTCGTAAAGTATTAAAGTATTGAAGATGGTGATTTGCAAATGAAGTTTTCAAATGAATATTTCAAGTAAAATTTATATAAGTTTCTTTGAATGTATAATTTAAAGATATTATATAAATGGGAAAAAAGATTTGCGAAGTTTTATTTATAGTAATATACTTACCAATAAATTTGAATCTCTATTTTGAAACTATAGTTTGAAATATTTACTTGATTTTGAAGCACTAACAGTAAATTTATAGGTTTATTCACTATTTGAATTTTTGTATTAAACCATAACAAATGTTTTTCCATGATTTGAATATTCCTTTTAAACAAGTGTGTAAAATTAATTATGAAGATATGAAATTTTATACTTTTATTTGGATATTTAATGAAAGATTTGAGTATACTATTAGTTTCAGTTTAATAATCTAGGGTTATACTTATTTTAAAATATGAGTCTAATAAATTATCGGATTTAAGGAACTTTATAAAAAAAGAGAGGGGCTTATCATAATGTTTTGATATAAACTTCTAACATCGTTTAAACTTTCGGAAATTTTTTGCATAATGCTATGAAGATGTTTTAAATATATCTTATATTCTTACTAAATGAATGAGGTTAAATGTTTAAATGAATTTTTAGATATATTGAAATATTCCTTTTCTCTTCACGGGCGAATACCAAAAACTTCTGTAACATTCAATTACATTCCTAAAATATATATAACTTACCAGAAATGTTTAATAAGTTGAAATGTTAATAGAATATGTAATAGAATATTATACAAGTAAAACTTAAGTAATGGAAGTGTTCAATGAAATTATTTCTAAATAAGAGTTTTTATGTACAAGAAATGTTATAAACGTAAGTTAATATTGTGAAATAATTTATGTAAGTACATGAAAGAAAAAGAAAAGAACGTTATATGAAAAAAAATGAATAATAATGATGTAAAAAGAAATCAATTGAATAAACTTAAATATTGTGTTGAAATTATTGATTGTTTTGGCTTATGGGATGTTAGGAAAGGATACTTCTAACTGTATACGGATGTATAGATAATCTATCAAGTAATTATCTAAGGCTATTGAGCATAGGGTACACTTAATAGTTTATTTATCATCTTGTACGATTAAAAGTTTCTAAACCTGAACAAATCATTAGTTTGGTTGCTATGGACGTATGATTGATTCCTTTGTTACATATGATGGTCGTGTTGTTTGTTTGCATGTGACTATTATTATATTGTGTTGATTTGTTTGTTATTAATTGAAACAACTTAAATATATCTCTTTTCACGTAATTATTAACTTCTTTGGATTTTATAAGTGAAGTACAGGTTTATGGAAGCAATAGCTACTGCTTTGGTTTCATAAATTAAGCGTTGTTTGCCTGACAAATAGGTACGTTTCGGATTACGGGTTTCTGGTGATATTATATTGTTTTCCCATGGTTTGGGATGTTTATTTTTGAAATATGATATATATATGGTAATTATTGATATTATTATTTCTCCCGGACCTCTCCGTACAAAGGAGACTCTGCCGAAATTTTTCGTGAATTTTAAACGTAGAAATTTAGTGAAAAGTGAAATATTTTCAAACTTGGTAGAATTGAATATGAAGATTTACTTGTTATTAATTGTATATTGTATTTAAATTACTTAAATATGAAAATTATTTGTTTATAAATTGAATACTTTGAATAAAATATATTGATTCCTTATTTCCTCATTTTCCCTTTTAGAGGACGAAAAGTTTTGAGTGGGGGAGAGTGTAACGACCCGTATTTTTCGATAATTAAAATATTAATTAAATAAGATTTTAGAATTTTATATTGAAAGAAAACTAAAATTTGTGATGTTATAATGAGAGTAATAACTAGAATGTAATGTTAGTAATGTTAATATAAGGTTGCTAACTATTTTAATGTAATTCCAATTAATTGAAGTGACTATAAAGTTATAATTGGTTATAACTATAAATAAGGAAATACATTGAATGTTGAAATTATATGTAATCAATTAGAATTGGCTAATATTGAATATGAAATCAGTGATGTTGTTTGAATGCTGTTGATAACTATTTAATGTAATTTCAAATTAATTGAAATAAGTTATATGTTGACTTGGTTATAATTGTAATAATGAAATAAATTAAATGATGTAGTTAATGGTGAACTTGTATGTAATTAAATGAAATAGGTTAATATTGAATACAAAACCTTTTTGGGCAAGCAAATTATAACCTTTGGTTGTAAAGAATAAGATAATGGGTATGAATTATTATTATAAACGATTGTATTAACTATTTTGTCATTAATTTATCCGTTTGAATATTGAATGGGTAATTAATGGAATTAAGGCAATTGAACGTTGGGTTTAATGTTGGAATTGTATGTGTAATTGAAAAGTTATTTGGTGATAAGTTGAAATAAGGAAATGAATTAGATGTTATATAAAAAGGGGAAATTATATGAAATTAATGGAAAATTGAGTATAATCAGGGTTGTGTAAGCAGTCATAACATTTGTTGTTGATAATAAACTTATAAATGTGATTAAGTAAGTAAAAGGTAACATTTGTCATTTATCACCTATTTATTTAATCCATTGAAATTAAATTGAAAATCAATTGCAATTAATCTATTTACTTATTGCAGTTAATATGAATTAAAGTTATATCTATAGAAGATTGAGGTAATGAAATGGTAAACCAACGTTAAGTATATCTATAAGATGATAATTGATTGAATACTAAGATGAAAATCAAAATAAATATATATTGGAATTTAAATTAATTAATGAATTTATTGCCGTTAATTTTACTTGGAATCTTTCAATAAAAGGGAAAGAGAATTTATTTGAAATTAATGGCGTTTAATGAAAGAAATGTACGTTTGTTAGGATCCGTTTTAAGGTATAATTTTGAAATTAATTATAATTATGTCATTTTGGAATCTTTCAATTTAAAAGAGTAAAAAATGAAACATTAATTTTAATTAATGGATTTAATGAAAGAAACATACATTATTGTTAAAAATAAAAAGAATGTTTTAATGAAAATAAAACGAACATTTTCATTTTAAAGGTAAATATAATTTTATAAAAAGAAGAAAAAAATGAATTTTAAAACAATATTTTACAGTCATTAAATATCAATTTGAGGTTGTATATATATAAGTGATTTTTATACTAATCTTGAAATTTAAATTAAATTAACTTTTTAGGTTTCGTGATTGCGCTCTGAGAAAAACTTTATTTTGAAAACTTGAATTTGAGTTCCGGATCATGGCATTCAAAGATCATTTACCATCGGTTTTGCCATAAAACCGTATAAATCCCCATTTAAATAATCTTGTTTAAATCAAACAAATTATAATTCAAGCATATCATCATCCAAAACATCATAAAAACAAATTTAATCTTAAATCCGTAAACATATAATCATGGAAAAAAATAGAGATGGTATAAATTATTATTCACCTTGATTATGATAAGGGAGATTGGATTAAGATTGATTCCCCTTCTTTAATTCCTTAGCTTGATTTGAATTTCTCTTCCTTAACAATGGAAAACACCTCTTTTCTTACATTTATATTTTGTCTTAGCAAAATGATGTGAATGGGAAATGAAACTATAAGGAACGAGAATATATATAAGGTTAAGAGGTTAGGTGTGGCTATTTCCCAATATACCCTTGTGTGAATTAATTAGCCTATAAGCCATTCTTAAGCCCATTTAATTAATTAATTAAGCATGGCCTACTTATCATTTATTCAAACCTCAATTCCCTTATCACTCTAATTATTTATATTATTCTAGTTAATTTATCTAACTAAATCTCCTGAATAATGTTATCAAAAATTAGGGGTGTTACATGGATGGCGCGGGCCAAAGCTATGAAAACCATATCCTCATTCGGATTGCTCACCTTTGTCACAGCGGTATTAAACTAGTTTATGAAAGACTTTAGATTCATTTCGTCTCTAAAATAGTACGGACAAGGACATCACATCTTTAGGCTCTGTTGTATGAAGCATGAATTGATCGAGGAATCTTGCTGCTAGCTGGTCAAAAGTGGAGATGGATCTCTGCCGAAGTCTGGTGAACCACATGGAAGCAATTCCTTTAAGAAAAATGGGAAAACATCTACACCGAACAGAATCCGAAGCATTTGCTCCATCCATGTACCAACAGTACTTGTAAAGATGAGGTTTCGGGTCTTTTGTTCCATCATAGGATGGAATAGTTGGCATCGTGAACTTTTCTGGATATCGCTCATTCAAGATCTCATCAGTAAAGGGAGTTCGATTTGCAGCAGATCCCCATTCATCATTTCTCCTATTCTTATTCTTGTCCATCAACCGCTTAACCATATCCGCGATAAATGCTTCTAATGTTCGGTAGTCCTGAGGTCGGTTCACAGTCACTACACCAAGTGTTTGGCTTGCAAATGGTCTTTGGGAGTGGGCTGAAGCCTATGCTCTCCTATCTTTGGAAGAGCCACTCCCTCAAGATCCCGTTGGCTTGCGGTTAGCCTGATTGGGGGCAGTTTGGACATTCCTAGTGTTATCGAGCGCATTGGTATTTCCATCCAACTTACCGTCGTTAAATTGCTCTCCATTGTAACGACCCGTATTTTTCGATAATTAAAATATTAATTAAATAAGATTTTAGAATTTTATATTGAAAGAAAACTAAAATTTGTGATGTTATAATGAGAGTAATAACTAGAATGTAATGTTAGTAATGTTAATATAAGGTAATTGCTAACTATTTTAATGTAATTCCAATTAACTGAAGTGACTGTAAAGTTATAATTGGTTATAACTATAAATAAGGAAATACTTTGAATGTTGAAATTATATGTAATCAATTAGAATTGGCTAATATTGAATATGAAATCAGTGATGTTGTTTGAATGTTGTTGATAACTATTTAATGTAATTTCAAATTAATTGAAATAAATTGCAGGTTGACTTGGTTATAATTGTAATAATGAAATAAATTAAATGATGTAGTTAATGGTGAACTTGTATGTAATTAAATGAAATAGGTTAATATTGAATACAAAACCTTTTTGGGCAAGCAAATTATAACCTTTGGTTGTAAAGAATAAGATAATGGGTATGAATTATTATTATAAACGATTGTATTAACTATTTTGTCATTAATTTATCCGTTTGAATATTGAATGGGTAACTAATGGAATTAAGGCAATTGAACGTTGGGTTTAATGTTGGAATTGTATGTTAGTAATTGAAGTAATTGTAAAGTTATTTTGTGATAAGTTGAAATAAGGAAATGAATTAAATGTTATATAAAAAGGGGAAATTATATGAAATTAATGGAAAATTGAGTATAATTAGGGTTGTGTAAGCAGTCATAACATTTGTTGTTGATAATAAACTTATAAATGTGATTAAGTAAGTAAAAGGTAACATTTGTCATTTATCACCTATTTATTTAATCCATTGAAATTAAATTGAAAATCAATTACAATTAATCTAATTACTTATTGCAGTTAATATGAATTAAAGTTATAACTATAAAAGATTGAGGTAATGAAATGGTAAACCAACGTTAAGTATATCTATAAGATGATAATTGATTGAATACTAAGATGAAAATCAAAATAAATATATATTGGAATTTAAATGAATTAATGAATTTATTGCTGTTAATTTTACTTGGAATCTTTCAATAAAAGGGAAAGAGAATTTATTTGAAATTAATGGCATTTAATGAAAGAAATGTACATTTGTTAGGATCCGTTTTAAGGTATAATTTTGAAATTAATTACAATTATGTCGATTTGGAATCTTTCAATTTAAAAGAGTAAAAAAATGAAACATTAATTTTAATTAATGGATTTAACAAAAGAAACATACATTATTGTAAAAAATAAAAAAAATGTTTTAATGAAAATAAAACGAACATTTTCATTTTAAAGGTAAAAATAATTTTATAAAAAGAAGAAAAAAAGTGAATTTAAAACAATAATTTACAGTCATTAAATATCAATTTGAGGCTGTATATAAGTGATTTTAACACTAATCTTGAAATTTAAATTAAATTAACTTTTTAGGTTTCGTGATTGCGCTCTGAGAAAAACTTTATTTTGAAAAAAATTTGAATTTGAGTTCCGGATCATCTTTTATTTTGTGTAACGTTACATTGGTTGTTGTATTCAAATTTATTTATTGTATGTTAATTATATTTAAACGGGTGTAAAAGAAGTATATTTGGTGTTAATATATTTAATTGAGTGGAACATGCAATTAATTAGATCATAAGTAGTCCCTTCATTTTCTTATTATTCAATACACCTGCCAGTATTTGGTGTTAATATATTTAATTGAGTGGAATATGCAATTAATTAAATCATAAGTGGTCCCTTCATTTCCTTATTATTCAATACACCTGCCACTATTTCCACATTTTGGTTTTATTGCAATTCTCTGATGTAGTTGAAACGTGATTTTACATCCTTTCTTATTCTTCGGCTTTGTTTATTTTATTACCCAAAACATTTACTTAGATCATATAGCTTCAGTTTATTTGTTCCTTCCATACCTATTTCGTTTGTTACTTCCCTTTCTTCTTTTGTTTCATATCATATCTCATTCTTTCCCTTAGAACTTCATTATTTTTCAAACATTAGGGCCTCTATTTTTTTATCCTCAAAGTCTGAATGTCAACATAGCTTTATACCTCCACTTAGTTACTGCCAATTCAGTTTTACAGAAGCTATGTTCAAAAAGAAAGAAAAAAAGTGTGAGCATCTATTTTTTCCTCAACCACATCCGCACTTTTCCTCATCACCTTGCCTTCTTTTGCAAGAAGCCTTCAAGAAAAATGAACAATGAGAATTAGCTTTCATGGTTTTGGCTTTCTACTTCTTACCTTTGTTTTGGGTACATCAAATTTGAAAACGTGAATTATTAAAGTTTCTTATTTTAATAATTAAATGTGTACGTATTTTTTTTAATATATCCTTATAACCTGAATATCTTTTACATACGATCTCCGATACATGCGTAGTTTCTTCCGCTAGACTCGTATTGAAATTCCTAACAACTTGAAATAGGTTGGCTGAGTTTGGAGACTATTGGAAAAGGCATCTTTGTTTCGATTTTTGCATTCTAAATATCAAAGGTGAGTGTTTTGGCCCACTCACGAATACTAAATTATCTTATATTAGTTAAATTAAATTTATAATGTGATTAGAAATTTATTGATTATTGTTTGGTATTTTTAAATTGTCATTTAAGTTAAATTTGAATTTATATTGAATTGAATTGCCATTTAATTAATATTGAATATAAATTGCTGGTTAAACACCTGATAATGATAATGAATTGATTATTGTGATTTATTGGCTGATTTGGATGTTGAATTGTGATGGATGTTATTGGTTGACATTTTGGATGATTTGATGTTTATTTATGTATATATCTCTGTTATCACTATGGATTGAAATGATAACCCGAGCGGTTTCCATTGATTTGGAAATTTGACTTTGGATACTGGTTGAAATGACATATACCCATATAATTGATCTGTATTGTGTTGAGATGTAATAACTAGACAGATGTTTATAACTGTCTAGTATGTGATGTGTAATCTGTGTAACTCTGATAGATGATGTATATGATACTATGTAATATTTATGTGATATATTATATTTCGTTTCGTTTCCGCTGTGAGTATCTGTTGTTGTTTTCTTTTCTCTTCTTCTCTTTTCTATTTCTCACCCCTTTCTTTCTTACTGTCGATGCGATTTTCCGGGAGTGGAAAGTCGGGTCGTCACACGTGGTATCAGAGCTTAGGTTGAGCGAATGCCTAAGCTTTTGGTTAAGTGAATATCAGAGTTATTGGTTGAGTGAATACCTAGCTCTGGAGTGGTATCTATCCTGAGAGAGCGTATTTGTAATTTTTATATAACTATATATATATATTCTACCTATATTGTTGGGTTACCCGTACAGGTTTTCCAATATAAGATATAAAGGTAGATAGGGTAGTAGTGTATGAAACACGACTACCAATGGTTGGAATTAAGGTTGGAAGTGTATTTATCGAGACTGTAGACCCAATACTGTCTCGAGTAAGTTTTGCTGTGATGAAGGATTTCATCGAATCTCTGAAGGAAACCTGTTAAGGTTCGGAGTTTATTTGTAAAGTTGGATGAGTAGAGTTTGGATCTATCGGTTGAACAGAAGCAAGTGATGGTATCTTGATACCTCAGGTAATAGTAGCTGTGTGATGAGATGCAGTGACGATGGATGTTCCCGAAGATGTTTTCTTTGGAACGAGTTTAAGGAAGTATGTCTGTTTCAGTGTTATGGCTGAGTTCAGCATGGTATTTCTGTTTGGTTTGGAGTTCGAGTTTCTCGAAGAGCTTTGGATAGGAAGTCTTTTGCAGCAGTGCAGCTCGGAGTGTTCTGTGATGGTAGGAAGTTTTCAGGCTGAGTAGTTTTTCTGGAGGTGAAATTCAGAAGCAGCAGGGTGCATCCATTTCTTCGATGGATTGGATAGTTAAGTATGGACTGTTCTGATTTGTTAAGAGGAACAGTTTTCTTTGGAAATAGGCTGGGTTGATCGCAAAAGTGACTTGCGATAGTTTGAGGGTTCTCTTGGGTTATCAGAGTTTTTCTGAGTGTCTTCAGAGAAGTCAGGAGTTGTCCGCATCTGAAGGTTGAGTTTTCTTATCGACTGGATTCCAGGAGTAGTACCGGTAGTTCAGTCTAGTTGAAGGATGTTTCCTAGAGATGGAGTTGGTGCAGCAACTCAAGTTTTGATGAAGTATCTGAGTTTTATTTATGGATCAGTGAACCTTATTTCTGGAATGAGTTGTCCAGTTTGTGCTTGTGTCTTCATCAGCATTTTCATTCTACCTCAGATCAGAGTGGTGTAGCGAAAGCAGTTGGGAGTGCATCTCTGGATAGGAGAAGTAAGTTTGGAATCTACTGATAATTGTGAAGTAGAGTTGTGTTTTGGATCTCTTCTGTATTCTGATTTGGATAAGTATTTGGTCTTCAGGATTGAATGGTCAGTTTGGATGACTGAGATTCATTGTGTTTTACGTATCTCTGAGGAAGTACGTATTTGATTTATCCTTGGTTTTGGAATCAGCAGTTCTGGAAGGTTTAGTTGTTGAGTCAGACTCGTCTGTAGTCTGATATTCTGTTTAGTTCTGTAGATCTAGATGAGTAGGAGATCTATAGCTTAGTAGTTTAGATTGTTGTAGAGCGAGTATCCCGGTATATATATATACTTGGGGAAACTCGAGGAATTTTATCCAGAATTTTGTCTGGATAGTTAGAATTGTTTGTTTGGATGAATTGGTTGCTATGGTTGTTAGCATATGGATGATAGTATATGCTTGTGTTTTAAAATTTAAAATCTTTAATAAGATTATTAAATTACCTTTGTTTAAATTTCGGGGACGAAATTATTTTAAGGGGGAAGGAATGTAATATCCCGGAAATTTTAACAATATCAATTTAATAATCTGTTAAATAATTAAATTGATATTGATGATCTTTGATAATAAGATTTGAATTTAATTTAATAATCTGATTTAATTAGTATTAATTGGTGATTTTATCTTTTAAAAGTTAATAAGATATTTTCTATTTGAATATATATATTTATTTATATATATTGTAAATAGAAGCTTTGGGTAAATTGGGAATTTAAATTTAATTTAATATGACTTTTCAAGGTTATTTAAATAAGTAACTTTATAGTTTAAATATACTTTAGGTAAATATTTTAATTGCTTAAGATATTTTTACTTAAGTTAAAAATATATAAGAGTTAACAAAAATGGTTTGTTTTGTTTCTTTTTAAAATATCACTTGATAATATAATCTCTTATATAAATTATTTAAATATCAAATATGTTAATTTCATATAATAAGTATAATGTATTATTTTTATTAATATGAATGGATTTTATAGAATATGGAATTTTTATTTAATTGAATGAATAGTTATATATGTATATATATAACTTAACTTTTAAATTGAATCTTAGGATTTAATTTAATTTGAACTTGAATTTAAAGTTTTGAAATTCAAAAGAATAAATATTTAAATTGTTTGGATATTATAATATTTGTATAAACTTTTATTTATAAAATATAATTAGTTTTTGTTTCTCTTTAAATAGATATATATATAAATAAGTATTCAAATAAATCAAGAAAAGGTTTTATCTACTTTTAAAATAAATAAAGATAATAAGATAATTACTTAAGAGACATATGTCATTATCCTAAAGCTTTGTATAACATGTGTAAGGCATTTAACTCTTGAAAATACACTTGTAAACATTCTAATAACTCAAAGTAACAAGTGGCATTTTTAGATTTAATTTTCTTTTATTTTTATAAAAATCATAAATTTACTTATATAAACATATACATTTCATTCACTTCATTCTTTCCTCCTTTTCAAAACAAGAGAAACTCAAATGTAAATTCTCTAATACAAATCTGGAAATATTCAGTAATCAATATCTCTCAAAACCTTTCTCAAACAAAATATGTTCATATGCAAATCTGAAATCAGAGAACCAAATGCCTCAAACCAAAAATCAATCCCTATAATCTCAAATCAAAACAAAGACACTGCATTTTTCTCCAATCTGTAATCAAGTTCAGTCTGCAATTCTTTTCAACATTAAAGCCTACCTGCCTTTTTCAATCTGGAATCAACTTAAGAAAACTGTCTGCATTCATTTTGCAATCTGGAACCACCTCAAGTCTATCTGCCTTCATTTGTTCAACTTGGAAGCAACATGCATGCAGTTTTAAATCCAACTAGTAAAGTTCAAACCAGTCTCAAGTTTTAAAATTCAAAGCAAGGCAATTCAAGTTTTTAAAATACAGAAGGTTTTCAAATCTGGAAGCTCTGTTCTTTATCATTCAATCAGGTGAGTAAACATCAACTTAAAAATCTTAAGTAATAACTGATCTGTTGCTTGTTAGATTTTCTGAAATGATTAATGTTTGCATGTGTATATACATATATTATCTGTGTATATGAATGTGTTGCATATGCATATGTATATGATTAAAAGCCTGCATGATTTTTGTTTTAAATATCTTTGTTCTTAGTTCAGATTTTAAATTTTTGATCTGAACTCAAAAGCTTCTTCCTTGATCTCTGGTAGGCTGTCTTTTTAATTCAAATTAAGATTGTTTAAACATGAACTAGGATCTAAAAATAGTTTAAAACATGTTTATATATATAGTGTGTGTCTGGAAACCAAGCTTTACAGTAAAATAAGGAATTGAATCACAAACATGTTAAAAACCAATGGTTGAAATTCTTTGATTCAAGAATATAACTTGAACTGGCCTAGTAAAATATGATTTTTAAAATCCAAATCACAATTTTAAATGAAGTAATAAATGTGAATGTTGGGATTAGCTGAAAATGGGTTACTAAGCAAATTCTGATGGCTACAAAGTTTAGGGGGATCGGGATCTTGGGTAGAGGTAGAGGAAGCATATGGTGGTACGGCAAAAATGTCAGGTGAGGTATCTAATCACTGTGGCGACAGGAGTATGGAGATCTAAGTTCTAAACCTAATTTTGGGTCAAGCAGGAAGTTTGGGTCCGTGCTTCTCCTCTGGTAGATCGAGTGGTTCGAGACGAGGGATATGGATGCGTGGAAGATTTGTGGTGATGTGGACGAAGTTTCAGACGTTCTTATGATCGGCGACGAGGATTTGAGGCATTGTTTTGACATAGATTTGGTTCCAGGATCTGTTGTGAAGCTCGATTTCGACTTAGGATTTGTTGTGACGAATTAATGATCGGAATTAGATCTGTAGGTGATCGCCGACTTGCATATGGGTCGCGAGTGGTCAACGTTGATGGCGATGGTGGTGCAGGTGCACGGCGTGCATGGGTTGTTGGCTGATGTTTTGGGGATGAAGGGCTTGTATGTATTTTGAGTAGAACTGCGTTTTACTCGAAGCTGAGGAGTATTCGTCTCGAAGAATTTGCAAAGGTTAGGATTATTTCTGGAATGCTTAAGTGTTGGGGAAGAGGACATTCTCGAGTCGTACTCGGGTTGTTCAGTTGAGTAGCTCGAAGTTTTCAGAGCTACGACTCGAAGTAATTTAGGTGGACTCGAGCACTTTTAGTCGACAGGCTTCACAACTGTCTGTTTAAAAATTTAAACTGGATTTAAATTTGTAAAGCTATATTTAAACAGAATTTTAAATCTAAGTTTAATCTGGAATCAATTTTAAATCTGTATCTCAGATTTGAGATAAAAGGAAGTTTTTTAAATTAAATTG
The DNA here is from genome assembly GCA_030737815.1 of Allium fistulosum. Taxonomy (NCBI): domain Eukaryota; kingdom Viridiplantae; phylum Streptophyta; class Magnoliopsida; order Asparagales; family Amaryllidaceae; genus Allium; species Allium fistulosum. The sequence goes on along the minus strand of CM060907.1, from coordinate 869,971,638 downwards.
TTTAATAATTTTAATTGTTTAAAATGTATATTAAATGGTTGGAATTTAAAAGTAAATTTGTTTTAAATTCTTTAGGTTCTTTTATAAGATGAGTATTTTTAACTTGTAAATAAAAGAATTTTAGAAATGTGGTTAAAACATTTTTTTTAAGATAATGTGTATTCATTTAAATCTTTAAATTTAAAAAGGAAATTTTAAAGTTAAATTTAAGTAAATTGATTTAAAATACTTTGTAAGTGATAACTTGATTATTAATAAGAACAAGTTTTATCTTAAAGTAATTAGAGATTTGTGTTCATTAAATTTATTAGGAAATTTAATGGATAATTAATTTAATTGATTAATTAGTCATTTGGATTAATTAAATAGGTAATTAATGGTTTAAACTAATTAATTAGTGATTAAGATTTATTAATTTGTAATTAAGGATTATAATTAGAATATTAATTAATGGTTAAGAATTAATTAATAAAGTAATTAAATATTAATTAAGTTATGGTTAACACTTAATTAACTAAATAAATTAGATTAATTAAATTGGTTATTAAGATTTATTAATTTGAAATTAATAATAATTAATCTAAGTTAATTACTTAAGAAAAGTAATTAAAGGGTTGTTAATAGTTAATGTAGGTCATTAACTTGTGATTATTTAAATAACTAATTAATGTGATTAATTTTGATAATTAATTAGATAAATTGATTTAAAGATAATCATTTGTGAAAATGGTTTAAATGTAATTACTTAATAAAAGTAATTAAGGAATTAATTACTCATTTGTAATTAATGGAGTTAATTTGATTTAGTTAAGTTAATTAATTAAGTTTAATTAATTTAGGATAATCAAGAGATGGTTTAATAATAATTACTTAATTGTAATTAATAAGTATGATTATTTAAGGAAGTAAATAATTGATAATTACTGGAAGTAATTAATTGATGGTTATGTATTAAGGAAAGTAATTTGAGTTTAATTACTTTGAATAATTAATCAAGGGATTAATTAAGAAATTAATTAAGGAGAATTAATTTAGTAAATGAAAGTAATTAAGAGTAGTTAATTACTGATTGAAGATTTATCAAGGTGATTAATAAATGTTGTTTAATTTAAAGTTAATTACTTAATTAATTTAATTAAAGTAATTAATAATTAAGTTGTAATTAAGGATCATTAATTAATATAATTAATGATGTAATTAAGATGGGTTAATTAAGTATAATTAATAAATGAAGTGATTAATTAATATAATTAATTAAGGTTTAATATAATTAATTATAGTGATTAATTTAATTAATTTTAGTTAATTAATTAATGAAGTAATTAAAGGTTAATTACTATAAGTGGTTAAGGTTAATTAATTTGAGTAATTAATTAAAGATAAATAACTTGAAGGTAATTAAAAGATAATTAATCAAAGATGATTAATTGAAAAGATAATTAGAGGATAATTAATTAATTTGTAATTAATTAATGTTTAAGTAAGAAGGATTTATAAAATAAAAGTAATTAATTTAATTAACTTTAAATTAATTAGAGATGATATAAATCATTACTTATGGATGAATGATAATAATGAATGCTTTGCATTTGATTGATATCTCTGATGAGATATATGCTATGTGATATGGATGTTAGTTGAATTGTGATAATATGGATTATCTGATGATATTGATAATGTTGATTATCTATTGTGAATTATCTTTCTAAGTGTATAAAGATAATTGAATTAAATTGTTTTAACCTTTAAAACAACTTGGCCTTAAAAGATACGTTTTGGATTTCGATGAGACCGGGATCGGGTTTCCGTATACCGGATTTCCAGGTCTGGAGACCCGAATACCACATCGATCCAAATTAACGATAGGTCGTGAATCAAGTGAAGATGAAGATTCAGAGTGCAAGGGTTATTGTCGTTAACTCTGAGGGTGATTCCAAAACGAGTGTAACGAGATAATGCCTTCGGTTTCGTTCGAACCCGGAACGAACTTGTATGGATTGAATGCTTTCAGAACATCGTCAGGTGGACGATGAGCATTCTAAGTGATGTGTTCTTTTCTAAGGTAATCGTGACCTCAAGCCTCACAAACCGGGAATGGCTAAAACAGGGGAGGTGCAGCAAGGTTAGTGGGTAGCACCCAAGTAGGACAAGGTTACCTCTGTCTAGATGTCCCTTTCTATTTTCGACTTAGTGTGTGCGGTTGAATCATGACAACCGTGAGGTATCTTGTGCGGGAATTATCCAGTAAGGGATGTTCCGGCCTTGTGTTGCAGGGGATTGGGAGTGATCCTCGGTACGGTGATCTAGGCCACGTACTGTGACGGGCGGTACCCCGGTAGCCCTGCCATTGATGGAATCCAAACTCCAATAAGTGCCGTACGTTTTAGTTGTGCCCAACTATGTTGGAACGTGAGATGTAAGCATTCCAGCTATTTCATATTTATTTGAAAACCCTAGACCCTATTATAATACAATCGAATTTCCTATCAAATGTTTTGGTTAGCGTAAGGTAAAAACTTACCCATATTTATTGGTGGGGAGTCTTACGTGATACCTTTTCTTTCAAAAGGTTTTGAAGTTAAACAAGTTTAACCTGTTACTCACACCAGACCCATGTCTGACCCAAGTTGTTTATTTATGTTTTATAAACTCTTGGGTACTCAAATTTTTACGAGTAGCCAAGGGATTCAGGTTTAGTTTTGACGAGTAATCTGGAGGAGCAATGGAGCAGGAGGCTTCGGCGTTGTAGATATAGATAGTAGTTTTCCGCTGTGTTGATCTTTGTATTGATCTGTATTGTGTTGAGATGTAATAACTAGACAGATGTTTATAACTGTCTAGTATGTGATGTGTAATCTGTGTAACTCTGATAGATGATGTATATGATACTATGTAATATTTATGTGATATATTATATTTCGTTTCGTTTCCGCTGTGAGTATCTGTTGTTGTTTTCTTTTCTCTTCTTCTCTTTTCTATTTCTCACCCCTTTCTTTCTTACTGTCGATGCGATTTTCCGGGAGTGGAAAGTCGGGTCGTCACACGTGGTATCAGAGCTTAGGTTGAGCGAATGCCTAAGCTTTTGGTTAAGTGAATATCAGAGTTATTGGTTGAGTGAATACCTAGCTCTGGAGTGGTATCTATCCTGAGAGAGCGTATTTGTAATTTTTATATAACTATATATATATATTCTACCTATATTGTTGGGTTACCCGTACAGGTTTTCCAATATAAGATATAAAGGTAGATAGGGTAGTAGTGTATGAAACACGACTACCAATGGTTGGAATTAAGGTTGGAAGTGTATTTATCGAGACTGTAGACCCAATACTGTCTCGAGTAAGTTTTGCTGTGATGAAGGATTTCATCGAATCTCTGAAGGAAACCTGTTAAGGTTCGGAGTTTATCTGTAAAGTTGGATGAGTAGAGTTTGGATCTATCGGTTGAACAGAAGCAAGTGATGGTATCTTGATACCTCAGGTAATAGTAGCTGTGTGATGAGATGCAGTGACGATGGATGTTCCCGAAGATGTTTTCTTTGGAACGAGTTTAAGGAAGTATGTCTGTTTCAGTGTTATGGCTGAGTTCAGCATGGTATTTCTGTTTGGTTTGGAGTTCGAGTTTCTCGAAGAGCTTTGGATAGGAAGTCTTTTGCAGCAGTGCAGCTCGGAGTGTTCTGTGATGGTAGGAAGTTTTCAGGCTGAGTAGTTTTTCTGGAGGTGAAATTCAGAAGCAGCAGGGTGCATCCATTTCTTCGATGGATTGGATAGTTAAGTATGGACTGTTCTGATTTGTTAAGAGGAACAGTTTTCTTTGGAAATAGGCTGGGTTGATCGCAAAAGTGACTTGCGATAGTTTGAGGGTTCTCTTGGGTTATCAGAGTTTTTCTGAGTGTCTTCAGAGAAGTCAGGAGTTGTCCGCATCTGAAGGTTGAGTTTTCTTATCGACTGGATTCCAGGAGTAGTACCGGTAGTTCAGTCTAGTTGAAGGATGTTTCCTAGAGATGGAGTTGGTGCAGCAACTCAAGTTTTGATGAAGTATCTGAGTTTTATTTATGGATCAGTGAACCTTATTTCTGGAATGAGTTGTCCAGTTTGTGCTTGTGTCTTCATCAGCATTTTCATTCTACCTCAGATCAGAGTGGTGTAGCGAAAGCAGTTGGGAGTGCATCTCTGGATAGGAGAAGTAAGTTTGGAATCTACTGATAATTGTGAAGTAGAGTTGTGTTTTGGATCTCTTCTGTATTCTGATTTGGATAAGTATTTGGTCTTCAGGATTGAATGGTCAGTTTGGATGACTGAGATTCATTGTGTTTTACGTATCTCTGAGGAAGTACGTATTTGATTTATCCTTGGTTTTGGAATCAGCAGTTCTGGAAGGTTTAGTTGTTGAGTCAGACTCGTCTGTAGTCTGATATTCTGTTTAGTTCTGTAGATCTAGATGAGTAGGAGATCTATAGCTTAGTAGTTTAGATTGTTGTAGAGCGAGTATCCCGGTATATATATATACTTGGGGAAACTCGAGGAATTTTATCCAGAATTTTGTCTGGATAGTTAGAATTGTTTGTTTGGATGAATTGGTTGCTATGGTTGTTAGCATATGGATGATAGTATATGCTTGTGTTTTAAAATTTAAAATCTTTAATAAGATTATTAAATTACCTTTGTTTAAATTTCGGGGACGAAATTATTTTAAGGGGGAAGGAATGTAATATCCCGGAAATTTTAACAATATCAATTTAATAATCTGTTAAATAATTAAATTGATATTGATGATCTTTGATAATAAGATTTGAATTTAATTTAATAATCTGATTTAATTAGTATTAATTGGTGATTTTATCTTTTAAAAGTTAATAAGATATTTTCTATTTGAATATATATATTTATTTATATATATTGTAAATAGAAGCTTTGGGTAAATTGGGAATTTAAATTTAATTTAATATGACTTTTCAAGGTTATTTAAATAAGTAACTTTATAGTTTAAATATACTTTAGGTAAATATTTTAATTGCTTAAGATATTTTTACTTAAGTTAAAAATATATAAGAGTTAACAAAAATGGTTTGTTTTGTTTCTTTTTAAAATATCACTTGATAATATAATCTCTTATATAAATTATTTAAATATCAAATATGTTAATTTCATATAATAAGTATAATGTATTATTTTTATTAATATGAATGGATTTTATAGAATATGGAATTTTTATTTAATTGAATGAATAGTTATATATGTATATATATAACTTAACTTTTAAATTGAATCTTAGGATTTAATTTAATTTGAACTTGAATTTAAAGTTTTGAAATTCAAAAGAATAAATATTTAAATTGTTTGGATATTATAATATTTGTATAAACTTTTATTTATAAAATATAATTAGTTTTTGTTTCTCTTTAAATAGATATATATATAAATAAGTATTCAAATAAATCAAGAAAAGGTTTTATCTACTTTTAAAATAAATAAAGATAATAAGATAATTACTTAAGAGACATATGTCATTATCCTAAAGCTTTGTATAACATGTGTAAGGCATTTAACTCTTGAAAATACACTTGTAAACATTCTAATAACTCAAAGTAACAAGTGGCATTTTTAGATTTAATTTTCTTTTATTTTTATAAAAATCATAAATTTACTTATATAAACATATACATTTCATTCACTTCATTCTTTCCTCCTTTTCAAAACAAGAGAAACTCAAATGTAAATTCTCTAATACAAATCTGGAAATATTCAGTAATCAATATCTCTCAAAACCTTTCTCAAACAAAATATGTTCATATGCAAATCTGAAATCAGAGAACCAAATGCCTCAAACCAAAAATCAATCCCTATAATCTCAAATCAAAACAAAGACACTGCATTTTTCTCCAATCTGTAATCAAGTTCAGTCTGCAATTCTTTTCAACATTAAAGCCTACCTGCCTTTTTCAATCTGGAATCAACTTAAGAAAACTGTCTGCATTCATTTTGCAATCTGGAACCACCTCAAGTCTATCTGCCTTCATTTGTTCAACTTGGAAGCAACATGCATGCAGTTTTAAATCCAACTAGTAAAGTTCAAACCAGTCTCAAGTTTTAAAATTCAAAGCAAGGCAATTCAAGTTTTTAAAATACAGAAGGTTTTCAAATCTGGAAGCTCTGTTCTTTATCATTCAATCAGGTGAGTAAACATCAACTTAAAAATCTTAAGTAATAACTGATCTGTTGCTTGTTAGATTTTCTGAAATGATTAATGTTTGCATGTGTATATACATATATTATCTGTGTATATGAATGTGTTGCATATGCATATGTATATGATTAAAAGCCTGCATGATTTTTGTTTTAAATATCTTTGTTCTTAGTTCAGATTTTAAATTTTTGATCTGAACTCAAAAGCTTCTTCCTTGATCTCTGGTAGGCTGTCTTTTTAATTCAAATTAAGATTGTTTAAACATGAACTAGGATCTAAAAATAGTTTAAAACATGTTTATATATATAGTGTGTGTCTGGAAACCAAGCTTTACAGTAAAATAAGGAATTGAATCACAAACATGTTAAAAACCAATGGTTGAAATTCTTTGATTCAAGAATATAACTTGAACTGGCCTAGTAAAATATGATTTTTAAAATCCAAATCACAATTTTAAATGAAGTAATAAATGTGAATGTTGGGATTAGCTGAAAATGGGTTACTAAGCAAATTCTGATGGCTACAAAGTTTAGGGGGATCGGGATCTTGGGTAGAGGTAGAGGAAGCATATGGTGGTACGGCAAAAATGTCAGGTGAGGTATCTAATCACTGTGGCGACAGGAGTATGGCGATCTAAGTTCTAAACCTAATTTTGGGTCAAGCAGGAAGTTTGGGTCCGTGCTTCTCCTCTGGTAGATCGAGTGGTTCGAGACGAGGGATATGGATGCGTGGAAGATTTGTGGTGATGTGGACGAAGTTTCAGACGTTCTTATGATCGGCGACGAGGATTTGAGGCATTGTTTTGACATAGATTTGGTTCCAGGATCTGTTGTGAAGCTCGATTTCGACTTAGGATTTGTTGTGACGAATTAATGATCGGAATTAGATCTGTAGGTGATCGCCGACTTGCATATGGGTCGCGAGTGGTCAACGTTGATGGCGATGGTGGTGCAGGTGCACGGCGTGCATGGGTTGTTGGCTGATGTTTTGGGGATGAAGGGCTTGTATGTATTTTGAGTAGAACTGCGTTTTACTCGAAGCTGAGGAGTATTCGTCTCGAAGAATTTGCAAAGGTTAGGATTATTTCTGGAATGCTTAAGTGTTGGGGAAGAGGACATTCTCGAGTCGTACTCGGGTTGTTCAGTTGAGTAGCTCGAAGTTTTCAGAGCTACGACTCGAAGTAATTTAGGTGGACTCGAGCACTTTTAGTCGACAGGCTTCACAACTGTCTGTTTAAAAATTTAAACTGGATTTAAATTTGTAAAGCTATATTTAAACAGAATTTTAAATCTAAGTTTAATCTGGAATCAATTTTAAATCTGTATCTCAGATTTGAGATAAAAGGAAGTTTTTTAAATTAAATTGTTTAATAATTTTAATTGTTTAAAATGTATATTAAATGGTTGGAATTTAAAAGTAAATTTGTTTTAAATTCTTTAGGTTCTTTTATAAGATGAGTATTTTTAACTTGTAAATAAAAGAATTTTAGAAATGTGGTTAAAACATTTTTTTTTAAGATAATGTGTATTCATTTAAATCTTTAAATTTAAAAAGGAAATTTTAAAGTTAAATTTAAGTAAATTGATTTAAAATACTTTGTAAGTGATAACTTGATTATTAATAAGAACAAGTTTTATCTTAAAGTAATTAGAGATTTGTGTTCATTAAATTTATTAGGAAATTTAATGGATAATTAATTTAATTGATTAATTAGTCATTTGGATTAATTAAATAGGTAATTAATGGTTTAAACTAATTAATTAGTGATTAAGATTTATTAATTTGTAATTAAGGATTATAATTAGAATATTAATTAATGGTTAAGAATTAATTAATAAAGTAATTAAATATTAATTAAGTTATGGTTAACACTTAATTAACTAAATAAATTAGATTAATTAAATTGGTTATTAAGATTTATTAATTTGAAATTAATAATAATTAATCTAAGTTAATTACTTAAGAAAAGTAATTAAAGGGTTGTTAATAGTTAATGTAGGTCATTAACTTGTGATTATTTAAATAACTAATTAATGTGATTAATTTTGATAATTAATTAGATAAATTGATTTAAAGATAATCATTTGTGAAAATGGTTTAAATGTAATTACTTAATAAAAGTAATTAAGGAATTAATTACTCATTTGTAATTAATGGAGTTAATTTGATTTAGTTAAGTTAATTAATTAAGTTTAATTAATTTAGGATAATCAAGAGATGGTTTAATAATAATTACTTAATTGTAATTAATAAGTATGATTATTTAAGGAAGTAAATAATTGATAATTACTGGAAGTAATTAATTGATGGTTATGTATTAAGGAAAGTAATTTGAGTTTAATTACTTTGAATAATTAATCAAGGGATTAATTAAGAAATTAATTAAGGAGAATTAATTTAGTAAATGAAAGTAATTAAGAGTAGTTAATTACTGATTGAAGATTTATCAAGGTGATTAATAAATGTTGTTTAATTTAAAGTTAATTACTTAATTAATTTAATTAAAGTAATTAATAATTAAGTTGTAATTAAGGATCATTAATTAATATAATTAATGATGTAATTAAGATGGGTTAATTAAGTATAATTAATAAATGAAGTGATTAATTAATGTAATTAATTAAGGTTTAATATAATTAATTATAGTGATTAATTTAATTAATTTTAGTTAATTAATTAATGAAGTAATTAAAGGTTAATTACTATAAGTGGTTAAGGTTAATTAATTTGAGTAATTAATTAAAGATAAATAATTTGAAGGTAATTAAAAGATAATTAATCAAAGATGATTAATTGAAAAGATAATTAGAGGATAATTAATTAATTTGTAATTAATTAATGTTTAAGTAAGAAGGATTTATAAAATAAAAGTAATTAATTTAATTAACTTTAAATTAATTAGAGATGATATAAATCATTACTTATGGATGAATGATAATAATGAATGCTTTGCATTTGATTGATATCTCTGATGAGATATATGCTATGTGATATGGATGTTAGTTGAATTGTGATAATATGGATTATCTGATGATATTGATAATGTTGATTATCTATTGTGAATTATCTTTCTAAGTGTATAAAGATAATTGAATTAAATTGTTTTAACCTTTAAAACAACTTGGCCTTAAAAGATACGTTATGGATTTCGATGAGACCGGGATCGGGTTTCCGTATACCGGATTTCCAGGTCTGGAGACCCGAATACCACATCGATCCAAATTAACGATAGGTCGTGAATCAAGTGAAGATGAAGATTCAGAGTGCAAGGGTTATTGTCGTTAACTCTGAGGGTGATTCCAAAACGAGTGTAACGAGATAATGCCTTCGGTTTCGTTCGAACCCGGAACGAACTTGTATGGATTGAATGCTTTCAGAACATCGTCAGGTGGACGATGAGCATTCTAAGTGATGTGTTCTTTTCTAAGGTAATCGTGACCTCAAGCCTCACAAACCGGGAATGGCTAAAACAGGGGAGGTGCAGCAAGGTTAGTGGGTAGCACCCAAGTAGGACAAGGTTACCTATGTCTAGATGTCCCTTTCTATTTTCGACTTAGTGTGTGCGGTTGAATCATGACAACCGTGAGGTATCTTGTGCGGGAATTATCCAGTAAGGGATGTTCCGGCCTTGTGTTGCAGGGGATTGGGAGTGATCCTCGGTACGGTGATCTAGGCCACGTACTGTGACGGGCGGTACCCCGGTAGCCCTGCCATTGATGGAATCCAAACTCCAATAAGTGCCGTACGTTTTAGTTGTGCCCAACTATGTTGGAACGTGAGATGTAAGCATTCCAGCTATTTCATATTTATTTGAAAACCCTAGACCCTATTATAATACAATCGAATTTCCTATCAAATGTTTTGGTTAGCGTAAGGTAAAAACTTACCCATATTTATTGGTGGGGAGTCTTACGTGATACCTTTTCTTTCAAAAGGTTTTGAAGTTAAACAAGTTTAACCTGTTACTCACACCAGACCCATGTCTGACCCAAGTTGTTTATTTATGTTTTATAAACTCTTGGGTACTCAAATTTTTACGAGTAGCCAAGGGATTCAGGTTTAGTTTTGACGAGTAATCTGGAGGAGCAATGGAGCAGGAGGCTTCGGCGTTGTAGATATAGATAGTAGTTTTCCGCTGTGTTGATCTTTGTATTGATCTGTATTGTGTTGAGATGTAATAACTAGACAGATGTTTATAACTGTCTAGTATGTGATGTGTAATCTGTGTAACTCTGATAGATGATGTATATGATACTATGTAATATTTATGTGATATATTATATTTCGTTTCGTTTCCGCTGTGAGTATCTGTTGTTGTTTTCTTTTCTCTTCTTCTCTTTTCTATTTCTCACCCCTTTCTTTCTTACTGTCGATGCGATTTTCCGGGAGTGGAAAGTCGGGTCGTCACAGTTGTGTAAGCAGTCATAACATTTGTTGTTGATAATAAACTTATAAATGTGATTAAGTAAGTAAAAGGTAACATTTGTCATTTATCACCTATTTATTTAATCCATTGAAATTAAATTGAAAATCAATTGCAATTAATCTATTTACTTATTGCAGTTAATATGAATTAAAGTTATATCTATAGAAGATTGAGGTAATGAAATGGTAAACCAACGTTAAGTATATCTATAAGATGATAATTGATTGAATACTAAGATGAAAATCAAAATAAATATATATTGGAATTTAAATTAATTAATGAATTTATTGCCGTTAATTTTACTTGGAATCTTTCAATAAAAGGGAAAGAGAATTTATTTGAAATTAATGGCGTTTAATGAAAGAAATGTACGTTTGTTAGGATCCGTTTTAAGGTATAATTTTGAAATTAATTATAATTATGTCATTTTGGAATCTTTCAATTTAAAAGAGTAAAAAATGAAACATTAATTTTAATTAATGGATTTAATGAAAGAAACATACATTATTGTTAAAAATAAAAAGAATGTTTTAATGAAAATAAAACGAACATTTTCATTTTAAAGGTAAATATAATTTTATAAAAAGAAGAAAAAAATGAATTTTAAAACAATATTTTACAGTCATTAAATATCAATTTGAGGTTGTATATATATAAGTGATTTTTATACTAATCTTGAAATTTAAATTAAATTAACTTTTTAGGTTTCGTGATTGCGCTCTGAGAAAAACTTTATTTTGAAAACTTGAATTTGAGTTCCGGATCATGGCATTCAAAGATCATTTACCATCGGTTTTGCCATAAAACCGTATAAATCCCCATTTAAATAATCTTGTTTAAATCAAACAAATTATAATTCAAGCATATCATCATCCAAAACATCATAAAAACAAATTTAATCTTAAATCCGTAAACATATAATCATGGAAAAAAATAGAGATGGTATAAATTATTATTCACCTTGATTATGATAAGGGAGATTGGATTAAGATTGATTCCCCTTCTTTAATTCCTTAGCTTGATTTGAATTTCTCTTCCTTAACAATGGAAAACACCTCTTTTCTTACATTTATATTTTGTCTTAGCAAAATGATGTGAATGGGAAATGAAACTATAAGGAACGAGAATATATATAAGGTTAAGAGGTTAGGTGTGGCTATTTCCCAATATACCCTTGTGTGAATTAATTAGCCTATAAGCCATTCTTAAGCCCATTTAATTAATTAATTAAGCATGGCCTACTTATCATTTATTCAAACCTCAATTCCCTTATCACTCTAATTATTTATATTATTCTAGTTAATTTATCTAACTAAATCTCCTGAATAATGTTATCAAAAATTAGGGGTGTTACATGGATGGCGCGGGCCAAAGCTATGAAAACCATATCCTCATTCGGATTGCTCACCTTTGTCACAGCGGTATTAAACTAGTTTATGAAAGACTTTAGATTCATTTCGTCTCTAAAATAGTACGGACAAGGACATCACATCTTTAGGCTCTGTTGTATGAAGCATGAATTGATCGAGGAATCTTGCTGCTAGCTGGTCAAAAGTGGAGATGGATCTCTGCCGAAGTCTGGTGAACCACATGGAAGCAATTCCTTTAAGAAAAATGGGAAAACATCTACACCGAACAGAATCCGAAGCATTTGCTCCATCCATGTACCAACAGTACTTGTAAAGATGAGGTTTCGGGTCTTTTGTTCCATCATAGGATGGAATAGTTGGCATCGTGAACTTTTCTGGATATCGCTCATTCAAGATCTCATCAGTAAAGGGAGTTCGATTTGCAGCAGATCCCCATTCATCATTTCTCCTATTCTTATTCTTGTCCATCAACCGCTTAACCATATCCGCGATAAATGCTTCTAATGTTCGGTAGTCCTGAGGTCGGTTCACAGTCACTACACCAAGTGTTTGGCTTGCAAATGGTCTTTGGGAGTGGGCTGAAGCCTATGCTCTCCTATCTTTGGAAGAGCCACTCCCTCAAGATCCCGTTGGCTTGCGGTTAGCCTGATTGGGGGCAGTTTGGACATTCCTAGTGTTATCGAGCGCATTGGTATTTCCATCCAACTTACCGTCGTTAAATTGCTCTCCATTGTAACGACCCGTATTTTTCGATAATTAAAATATTAATTAAATAAGATTTTAGAATTTTATATTGAAAGAAAACTAAAATTTGTGATGTTATAATGAGAGTAATAACTAGAATGTAATGTTAGTAATGTTAATATAAGGTAATTGCTAACTATTTTAATGTAATTCCAATTAACTGAAGTGACTGTAAAGTTATAATTGGTTATAACTATAAATAAGGAAATACTTTGAATGTTGAAATTATATGTAATCAATTAGAATTGGCTAATATTGAATATGAAATCAGTGATGTTGTTTGAATGTTGTTGATAACTATTTAATGTAATTTCAAATTAATTGAAATAAATTGCAGGTTGACTTGGTTATAATTGTAATAATGAAATAAATTAAATGATGTAGTTAATGGTGAACTTGTATGTAATTAAATGAAATAGGTTAATATTGAATACAAAACCTTTTTGGGCAAGCAAATTATAACCTTTGGTTGTAAAGAATAAGATAATGGGTATGAATTATTATTATAAACGATTGTATTAACTATTTTGTCATTAATTTATCCGTTTGAATATTGAATGGGTAACTAATGGAATTAAGGCAATTGAACGTTGGGTTTAATGTTGGAATTGTATGTTAGTAATTGAAGTAATTGTAAAGTTATTTTGTGATAAGTTGAAATAAGGAAATGAATTAAATGTTATATAAAAAGGGGAAATTATATGAAATTAATGGAAAATTGAGTATAATTAGGGTTGTGTAAGCAGTCATAACATTTGTTGTTGATAATAAACTTATAAATGTGATTAAGTAAGTAAAAGGTAACATTTGTCATTTATCACCTATTTATTTAATCCATTGAAATTAAATTGAAAATCAATTACAATTAATCTAATTACTTATTGCAGTTAATATGAATTAAAGTTATAACTATAAAAGATTGAGGTAATGAAATGGTAAACCAACGTTAAGTATATCTATAAGATGATAATTGATTGAATACTAAGATGAAAATCAAAATAAATATATATTGGAATTTAAATGAATTAATGAATTTATTGCTGTTAATTTTACTTGGAATCTTTCAATAAAAGGGAAAGAGAATTTATTTGAAATTAATGGCATTTAATGAAAGAAATGTACATTTGTTAGGATCCGTTTTAAGGTATAATTTTGAAATTAATTACAATTATGTCGATTTGGAATCTTTCAATTTAAAAGAGTAAAAAAATGAAACATTAATTTTAATTAATGGATTTAACAAAAGAAACATACATTATTGTAAAAAATAAAAAAAATGTTTTAATGAAAATAAAACGAACATTTTCATTTTAAAGGTAAAAATAATTTTATAAAAAGAAGAAAAAAAGTGAATTTAAAACAATAATTTACAGTCATTAAATATCAATTTGAGGCTGTATATAAGTGATTTTAACACTAATCTTGAAATTTAAATTAAATTAACTTTTTAGGTTTCGTGATTGCGCTCTGAGAAAAACTTTATTTTGAAAAAAATTTGAATTTGAGTTCCGGATCATCTTTTATTTTGTGTAACGTTACATTGGTTGTTGTATTCAAATTTATTTATTGTATGTTAATTATATTTAAACGGGTGTAAAAGAAGTATATTTGGTGTTAATATATTTAATTGAGTGGAACATGCAATTAATTAGATCATAAGTAGTCCCTTCATTTTCTTATTATTCAATACACCTGCCAGTATTTGGTGTTAATATATTTAATTGAGTGGAATATGCAATTAATTAAATCATAAGTGGTCCCTTCATTTCCTTATTATTCAATACACCTGCCACTATTTCCACATTTTGGTTTTATTGCAATTCTCTGATGTAGTTGAAACGTGATTTTACATCCTTTCTTATTCTTTGGCTTTGTTTATTTTATTACCCAAAACATTTACTTAGATCATATAGCTTCAGTTTATTTGTTCCTTCCATACCTATTTCGTTTGTTACTTCCCTTTCTTCTTTTGTTTCATATCATATCTCATTCTTTCCCTTAGAACTTCATTATTTTTCAAACATTAGGGCCTCTATTTTTTTATCCTCAAAGTCTGAATGTCAACATAGCTTTATACCTCCACTTAGTTACTGCCAATTCAGTTTTACAGAAGCTATGTTCAAAAAGAAAGAAAAAAAGTGTGAGCATCTATTTTTTCCTCAACCACATCCGCACTTTTCCTCATCACCTTGCCTTCTTTTGCAAGAAGCCTTCAAGAAAAATGAACAATGAGAATTAGCTTTCATGGTTTTGGCTTTCTACTTCTTACCTTTGTTTTGGGTACATCAAATTTGAAAACGTGAGTTATTAAAGTTTCTTATTTTAATAATTAAATGTGTACGTATTTTTTTTTAATATATCCTTATAACCTGAATATCTTTTACATACGATCTCCGATACATGCGTAGTTTCTTCCGCTAGACTCGTATTGAAATTCCTAACAACTTGAAATAGGTTGGCTGAGTTTGGAGACTATTGGAAAAGGCATCTTTGTTTCGATTTTTGCATTCTAAATATCAAAGGTGAGTGTTTTGGCCCACTCACGAATACTAAATTATCTTATATTAGTTAAATTAAATTTATAATGTGATTAGAAATTTATTGATTATTGTTTGGTATTTTTAAATTGTCATTTAAGTTAAATTTGAATTTATATTGAATTGAATTGCCATTTAATTAATATTGAATATAAATTGCTGGTTAAACACCTGATAATGATAATGAATTGATTATTGTGATTTATTGGCTGATTTGGATGTTGAATTGTGATGGATGTTATTGGTTGACATTTTGGATGATTTGATGTTTATTTATGTATATATCTCTGTTATCACTATGGATTGAAATGATAACCCGAGCGGTTTCCATTGATTTGGAAATTTGACTTTGGATACTGGTTGAAATGACATATACCCATATAATTTCTTGAATTTGGATTATTTATCGGAATTGAATTATTTGAAAGGTTTAAGTTCTAAATTTAAATTTCGGATTTATTTTAATTAAAATGATTAAGATTGGTATTTCAAATTATTTGAAATCTTTTAAATAATTATATCCCAGTTGTACACTTGATAGGAGATGAGAATCCAGTAACATCTCTGAAGCCATTACAGTAATATTTATATTCTACTTATTTTGATTTGACTTACATAAGATCTTTCATTCCTGACTCAAGCGTTTTGTCTTTTCATTACGCTCGGGTCAGTATGAGCTTTTCAGTGTATTGAAAACCATTTTATTTTGGAGGATGAAGACGGAGATGAGTCTACTATTTATTATTAATTATTCCACTACATCATGTGTTCCGCTGCATTATTTATTTATTTCTGGTGTATGTATAACTCTGATTTGTATTGTAAAAGTGTAATCAAATGTCATTTGTAAAGCAGCTTCATGAACTGTTTATTTGATTATTATATTTTGTCATTCCGATGCAAGATTCTGTGTTTTGTTTTTTCTTCTTTTCTATTATTTTCTTATTTACCCCATTAACAATCCTCCCTTTTGAATGGTTTGAGTTGACATGTGTAGTTTTTTGTCGATTTAAACCGCCCAAAAAGGTGGGTCGTTACATCCATCTTCTGTTTTGGAGAGGTCCATGGCGATATCCTCTAGTGGTGTCTTCGCTCCTTGATTCAAATTCATAGCTGGTTGCCTTGTTGTTGGTGGGTACTAGTGTTTCCTCCTACGTTCACTCCCATGGTTCCACATATCACTACTCTTTGCAGCTGCTTTCCATTTCTTCTGTTTAGACCAGAGACGAAAGAATTTTCTTGTTCTACGGCAGCTGTGGGTTCGGCCATAGTTTTGGAGCAGGATGTGACTGTAAGGTAAAGAGGGCTTTAAGCTTATCCATCAGAGCTCTCTGACTACTTTCCATTTTCTAATTTATTTCATCAACCATTTTATTTAACTCATCTCTTGTAACGACTTCGTGTTGATTGGAGGATCCTAGCACCTGATCTCCTACGTTGGCACCATTTACTTCGGTTTGCTGATGGAGCCATTGATTCCAAGCAACAAATTTATTAAGCAAAGATTGAGGATTTAACTTCTGAACCAATCTGATCCAAAATAGATAGCTAGATCTAAACCCTGAGTTGGGTTCTCAATGAAAGCACCAAAATGTCAAACCAAAAAATGGATCAACACCCTGGATCGAGCGTGAAAGTGCCAGCTCTATTCTTACAAAGCAATAATATAGAGAATAAATATCGAAGAAGCAGAAATAGAAAGAAGACAAGAAGATTTTTATAGTGGTTCGGCTATTAATGAAGCCTACGTCCACTTTATAGCTTTTATTATTGACTAATTGCTGTTACAATGTGAATTGGATTTCAAAGTTGTTGAATATCCTTAATTAGACTAAGTACCCAATGTTGGAGTTCACCGGAGAACCATAGTAAACTCCTTGGATGACTGTTGTGAGGGAAAAGAAGAATGAAGAAGGTTTTCTGCAGAGTTTCAGTAGCCAGTCCAAAGGATCCTCCTTATGTTGTAGATACGTGAGTATTTATATAGGTTGTGTTACAACCTTGATTTCGATGACAACAACTATACAAGCTCTTGGAGTCAATATACATAGGTATATATATATATGTCATCCATATGCAGGTAGACTTTTGCGTCCAAGACTTGAAGACCGACACAAGGGTGATTATACTGAGAAATATTAGTACATTTTGTTAAGTTTGTAAATAGATGATATGTACAATCTCCTTGAGTAATCTTTACAAGCACTTGCTCATACAAACTACTTATAAAATGAAGATAATAGAGTGTACATGTGTCAGACATCTGGCATATATGCTCAGACGTCTCTCAACATGTTCTGGTTATAAATTCTGTAACAAACCAGACGTTTGGAATATACGCTCAGACGTCTGGTAACATGTTCTGTCTTAAAAATTTTAACAAACCAGACGTCTGGCACAAATGGCCATACGTCTGACCTAGGTAACGGCCATTTTCTTCCAAAAGACATCTTCTTCAAACAAAGGGTTGCATCCTCCTATTTTGATCATGACTCTTTCTTCTCAAGCATTGTAACTCTTAGACTAAAATAAAATGAATCAAAAGTCACTACTCTTCAAACATACTCTTCACCATCTATAAATAAACATGAAATTGAAAGTTAGAACTTAACTTGCTATTCTGAACTTTCTTTCTTTATTTTCTAATATTTCTATGATTTACAAAAGCACTCAAAAATACACTATAATCTCTTCCTTATATCAAAGCTTAAACTACATACTACTCAAGGAGATTATAGGAAGAAGTTGTACTTATAGTCAAAATCAGTGTTGCATAGAACACACATTTGTCAAAGAAATATTCTTGTAAAAGCCTATTCCTTCGGGCAAAGCGAAGGTAATTGGTTAGTGAAATTCCAAAGAGGATCTTCGAGACCAAACGTAGGACGGGAGGTCCAAACCAGTATAAAATTCCTGGTGTGATTACTTTTAATTATTACCTACATTATTATTCTGTGCAATTCATACTATCATACACCCACTTGTCATATTTTATATACATATACGATCCACATAGACTTTCAATTGGTATCAGAGCAAGGTTAGTTCAAATCACAGTAACACGTGTTTGAAAATTGTTAATATGGCAAGTATCTTTCAAGAAGGTCAGTCAACTGCACCTCCTCCACTATTCACTGGATCTAATTATGCATATTGGTCAACCCAAATGAGAATTTTTATGGAAGTAAATGGTTTAGAAATATGGTCAGCAACTCAAAATAAGTACGAAGCACCTAAAACAAATATTAGCACATGGACAGATGCACAAAAAACCACTGCTTCTAATAATGCTAAAGCTATGAATGTACTATTTTGTTCTCTTAATAAAAATGAATTCTCACGTGTTATGTTATGTACTACTGCATATGATATATGGCGCACTTTACAAATTACACACGAAGGTACAACCAAAGTCAAACAAACAAAAATATCAATTTTCATCTTTCAAAATGAAACAAAATGAGTCAATTGTTGACATGTATTCAAGATTTCAAACCATACAACACGATCTTATAGCACTAGGATTTAAATTGCCAGATTTTGATTTAGTATCTTCAATTATCAATTCTTTGACAATTGAATGGGAAAGAAAAGTACTGGTTACCGAAGAAGCTAATGATCTCTTTATACTCAAAGCTGAAGATTTGATTGGAAATTTAATGTCATATGAAGCAAATTTGCAGGCCAGAAAGGAGCAAAATCATGAAAAGAAGAACATAGCATTTCAAGCAAGCAATGAAGATTCTGAATTGGATGAAGATTAAATTTTTTTTATTGCCAAGGACTACAACAAATTTAAGAAATTCAAGAAAATGACTAGATTCCAAAAAAATAGAAGATCAAATTCATCAAATCAAACTTCGATTAAGTGCTTTGTATGTGATCAATTTGGACATATGAAGAAGGATTTCCCAAAACTCAACATTGAGAAGAAGATTAATAATTTTGAGAAATTTAAGAAAAAGAGAAAGGCATTCCAAGTCACATGGGATGACTCTGACTCTTCTTCTTCATCCGATAGTGATAGTGAAAGTGATACAGAGCAAGCAAATGTATGTTTCATGGCACACACTAATGAGGTATGTCCAAATCTTACTTATGATGAAATTTTAGAAATAAGTATGGAACTCGATGACAAATATAAAGAAGCTAAAAAATTAAATAAGGAATATGTTGCTAAAATAAATCGATTAGAACTTGAAATAGGGTTACTAAAAGATGAAAAATCTATTTTAGAAGAAGAACTAGAAAATGCTCATTAAAAATGCAAGGATCTTTCTATTGAAAATAATGCTTTATCTTGTGAATTAGAAAAGGTTAAACTAGAAAATAATAAAATTAATAATGAACATACTATCTTAAAAGATAATCTAGAAAATTCAAGGTCTGAAAATATTAATCTTAAAAATAAGTTGGATAAAATTACAAATAATTTTACAAAATTTAACAAAGGAAAAGAAGGCTTGGAGAATTTAATTAAAATTTCCAAGCCGTTCAAAAATCGAAAGGGAATAGGATTTGAGAATAAAACAAAAATTACAAAGTATAGTAAGATTTAAACTAAGATAAAACCTTCTTCCAAAAATAAGAAATTAATCACAAATTCAAAAATGACTAAAATATGGGTTCCTAAAACAAATAACAACCTAATTAAACAAAAATATATAAGTAATTATATGAAAGAAGTAATTCACAATAATAATTACATTTCTAAAGGAACCAAACCATCTTGGGTATGGTTACCCTCACAAACTAACACTTAGGACCCAAAAATAAAATGGGTACCAATTTAAATATTTTTATTTTTTGCAGGTATCCAAATATAAAAATAAAGAGAAATGGATATTAGATAGCGGATGCTCCAAGCACATGACAGGAAATGCTCACATGGTGTCAAATATAAAATACATTGATGGTGGCACTGTAAATTTTGGCGATAATTCAAAAGGGTTCGTCATTGGCATTGGAGAAGTCATTAATATCGGTATCTCTAACTCTCCTATTATTACAAATGTTTTATTAGTAGAAAACCTAAAACATAATCTTCTTAGTATAAGTCAGTTGAGTGATAAAGGTTTTGAAATAAAATTTGAAAAAGATAAATGTAAAATTTTCAACCAAAGCAAAAATTTACTCTTTGATGGTTTTAGAAATTTTAATATATACATCCTAAATATGAACATTAAAAATAATTCAGATTTATGTCTATCCGCATATCATGATGATCCTTGGATTTGGCACAAACGTTTTTGCCATATAAATTTTAAATATATCAACAAACTAGCAAAACATGATCTAGTTAGAGGTCTACCTAAAATTAATTATAAATTAAAAATTTATGTGATGCTTGTCAAAAGGGCAAACTAAAGAAGAGTTCGTTCAAATCTAATAATAAAATATCTACTAAGCAACCATTAGAATTACTTCATTTAGATTTATTTGGACCAACACAAGTACGTAGTATAAATCATAACAAATATGTGTTCGTAATTGTAGATGATTTTTTAAGATATACTTGGACATTATTTTTAAAACATAAAAGTGACAATTTTGGAATGTTTAAAATCTTTCCAAAACGGATTACTAACTTAATGGATTTAAAAATAAAAAATATACGCAGTGATCATGGAGGAGAATTCGAAAATGAATTATTTACTAATTTTTGTAACAAAACGGGAATTAGTCATAATTTTTCGATTCCGCGAACACCATAACAAAATGGTGTAGTTGAAAGGAAAAACCGAACTTTACAGGAATGTGCACGAAAACTACTAAATAGTAGTAATCTACCCAAACATTTTCAGGCTGAAGCCATTGCCATTGCCTGTTATGTATTAAATCGTGTCACACTATGACCTATGACTAAAAATACATGTTATGAAATATTTTATGGAAGAAAACCAAAAGTTTCAGAACTTTTGGGTCAAAATGTTTTATTTTAAATACTAAAGATAATCTTGGAAAATTTGATCCCAAAGTGGATGAAGGAATTTTCATTGGTTATTCAGAACATAGTAAAGCTTATAGAATTTATAATAAACGAACAAATATTATAGAAGAAAGCTTACATGTATCTTTTGATGAAAATTTCCAACAAACTATTAAAGAAGAAGAAGATGAAATTTTAAGTCAAAATCAAACTGAAAATATAAATAATATGAATAATTCATCCTCTGAAAATAATGAAAATGTTTTAAGATTACCCACACGAACATTAAAAAATCATCCTTTGGATAATATAATTGGAGAATTAAATTCTCGAGTCCCTAGAAATAACTTAAATCAAATGAGTCATGTTGCTTTTATCTCAAATACAGAACCTAAAAATTATAAAGAAGCGTCTAAAGATGATTCTTGGATCTTAGCAATGCAAGAAGAATAAAATTAATTTGAACCTAATAATGTATGGGAACTCGTTCCTAAACCAACAGATCAATCTGTAATAGGAACAAAATGGGTTTTCAAAAACAAAACAGATGAAAATGGAAATATTATTCGTAACAAAGCAAGATTAGTGGCTCAAGGCTACAACCAAGAAGAAGGAATTGATTATGAAGAGACATTTTGTAACATCCCGCCATTTTGGACCATTCAAATCGACAATAAAACCACACATGTCAGACTTGAATAATTCAAAACAACAGATTGTTAATAAAATTTGGGGCAAATAAAATCAATCACAGAATCACAGAAACAGAATATCAGAATAACTTCGCAGCGGAATAAAATAACATAGGAGTTCATGAAGCTCCTAGATACAAAGTCTCAAAACCCATACATAATACCAAGTCTGGAAACAAATATACTTGTAAAGTTAGATACATAAGTTGCTACTTCAAAAGAAAAAGTGGCGTGGAATTAACTGGAATAAAATATTAAGTAGACGACTGAATCTTCAGCGGATATCTAGCTCCAAAAAGATGAAACCAAAGCTGTGAAACTCAGGCTGACCCGAGCGTGAAGCAAAACACAAAACACTCGAGTCAGGACATACATACTTATAAAATGTAAATCAACTCAAGTGAACTGTAAAGGAATGCATCAGTAACTTAAAGGATGCTTGGGATCGCCCATCCTCTAAGGCTCCGTTAAACTATCTACTATGTAGTAATATACGCTATTAGAATAATGTCTAAAGTAAAGTAAACTATTAAAATAGCGTTAAGGCGTTACGCATATGAAATGACCCACTTCTTTTGGAATTATTTGTAATGATTTTCTGTTGAGTTTTTTTTTACACAATATATATATATATATATATAAAAATGAATGGGTCACTTCTCTTAATTAATTTCCCAAGATCCAGAATTTTCTAATATAAAAATATTAGTATATAAGCCAAATCATGTCATTTATATATATGAAGATATATAAATGATTCCTTGCTTATCATAGTATTTGAATTAGCAAGGAAATTCAATCACACATTATTTCTCATATTCCAGAGAATTGGTGTCACATAGCCATTTCTACTTTTTAATTTTCTTCTTTTGAACTCAAGCTTGATTAATATTAAGTTCAAATATTACCACCTATTATTTTCTTGTTTTACTTCTAAAATTAATTGATTCCTGGATTTGCAAGCCATACATTTGATTTCTGGAATTTTGTAATTTGATACTTATTGTTTTAGATTAAATAAAGGGTATTTAAAACAACTCATGCATATTTGTTTAGCCCGGGATTTTCATTTCAAACATAAACAATTTTATGTCAGGTAAAATACTCCTATTCTGGTTCATTATGTATATATATTTATCATATGAATAATGAGGTGATAAACTAGGTTGAAGGCCAAGCAGAGAAAAACAATACATTTGAGCAAAGTGCAAACACAAACATGCACAAACCAATCATGACAAACAAAATGCACAGATCCAGATTAATAGAGCAAATAATGATCATATGAGTGATAGTGTTGTGATCTACTTTATAAATCATACAACTTCTAATATTTGGAGCTAGAAAAAGTGTTGAATCTGATTTTTGAAAGATCTTTGCACTCTTCTGGCTAAAACATATAGAAATGGAGTTCTGAACCTTTAAACACTTAACTACATTACTCTGCCTACCTGTTTGAAAACATGTTATCTACCCTTAATCTTGTCTTCCCACTTAGTATTAGTTTTGAAGTCATATTATCAGATTTTTTTCCCATTTCAATTTTCCAAGTCTTACCCATTTATAATTTTCAGGTTTCATGATATCTTAATTCTACTTTTGTTCTAGCTATATCACAAGATTTTTGTTGCAATTCAACTTAGCTTACCATATGGTTTTCCTTTTTCAAAAAATCTGGTGACTAGAACTTTAAGTCTTCACATGTACTTATATCAACTTATAGGACATGCATAAGCCTTATTGGTTAGCCAATATTATATTCAACCCAGATACTCATTATTTAGCACATATTCATTCAAATAGTTCTAACTTCATAACTGAAGTGCATCAAGCTTGCTAAGGAAAATATGACCACATATCAGATTATATGGCATCTTCTCCTTCACCATGATCTACTAAAATCATTTCAGAACCTGTTACTTAAATCCACAACTCACATACACATATAACACTTAAGTTTCTTTTTCTTCTTCCATGTTCTTTTCAAGGTAACAAAGCAAAAGACAATCCTAAAAATACTTGAAACATAATAGAGTTTGTCTAACTTATTTATTACAATAACACTGCTACTTTTCTTAAACACTTTAAATTCATCAAGATCTCCAAATATCCATGCAAGTGCTACTCATGCATCTTTCCCTGCAGCAATGCTTTAAGCTGCCTCAATAAAAATGAGACACCCCAAATATTGCAAAGGCAACAAATAGGGTCAGAAATAAATTCTAGTGTGAGTGAAATCAAAGATTGCAATAACTTGTAAATTACTATAACTGGGTAGAGAGCTCATATATTTTTGATGTTATTCATTTTCATATTAAATCCTGAGTATATGTATCTTTAAACTTATCTAACAATCATACATCCAAGCATTCATCCATCTTACTTCTTTCAGTTGTACATGCACAAGCTCCTATGGAATAACATCCTAAATTCCATAGCATAATTTCTCAACCTCATTTTCATTTTATTTGGTCTGAATCTCTTACCGTTGAACACCATGTGTGCATTGCAAAGGGACACAGTTCTGTTAACCCTTTACACAGAGGCCTACAGGACTTAAGCAAGTCATGCACATACCCATCATCCACCTGATGATGAGTAGATCAAGGCACTACTCCTAAATTATTTTATAATTTAGAGACCATGCTTATTTATTTTCTGAGGAAATTTTCTTTTTAATTCCAAAGATGCTTATATTCTTCCCTTCTTTTCATAATTCAAAAATTATTAAGCTCACTCAAAGATTATATCCAGACATACAAAACATTCATGCAAAATTGCACATCTCATTCCAAAGTCATTTCTGCTTAATCACATTTTCTAAAACCTGATTGTATATTTATTTCTAGAGATTTTCCCATTGTTTACATAAATCTGAAGAAGTCATGTGAAATACTACATTTATTTTTACTGTGAACGTATGATATGGTTTTTGAGAAAAACCCATAAAAACATATTGGCTTGTGATCTAAACAAATCAGCACATATTGGTAATATTGCATTGTCCATATCATTTTTAATATAGACTAGGCATAAGAATGAATCTCATTATTCACACTGCCTACTTCTTTTCTTTCATTGATACCATATTTCACAGTAAAACATTTAATTCATTTTCATATAAAAGCTAGAATATAAAATCTATTTCTGTGATTAGTGTATTTATTTGATTATTTTATTTATATTTCAAAACAAAAATTAAAACCATCACAACAGATCAAAACAGACTAAAATCTCAACCAAAAATTCAACCAGAATACCATCCATGATCAGCATATTTTCATCCAGAGAATAAAATCAAACAGAAAAATCATAATGTAATTTTATATAAAATAACTTGGCTGCCCTTAACTTGGGTCTTAATGCCTCAAATCTCATAAGTGATTAATCACTCACCTTCCTTCCTCTTTTCCCCGAGAATGCTTAAGCTTGAAGATAATGTGAGTTTTGCTTTTCTTTTTCTTTTTATTTCTCTGTTTTCTCTTAGAAACAAACTACTGCTCTCCTCTCATTTTTAAAACATTTAGCTAGGGTTTAGTAAAGAGAAAAGCCCATTTTATCCTTATACAATCTAGAGAATCATGTATATATGTTTATAGCTAAATGTGCCATTTTCTTTTTGATTACTATTTCAAGTAAGAGCAGTTGCTTCTCTGCTTTTCTGTGTACATGCTATTTGCATGATTCACCTATACATTATTTATTTTTGTAACTTAGCTTCATTGTATATTTTTGTTAAACCTGAATAGTTCACTCATACCCCTTTTTATTATTATTCCTAGCTATTAATTCAAACTATTTATTTTTCTCTTGATTTATTTTAAAAATGTATTTATACCCAAATAATACTAAACTGGTTTTATGCAATTTAATTATCAGAAAGATTTATTTTATCACTTGATATTTCTCTAGCTTCTCATTTTTAATATATATATATATATACATATGAGATATGTGTATGTAAAACTCACTCATACTTGATCATTTTCTTCTTTTTATTATTCATTGAAAAATTACTATCCTCTTATTTAATTATTTCACTTACTCTTAATATTTATTTTCGAACTATTCTATTCTTCAAATATTCTTTGTTAACTGATTTCCAATTTTCTTTTAAAATTATTTTTTTATCTCAAAAATTTGGGTCTTCACATTCTCCCCTCCTAAAAGGAATTGTGTCCCACAATTATTATTATACTATTTTTTCATTACATAGTATAATTTCATTTCAGAAATTTCAGAAATACATGCATTCAAGACCAATCAAGTACACATAAGTAATATTTAAGTTTATTAAAATTTTAGGCATACCTTTAAGCAGAAAATAGATTAGGATATTTATCCTTCATCCTATCTTCAGCCTCCTATGTACAGTCATTCTCATCTAAGCTCCACTGGATTTTAACCAATTTAATTACTTTATGTCTCAATTTCTTTTCTTCTCTAGCCACAATGCCCACTGGTTCCTTCTTATAAACCAGATTTTCTTGAATTTCAACATATGTAGGAGATTCAAGAATGGTCTCCTTATCATGCACCCATTTTCTCAATTGAGATACATGAAATACATCATGTATATTACTCAATTCCTCTGGCAGTTTTAGCTAATAAGTCGAAGTTCCTATTCTTTAAATAATTTCATATGGACCAATATATCTTGGTGTTAATTTTCCTGCCTTGCCAAACCTCAGTATTTTTCTCATTGGTGAAACTTTGAGGAATACATAATTTCCTACTTCAAACTCCACTGGCCTTCTTCTTTTATCTGCATATGCTTTTTGTCTTTCTTGTGCTACTCTCATTCTTTGCCTCACTAATTCAATTCTTGCAGAAGTTTCCTTCACATGTTCTGGTCCAAGCAATACTCTTTCACCAACCTCCATCCAACATGCAGGAGATAAACAAGGCTTTCCATACAAGGCCTCAAATGGAGCCATACCTATAGTGGATTGGTAGCTATTGTTATAAGCAAATTCAGCCAAGTAGAGATGATCTTCCCAGCTACCTCCAAAGTCAAGTATACATGCTCTAAGTAAATCCTCTAAAATCTTGTTAACAATCTCAGTTTGCCCATCTGTTTGTGGGTGGTAGGCTGTGCTTAAGCTTAATTCTGTCCCCATGGCTTCTTGAAAGCTACCCCAGAACCTTGAGGTAAACAAGGTGTCTCTATCACTAATGATAGTCTTGGGGATGCCATGTAATCTTACTATCTCTTTCACAAATAATTGAGCTAACTTGTGAGCATTTCTGTTTGAATTCACCGGAATAAAATGTGCTGGTTTTGTGAGCCTATCAACCACTACCCAAATACTATCATTGCCTCTTCTTGTTCTTGGCAAACCATCCACAAAATCCATTGAGATACTTTCCCATTTCCAGGTAGGCACTTCTAAAGGTTGCAGTAGGCCTGAGGGTCTTTGGTAATCTTCCTTGACTTGTTGGCAGGTTAAACACTTTGCTACATATTTTGCCATTGCACCTTTCATTCCTGGCCACCAATAATTTCTTTTAATATCATGGTACATTTTTGTACCTCCTGGATGTATGGTGTATTTGGTCTTGTGGTGCTCATCCATAACCTCTTGCTTCAGTTCTTCCACATTAGGTATGCAGAGCTTCCTTCTCTTCCTTAAGTAGCCTTTATCATCAACCTCATAATTTTCCACTGATATACCTTGTGATATCATGTCCTTCTTTTCCTTTAAATTAGTATCTTGATTTTGCATTTTTCCTATTTTATCAACCAGGGTTGATCTTAAGGAGATGAGACTTAATTTCCCATATTCAATCATGTCACTATGTGCCTTATCTGATGCATCCATTTCTTTCTTTATTTCTACTTCATTGAGGATTGTTAAATCCTTGAATTCAGTCATCATTAAACTTGCCAGTCTTGCTTGATGCCTACTCAATGCATCTGCCACTTTGTTAGCTTTTCCAGGAGTATATAATATATCAAGATCATAGGCAGCTAGAAATTCTACCCACCTATGTTGCCTCATGTTCAAGTCTTTTTGGTAAAACAAATACTTAAGTGATTTATGGTCTGTGAACAATTCAAATTTAGTACCCAACAAGTAGTGTCTCCATAGCTTCAATGCATAAACAACAGCAGCAAGCTCTAAGTCATGTGTAGCATATCTTGTTTCATTTGGCTTGAGTTGCCTTAATGCATGTGCTATGACTCTACCATGTTGCATAAGTATTTCCCCTAACCCAGACCCACTTGCATCTGTATATACCACTAATCCTTCATTTCCCTCTGGAACTTGCAAGACTGGAGCTTCCATCAATGCTTTCTTTAATGACTCAAAAGCTTGTTCACACTTTTCTGTCCATACATATGGTTGCTCCTTTTTGGTTAGTTTGGTCAGTGGAATGGCTATCCTTGCAAAGTCTTTTATAAATCTTCTATAGTAACCTGCCATTCCCAAAAATGATCTCACCCCAGTCATTGATTTGGGTCTACTCCATGATTGCACTGCCATGACTTTGTTTGGGTCTACACTAACCCCCTGTTGAGATATAATGTGTCCCAAAAATTTAACTTCATTTTGCCAAAATGTGCACTTGGTAAATTTTGCCTTTAAATTATGTGCTCTTAGTCTTGAAAAAACCAGATGCAAATGCTTTGCATGCTCCTCTTCTGATTTTGAATACACCAATATGTCATCAATAAAGACAACCACAAATTTGTCTAGAAAATCTCTAAATGTCCTATTCATTAAATCTACAAAATAAGATGGTGCATTTGTCAATCCAAAAGGCATTACCAAAAATTCATACAACCCATACCTTGTGTTGAATGTAGTGTATTTAATACTTTCCTCCTCAACCTTCATCTGATGGAACCCAGAGGCTAAGTCTAGCCTTGAAAAGATTTTTGCTCCATTTAGTTGGTCAAATAAATCATCAATTTTGGGGAGTGGGTATTTGTTCTTGATGGTAACTTTATTTAATTCCCTGTAATCAATACACATTCTTAGTGTACCATCATGTTTCTTCACAAATACCACTGGTGAACCCCAGTTTGAACTGCTAGGCCTTATGAAGCCTTTCTGCTCCAATTCCTCCAATTGCTGTTTTAATTCCACTAATTATTTTGGACCCATTCTGGTAGGTTTCTTGATGATAGGACTTGCTCCTGGAATTAATCTTATTTGAAATTCAACTTGCCTATCTTCTAGAACTCCTATTACCTCTCCAAAAACATCTGGCTATTCCTTTATCACTTTTATATCTTATAAAGTCAATTCTTTTTCAATCATGCTCCATATTTGATTAAGGCAATTTGTTTTGGCTATTTCACTCATGACTATAATACTTTTACCATTTTCTGTTTTCAAAGAAATTGTAAAATTTTCTAAATTCAAAATTGCTTTGAATTTACTCAACCAATCTACCCCTAGAATAATTCCTATTCCAGGATATTTCAACACAAATAAGTCAGATTTAAACATATTTCCTCCTATGTTTAATTCTACTTCCAAACATTTTAATTCTAACAGACAAGAGCTACCTAAGGGAACTCTGAATAAACAAGGGTTTTTCAACTAAATTGCATGTGAGTGCCAATTTATCCACTATGTCTTGTGATATTAGAGAGTGTGTAGCCCCAGTGTCATATATAACTGAGATTGGATAATTTTTAATTAGAAATATACCTTCCAATTGTCCATAATTTCCCACTGCACTTGCCTTTGTTTTGCCTTCCAATGCTCCTACCTTTGCTCCTTTCTTTAACTCTGGGCAATTCCTTTTGATATAGCCTTCTCTCCCACAATTATAGCAACTGAATGGGGTCTCCTTAGCTGCTTGACACCTATTTCTCATGTGTCCTTCTTTGCCACAGTTGTAGCAAGTAACTTTCTTCTTTGCTTCCCCACTAGTTGCTCCTTCAACCTTCTTATCTGCATTCTTTTTGTCATAGGGATGTGCTCTATTTTTCCCCTTCTTTTGGTTATTAGCCCTCATGTTCCTTAATTTCTCTCTGGCATTATCATGTTGTTCAAAAGAAAGAGTGAGATCTATGACTTGATCAAATGTTTTGTCTTTGTATGGTAGCATTGCTCTACTTAAACCAGCATTTAATCCTTGTATAAACCTTGAATTCTTTGATTCCTCATTCCCTATGAGCATGGTTCCATACTTAGACAAGCTCTCAAATTTTTGATTGTATTCAGTCGCACTCATTGCCCTTGTCTCAATTTTATAAATTCCTCAAGTAGTGTTGCCTTAGCTGTTGCTGGAACAAATCTAGCCTCAAGCATATCCTTGAATTGATCCCATGTTATCTCATTTTCTGGTCTTCCTATGATGATTACCTCCCACCAATCTAGTGTTGCTCCCTTGAGCCTTCTGGAAGCTATTTGCCTCTTCCTATGATCATTTATTTGCATGTCTGCAAATATTCTTTCTAAGGTTCTCAGACATGTTTGCACACCCATGACTCCTTCAGTGCCTTCAAAATCCTTGCCTCCTAAATTTGAAAATGTTTTCAATAGCTTAGCCAACTCCTCATGAGGATTTCCCTCCCTCTGCACTGCTCCTTCCCTAAATGCCCTCACCAAATCTTGCAAATTGACCAATAGTGTTGCATTAGAGGATCCTGCTCCAGTGCTTGGTGGTCTTCCTACCATGATTCACTATTCAATTGCATAGCTAGTTAGTCTTGTTTCTAATTTATTTATTTCAGCAATTTATTCCTACTGAGAATATTATATTCATTATTTTAAGTAATTTTTTTTCATATGCTATGTTCTTGTTAACATAGCTCTGATACCAACTGAAATGACCCACTTCTTTTGGAATTATTTGTAATGATTTTCTGTTGAGTTTTTTTACACAATATATATATATATATATAAATTAATGGATCACTTCTCTTAATTAATTTCCCAAGATCTAGAATTTTCCAATATAAAAATATTAGTATATAAGCCAAATCATGTCATTTATATATATGAAGATATATAAATGTTTCCTTGCTTATCAGAGTATTTGAATTAGCAAGGAAATTCAATCACACATTTCTCATGTTCCAGAGAATTGGTGTCACATAGCCATTTCTACTTTTAAAATTTCTTCTTTTGAACTCAAGCTTGATTAATACTAAGTTCAAATATTACCACCTATTATTTTCTTGTCTTACTTCTCAAATTAATTGATTCCTAGATTTGCAAGCCATACATTTGATTTCTGGAATTTTGTAATTTGATACTTATTGTTTTAGATTAAAAAAAGGGTGTTTAAATCAACTCATGCATATTTGTTTAGCCCGGGATTTTCATTTCAAACACAAACAATTTTATGTCAAGTAAAATACTCCTATTCTGGTTCATTATGTATATATATTTATCATATGAATAATGAGGTGATAAACTAGGTTGAAGGCCAAGCAGAGAAAAACAATACATTTGAGCAAAGTGCAAACACAAACATGCACAAACCAATCATGACAAACAAAATGCACAGATCCAGATTAATAGAGCAAATAATGATCATATGAGTGATAGTGTTGTGATCTACTTTATAAATCATACAACTTCTAATATTTGGAGCTAGAAAAAGTGTTGAATCTGATTTTTGAAAGATCTTTGCACTCTTCTGGCTAAAACATATAGAAATGGAGTTCTGAACCTTTAAACACTTAACAACATTACTCTGCCTACCTGTTTGAAAACATGTTATCTACCCTTAATCTTGTCTTCCCACTTAGTATTAGTTTTGAAGTCATATTATCAGATTTTTTTCCCATTTCAATTTTCCAAGTCTTACCCATTTATAATTTTCAGGTTTCATGATATCTTAATTCTACTTTTGTTCTAGCTATATCACAAGATTTTTGTTGCAATTCAACTTAGCTTACCATATGGTTTTCCTTTTTCAAAAAATCTGGTGACTAAAACTTTAAGTCTTCACATGTACTTATATCAACTTATAGGACATGCATAAGCCTTATTGGTTAGCCAATATTATATTCAACCCAGATACTCATTATTTAGCACATATTCATTCAAATAGTTCTAACTTCATAACCGCAGTGCATCAAGCTTGCTAAGGAAAATATGACCACATATCAGATTATATGGCATCTTCTCCTTCACCATGATCTACTAAAATCATTTCAGAACCTGTTACTTAAATCCACAACTCACATACACATATAACACTTAAGTTTCTTTTTCTTCTTCCATGTTCTTTTCAAGGTAACAAAGCAAAAGACAATCCTAAAAATACTTAAAACATAATAGAGTTTGTCTAACTTATTTATTACAATAACACTGCTACTTTTCTTAAACACTTTAAATTCATCAAGATCTCCAAATATCCATGCAAGTGCTACTCATGCATCTTTCCCTGCAGCAATGCTTTAAGCTGCCTCAATAAAAATGAGACACCCCAAATATTGCAAAGGCAACAAATAGGGTCAGAAATAAATTCTAGTGTGAGTGAAATCAAAGATTGCAATAACTTGTAAATTACTATAACTGGGTAGAGAGCTCATATATTTTTGATGTTATTCATTTTCATATTAAAACCTGAGTATATGTATCTTTAAACTTATCTAACAATCATACATCCAAGCATTCATCCATCTTACTTCTTTCAGTTGTACATGCACAAGCTCCTATGGAATAACATCCTAAATTCCATAGCATAATTTCTCAACCTCATTTTCATTTTATTTGGTCTGAATCTCTTACCGTTGAACACCATGTGTGCATTGCAAAGGGACACAGTTCTGTTAACCCTTTACACAGAGGCCTACAGGACTTAAGCAAGTCATGCACATACCCATCATCCACCTGATGATGAGTAGATCAAGGCACTACTCCTAAATTATTTTATAATTTAGAGACCATGCTTATTTATTTTCTGAGGAAATTTTCTTTTTAATTCCAAAGATGCTTATATTCTTCCCTTCTTTTCATAATTCAAAAATTATTAAGCTCACTCAAAGATTATATCCAGACATACAAAACATTCATGCAAAATTGCACATCTCATTCCAAAGTCATTTCTGCTTAATCACATTTTCTAAAACCTGATTGTATATTTATTTCTAGAGATTTTCCCATTGTTTACATAAATCTGAAGAAGTCATGTGAAATACTATATTTATTTTTATTGTGAACGTATGATATGGTTTTTGAGAAAAACCCATAAAAACATATTGGCTTGTGATCTAAACAAATCAGCACATATTGGTAATATTGCATTGTCCATATCATTTTTAATATAGACTAGGCATAAGAATGAATCTCATTATTCACACTGCCTACTTCTTTTCTTTCATTGATACCCTATTTCACAGTAAAACATTTAATTCATTTTCATATAAAAGCTAGAATATAAAATCTATTTCTGTGATTAGTGTATTTATTTGATTATTTTATTTATATTTCAAAACAAAAATTAAAACCATCACAACAGATCAAAACAGATTAAAATCTCAACCAAAAATTCAACCAGAATACCATCCATGATCAGCATATTTTCATCCAGAGAATAAAATCAAACAGAAAAATCATAATGTAATTTTATATAAAATAACTTGGCTGCCCTTAACTTGGGTCTTAATGCCTCAAATCTCATAAGTGATTAATCACTCACCTTCCTTCCTCTTTTCCCCGAGAATGCTTAAGCTTGAAGATAATGTGAGTTTTGCTTTTCTTTTTCTTTTTCTTTTTATTTCTCTGTTTTCTCTTAGAAACAAACTACTGCTCTCCTCTCATTTTTAAAACATTTAGCTAGGGTTTAGTAAAGAGAGAAGCCCATTTTATCCTTATACAATCTAGAGAATCATGTATATATGTTTATGGCTAAATGTGCCATTTTCTTTTTGATTACTATTTCAAGTAAGAGCAGTTGCTTCTCTGCTTTTCTGTGTACATGCTATTTGCATGATTCACCTATACATTATTTATTTTTGTAACTTAGCTTCATTGTATATTTTTGTTAAACCTGAATAGTTCACTCATACCCCTTTTTATTATTATTCCTAGCTATTAATTCAAACTATTTATTTTTCTCTTGATTTATTTTAAAAATGTATTTATGCCCAAATAATACTAAACTGGTTTTATGCAATTTAATTATCAGAAAGATTTATTTTATCACTTGATATTTCTCTAGCTTCTCATTTTTAATATATATATATACATATGAGATATGTGTATGTAAAACTCACTCATACTTGATCATTTTCTTCTTTTTATTATTCATTGAAAAATTACTATCCTCTTATTTAATTATTTCACTTACTCTTAATATTTATTTTCGAACTATTCTATTCTTCAAATATTCTTTGTTAACTGATTTCCATTTTCTTTTAAAATTATTTTTTTATCTCAAAAATTTGGGTCTTCACACCATATCCCCTTTAACACATTTTTAGGTATGCCAATAGTCTATACAATGCCGCAGCTCACCGTAAACTGGAGCCGTCAGAGGATACCACATAGGTACGACATAAAACAAACTCGTAAATGGCGTGCTAAGGTAGGTGACACGGCACAACTAGGCAATTTCCAAGGTAGATATACCAATTACACTTCCGGACTGTTGGTAATGCATAGTCGCAACTACCGCCCAACTCGACCCACACTCCCGAATCAAAGGTGCGCACCAAATCAATCACAAAGTAATAGAATGGCTAATGATGAAGTGTGTCCGATTAGAGGAGCTACCTCCTAGGCCCGTCGATTGCTCCTGTTTTAGCCACCTTATGCTAACTCACGGGAGTTAGGTCCACGTAAATATACCTTTAGGATCGTCGCCACTATCCTGCTTCATTTTGGAATCTCCACCGCGTACATAGTTGTTAAAGTGGTTTTCGGTATCGATAGAGAGTATGCCCATATCTGATCCCGGTCTCTTTAACAACCAATCGTTATTATAACCTGTGGTTATATAAATTTCAAATGGTTTATATTTTATATCAAACATATTCATTTTAAACCATATAAATTCCATATCATTATTCTTTTAAAATAATATTCATTTTCCCAAAGTAATAATACTTCCAAATTCATTTAATTATAATCCTTTTGAAACATAAAAGTTTAGAGATCATAGCACTTTAAAATGTAACTTTTATAACCCTACATATAACCTTTAAGACAATTGTAGCATTCAGAAAATGTCACCTTTAAGAAAACGCAGCAGTACAGAAGTGCTACTGTAAGAATTCACAGCAGTGCAGAACTGTTACGGTAAGAATTCGCAATAGTGCAGAAGTGTTACTGTAAGAATCCGCAGTAGTGCAGAATTGTTACAGTAAGAAACTACAGCAGTTTTGAATTGCTACCGTAAGAAATCGCAGCAGTTTTGAATTATTACTATAATACTTCCTACTACAAAAGTCTATAAAATCAAACAGTACAGTTTTTATCAAAGTCATTATATCTTTCCTGTTATTTTACTCAAATTTAAGCTATTTAGCCAATTAAAGAAATCACACCTTTGATTTAATAACTTTGTCACTAAAACATCAAATTTTAAAGCATAAATCTTTATACCAAGTTAAAATATTTTTACTTACCTTTTTATTTCTTTTCCGTAAATGACATTTATCATTTTTATTTCCCAAATCATACTATTTTCATTTGTCAAAACTTACATGTCAAATGTACATTTTAACTTACATTTCTTTTCACAAAACATTTATTTTAATCACTATTACATGAATTAAAACTTACAATTTATAGGTTAGAACAAAATACTATTATTAAGTCAAATCGGATTTAAAAATTTCAATTAACTTTCATATTGTAAATTAACTTCCAAAATTTACATTTCCAACTATTTATCTCTTATGAGAATTTTAACACATATAAACAAATTTACAGAAATCATTACAATAAATTTTAGTTGAGATTCATTTATAAAAATCTAAATACTTAATAATTTTTAGAAAATCATTTTAAATCAACCACGGAGTCTGTATAAAATTCTATACCCTAGGGTCAAGTAAATACAGACATATATCATTTCAATTTGCAATTTATTAATTTTTCGGGTTTTATATCATTTCAAACCCGCAATCCCATGTCAAATAAAATTGCTCAAGCCTATCATTTCAGCCCATAACAATTTTTCCTTACTCTAAAGATCATTCGGGTATGTATCATTTCAACCCATAGTGAAGGAACTTTCAGTGTGATTCCAGAATATTAAATAAACATAAAAATATTCAACATATCATGACATATGATCAAATAGACATAATATGATAAGAAATAACAAAATAAAATCATATGAATGACATAATATAAATATATGAAATAACATGATATAACATATGAAGTAATATGATATAAACATATGAAATAACATGATATAACATATGAAGTAATATGATAAAATCATAGGTGAAATGTCAAACTTGCATATACATATCCATACGGTTCAATTGTCATCAATTCATCAAATAAATAAGTACGTATGTCAAGTGTGATTTCTCACCTTTCTTTGGTTGGAAAAGTGATTCAAAGCGCAACACAAAAATCAACAAACTACGGACCAGTTTGAGTGAGAGGAGAATTCAAATCTGACGCTTGAAAAATAAAAAAAAATTCCATACGTAAACAAATAATTTTACATAGAAAAATAAAATAGAAAAATATATATATGCAAAATACATAAGAGGGCTTGTCTAGGGTTTTGCATAGGCTTGGTCTAGAGGTGGTTTTGGTTTGGTCTAGGCTAGGTTTGATTAGGTGGGTTCGGCCATAGCTAGGTTTTGGTGGAGATAGGTTCGATCATAGCTAGGTTTAGGGTTAGGCTAGGGTTTTTGGGTTCGGCCATCATCTCTAGGGCAAGGCTCACGGCTCGGAAGGCAAAAGGAAGGGGAGGCAAAGGGTTGTGCTCGGCTATGGGGATGCTATTTGGTGATGGTGGTCGGTTTTGGGTAGGGAAGAGGTCACGGCTAGGGTTTGGAAGAGGAAGGTCTAGGGTTTTTGGAAGAGGCGGAGAATAGGAGAGAAGATAAGAAGGTGAGAGGAGATGGTGAAGGTGATGCAAAATTTTGGAAGAAGAGGAGTGGTGGAGAAGAAGATCTAGGGTTTTGGAAAGAGGAGGAAGAAGAAGGAGAAGAAGACTTACATTTTTCTGTGGAGGCACAAATGAATGGATGTGGAGGCTAGCAAAAACCCTAGGAGATTATATATAGGCTACTCATCTAACTAAAGGTTTTCTAGCCCAAATGGTTTAAGTCCAAACAAATCACAATAAAAATAAATATAAGTTGTAGGGAAAATAACTGAGTGTAATACGCCAAAAGTTCCAAAATTTGAGAAGTAAACATCAAAATTTAACAAAACGAAAAACTGGGAAAATGTTAAAATTAAATTCATCTTCATAAAAAAAAGTTAAAAATTAAAAATTTTAACAGAAAGTCAAACTTTGACCAAAGTTGACCAAAATTTGCATTTTAAGAAAAAAAATATTTTATTAAATTTGGAAAAACATTTCACATCAAAACTCAAAATTATACATTAAAATTTCCCAATTTAGAAATTTAAAATAATTATATTCAAAATTTCAAATAAATTTTCATTTAAAATATTCTCAAAATTTGCGGGTTGTTACACATTTACTCCCGTAGCTCGTCTCGAAGTAATTCGTACTCTACTTGCTTTTGCATGTCATCGCAACTTTAAATTATCTCAAATGGATGTTAAGAGTGCCTTCTTAAATGGTTTTATTAAAGAAAAGGTTTTTGTAGAACAACCACCATTATTTATTAATGAAAATTATCCAGATCATGTTTTTAAACTCAAAAAGACTCTATACGGCTTAAAACAAGCACCACGTGCCTGGTACGATCGACTAAAAACTCTTCTACAAAATTTTGAATTTAATATAGGCAAAATAGATACTACACTATTTATAAAACATAAAAATAATGATATATTAGTTGTACAAATATATGTTGATGACATCATATTTGGATCAACTAATGAAAGTATATGTAATGAATTTTATGAAATAATGAAAAATGAGTTTGAAATGTCACATATGGGCCAATTAAATTTTTTCCTAGGATTACAAATAAAAAAATTGGACAATGGAATTTTTATAAATCAAGAAAAATATTGTAAAGATTTATTTAAACGTTTTGGAATGGAAAACACCCCTAGTAAACCAACTCCTATGAGCACAACTTTATATTTAGATAAAGATGAGAAGGGAAAAGACTCTGATCAAAAATCTTATCGTAGTATGATCGGCTCTCTATTATATTTAATAGCTAGTAGACCTGATATAATGATGAGTGTCTGTCTGTGCGCTCGATTTCAAGCTCAACCTAAGGAATCACATCATCGAGCAGTCAAACAAATTTTACGGTACTTAACTAACACCACAGATTATGGCTTATTTTATCCTAAAGATACGGCCTTTCAACTCATATCATATAGCGATGCAGATTTCAGAGGATGTAAAATAGACATAAAAAGCACAAGTGGTACTTGTCATTTTATCGGACAATCTTTAGTTTCATGGTTTAGCAAAAAGCAAAATTGTGTTTCTCTCTCTACATGTGAAGCAGAATATATCTCTGTCGCATTAGCTTTTGCTCAAGTCATCTATATGCAACAAACACTTAGAGATTTCGATAAAATAATTGAAAAATCTCCAATATATTGCGACAATACTAGTGCTATAAGTTTATCTAAAAATCCAGTTAACCATTCTCGAACTAAACATATTGACTTACGACACCATTTTCTTAGAGATAACGTAGAAAAATGAGTAATATCTTTAGAATTCATTAACACCGAAAAGTCATCTAATATTATATACCAAGTTTTTCTGCAAAGCACTAAAAATTTATCAAATAAAACAAACTAATGTTTAAAATAGAAAATCCTACTCTTATATATATATCAAATTTTTATCAAATCACAGTAAATTCCTAATATACCTTTGTTAATCAATATCAAAAATTTTCCAACATGTCATCCGATCATAACTCCACTTACTCTACCATTGATTTTTCATCTCCATCATCGGGTAATACATACACATCTCCTACAAAAACAACTCCCAAATCATCTCCATCCCTTCACATTGTTCCCTCGCCTACATATCATACTGGCTACTCGCCAAAAGGAAAGAAAGCCAAACGTGGTATTAATCTTTAAACATCCTCTCTTTCGGACAAAGCAGACGAAATCCATCATTACCAAAAAGAAATGATGGATGTACAAAGAGAAATGTATTACGAATAAAAATGCTAGGGAGCTTATTTAAATTTTCTAGAAAAATGCATCCTTGCCATTTATGGACATTCTCCTACTAAGGATTATGTTCATGTACGATCTCCTCGTCTAACCGAAACTCCTTCGCATGCTCGTCACATAACTCCACGTAAACTTTGGGGAGAAGGAACATCTGAAGACCAATTCAGTCCAATACCTCCTTCTTGGTCTCCAATACGAGCATCAAAAGAAAATACACAGGCAAAACCAAATTCATGGGAGAAGAAATAACTCTGCTCTTCTA
Organism: Allium fistulosum; assembly: GCA_030737815.1. Classification (NCBI taxonomy): domain Eukaryota; kingdom Viridiplantae; phylum Streptophyta; class Magnoliopsida; order Asparagales; family Amaryllidaceae; genus Allium; species Allium fistulosum. The sequence goes on along the minus strand of CM060907.1, from coordinate 869,932,243 downwards.
CAAATTGTATTTCATATACATATAATATTTATATTCCAAGTTGTAATAAAATTAAAACCATTCAAGAATATAAATTGTATATTGTTCTTAAATGAAAAGTTATATCTATAATAATTTTCTATAAAAACTAATTTATCAATATTCAACTAACAATAAGCTCATATTACAGCTCAGACGTCTGTTATCTTAGTCAGACGTCTAGAACAACGTTTTGAAAATAATTATATCATTCAGCTCAGACGTCTGTATATTAAACTAGACGTCTGGTTCGTTTTTTTGGAAAACCAAACTAACTCCGCTCAGACGTCTGATATTACTCTCAGACGTCTGATCCATGTCTCTGCCTCAAAATTACCTGAATGACCAGACGTCTTTTTGATAATTCAGACGTCTGACCGTACTCCGAAGCTACTTTTTACCTCCATCTATAAATCCTCTTTTCACTCTTTACCTAATTTTTCACCAAAACACTACAGCTCAAAAACCCTAAGCCCCAAAATCAGTCTGCTCTTTTCTTCCAAATACTTCAAATCCATGGCACCCAAGTCTAAAAAACCTTTTCCCAAACGCAAAAGGACAGGTCAAAACTCTCAACAACCTTCTCAACAATTTGTAACGGATGAAATCATTGAAGACTGGATGGTGGAACAAGATAGCAAGCAAAAGCTTCAAGAATTAGAGAAGAAACGAATTCATTGTGGTCTGTTTTACCCGCTGAGGAGATTCTTCAACTATGAAATCGAAGATTTGGTGAGTGATGCTGAGATTCACCATCTCATTAATTACGATTCTAATTCGGGTCAAATTGATCAATTAGCTATCTTTTTATTCTTCATAAATTTATGCTCACTTCATGTTTGGAACCCCTCTGATCCCGAGAATTGGATTTGGACAAGTGTTTATGTGGAAATTATCAAATTCAACGTTGAAATGCTTGAACAAATTTTACAATGCTCATATACAGGGATGAGGTTACAAGATATACTTGATATAAGGTACCAACCAAGAGATGTTATCACACATCTCATTTGGGAAGATGATATGAGAAAATTATCACCAACTTATTTTCGTCCACAAGCTAGACTACTTAATCGAATGTTTGTCAATACCATACTCCTTAGATTAGGTAGTCATGAGCAAGTATATGGCCAAGACCATAAAGCCTTATATGCAATTTTTGGTCATACAAAAGTAAATTAGTCTCAAAATATTTTTGACCAAATTAAAAGCTTCTGGACACCGGTTCGTCAAACAATCGTTTATGCTCCATATATTATGTGAATTCTCCGAGCACACAACGTGCCATCTTTCCTATCACAATATGAAGAACTTCTTGTAAAGGAGAGTGGAATTCGCTTCCTATCTTTAATGCATCTTCCCGAAAATCCTCCGAATATTACACCATTTATTGAGTCTCAACACCGACAATGCCAACAAAGCCAACCCCAACCCCAACAGTCTACTCCTATACAACCTACCTCTACAACAAGACCCTCTGAATCAACAGGTTATCACTCTGATTCCAAATCCAAGAGGCTCGAGTTGTAGCAGGACAAGGAGAAAGTATTAGAGATGTAGCACTTCAAAACCAACAAATTCTTTCTCTGAATCAAAAAGCCTTGGATAAGAAAGTTTCTCATCTCGAACGATCAATATCTACACGGATGACTAAGGTCGAAAAGACTTTAGAAAAAGTCGTCTCAACTATGGGAAAGGTTTTGTGGAAAGTTCGCGGACGATCATCTTCACGATCTTCATCATCTCCGTCTCCTACACCACCTCCACCACCTCATTCACATTCATCCGGAACTCGAACAGTCGAAGAGCCTATACAGAGCCATGCTCCTGGAAAAGCTCCAATCACTGTCGATATTGAGGAAAGTGAAGATTTCTCCTGGCCCCCGCAAGAAGCCCAACATCACGAACACTTTTCATCTTTTCAAGGACTTTCTATTCAAGAGAATGAAGAATATCATGATCAGTCGCAATGGCAATATAATGACTACGGTGACACTACGTCTAATCTTTGGGGTTATTTTTCTTCTCAATAGATTAACTACTACTTTATTTTCTATTTGTATAAACTATGTTAAATGTTCTTTTCATTTATTAACATTATGGTTTTACCAAATTTCATAAACTCTTTTTCGATAATGACAAAGGGGGAGCCTCTGAAATAAATTTTATAGTTGTCATCAACAAAATAGGGGAGAATGTTACAACCTTGATTTCGATGACAACAACTATACAAGCTCTTGGAGTCAATATACATAGGTATATATATATATATATATATTATCCATATGCAGGTAGACTTTCGCGTCCAAGACTTGAGACCGACACAATTGTGATTATATTGAGAAATATTAGTACATTATGTTAAGTTTATAAATAGATGATATGTACAATCTCCTTAAGTAATCTTTACAAGCACTTGCTCATACAAACTACTTATAAAATGAAGATAAAAGAGTGTACATGTGTCAGACGTCTGGAATATATGCTCAGACTTCTGGCAACATGTTCTGGTTATAAATTTTATAACAAACCAGACGTTTGGAATATACGCTCAGACGTCTGGTAACATGTTCTGTCTTAAAAATTTTAACAAACCAGACGTCTGGCACAAATGGCCATATGTCTGACCTAGGTAACGCCCATTTTCTTCCAAAAGTCATCTTCTTCAAACAAAGGGTCGCATCCTCCTATTTTGATAATGACTCTTTCTTCTCAAGCATTATGACTCTTAGACTGAAATAGAATGAATCAAAAGTCACTACTCTTCAAACAAACTCTTCACCATCTATAAATAAACATGAAATTGAAAGTTAGAACGTAACTTGCTATTCTGAACTTTCTTTCTTTATTTTATAATATTTCTGTGATTTACAAAAGCACTCAAAAATACACTATTATCTCTTCCGTATATCAAAGCTTAAACTACATACTACTCAAGGAGATTATAGGAAGAAGTTGTACTTATAGTCAAAATCAGTGTTGCATAGAACACACATTTATCAAAGAAATATTCTTGTAAAAGCCTATTCCTCCAGGCGAAGCGATGGCAATTGGTTAGTGAAATTCCGAAGAGGAGCTTCGGGACAGGACGTAGGACGGGAGGTCCGAACCAGTATAAAATTCCTGGTGTGATTACTTTTAATTTTTACCTGCATTATTATTCTATGTAATTCATACCATCATACACCCACTTGTCATATATTATATACATATACGATCCACATAGACTTTCAGGTTGGAGAGCTATTGGGCTAGGCCTTCTAGCCAAATGCTTGCAAATGACCATAGGAAGGCACTCTGCAAATTTTGTCATGAACTGAGCTAACCTGATGGATAGCCAGCGATCCATAGTCTATGGATCGCTAGCAATCCATAGCTTTTGCCCCGTTTGCCACTCAACGACTTGGTCTGCTTCCCTTTGCCTTGTTCCTTAAAGAACATATCGACCTGGTGAGAATGCATGGATCGCTAGCGATCCGTATACTTAGCCAATTTCTGGACTTTGTCTTCTAGGTAGCATTTGTTGTCTCGTGTTGGTGTTGTCTAAGTAGTTTTGTAGCATATTGCTTTGCTTTGATGATGGCCTGCTTACTGGTTTCATTAGGCTGCTGATTGAACTGGATGGATGTTTGCCTCTTAATTTAACTAACTTGAAATCCCATCAAACTTAGCCTTTGTTCTTAGAACACACATTGGATCGTGATTCAAGAAGATCGATGGACCCATGAGCAAATACCATGGATCGCTAGCGATCCATATCCTTAGCGTGTTTTTGCTTTCTATTTTCCTAACTTCTCTTGGCTTGATGTTCTAGTCCTTTTGGTTGGCTCTTGAGCTATTCTGACTCGACCAAGTTGTTCCAACTTCCTTTGGATTCTGCTGGGTTAAAAACCTGTATAACACTTGGTAATTATTACACATATGTATAACTACTATCCTTTATTATAAGGAACTACCCAACACACCCAAAGGGACATGAACTATAAGTCTCATCTAAGGTCAAGACTCGTGCCTCTTATATATGATGTATTGCTCTGAACTAGGTTTGATACTAAATATAAGCATACCCACCTCTATACTAATATTTTCCAAGAGTATCACTAAGTGATATTGTCAAATAATACAGAGAATGAGACTATATTGGGTACACGCGTGAATATTCCCTAGGGCTAACAGTGGTACATATTTAGACATCAAATAAATAACTCATCTATACATACACAGTTTTGACACAAAGCAATAGGCATGTGCCTTTAGGATAAAACTATACATTATAAATAGCAAACAACAGAGAACACTGAGTTAGTATCGTTGTTGTAATATATAATATGAAATATATAAGTGAATGTGAGTGCATAAACATCTCAAATAATGTATGTTCACTATATAACACTGTATCAAAATACAATGAGTCTACAACAAACAAATAGTATACAATGATCCTATGTCTCCTTTATGCCCACAAAACACAAGCTAGTCACTTCATCCTTGTACCTGAAATGTCTTAGACTAACCCTAGTAATATATAGATAACACACAGTTCGAACTATGTTTAAATCAAGGGTTAATATACATATGTAACTCAATATATGCAAGGTATACTAATATGATAACATCTATAATGTCAATAAATATGTAGTAGTGTATGCATGGTAAATATATAATTAAAATATCATGGACAATCACAAATGCATCACATAACATCAAATATCATAGAACCATGCATAAAGATGTCATCACCCACAAAGAGTATATTAAATCAGAAATCACGGATCCAACATCAAATAGGTGATTCATCCATATATAGAAATCATCTTTAAAATCCAAAAATCATCTATAATGAGATATCATAAAGTGTAGTTAGGCTAGCTCACAGCAATGCCCAAGTATATCTCTTAATCTCGAGTAATAGAATACCAACATCAATATAAAATATAGGCCGCCTATCAAAGAAATCATATACAAAAAAAGATATGAGAATCCACTATACTCTGGACATCTATCTAGACATAATCTCATCTCCTTATATGTGAATAAATTAGAATAAGTCGTGACGAGGAATGACTGTATGACATACATGAAGTCCCAGGTAGAGTCATATGTACATTAATATGTGGGTCACCCAACCTTGGGTCCCCTAAACCATATTTATACTTAAGTGAGGTGTACCAATAATATGTGATAATCTACCACTCTGTTAGAACCATAAGGGAGACCGATGGCTGTATGCCCGCTCTAAGAGCCCAAGTTCACCTAATTGGATACGCTCCTATAATCTTCAATTACCTCAATGAACTTTGTGACATATATCCACTAATGTCTCTAATACGTGTAGCCTTAGTCACAACCTTGCTTTTCCTCATCGGTAATATATTGTTGGCATATGCAATACAAGGGATTATATGGCACCTACCCTATGGGTCACCTAACCCAAATCTCGTGATGCATATCAAATATAATATCCAATAAAGGTGTCGCAGATATCACGAATCTCGTGATGCAAGATCGGGCCTTTAGGGTGTATTTTAGCCATCTGGTTCTCTCCAACGCCAATAAAAAGAGTATATCATGATAGTGGCACATAATATAAATAAATATAAGGGCACCCACCCTGCTCGCACCTATGAGTTTCACCTCATGTTAGTACAATCTCATCGTACTATTTCTATAACTTAAGTGTCATCTACTTACAATAAATAACCGAATAAATATCACAACAGTGTCCCATACCACTGTGCGATACTCAAACGTTTATTCACTGCTCATAAATTACACTGAATCTCCATAATATTCTGTATAATGAGTCCAAAGAATAACAAGAGAAATATTACCAAAAGTCCCACACCAAATGGTATTATAACTCCTTTTATTCAGATTACTTATCATATAGAATTAAAATCATCATAAATAAGCACACCCTAAAAATAGTAATATCACGAATCCATACAGAAGACTATCATCAGAGTATCATACTAATATCACCAATAAAATCTATATCAACGGTGAGTCATTCATAATGTACCAAACCAATTTGGAATTGATAAGAGACCAAAATAACAAAATAAAATTCCATCAATCAAATTTATAAGAAATATTCTTATTTAAGTTTATTGATCACATATATTACTTTAAAATCTTATAAAGCATTAATTAGAAAGTTACTCTATAATTTCAAAAATTGAATATACTATAACCTTAAAATAATCTCTTAAAACTGAAATATATTCATTTTCAATAAATTTATTTACTGTTTAAAATGACAAAATACAATACCAAATTAAGAAATAAACATTTCTTCATAAACTTGCATTTAAATTATCTAATAATGAATCATTTACGATAATCTATACTCATAAACCAATGCTATAATTTAATTCGTTATTTAGATAAAGTATAAATTATTAAATACACGTTTTCCATATTTAAATATAGATAATATATAATATTCTTCTACTTAAAACTTATTAATCATAGAATTTACTCTGAATCGTTAGAATATTTCTTAAATGATTTCTTATTTCCCTAGTATATATTTAATTTTTAAATGATTTATAAAGTCAAATACTATTTAATCTTTAAATAAATAAATAATAGATTACTATATAATTTTATAAAAATGCATATAAACATCTTAAAACATAATTTTATTATTTACCTTTAATTTGCTTTAATTATATTTTGTATGTTAAATTTCTTTTATTATATTCTTATTATATGTATTTTCATTATTTTTTAATTACAATAAGCCATCGGTCGACTTATTGGTCGACCATTGGCATTCGACCGGTCGGTGGTATGCTGAAGCAAAATCGGAGCACTCACTTCTTCAATCCATCGTCTTCCTCTCATCTCCTCGAATTCAATGCATAGACTTCTAATCATTCATAGTATCAACCCAAACCAACCACTAATATATATATATATATAGTAACATGATTTCAACATAGATTTGTGAGTGTTAAACTCATCTGATGATTTCCCCTCTCTTTCTTCTCTACTTGCCACAATCTAGCCGAACAACGCAATAACAAAAGTTAAATTCCTTTTTGCCATTGAAGTACGTAAGTGTCAAGATGCATATACTCAAATTGAATAATTTTAGCAATTTATTTTATTTTTTTCCATTTTCCAAGAAGGAGGATTATCAGATTTTATTTTAGGAGGATGATATTGTAATGAGGAAGGAAAGAGATTACGTTAACTAATATTTACTAAACGAAGAAAAATCTAGAAATTGTAAGGTCTGGATATTAGGATAGTGGGTTTTTGGCTTGGAAATATAAATATGGATCTTGAGCTTAGGTATTAATTATTAAACACATGTTTTTTTTCCTTTTTTTCAAAAATTATTTTCTATTTAACAAAAAGTCTCCGAACGGAAACTTCCGACCTTCTTTATTCTCAGATCCCCTAGATAATGAAAAAAGAACTCAAAAACTACCTTATCAAGATCTCAGTCATAAATGTCCCATCAAGGTCTTTATTGGGTAAATGTTAAATTTCGATGATTATATACAGCCTAACATTAACTATTCTCAGGAATGCCGAATAGGTGAAAGAAGCTAAATCTGCATTCGTTCCTTATTATGGATAAATATGAGACCTTGGTATTTTTAATGAATCACCTTTCATACAATTTCCATAATGATTTGCTAATTTAGGCAATTGATGTCATCCAGATAAGATTGTTAATTTTATGCTAATAATTAAAGAATACTATGCGCTACATGTTTTGCAGGAAAGGTAAGATGACAAAGAATTTAGATTCGCTTAATCGGAAGAGGAGTCAAGGATTGGAACGAAAAGCTTGGAGACACATCAATCTCCCAAAGGCATATCTGAATCAAAGATAAACAAGTTGTAAACAAAGATAACGAAACAGGTAGCATGTACAACATTATAAGTATTACATTATGCTACATAGCATTACCAAGGTATGGAAAACACATCTTATGTATAAATTGAGATACTCGTGACCTTATCAATCATACTAGCAAAACTCATGGATATTATAGTATTGACACTTGAAACTGAGATACCAAATAGGGATTCTAAAGATTTGCATAGAACCCGACTATCTTTAGATTATATTTCCAAGCAATCTATCTTCTCATGAAGCTTAGTCATTTCAATTCAATATTTATATAAGTAACTCCACCAATGAAATACTTTAAAACTTCAATACTCCAGCCTCCCTCTTTCTTGAAGATTTAATTTCAAAATCTCAATTTCTGTAAAGAATTCTTGAATAGTGCAACATTTGAGCTTAGAAATTAAAGAAGGTTTTGTAAAATTAACTTTGTTTAAGCTCCATTCTTAATCTATCCAAAATCATTGTGAACTCCGAAGAAGGAGCTTCGGAAGGAAAAACTAGTCTTGTTCATGTCTCCCATATCAACAAGCAAAATAAGTCCCTTTATTTCAATAATAAGAACATATTAGAGTATGTTTATTGTTGAAACTTGTTGTTAATAATAAGGTACAATAACCCTATCTATAATGGTAACTAGTGTGTATTTGCTAATTTCATATCTCTGTTAGAAGGGTATTATAGTGTAACTATCAATCAATATCAAATAAAATATACCAATTTTCTTTATAAGGAATTTTCCCTCTACCTTCGAAGGAAGTCGGATGAGAAGTGGGGGTGTTCCACGTACAAAAACCATTTACCCTTGGGCAACCAATATTAGGTCATTTTGGAAGGAGGCCTTCATCTATATAGCATGTTAACTAGGTTGGCTTAATAAGGAGACATGATTTAAGGAACAGATAGTTTGGAATAACATAGTATAGACAAGAAAAATATAAAATACGTACAAAGAAATATATATTCATAGAATAAATACTTGACACCCATTTATAATCGCTCCCCCAATTCATATGAAATGGACTTAGAAAGAAATTTGAGAACAAACTTATACTTATAATGCCTGAGCCATTTAAGGAATTTTTTTGATAAACAGTCTGATTCAAAGCAAATTATAATGTGCACCAAGATTTAGGCTATGTCCTAATTTACATGAAAATAGAAATACAAAAGTAAAAATCCTACTGAAATTTACCCAAATACTAAAATTTCAGAGCTGAATGTTAAAAGTGTACTTTACATAAAAATAGCCAAAGTGTCTCTATTAACTTGTCATCCAGCGGAAGGTTAAGAGTTCACCACTCTTTCTCAAAAAGCGCTGAGTCATGGCCGTCGTTTGTAGAATTTCATCAAATAAGACTTAACCAACAATTACTTTCAAATCAAAGGTGAAACAGTAATCATACAAAAAGACAAAAATATTTAATGATAAATCTCTGGAAATATGAGAGAGAGCGTATAAGACTTCGCGCCAGAAATCTCTACTAGAAATCCATTCGTCTTCCTTCACTTTCCCTTCTAACTTTTATTACCAAAAAAAAGTTATCAATGACCGCTTGCAATCTCCATCAAATTCATCCTGATTTCATCAATGCGGAAGCACCACAATGTTGTTGTTGCTTTGCATGGCTTACTAAACCCACCGCATGAGACGGAAGAGGTCAATAGCGCACAAACTAGCAATATGGATCACCTACAACCTAATTTCCTTAATCCACATGTAAAGCAACATACACCTTACTTTTCGATCTGGCTACAAACAGATTCTGGATGGATTTGGCCATCTGGGATGTTTCTGGAGAAAACCCTACGTTAATAACCTACTCTCCTTATCAACCCATATGGATTGAACCCGTCGTCATCAACCCCATCGATTTATTTCCGAACCTTCCACCTTTTCCAGATGGGATGTAGGGAAAAGGGGAAGAGAAATCATCTTGCTTCTTTTGGATGCCTTCGATGATCAATTCTAGGACGATAGTATAATTTTTAATATGTACATATTAACAGATCATTTTGAAAAGTGTAATATGAAGTAATATCTATATATGTTAATATTTAGATGTTTCAGTTGAATTTCTTGAGTTATATTATATAGCTGAAAATGTGCTTGTTACTTAGTTATATGGTGTTTTGATGAAAAGAAAGGAATCGGAGGGTTTAGGACTTCTAAATCCTAATGAAAGCTTGTTGTCGGAAGAACTAAACATTAAGCTACCTATGCCTTCCGCCAATAAGGGAAAATTGAAGTTGGAATACCTTCCGGTCCCTTCGGAAGGTTTAGTGCTGCAACTTTAATTCCTTCCGAAGGGAATGAATAAGTAGGAAAGATGATACTTAAATGGATCTCGGGTCATACTATTAATTTGATACTAGGGGCAATTTTAAACCTTACTATAATAAATGATGATGAATGAATAAGTAGGAAAGATAGCTTGAAAGTTTTAAATCGGGTCTAAGAAATGACCTCCTTGTTTTGGGGAAGGTCAAATTGTTTGAAAAGGACACTTTTACTTGTACTTGGAACTTACATTTACAGGAAAATAAGGCTTAGAGAGGATGACTTGAAAAGCCAAGAGCATCCCTTCGCATGGGGGGTAGGGGGCAAATGTTACTCAATAAATTCGCCTTCCGCTTAAGCCAAAGAATCTTAAACAAAAGATGGTAGAGAAAGAATTCAGATCAGACCTTCCGAAGAGATCGAAGGGATGCAGCTAGTAAAATGAGACGGCTCAAGGTCTTTTGAGAAGACAAAGGGTATTATCCTACAATGTCTATGGAGCTCTTACCCTCCGAAGGAGGCTAACAAGCGGAAACAAGGGTATACGACCCTACGACAACCTTTCCGAAAGCACAATAAGCTTTTCGGGCCAGATAATACGCCCACAGGTTACCTTTCGATGGTATCGAAAGGTTTAGGTAATAATAACATCCATGAGTCAACAGAAGACAACCTTCCACCATCATTCAGGAAAAACGCAACTCTCGGCAGTAATCAAGTAGGAAAAGCAACCTTCCGACAAAGCCAAAGGGTTCACTAAAGCCAGAAACCCTCTGGTACCATCGGAAGGTTTATGTGCCATACATATGATAAATCTTCCGACAAGGGAAACAGGTTCCTAAAAACAAATGAAGGAAAAGACTCTTCGGCAGCATTTAGTAGTCCATGATGATGCATAATAAACAAACCTTCCATCAAGAACGGGAGGCCTACAACCGTGTACAAGAAGCAATCTTCTAGCAAGATCAAAAGGTTTGCAACTGCATATAAAAGGCAACCTTCTGTTCCCAACGAAGGCATAAGGCCGGAGGGAGTGCCACTTGCATCTATAAATAAAACCTAAGGGGTCCTGTTTTGGGGGCGGATTTTTCCTCATTCTCTCCTTGTAATCTCTTAATTACAACTTTGTAACCCTAATTGAGTACCGATTTGGGAAATTTAATAAAAATAGAAGTTTATTCGTGGATCTGAGGGAATTCTTCAGTCTTTTAAATTTACTTTGTAGTTTACCTTAATCTCTATTGGTTAAAATCTACTTTTCAGGAACGGCCTATCCGAAGGATCCTTACCAACAAAGATAATGATTTTACCTCTTGAATAATCTTTGTAACCCTTCGGAGACCTTAAATCGGCTGCTCAAACCCTTCGGTCACAAGGAAAATTTACTTGAATCATTCTCCATAAAACCTTTTGGAATTATATAATATGTAGGTTGAACCTTTCGACGAGAGTTCTAATTTGTCACATCTAATAACCTTGACAACCTTCCAGACCCTAAACAATTGCCTACCAAACCTTTCAGCGGAAACCCGGATTTACTGCCTATAGAAGACCAAACAAGGATATTCTATCTTGGTCTAGAAAATAGTTCCCGGGAGAAGTCTTATAAAGGTTAAACTGAATCAAGGGTCAATTCACAAAAATTCAATAAGGCCGGAAGGTCTCTTTGGAATTAGTACCTAAGCCTCCATGACGTCCTTGGAAAGTTGGATTTAAAGTTTTGTCCCAAGTGGAGATATGTTAGCAATTTTATCGGATATCAACCTTTCGGAATAGTCCGGCCTACCGTCATTACTTGAGATACACGCTGAATTTTCAACCGAACATTTAAAGGCCTTTTGGAAGATCCTGCTTCCCATCACTTTACAATAACTTCATTTACAGGAATCTTTTGGGGGTGTTGACCATAAATTTTGTTAACAATCACTATTAAGAGTGATAGCTTGCGGTTTTCGAAGGGTGTGCTTATGGTGATGAAGAGTGTTAGGACTCATGGTCTTTATTTCCTTCAAGGAGTGACTATAAAAGGTGAAACTTGTGTGGGAGTTGATAGTTTTCGTGGCTTGGATGCGACTAGGTTGTGGCATTTAAGATTAGGTCATGTCTCGGAGAGGAGTTTGGATGTTCTTCGGAAGAGGAAGAGGAAGATGATCGATGGAGAGAGTTTCAACAAACTAGAGTTTTGCGAGGAATATGTCATGGGGAAGCAAACTAAAGTTTCATTCGGTGGAGAAAAACATGATTCGAGAAGGGTTCTTGAGTATGTTCACACGGATGTTTGGGGACCGGCACTGGTAGCTTCTTTGGGAGGAGCTCGCTAGTTCATTTCTTTTATTGATGACTTCTCGAAAGGTATGGGTATATGTAATGAAGGCCATGTCAGAGGTATTTGCAAAGTTCAAAGCATGGAAAGCTCTTGTTGAGAATTAGAGTGGCAAGTCTTTGAAGGTTCTAAGGTCCGACAATGGCAGAGAGTATGTTTCCGGAGAGTTCTTGGAGTTTCATAAGCATCATGGTATTCGAAGGTATTTTACTACACTGGGAGATCCGTAGTCGAATGGTGTTGCGAAGAGGATGAACCGTACTATACCAGAGAAAGCTCGATGCTTGAAATTGACATCGGGTTTGTCTAAGAGATTTTGGGCCAAAGTTTTGTCAACCGCGGTGCATATTATTAATCGAATTCCATGCTTGGCTATTGGTAACAAAATTCTGAAAGAAGTGTGAAAGGGTAAGAGCATTGACTTGAGTTATCTTCGTGTGTTTGGTAGTCCAATTTATGTGCATGATCCGGAAAATGATAAGCTTGAGCCTAGAGCTTTCAAAGGGATTTTGCTTGGTTATACGGACGGTGTAAAAGGCTATCATATATGGAATCCGAAAATGAAGAAGGTTGTGAATTCTCATCATGTTACTTTTGATGAGTCGGCTTTGTTCAAGGATAATAAGAGCTCATTGGATGTTCCAGATTTGGTTCATGGTGAATCAAAGGAGAAGGAAGTTATTCCCACATTTTGTCCAAGGAGTAGAGAGAGTAGAGTAATTGGAAATGCTTGTGAGGAGGAAGCGTTTGATGTTACATCACATAGTCCACATGGTGCCTCAAGTAGTGTTGGTAATGTATATGATTCTAGAGAGGATTCGGTTCAAGGTGGAGACGAAGGGGGTTTGGGTGATGGTATTACAACTTGGGTTGGTCGCCGTGCTATAAGGCCACCCGAAAGATATGATGATTGGAACTGTCTTAGCTTTTGTGATAATTTGGACTATGCTCTTCATGTAGTCCAAGATGAGCCGATGAACCTTGATGACGTCATGGAGTCAAGTGATAGCTCAAAGTGGATCTGTTTCATGGAGGAAGAGATGCAATCTTTGATGAAGAATCAAACTTGGGATTTGGTTCCACTTCCTAAAGGAAACTGTGCTATTAGGTGCAAATGGATATATAAGATGAAGGACGATGGGCGATACAAAGCTAGGCTAATGGCTAAGGGGTTTGCACAAAGGAAAGGAAATGAGTATGATGAGATATTCACAATGGTTGTGCGCCATACTTCAATCCGTATATTACTTGCTATAGTTGCTATTCACGACTTGGAGTTGGAGCAACTTGATGTGAAAATCGCCTTCTTGCATAGTGACTTGGATGAAGATATCTACATGGAGCAATCAGAAGGTTTTGTTGTGGATGGTAATTCAAATTTTTTTTGCAAGTTAAAAAAATCACTATATCGTTTAAAGCAATCACCTAGACAATGGTACAAGAGATTTGATCATTTTATGCTTGAAAATGGCTTTGATAGAAGCATCAAGGATGCTTGTGTATATTCCAAGAAGTTAAAAAATTATTATTGGGTGTATTTACTATTGTATGTGGACGACATGCTCATTGCTTCTAAGGATATGAATGAAATCGACAAGTTAAAATTGAGTTTGAAATCGAAGTTCGAAATGAAGGATCTTGGAGAAGCAAATGTTAGAATGCGGATTATGGATCTTAAGGCTAGAATTAACACTATAGGGGGGTGAATAGTGTTTTAAGAAATTTGTTAATCTTTTTGAGTTTATCTTAATTTGTTAACAATGTATACACTAATCAGACACAGATATGAACACAGAATCAAATACAGATGCAAATATAAAGTAAAAGCAGTAAATGAAAGAACACACCGGATTTTATACTGGTTCGGAGTTACCCTACATCCAGTCCCGCAACACAAGTACAGATTTCCTTTCAAAAACAATTCTTACAAATACAACCCTCGATTTCAAGGCCACGAGGTACACCGCTCCAGATTCACAATCCTCTAGGTAGAGATACTTGATTTACCGGGCAACAAGTTCACCAAATTGATTTCCAGGGCTACAATCACACCTTCTCTCGCTCAATTGATTACAAAAAGTCTATAACTCAGATTAGCACTTCGATCTAGTAGAGATAGTGGAGAGAATCAAAACCAGAAATTATCTAGTTAGATTCGATATTGATTTCGGCAAAGTAATGGTGTAATTTGTAAATAAGAAAGTGGAGAAGAAGAAGAGAAGTTAAATCAGAGAAAAAAGTAATTAAAATTCGTTGAAAACACCCTTTATTTGTAGTAGATCAATATCCATGTCCATTGGTGAAGGGATGTGGCGAATAGACACTTCTTTTAAAAAACAATTTAACTATCACCATGTCGACAGGGGTACATGTGACCATGTCGACATGCCCTTGTATTTTTTGGTGATTTGTTTTTCTTTGAAAATAATTTCTATATTATATTATACTTATATTTAAACTTTAAAATATACTTATATATAGTTATAATACATAAATAACTATAGAGAACAATATTAAAATATATATAATAATTTTCTATACTTTTATATTTAAATCTTAAGTATAAATATATAAAACAGCTAAATATATTAATATCAGAATTATAGTTTAAAAACTTAGGATAATAATTTAAAATCAAAGATATTTAAAATTAAGGATATTTAAAACTAAGGATATTTTTTATGCTAAAATATATTGAAAAACCAGGACAGATGATTTTGGTTTTTAAACAGGAATATTTAAAATCATTTTGAAAAACAAGCTATATATATTTTGAAAATCATTTTAAAATAAAAGTAAGTGGATACAAAAAGATGTTCCACTAGATTTTTCGTAGGTTCCATCCTACTTAGGGTTCCATCCCTTTAACGAGCACGAAGTGGATTCCATTCCACGAATAAAATAGATTTTAAGATGTCGGTGCCTCTCTATGAGTTTTAACAATATTCCTAACTATATAACTTATCTTGGAAACTTGAACTCTTGAAATTCTTGATACTCATGAGTCTTGAATCTTGATATCTTCAATCTTTGATCTTGAATCTTTATACTGTACAGTTCTTCATTCTTTAGTATCTGCAAACATATCTATATATATCTACACAATAATGTTAGTATTATATATTTTATAATTTAATTCTAAGTAAGGTTGTTGTCATCAAAACAAACTCCTCAAGGACTAACAATCTCCCCCTTTTTTATGATGACAACCTTTGTTTATAAAATATCACTTCTATCCTAATACTTCTACTAACTCCCCCTTAATCTATGCCTAACTATCCTATTTTATACTTCTCCCCCTTTGTCATCAACAAAAAACCATATAACTCCATAATTATAATACTATATAACTCTATATAACTCCCCTGAAACTAAGACTACATTACTTGTGATTATAATGATAGTGTTATCATACATAATCAATACTTAACTTTAAACTAAACTCTTAATAACTACTTTTCCTAACTACTAAACTATTTATTCAAAAGATAAGAGAATATACGAATAAGAGAACACAATTTATTTATTCATAATGGAGTTTTTAATATAAAAATAGATAGTTAAACTGATAATCATGATAACTTAAAAGATCATATATTATTAATACTAATCATATGTATGTTATATTTTACACACATAATATCAATCCATACTAAGTCAAATTCAAGCAAATCAAACCAAATCCTAATTAAGCAAGCAAACAAATAAAAATTAAACAAAGTTAATCAAATATTACGAGGAACATCAACCCATCCTTCTTCTCCAAAGATAGGGTCTTGTTTGATGGCATCCCAATTCTCATTATCAACAGAGAGAGAAACGGGAGGATGTGCTTCATTATCATCCTTGTGCAGGGAGGAAATCATCCATCGAATTGCTTCGAAATGCCTTTCTTGCTCCTTGATCATCTGCATTTGACTCAATTCTAAGTGGCGCTGATTACGGAGAATGATAGAGAGAATATTCTTGATGGATTTAAGAGTTTCTTCAAGATTTTCAGATAAATTATGAATAGGATCGGCCATTTTTGTGAAAAAGAGAAGAAATATAGATAGAATAGATAAGTAATGATTTTGAGTAAAGATTTCTGGAAGAGAACAGGTATTTATAGGTGTAAATTTCGTTTGAAATGAATAGATACAAGTTAGTTATTTAAAATTCAAAAATTAAAATGAAAAGACACTTCAGATTTTAAGCATGTCGATAGGGTGCCTTTGGGGGTTGTCGACAGGGTCATCTGTGTTTTGATGACTTGTTTTTGATTTTGAATGAATGTATATATGTATATTTATATATATATCATATTAACAGTTATTCTAGAGATGAAATAAGCTAGATAACAGAAAGAACTTCAACATTAATTCAAACTGGAATGATACATGGTTTAAACAACATGAAATACAATAACATTCAAACTTAAAACAAACTTAAACAACTATGACAAGGTATGAAAAGATAGATCTAATTGGAGGATGATGAGGATGATGAAAGGTTAAACTTCTTGCTGACTTTTGAGAAGAACTTGTTCATCTTAGAAGACATTTTATCCAACTTTTTACTAACGGATCTCTTAAGTGTTCGTTGATTTTCCACAATTATCTTTTGGTTTTGGATAATCATCTTGTTGGTTGGTTTGGAGGTGTAATCAATACTTTCAAGAGATGTTTCACCTTCCTCTTCTTCTTCTTGAATATCCATTTCATCCCCTTCTTCTTCTTCTTCTTCCTCTCCTTCTTCCATTTCTTCGTGAGCTAAACGCTCTTCCTTTTCCACAAGGGATTCATAAGGTTGAAAGATGTATGGAATTTTCATAAGTGAGATATTGGAATGATTGAAAACTTTTCTAGAAATGAATTCCTCTTCTTTAAAATTCACTCCAAAATAGTTGAAAATTCTAGTAAGGTAAATTCCATGATATAAAATCTTTTCTCCTATTTCCAAGTTTTTAGGCCGAAATTCATCCAAAATAACTTGAGCCCAATTAATATCATAGTTTCCAAAAAGAGCGAAAAGAGCTTTACAAACTTTTGAAGTAGGATTATTAAAACTTCCCGATCTCGGGGTCAAAGTGTGTTGTAAAAGAAGGCTCACAATTTTTGCTTTTGGACGAAAATTGCGGTTTATAAAATCAAAGTTTTCGTCACTTTCAAAAATATGGTGGAAAGTCTCACGATCACTTTCATTAAAATTGAAATTTGAAAGATCCATACCCGTACACTTATAATTTAGAATCGCTCCCAAAACATCACAATTTAAAACAATTTGAGTGCCTTTTACACTACTCCATATTTCATCATCGTTTCCTTGATAAAAGCCACGATTAAGATTTGCATAAAACATTTTCACAAGATTTGGGTAGCATACAAAATCATTTTGAGAATCGTCAACAAGACTTAAAATGTTGTTGCTAACACAAAGAGAATCGATTTCATAAGAAGCGAAATCGCGGAAAATTGCAAACTTTCTGGGATGAATTTTTCCATAATTAGCATAGCCAATATAGGCTTTGATTGCTTCCGGATCATAAAAGAGGTGTTCTTTTAAGGTTTTGGAGAGTCTTATAGTTGATGGAGTACTTGAGGAGGCCATTGATGTAGAGAGAAGAGAGCTTGAGTTATGAAGAAAGAGTTTGAATTTGAAAAGTTAAGTAAAAAGATGAGATAAATGATAGTAAATATATAAAAATTAAATGGAAAGTTTCTCTGGTCAAAAAGTGTCCTTTCAGAGTCTCGAATGGTGTGAAAGAGTGGAGGGAAATACAAGCATTTGAATTCAAAATTTGAATTTCAAATTTTCTGTACCATGTCGACAGGTAGGGATGGACCCATGTCGACAGGTATCCGTAAATTTTGATGACTAGATACTTTTATATAATGTAATAATTATATATATATCTATTATTTTAATGTCTATATAATATCTTGAATATTACTAAGAGTCATAAAATATTATAATATTATTAAAAATAATAATAAAAAAATATAATAAAAAAATAAAAAAATTCAAATTCAAATGACACATCAATTCAAAAACAACCAATCAATTAATCAATTCAAGCATGCAATTTCAGCCAATGTATTGTAAACGTATACCTTTTTCAGAGTCCGTGTCTTTGGTATCAACTAAATCGAGAATTGCTGTGAAACACATATTTGAATTATCTTTCTTCTGTTCATCGTCGTTGGAGGATGAGTCAGAGTCATCTAGAGTAGCAGTGACTGCACGTTTTTGTTTCTTTGCAGAATCATTGTTTGTAGGAGGGTTTTGCTTATCTGGATGCGGACAGTCTCTTTTGATATGACCTAGTTCGTCACAATTGAAGCATTTGATAAAGTTTGGTACTGTAGTCTGATTACCAGAATTCTTAAAGTTGTTTCTCTTGGAACTATTCAATTTTCTGTACTTCAGGAATTTCCGAAAATTCTTGGTCATAAAAGCAATCTCTTCATCATTATCGCTGTCTGAATCTGATCCTTCTGTTAGTGCATTGAATGCAATTGATTTCTTTTCTGATGCCTTGCTTTCTCTTCTCCCAAGCATTTGAACTTCAAACGACATTAGGTTTCCGATCAATTCTTCAATCTTTCAGATGCTGATGTCATTTGCTTCTTCGATTGTGAGTGTTTTTGATCCCATTCTACAGTAAGAGAGTTTAGGATTTTTCTGACTTGATCTTCTTCGGAGATCAATACTTTTCCCAATGATATTAGAGAGTGGACAATATCCTGGAATCTACTATACATATCTGGAATAGACTCATTAGGATTCATTTTGAATAATTGAAACTGATTTGTGAGCATGGAGATTTTTGTCTGTTTAACTTTGCTTGTTCCTTCATGAGTAACTTGCAAAGTTTTCCAGATTTCATATGCAGACTTACAAACTGACACTCTATTAAATTCATTCCTATCAAGTGAACAAAACAAGATATTCATAGCTTTAGAATTATTCTGTGCAACAGTCTTTTGATCAGCAGTCCACTGAGCAAAAGCAGTTGTGGGTTCAGAATATTCTGTCTGTGTGACATTCCAAGTGTCTTGTCCTATAGATTGTAAATATATTTTCATCCTACATGCCCAATATGCATAGTTACTACCATTAAAAAGTGGTGGTCTGGTAGTAGACTGACCTTCTACAAATGAACTAGTGTTGGTGGTAATAGCAGTACTAGTGTTAGTAGCCATTTTGAAATTTTTCAAAATTCAGATAATGAAACTTTTGAAAACAAAGCTCCGATACCAATTGTTAGAATGCGGATTAAGGATCTTAAGGCTAGAATTAACACTAGAGGGGGGTGAACAGTGTTTTAAGAAATTTGTTAATATTTTTGAGTTTATCTTAATTTGTTAACAATGTATACACTAATCAGACACAGATATGAACACAGAATCAAACACAGAATCAAACACAGATGCAAATATAAAGTAAAAGCAGTAAAGGAAAAAACACACCGGATTTTATACTAGTTCGGAGTTACCCTACATCCAGTCCCGCAACACAAGTATGGATTTCCTTTCAAAAACAATTCTTACAAGTACAACCCTCGATTTCAAGGTCACGAGGTACACCGCTCCAGATTCACAATCCTCTGGGTAGAGATACTTGATTTACCGGGCAACAAGTTCACCCAATTGATTTCTAGGGCTACAATCACACCTTCTCTCGCTCAATTGATTACAAAAAGTCTATAACTCAGATTAGCACTTCGATCATGTAGAGATAGTGGAGAGAATCAAAACCAGAAATTATCTAGTTAGATTCGATATTGATTTCGGCAGAGTAATGGTGTAATTTGTAAATAAGAAAGTGGAGAAAAAGAAGAGAAGTTAAAATAGAGAAAAAAGTAATTAAAATTCGTTGAAAACACCCTTTATTTATAGTAGATCAATAGCCATGTCCATTGGTGAAGGGATGTGGCGAATAGACACTTCTTTTAAAAAACAATTTAACTGTCACCATGTCGACAGGGGTACATGTGACCATGTCGACATGCCCTTGTATTTTTTGGTGATTTGTTTTTCTTTGAAAATAATTTCTATATTATATTATACTTATATTTAAACTTTAAAATATACTTATATATAGTTATAATACATAAATAACTATAGAGAACGATATTAAAATATATATAATAATTTTCTATACTTTTATATTTAAATCTTAAGTATAAATATATAAAATAGCTAAATATATTAATATCAGAATTATAGTTTAAAAACTTAGGATAATAATTTAAAATCAAAGATATTTAAAATTAAGGATATTTAAAACTAAGGATATTTTTTAGGCTAAAATATATTGAAAAACCCGGAAATGATTTTGGTTTTTAAACAGGAATATTTAAAATCATTTTGAAAAACAAGCTATATATATTTTGAAAATCATTTTAAAATAAAAGTAAGTGAATACAAAAAGATGTTCTACTAGATTTTTCGTAGGTTCCATCCTACTTAGGGTTCCATCCCTTTAACGAGCACGAAGTGGATTCCATTCCACGAATAAAATAGATTTTAAGATGTCACTGCCTTTCTATGAGTTTTAACAATATTCCTAACTATATAACTTATCTTGGAAACTTGAACTCTTGAAATTCTTCATACTCATGAGTCTTGAATCTTGATATCTTCAATCTTTGATCTTGAATCTTTACACTGTACAGTTCTTCATTCTTTAGTACCTGCAAACCTATCTATATATATCTACACAATAATGTTAGTATTATATATTTTATAATCTAATTCTAAGTAAGGTTGTTGTCATCAAAACCAACTCCTAAGGGACTAACAGCAAAGAGGATATTGGGAATGGAAATAGAAAGGGATCGAAAGCATTTTGAGTTGAAATTAACTCAAAAGGAGTACATAGAGAAAGTTCTTTGCCTGTTTAGCATAGCGAATGCAAAGGCGTCAAATACACCTTTACATTTGCATATGAAGTTTTCGAGTAAGGGATCACCTATCTTGGAGAAAGACAAGGCTTATATAGCAAAGGTGCCATATGCTAGTGCGGTTGGAAGTTTAATGTATGTTATGGTGTGTACAAGGCCCGATATTGCAAATGCCATCTGGTTAGTCGATATATGGCTAATCCCGAGAAAATGCATTGGGAAGCTATGAAGCTTATATTGAGATATCTTAGATGTACATCATCTCATGGTCTTGTTTTTGGCGGTAGTAAGGGGATGAATTGCAAGTTGGTTGGTTATTGTGATTCGGGACTACGCCGGTGATAGGGATCCAAGAAAATCAACTTTCGTACATGTCTTCACACTTGGAGGTACGGCTATAAGTTGGAGATCGAGATTGCAGACCGTAGTTGCTTTATCCACTATAGAGGCAGAGTTGATAACCGCGGTGGAGGCGGCAAAGGAGGCACTTTATTTGAGGCGATTACTGTGTGACTTGGGATTCGAGCATGATAGCATCGATGTTCGATGTGATAGCAAGAGTGCTATTCACTTAGCAGAGAATTTGTCGTTTATCTTACGGACTAAGCATATTGAAGTGCGAGAGTCATTTCTAGTAGCCATGGATGAAGATAAGCAAGTATATCTCCGGAAAGTGCACACAAAGGATAATGCGGAGGATATGTTCACTAAAGCATTACCGGTTGGGAAGTTTGAGCATTGCTCGAACTTGATTCGCTTGTCGAAGTGCTAGGTGTCATGGGGTGGCACGGTTGAGAGAGGAGCTTGGTTATGGATGAGGAATAGTATCGATGAGAGATTGTGATTCTATCTTCTTGGTGAGTGCTAGTTCACACTCCTTAGCACTTTAGTCTTTGGTGAGACGGATTAGTGTTAGATGTTATCAACACTTCGTTAGTGGGCGGGGGCTTTGCCTGAGCTCATTGATGGAGTGCAATGGGCGGTGGCTTTGCCGAAGTTCATTGGGAAAGCATTCACGTTTGGTTGAAGATAAAAGTGGTGATAGTGGGTGCTATCGGTTGTTGATGATGGTATGATACCATTGGAGTTGGAGATGGATATAGTGTCAAGGTGGAGTGTTGAATTTTGGCGACACTATATGGATAATTGAAGAGGTCGGAAATAGCTTTATAACGGTGACAACGGTTCGCAAATCGGAGCACGGAGGAGGAAGATATGGAGAAAAAGTTGGAGTGCTGCTGGAACAACATGTGACAAATGTCTAATCTCTAGGTTTGATAACCCAAGAGTTATGATAGATGTCTGTCATCCTATGACAGATGTCTGTCAGCAAGCTTATTGCAGTCCAAAAGTTGCGACAGACGTTTGAGAGGTTGTGACAAACATCGATCGTGGTGCAATTTTGTTTTTTTGGCCCAGAATTTGTGTATTCGCTTGTAGGCCTTCAAGGGGAAAATCGGGTATTTGTCAATGAAGGATGGTTCACTATATAAGCTATTTTCCGGATTCGACACTAAGACGGCAGGAGATTAACGGTTTAATCTAGGGTTTATCCTCTATTAATTAGAGTTTATCTAAACCTAATTTTCTTCAATTCTCTTCTCCACAAATCAATTCTATTAGAATTTTGATCATTGTAATCAATCTCTTGTACTCTTCTCAATGGTATTAATAAAGGCTCTCACTCAAAGTGGATGTACACTAACAAGACGTTAGTGGAACCACTATAAATCAGTGTGTGATTTATCTTATTGTTTTTGCTTTGGTTTTCTATTGCTTGTTTGGTGATTGTGATTGGTTTTGTGTTGGATTGAGAATTGCATTGAGATATTGATTGGTTATTTTTGCACTTCTTACCACGATCTCGTTTTCCGCTGTGCTTTGGGGTTTTGATTTGAGTGGTCTCAAGTTAGAATTTCCTACAACAGTTCCTTTTCTTTATGCTTTTCTTTTTACCCTAACAATCTATCTTTTCAGCACTTAGATACTCGACACGTGAATACCATGGATGTATTAGTATCGATATTTTATGGTCGAAAAGGTGGGTCGTTACAGTTTCCGTAGTCTATTGCAATTTCTTCTTCGTATTCATTCGTTTCAGCACTTTCTCATAAGGGATCAACTGTAATGGGTTTGAAATGAAAATTAATTATCCTCGTTGGAGGGCAACGGAGGATATAACAAAACACACGCCCAACTACAACAAGCAAGTAAACAGATCCCTCGTTAGGTTTAAGCATGACATTTGACCATCACCACGCTGCCCATGCATGGATTTGGATGAATTAAGAATGAAAATGTAGATGAGATTAGGAGTGAGGAAAGTGGAGTTCAAAAATGAAATGAATAGATAAATGGGATGGGTATCATGAGAATGTAAAAGTGTGGAAGAAAGTCGATAAAAAGGATTGAGGCGTGTACAGTAAAAACTAGTTGAGGCCTAACATCTCTAATTCATAGGTTTTTGCAACATAATCGATTTTTTAATGTTTGTTGCAACATAATCGATTTCTTAATGTAACCTCATTTTCTCCGCCAAATTCAGTTTGCCTACATGAATTTGAGTTTGGAATTGGTATTTTTTACAGAGAGATGCTAAAGCACTTAGGCACCATGCTAACAAATACCACATAATTTTCTTCTTCTTCTTTTTACACTGTAGTTGGGGGAAAGAAGATAACCAAACAACTGTTTGGTAGTCAATTTCCCCAACCGCGGTGCTATAAGCATGGAGCCTAGTGTTTTTAGCACCAGTCTAAAAAAATTGACTGTTAATGCTATTCTTCTTTGAATATTGACTTGTACAAATGTACATATGGCATAGAAATCCAGTTTTCTTATTTCAATAATTTTACTTGGGGACGTTGGTGGTCAAACTCCTCCCCAAATTCAGGTTGGAGAGTTTGCGGAGGAGTTTGACATTGGTGGTGAAATGGAAGAGATTTGATGGAGGAATGGAAGAGATTTGATGGAGGATAGAGTAAAGAGAGATGAATGAGACAAATGGAGTTTTGGATTTTGAACATGTCGACTTCATTAGTGATAAGTAGAGCTTGTTGGGAGGCAAGGTTGATTTCTTGAAGGATAATTGTGCAAAGTTGTTGTAGGGTTTGGATGTAGGCAGTTTTGTTGGAAGGGGAAGATTCAACTATATTGGCGAATTGAAATTGTGAGAAGCTAATCAAACGAGAATGAGAAACATATGATGTGAGAAAAAGAGTGAAAGCACCAAATGATGAGATCTCATTTATATTTTAATATTTAGTTAACAATAGAATGATTTGGATGAGTAAAAAAAGGAAGAAGAGATGATGTAATGGAAAAGAATAACAAAAGGGGAGAGATTTAATTGATAATTTTCCATACTGTTTCATCATAAAGTTGGTACGTATAATTATGCTTAAACATAAGACAATAATTGTAACTATTCCACTCATGAATAAACAACTCATCCACTAAAGATAATTTTATATAACTAGTTATGTATTTAGCATAACTAGTTAGCATCGGACAATATTGCCGATATATCGCATAACGGACTTCAAGCGTTATTTTTCATAAAATATCACTCAAAATATTTTTTAGCAATATTTTAGTGATATCACTGATATTTGCCGATATATGGACTATAGTACATCGATATTTGACATAAATATAGCTGAAAATAGTCAAATATCGCCATTAAGTAGAATATGAAAGTCTCATATTAGAGAAAAATCTACATTATATATACAAATTGTTTACATAGATATATCTCCAAATATTTGACAAGTATTTAAAATGTATAACAGTAGATATTTGCATCTATTGTCATCGTTATTATTTGTATAGCTAGCTTATAAACATGTCGATATTAATCAGATATTAACTGGATATTTTAAAATATCGGATATCGCTTCTTATCCAATATCTTACAGAAGCCGATATTATCTAATTAGTATTTAGCACATGTTAATTGCTTCTAATTACTTTTAGAATTTGCATAGTTTAATCTAGAAGCTTGGGGTGATTATTTATTCTTGTTGGCTTTTTTCATTACTCCTTGTCGAAATGTTAATGGAATAGGACTTCATTTTCCACAACTTGCATGAATTGTTGTCGCTCTATATTTTCTGAGGTTGCTAATTTTCGTAGTAACGGAGTTCAAAATGACGATAAATGTAATGGTTTTTATGAGTGCCCCATGCCTATTTAAGTTATACATTAGGTGGAGGATGCCACAAGTTTGAACTTTTTGATATAGCACCAGGTAAACAATAAAATAAACTGAACCGTACTGTTAAGACAAGTGACATCTTACTCAAAATCTTTATTATTCATAATGTGTAAAGCAACACTCCTTCCATTACAAGCAGAGGGCAGATTATTTTCAAATGCATAAAACATAAATTTAAAGACAAACGCGACACATCTAGCAAACCATCAATGGCCATTCGTTGCTAAACCATCTTCAACATTCTTAGCCATCTCCTTGATCCAGTGTTGCAAAATTTCAATATAACCCGCCTGGCTGAAACCTTCTAGAGGTTTGAACTCAAAAGACCACTCAATCTTACACCCATCATCATTATCAACACCTCCCTCGACTACTTGTAATGTTGCAACATACCCTTCAACCCCAATGCTACTCTCCGTTACCTCATAGCTGTAGCTCCGATTTGTATTATCAAATGATATCAACTTCTCCTTAGCCCAAAAGTTCACTCCACTTGGTTGCATTGTACCTGCACAATACCGTACACAGCCTGGAATTTCATCCTCACCCTCTACTTTTTCACAGACGGACAATGAAGGTAGATATTTATGTAGGTTGCAAAAGTCTTTTAGTAGCGACCATGCTTGATCAGGTTTTGTCGTTGGAAGCTCTGTGCATACTTTCCCATGCCATTTTGTCACTAAATTGCTCCATATTTTGTTCTCTTCTTCAGGAGTAGGCCAGTATTCTGTGCCTCTACGGTTAGTGATCCATAAACATGCTCCGGCTTTGCTCTCATCTTTTATAAGTTCAAATGCACCTGAAATATATAGATGTAGCATGTAAGGTACTAAGGTAAAGCCATAGATAAACAAAATATTTGTCCTTTTGGTTTATATTATCTTCTTGTCGTTAGATTATTAATTTAGCTGTGATTTATACCTTCTACAACCGTCTTCATTGGCAAATATCCACCAACCATTTTAACATCTGCCAAATTGTTCTCTGATATTATGCCGGTATCGACAAACTGGATGAAATCAGCATATTGTGTCAAGTACGTACATATGTATTTATAAAGCATATGGTTATTTAATTAGCTCTGAAAAGAAGAAAAAAAATCATAAATTTTATCAATACCTCAGGACAAAGGACATTAACACGGATCCCTTCACGACTTAATGTACTGCATGATCGAGTAAACAGAACAACCCCACCTGCAAATAAATAAATGAAAAACAGTTCGTTTTCCGCATGTAATCAGTTCTAAATTCCATGCTTTACAATGATATTCGCCTATTGTTTACGTACACAATTATATAAATTTCAATGACTGCTATGTATATGTTATTCTAAAGTGTGACATTCATATATGTATCTCAGAGTTTCTGTTCTGAGCTCTCTACACATTTATTCGCATCATTTTAAAATTAAAAATTACTTCAAATTTCCAAAATGCTTACAAATAGGAGTGCATCTAATTCATACCTTTACTGGCTGAATAGATTGGATCAACACACATTGGGTAAAGACCGGATGCTGACCCAAGATTGATAATTACCCCAGGCTTCTTAGTTTTCCGCATTGTTTGGATCTGCAAAACAGTAACTAAAATTAACGTGAAATTCTGCAAAATTGTTTACCTTGCAGTAGTTGCTAAACTTTATCCGTATTGACTGAAATAATTATTTTTACCGCAATTCTAGTGCAGTCAATAACAGCAACAAAGTTTATGCTGATGATACGTCTCCATGTATTAATGCCATCAGATACATCTTCATCAAAGCGTTTTACTGTAGTACCAACTCCTGCACTGTTTACACAAATGTCTAGACCTCCATATATCTCTACATGCTTCTCAAATGCAGCAGATACTTCACCTGCGCAAAATGGATCCAAAGTTTCTTGTCATATGTAACAGTGAAATCTGAAATATAGTACAATATTAAGTTACATGTAACATGTATGGTTATATACCGGTATTAGTAACATCACATTTGATGAACATTGCAGAAGGATGATCTATGTCAGGATGGAACTTTTTGTTCTCTTTTTCTAACAAGGAAGCAGTTTCATTTCCTCTCTCTTCAGAAAAATCAACAACAGTTACAAAGAGACCATTTTTGGCAAGAGCCAGGCCGATAGCTTTGCCTGAAACAGAAGTAAATATCAAGCAAGTATATGTATTGCAGTATGTTTTAAATTAAGCGTATTTTTGTAGCATATACTTACTTTAAACAAACTATACATACAATGAACTGGATTATTATGATAGTAACTGTTACCTATTCCATTAGCACCTCCAGTGACTAGAGCAGACATACCAGGGGTTAGTTCCATATTTCTTACTAAGTTTTAATTAGAGATTATTAGAGTGGAATAGTTAGAGATTTGGAAATGCAGTAAGATTAGAATGATACGGCATAGGCATGCATGTTATATTGTATTTATAGCTGCTGGTATGTGATATTTAATTGTTTAACATGGTCTATACTGGTGTGCGTGATGCACAAGTATACAAATGTACAATAGTTAAAGATTTACAAATATAAATATCTTTGTATAGTATCATATAATGAAGGAATTAAGATGTGCATTGTTTACTTCTACTATATTTTTTATTCAAAGATGTGATACCCGATAAAAAGAAGGCAAGCAAGATTTCATGATGTGTCAATGTATGAACACAATTTTGTCAGTATTCGCTGTCCAGACTGTGTGTGTATATACAGACTGTTTATGTGAACTGTGTGATGCATCACACATAAGGATATTGATAAAATGGTTATGGTTTAGACATGATTTTAACCATAAAGATTATTCTTATACGTTATCCCCTTAAAACGCAATCTACATTAATTGACAATGTGATTCTTTATGCTGCATTGTTGGGTTAGAAATAATATTATTTCTCCATGTGAGGTTGCCTATACGTTAAGATAAACTACCATTTTTGACCAGTCCATAAAAAGTTTATTGCCATATATCAGATTTTCATATATACATTTACTCATTTAGTACATTTTGTTACTAGTACCTTTGAAATTTGGAAGAAAAAGTTTGCAATTTTATATAACATGCCGACGTACAATTATAACGTTCAAATAAAAGATTGTTATTTATTACAATGTTTATTTACAATTTCATACGTAGATACAGTTTCGAAAGAATTTCTACAAGAATACCGCTGTATTTAAACATTCGAGAAAAACGATTGTGAATCAGTTCAAAAAAATGTAACAAATTCCATGATAAACGTTCGAGATAACGTACGAAACGAACTAGTTGCTGCTGAACCACGGTAGTAATTTGTATTTTGTAACTGCACTGGTATTGTTATTGTATTTGTAATTCAAAATACTTTAATTGTAACCATTTCATTATTGTCCGGCAGCTGCTCAGATTTCTTCATCAATATGAGAGATCCTAGGGCTAACTAGTTAACCCTTTCAAAAGTTGCTTCGTCCATGCGAAAGATTTGTCTCCCTCTCGTGCTACCTGGATCGAGACTATCTCAGGTTTCAAGGAAGCCGCCCTTCCTCTTCCTTACTTGGGTGTTGTCCTGTATCGTGGCAGAAAGCTCAATGCTTTCTTCGATCCCTTGACAGATAAAGTGAGGGGTAAGATTTACGCTGGAATGCGTCTCTTCTTTCTCAGGCTGGTAGACTTGTTCTTATCAAATCCGTTTTAGACTCGATGGGAACTCATGTTTTCGCGGCTATGACCCCTACCACTTCTTTCTTTCGGTCGTATCGGTCGTTGGCCTCGTCTTTCTTCTGGGGCAACAAGGACAGCGACCGTCGGTACCACTGGGTGTCGTGGGACGCGGTGTGTCGTCCCAAAAACGAAGGCGGCTTGGGTCTGCGTAATCCAAAGGATCTTTGCGCAGCTTTTGCCTGTAAGTTATGACACAGGTTTGGCGCTAACAACTCCTTATGGGCTTCTTTCCTCCATGCGAAGTACAGCAGGCTTGCGGGCTCTAACTTCTCGGGGTCTCCGTCTTATGCTAGTGAGACCTGGAAGCACATGCAGTCGGTGAAGCCGTTCTCTGACACTCATGGTGGATCTTCAGGATGGGATGGCGCTTCATTTTCCATACTGATAGCTTGGTCTTCGATTAGAATCCAAGACCCCATTCGTCCTGTGTTTTCTTTCATCTGGGATTCTCGTATTCCCCCAAGGTCTCTATTTTGATGTGGCGGATCCTCCATGATGGATTGCCACTTGACGAGAACCTCCAAAAAATCGGCATCCCATACGTCTTCCGTTGTAGATGCTGTGACAATGGGGAATCAGAATCCTTGAATCATTTGTTTTTTGATGGTTTCTCGGCTAGATCGTGTTGGAATTACTTCGGAAACCTTCTTGGTGTTCGTCGGTTTGCCAGCTCTCCTTCTGATCTCCGTAGGTCCTGGTGGTCTGGGAATGCTGGTAAATCACTCCGTTCAATCGTGTTCCGTTTGATTCCCTGTCTCATCTGCTGGCACCTCTGGTGCGCGCGGAACAAGGCAACCTTCGAAAGTTCTCATATAGACCCACCATCCATTATTCGGTGTGTGAGGAATGTCGTCTTCCTTGCTTTCCGTGGTAGACCTTTCAGGGATCCCTTGAGCTCCCGTGCGGAGCATCTAGTCGGTCTTCTCTCAATTTCGTGTGATCTGTCTCACGCTAGACTGGGAGTAGGTTGAATCATCGCGAGCGGACGCTGACCGTCATCCAGCGCTCACTTTCCCTCCCCCCTTTGTGTTTAATGTGGTTGTTAGTTTTCCAGATCCAGGTATCTTAGGTTTCTTCATTGGACCGGTATGAGCTTTGGATGGCTAGTTTCCGGGTCCAGCTTTCTTTTCTTCGCTGATTCTATGGTGGTGTTAGTGTGGTTGTTCGGCTGCTTTGGTTGGATTTTGTTCTCTTTTTTCTCCGGATGGATATGCAATGGTGGCGTCTTTGGTGGTCTGCCTTAGCCCATCGCTGCTCTGATTCTTCTATGCGACCATTTGGGCTTCTTTTCTCCTTCGCCGCTTGCTCTTTTACTGGGCTGGCTTTGCTGGTGTTGCTTCTTCTAGGTGCTTGCTATGTGGTATGGGTTGGTGGTCTGGCCTTTACCTTCGGGTTAATGCGGGTTGGTGACTTTTGGTGGATCTATTTTTCCTTCTCAGTCGCTGTCTACGGGTGGTTTTGTTTCCGCCTGCTGTGGCTTTTATTTTCTGTATTTTCTGGTTTCGTCTTTTCCGATGTTGTTTTGTGTTTTTTTTTTTTTTTTGAGGCATACGTCCTTCATATGCTTCGTCTTTTTTGTGAGCCCCCGGAGAAAAGCGTTTTTTCTCCCTTTAGTTATATATTTTCTCTTTGTGAAAAAAAAAATATGATTTGAAAAGAAATATATTTGCAAACTTAACCTTTATCCTTCTAATTTTATATTTGCAAACTTTTGTGGACCGATCTCCGTGAATATGCATTTGTATGGTCATCCAAAATATTATTTGCCTTCCTCAGTTTCAGTCAAGTATATGATGCAAAGTTTTCAAGTTATTTGTCCTTTTTTTCTTGCTGAAAGCAACGTGCCATAACAAATGTCAGTTATTTTATTAAGTCATCCATATGTCACTGTAAGCCATGTTTGAAGAAAGGGGGGAGAAAAATAATTCTGGCGGCCAACGATTGTTAGGAACCAATGGGAGATGTTAATGCAATTCAAAGGTTGAACACAAATACTGACTAAAGTGTCAAACTAATGCAATTTGAGCAATCAACTCTCCTTGAAAATATTCAGCACTACTTTTTTTCGGGGACCTAAAAGCACTTGTCCTATAAAGCGGTAAATGCTGGTGCTATACAAGCAAAAACAATTAATTACGATTGTTTATTCACGTTCCATCATCTGCATGTGCATGAATCAATATATTATACATAAAGGAAACTTCTACCCCACAACTAACAATGACTTGTTCGGTTGTTAAACAAGCCACAGAGCAAATATGTGTGGTTTGTTCACTTTTCTGTGGATAGTTTGAACTGATCTCGTGTATAGTTCAGTGAACAGAGTCTAGTGAGTATAACGGCGAAGACTTCGCCATTATGAAACATAGCCATTACCGTGCAACGGCTATACTTCAACGTTCCACTTATCTCCTATATATTCCACCACCTTTCTCCTTCTTTCACACTGTCTCGTCCTTACTTCTTCATCCTCTAATTCTGAAAATGTCTTGCTCATCGAAACGTTCCGCCAAAAAAGTTGTTAGCAAGAAACCCATTTCCACATACCCTTTCACCGGATTTTCCAACCAACGCCCACTATACCAACAACAAATACTTCGTCCATCACATGAGTATAACTATTCGCCGTATTCGAACTTCTCTTAATGCGATTGTTAGGAGCCAATGGGAGATATTAATGCGATTCAGAGGTAGAACGCAATCACTGACTGAAGCGTCTGACTGAAGCGTCAAACTAATGCAACTTCACTAATCAACCGTCCTCGAAAATATTCAACACAACTTTTTTCCAGGGACCTAAAAACACTTATCCTATAAGTGGTAAATGCTGGTGCCATAGTTTTCATGACCGTGCCGTGCCTTGAACCGTGATGATTGAAGGTTTAAGGTTTTGATGGTTCAACCGGTCGAACCGTCGGAATCGTGATTTTTTTTTTTTGAAAAATTTGCACATTTAGCTACAAACTATACACAAAAATGTTGAAATAATAATGTATGTACACAAGATGCAGACGGTCTTCAAGGTATACAAACTTGATGAGTCTTACAGTGGTATTAGAGTAGTTTGCAGCAGTGAAGAACAAAATGATGAAGTTAGTGGTTTAAAATTTGGAACGATAATGATTTTTGAAATATATATTTACTTATTTTCTTCAAAGCAATGAAAATAATAGAGAATTACACGATGAGAATGTAAGAAAAAACAAAAGAACCGTGATTCAACCAGGTAAAATTGACGGTTGAACCGTTGGTCAAAGGTCCGATCAAGATTCATCGATAAATGAGGTTCGATTGAGTTCCGGACCGTGGTGGTCCAAGGTTCAGGGTTATTCGAGGTTGGACCGCGGCAGGGTTGGGTCATGAAAACACTGGCCGGTACTATACAAGCGAAGACAATTATACGATTGTTTATTCACGTTCCATCTGCATGTGCATGAATCAATATATTATACATGAACGAAACTTCTAACCAGCTTCAGAAATTTCACTATAAATGAAGTCCAAATCCTTAGCATTAACATCACACTAAAATTGTTCACAGCAAGCTCACCATTACAGCAATGGAGCTCATTATGATCTACGTAGCCATAAGCGCTCTTTTAGCAGCAGCACTCTTCTCCATGTTCTTAAACAAAGGCAAGAGCCCACCAAGTCCATTAGCTCTTCCAATAATAGGCCATCTTCATCTCTTAAGCATCAAAGAACCACTGCACCACACCGTAAACCGAATGCATGATAAACTGGGCCCTATACTCTCCCTTCGTTTTGGCAACCGTAAAGTTCTAGTTGTAGCCAAAGGAGCCTTGGCCGAAGAAAGCCTTCTTTCTCATGGCCCTGTATTCGCTAACCGCCCTCAGTTTCCTTCACTCAAGGAATTTTCATACGATTTCACTGTTTTGGGAACAAGCAATTATGGGGATCACTGGCGCAATATGAGAAAGCTTGCTTCGTCCGAGCTCTTGGCCCCTCACTCTCTCAATGTATCTGCTGATGTTCGTACTGCCGAATTGCAAACTCTGGTTCGAACTCTCTTTCAGGAGTCCAACATTGATGGGTAGGTCAAATTTTAACAGCATAGTAAATACCGTCTATATATTCCTACTTGTTATATGTAGAGATGTGTTGATGGGTTGTTTGTTGATGAATTTAATTCAGGGAGTTTACAAAGGTTGAGATGAAGTCCAAAATTTTGACGATAATATTGAACGACATAATGAGAATGATGGCTGCAAAGATGTTCTCGGACAAAGAACAAGTAAGTTCAGAGGCAAACGAGGAAGAAGCGTTCCGTGATTGGGTGGAGATGTGTTTTCAATACTAGGAGGCAGAACAAACATTGCAGATTACCTGCCTTTCTTAGGATGGTTGAACTTAAATGGATGGAAGAAGAAGGTAGCGTCAATAGCCAAGTACAGAAATGAGTTTTTCCAGAAACTGCTAGATGATATAAGACATAGCAGCACAGACGAACAGAAGAAGAAAACCATTATGGCAACCATGCTTTCGCTTCAGAAAACAGACCCCAAGTACTACACAGATGAAATCATCAAAGGGTTCGCCATCGTATGTCTATACTAACTTTAACTGATGATCAGTTCTTTGTGATATATATAACAGAGATGTAGGTAGACTAACAGTTGTTAACAATTAATGAATTGCAGACTATGTTGGCAGCAGGAACGGACACGTCATCAAACACGATCGAATGGGGTCTAACGTTGCTTTTGAACAATCCAGAGAAACTAAAGAAACTACAAGCGGAGATGGATGAAAAGATAGGAGGTGAAAGGCTAGTGCTAGAGTCGGATGTTCAAAATCTTCCATACCTCCAATGTGTCATAAACGAAACGCTTAGACTAAAACCAGCAGGCCCACTGATGGTGCCGCATGAAGCGTCGGAAAACTGCGTGGTAGGAGGGTACAATATTCCGAAAGGAACAATGCTTTTAGTCAATGCATATAGGATTCATAGGGACCCCGATACTTGGGTGGAGCCCTTGAAATTTGAACCGGAAAGGTTCCAAAGTGGGAAGCATGACATAAGCAAAATGCTGATATTTGGAATGGGAAGGATGAAGTGTCCTGGGGAGATTCTTGCAAGGAGAATGGTGGGCTCGGTGTTGGGGTCGGTGGTGCAGTGTTTTGATTGGAAGAGAATTGGAGAGGAAATGATAGACATGACCGAGAGCGTTGCGATTACAATGGGTAAACAAATTCCTCTCGAGGCCATGTATCGACCAAGGGAGCACATGAAGAGCGTCATGATGAAACTTTAAGTCGCACGTTAATTGCTTAAATGCGATGATGCTTTTGTATACAGTAACCGGTCACTATGTGTAATTTGTTCACTTTCGAAGATATGTTTTTAATAAAGTTTACTTGGCATGTTCGTCTAAAAATAGCAGTATGGTATAGCTAATCAGCTACTTGATATAGCAAGTCCAAAATATAGCTCCTGCTTGTCAAAAGTATGCGAGACTTTATGAATACAATTCAACCGTCTTATTTGATCGTGTTTGACTTAAGACCGCAGTGCATAAAATTTAAATATGTTACGTATGGAACTAACTGTGGTTCCTACACTTGTCCTGGAAAGGAGATGTGAACAATAAATATCCAAGACCTTGGGGATAATAAGACAAACGAAATATGGGCGGAAGATGTGCTGCCTATGATTCAGAAGGGAATTTGAAGATACAAATGACAGTACCAAGTACCATATACTTTTAGAATCTGCTTGCACGCAACGTTCTGAAGTTCCAAACAAATGTATAACTAGTATAACCGCACAACGGTGGAAAAACCGACCGTTAAGTTATATAATATCAAAATAAAAATATATGTTGATCTTTTTTCTTAATTATGAATTTGATAAAAAAATAATTGCATTGTTTAGTAAAAAATGAAAGTAATTGGAAAGTGAAAATCCAATTATAGTAAGGATTGTACATGTAAACCAATTTGATACTAAGATTCTGCTATCAATGTATTGATATGAATCACTTACATCCACATACATACAAACACACACATATATATAATATCAAGAAGAATCAATATACTCGTAATTTTGAGTTTCTTTGTAGCTCTAAATCGTTACTGAATTTGAAAAATAAAAGGACAAATCAAACAAATATTAACTCAAAACATACCATTGCATAGTAACGATAATTCTACTTTGATCAATCATGAACACTAATTGTACAAATATGGAAAATATTTTTTCTTCTGATATTATACGACAAATATCATTAAGTGAACTATTTTCCAATCATATCCTAAGAATTCGTGATTTTCAAACAAATAATGTTTAACACTGGAGATGAGATATCAAGTTTTTATCAGCAAATGAAACATTTAAGAGCATTATTAAAAAATTGAGCAGCACCAGATTAGTTTTAACCACTTACAAAATAACGGAAGCAATAGAGTCAGGTTTTGTCATGCTAATTCCTGCGTTGTAATTCCTTTCTTTACTGCAGCAGTTGTAACTCCCTGTAAAATCAGTAATACCAGTGAACATAAACTCTTGGTGAAGGTAAGATGTTCTTTGAAAAGAAAAATAAAATGATACAATGTGTTATAGCACAATCCATCTTTGTAGTTACATGGAACACTGAATTAAATAGTGTACTGCATAGCATAACAAAAAGGTTATCACTAGCAAAGTTATCACTAGCAAGGTTGTAAAAATCGCTTAACGGACGTTAGACGGCAAGCATGAATTACGGATTAATCGTTTAGACAGAAATTAGTCGTAGATTAATCGAAACTAGGCGTTTTTGATAAAATTATGAATTTTGATAATATTTTAGTATTTTCTAAGTATTAACTGATCCAAAATGAAAATCTAGGGGTGTGGATGGGCACAGTAGCAGTCAACGAGGCAAAACCGTCTAAAACTAGCATGTAAATGTTTAAACAAGACATCAGTCCTCAACCAATGCCTAATAATTGCTTAGAAACATATTAATATGCTTAGATAATGCGATATTCCATGTCTAGGCAGGCCTAGGCAGATAGATAGGCGGCTAGCTTCACCTGGCACCTAGACGAGGCCTAGAAAGGGGCCTAGAAGGATTTTTATGATAGCGATCACTAACACAAAGCTTAACTTAAGTGAGTTCCCAAAAAATCTTCAGATGGTCAGATTTTTACATTAAAAAAAAACCAGTAAAAGCGCAAATTGTTCTTGAATCGGCTTCAAGCCTCTATATCTCACCAGCAAGATATCAGATTCAACTGTATCATTTTTGTTATTTTGAAGAAGACCAACATACAATAGATTTATTTAGTTTTGGTTTATCATACCTTATGTCCAGGTAAATAGTTGTATCTTGTTTTATGCCACCTAATGATTATAAGAGCACCTCCAGCAAATTGGTAAACAAATGCCTAACCTCTTTGAACAAGCTCGCGGTATGATCAACAAGCAGCTTAGCACCTATCAACTAGGTGCCTACTGGTCAATAATGGATCAACATAAGCATGTACATCATTATTTCAAATTTTTAAACCTATACTGTATTAACACACATCTAAATGTGCTGATGTATAAATGGAAATAAAAATAAGATGCTAAAATATAACATGGAGCATTGATATCATGAAAATTCAACAGTTTAGCTCCAAAGAAAAAGATAGCTTTCAAATACAAATAAAGTGTAGAAATAATCAAGACAAGGGCTTTTAATAAAACATATCCTAGTGATTTATGTTGGGGGAAATCCCTCAAGATTGCCTTAGGAACATTAAGTACAACAAAGAATAAAGAGAACATATGGCTAGAGTAACTAAACTTAAATTGATACCTGGTCTTAAAAGAGCAAGATCAATTTTGTCTAGGCGATTTGTAGCTGCGATGACTCTAACACCAGCTCGTTGTTCCAAATTATAAAGACACAATGTAATTTGAGCAAGCAAGCCAATAATGATAATTATATCAAGGCTGTTACATTCAACATTTAAGAAACCATGAGTATATATGCACGTCCAGGCGGACCTGCATCTAACCTTGTTGTGCATGTATTAATTCAACAATATGAATTATTTTATTTGGCAAATATAGCCTAGTTTGCATGTATCAAGCATTTTACATGAGAAGTCAAGGAAATTCTTATCTTCGTTAAAATGTTTCATGGAGAAATGAATGAAGATTCCAAAGGTGTTGAATATAAGCTGCTTTTTCAAGTTGCAAATGTTAACAAAAGAACTCGAAAGTATGAACCAGCTGCTTTTTCTCACCGTTATTCTCAAGGGAGTTCTTCCTTTGATTCTAGTTGGGTTTTAGAACTACTTTTTTTTGTTATTCGGCAAATCATTTATAACATAACTTGCGTGATTCATCCAACTCAGGTTGAGCAGCTATATGAACCGTGTTGTGAATCCGTATTACATCTATATTCATTTTGTGGTATCAAAAACTCTACGATCTGAAACCTTTTCAATTTTTTTTAAATGTTTATACTAATCTGATTCAATCATTGTTTCTTACTTGTGATTGTGACTCAAATTTTGTTTTGGCATTAATTCAATTTCCAGTCGGTGCTTGAACTTTTTGATTTTGTGATTTCTTCCGCTTTAAATATCTTGTTGGCTGTTTAAAAAAACATATGCTTAACTTTTGATTTTGATTTTTTTTCCTTTAACTTTCCCTTTCTCAAAAATAAATTGGTGGATCCGAATTTGAACAAAAAAGGAAACATTTACGAACTAACTTCCAAGTTTTTATGCTTACTGCCTTTCTTATATTAGTAAAATAAAATTGTGCATTATGTATCCCCTTGGTTTCGTTGTTCAATCCAATACATTATGTAGCAAGCAACTGTGGGTAACAAAGACGAAGCACCATCTCATTTTGATTGCACTTGCACCTTTCAAAACTTGCCTCAAAACTCTCAATTGCTTTCAAATTCATACGTACACGAATACAATCAGGACTCGAACATGTACAGTTGCTAAGTTAGTTGAAAGAAAATTCATTACCATGCCAAAATTATATTTAAAGCTGCAGTCAAAATGTTTCTCGTGTATTATACCATATATATATATAGTACTTTGACAGTTGATAACTGAATTTGAAACTCTCCCAACATGAAAAACTCAAATTTCTCATGTATCCATATATGCACTACGAAAACGAAACTGTCCCTACATGACAGTTGATAAACAATTAAATATACCATGTATTATGCAGTAATGAAATTGATAAACAAACGACTATAAGTCAATAAGCAAATTCAAAATATATCTCATGTACTCTCTAACATGACATTTATCAAACATTCAAAAACATCTCTCACGTTCTTCTCTTCATTGTCTACGACAGCGATGTCCTAACTGCAGCAATAGTGTCCTATGAACATCTAAATCATTATAAATCAAATAAATGTAATGTTGTATAAGGAACTAACTTTTATTATATATATTTTTCCGTTCCCTCCATTATGCTCTATAATCTTCACTCTCCTTTTTTCATACCAGCAAGATTTCATCAAGGACATATGATAAAAGGTTACATGTAGGATATATACTGCATACTTAACTCTTCTAACTCAATTTTCATTTCTAAAATATAATGGAGAGAGAATGCGCTCAAACATTGCAGGCATCTAGCGGTCTTGTATCTTTATATATTAAATCAAACTGAAGAACAAAAGAGTTGGTATAGTTCACAATTACGAAAAAAATGTGTATATTTCTACCTTTATCTATATCTACACACACTAAGTTTCTTAAAAGGGAGAAAAAATACATTCAAAGATAGTATTTTCTTATATTTTTGAGTTAATTCATGGTTATGACTATATATACTCTGTGTGTTTATTTTTTTAGGTATTTCAAATGGAAATGATGGGTAACGAACATTAGTCTATCATATATTTTTGTTTCAGATACCATAGCATGGTTAATGCTGCAAAGATTATGGTTACCACCTGTATGTTTGATGATTTGTGTATTGGACTTTTTTAGTTATCAATAAAGCTGCTATTCAGATTTAAAAAAATAAACAATCCGAGGCATATATCATAAATTTATGATTTGTAAGATTAGATGAATTGAATTACAAAAATAGAAGGCGAACATAAAATAGAATGAACCAAAAGTAGTATGTTATGGTTATATGCCTATAGTATTTTTTCTGTGCAAATGGTTGTGTAGCAATAATGTGCTCAATTTATAGCTACTTCTTTAGAATGAAAGTAAAAATACAAATTTATCAATAATAGTGAATATCTGCAACCCATACAAAGTTCATCAAAAATAATTCCAGAACAGAGAAATATAATATCTCGTCCAATTAAAATATGATAATTTGATAACCATCATGCATAGCAGAATATGGTTGTTAAACTACCTACATATAGATATATAATTAAACAGTCTACGTACAGATATATAATATGGGAAATGTAATTTATTTCACTATAGATTAGGGAAAACTATAGATTAGGGGAAGTTAAGTAATTAGATAGGTTCATGTACATAAATGATGGAAAAAATATTAATCGCGACTGAAGGGACAAATGATACCGAAGTTTGAACAAATTGAACAAATGAATAAGCCATTTAAGTTGAGGATTCGGAGCAGCAGTTATCGATTGCAAACTACGACGATCATTCGATTGGGAAGCATGACGCGGTGCAGCAGTTGTAATTTCTTGCTGCTGATAGCTTCGGCGATAAGGGAGGGCATATGTTTTGCGTTTGCAGCCGATTGTCAACTATGAGTTAAGTAACGATTTGGTAATTAGGGTTTTTTC
Organism: Allium fistulosum; assembly: GCA_030737815.1. Lineage (NCBI taxonomy): Eukaryota > Viridiplantae > Streptophyta > Magnoliopsida > Asparagales > Amaryllidaceae > Allium > Allium fistulosum. The sequence goes on along the minus strand of CM060907.1, from coordinate 869,892,189 downwards.
AAAGCGATGGTAGATACGAGATGTGAAGCGGAATGAACGAAAGGATAGAGGTCGAGTAAAAGGGTATTTTTGGAAATCCCAAAAGTCACGGTTGAAAATAGTTAGTTGAATTCTCATTATTAATAGTAGAGATTAGAGTTTCTCGGGTGATTTTTTCCTTCATCGAAAATTGAGACGCCGCTAATTCTCTTCAATATTTTTGACAAATGTACTCGTTTTCTTCTCTTATTCCTTCTCAATTCTCTCAATCTACTATTATTTCATTTATTTGTTTTTGTTTGATGGGCCAAGATAAGATTTCAACAACAAAAGGGAATAAATCTGTCAAAGCATGACGATATTTTATTGCTAGGGTTGTCTCACATGTGACAAGAAGGAACAACATTTTGAAATTGGAATAGTCACGCAACGCTAAATAATTTGAAGAAGTGTTGTATAAATATGAGTTGGTGGACACATAACATTGAGGATTCTTTTTGTTACAACAAGGTGTGCGTCGACTCATATACGTACGGCATGTGCTGAAGATGAAGAGCTTGGTTTGGATCGCCATTACACAACATTTATCATCTGCCATTTTAGGTTTACTACGGTTTTAGAAGTTGTATCACTTTTTCAATATTTTTATTATAATGCTTGAAATTTGTGTAAAAGAATAACATGCATCTATTGTATGGTTTATTGTTTGATTTTTTTACATGAAGTGGATGTCAATTACTTTATTTGACGTGGGAACAATATGCAAGTCACTACTAGAACAACAGTAAATAGCAACGGAGCCTTCCGACGGCCGCCGACGGCTGTTTTCGACGGCTGTTTTCGACGGTTGTCAATCTCCGTGGCGTTTTCGTAAATAAAATATAATAACCATCTGAAATCGACATAATTTCCATCGGCGGCCGTCGCTAACCGTTGAAAATTATCGTATATACAGGCTCCAGGCCGAGAGCTGCTTCATTCCTCAATCCCCCTTTTCACCAAAAAAACCTACCTCCACCACCTCCTCCCCATCGTCAGTCAGCCGTCGTGCCTCGCCGAGCATCTCCAACTTCATCATTCTCCTCTCTCGACAAGCCTGAGCCCTTTATCAGTCTCCAATCAGGTTTTATTCATAACCCTAATTAATTTTGATTTGTTAAATAAGGATTAATTTATTGTTATAGTTGTATAATACCCCATTGATTGTTTGATATATCCTATTGAATGCTAATTAGGTTGTTATTATAACTGTTTATCATTGAAATGTTGAGTAAAAAAATTGTTTAGTGTATATGTGCGTTAATTGGTGTATATACGTTGATTAATTATGCATACGCGCATTAGAGCTAGTTTGGATTAATTAGAGTCGATGCTTAGAATTTAGTGTATGCGTTTTCAAGATGACGAAAATGACGATTTAGTGTATGCGTTTCTTTGAATGTAATTAAATTATTGTAAAAAATGTTGTATAATACGATTTACTTTTATAAATCCCTTAGAGAGTTTTTGGCCCCCTCTAACAAGTATAGTATATGATTGTTTTATGAATGTTCGTTTTTATCATAGAACGGACATTTATATTCATCCGATACAATATTTGTCGGATTTATTTCTGTTTTGGACATGTCAATAGACTAATTATATTTTGCAAATCATTTCATTTTAAACGGTTCACAAAATTTCGACAATACTTTCTTTTTGTTCTCTGTGTACATGCATATGTGTACGATACAGGGAATAAAGGGGAAGTGCTGCCGAAATTTTGTTGAATTCTTTAAAATGAAATTATTTGCAAAATATAATTACTACTGTGTTTGTAATGGGAAGTAGGATGACCAACCATCAAACTATAAAATAATAAGCTAAAAATTATAGATTATACACATATAATAATTTGTGTAAAACCGTTTGAAAATTAAATTAAATAGAAGAATATTATATATTTGCAAAAATTTAAATGTATGATTTAATTGAAAAATAAAATGTCAACAAGTAAATGATTAATACGTTTTTATGTTTTAAAGTAGGAAAAAGGTCAATTATTTTATCGATCGGAGCTGGATCGATGTACCAACAAAGAAGAGATATTGGAGGCTCAATAAGTGAACATTTTCAAAATGTTGTACATGTCTTTGTTGAATTCGCTTTAAGTAACAATGGGAACGGCGAAGAAATTCATTGTTCATGTAGTAGGTGAAAATTGTTGAAGCATTTGATACCAGATATGGTTGAAGATGCAACACGTTCAATGTTCCCTACTATTGAAGTTCATGGTAACGATATTAATGTCGAAGAAGAACCAAGTATTGAAACAAAATGAATTTATGATTTATTTGATGCTGCTAAGAAACGCCTTTGGGATGGGTGTACAAGCGGTACTTTGCTATTAGTAACTGGAAAATACATTGCCATGAAATCAAAATACAACTTCACAGAAGCTGAGTTTACAGCTATAGCAAAAGCTACAAAACCGCATATGCCACCCGATAATTTAATGTGCGAAAATCATTATGAAGTAAAAAAAACTTATGTCTGCTTTTAGTTTGCCGTATTAAAAAATAGATACATGTTTAAATGGTTGCATGTTGTTTTGGAAAGAAGACATCAATCTTAGGAATTGTAAAATATGTAGTCAGGAAAGATACAAACCAAGAAAAAAAAGAGAAATAAAGTTCCGTACAAGCATATGCATTACTTACCCATCACTCCTAGGCTTCAAATGTTATATGCATCTTCTATAACCACGCATCATATGAGATGGCACTGTGTGAGAACACAAAAAGAAGGTACGTTAACACATCGGGTCGATGGAGAAGCATGAAAGAATTTTGATAAGACATACCCCGCTTTCGCAGCGGAGAGCCGTAATGTTAGACTTGGTTTATGTACGGATGGATTTTTACCATTCTCTCAATTTGGTTCAAAATATTCACTTGGTCTATAATCATTACACCTTACAATTTACCTCTGTGGATGTGTATGAAAACTCCGTATATGTTTCTCACTATTGTCATCCCTAGCCCTGATGATCCGACACAAGGAATCGATGTATATTTACAACCGTTGATTGAAGAGTAGAAAATATTGTGGTATGAAGGTGTTGAAACATACGACATTACAAAAAAAAAGAATTTTGTATGTTTTCTTCTCTGCTGTGGACTATAAGCGATTTTCCTGCGTATGCATCAGGTTGGAGTACGGCTAGTCGTCTAGCTTGTCCTTATTGCATGGAAGAAACATGAGCATTTTGTTACCGCATGGGAAGAAAATTTCATGGTTTGACTGTCATCGGTATTTTCTCCATATTAATCATCCTTTTAGAAAAGATAATTTTTTTTACAAGTAATAGACTTGAGAACTTACGACCACCAACGATTTGGTCAAGCGAAGATATTTTTGACCTCATAAAGGATTATCCAAAGATACATGAAAATGGGAAACAAATTGAAATTCAAGGTAAATCGACGATTCATAATTAGTGCAAACAAAGTATATTTTGGGAGTTGCCTTATTGGAAAAATCTCCTAATTTGTCATAATATCTGTTAGCACCAAAATTGGTCACTAACCTCGTTGAGAAAGTTTATGTAGAGAGATAAATGAAGAAGGTAGATTTAAATAAAGAACAATATGCAAAATTGAATGCAAAGATGAGAACACCAGATTTATAGTGGTTCGGCGTAATTTCCTACTTCCACTTTAAGGTTAATCTTTTATTGCTTTCCTTAACAATTGATTACAGATACAATCCGTTCACCAACTACTTGAATACAATTGCTAAGTAAAAAGAGTGAGTCTTTAAAGTGGTAGAGTCTCCTCGGTGTTCTCAAAAAAAGGTCCATTTCACTGTGCCCCTGCCTCTCTATTTATAGACAAAGATGGGTTGGACTCCCACTGGTGGGCCTGGCAGCCGATTACCTCAGCCCAGAAAGAGTGAGTCTTGGGTGCCGAACCACTGATGCCGAAAAGACTGATGCCGAACCATCACTGCCGAACAGACTGATGTCAAATCATCGATGCCGAACCATCGATGCCGAACAGACTGATGACGAACCATTGGCGCCGAACGGACTGATGCCGAACCATCGATGCCGAACAGACTGATGTCGAATCATTGATGCCGATCAGACTGATGTCGAACCATCGATGCCGAACAGACTGATGCCGAACCATTGATGCCGAACAGACTGATGTCGAACCATCGCTGTCGAACAGACTGATGTCGAATCATCGATGTCGAACCATCGATGCCGATCAGACTGATGCCGAACCATCGATGCCGACCAGACTGATGTCAAACATCTCTAGAAGCCGAACAACTCCGTATGTCGAGTGTTCTGCCATGCCGAACGAAGTGTGGATGCCAAGCAGTGTGGAATGCCGAACGCTCCATGTATGTCGATCACTCTAGAATGCCGATCCCTGTACAATACTGAACGACTCTCCATGTCGATCGATCTGCGAGTGCCGAGTTCCTAGTTGCCTGGTCAAATCTTCAGGTAACACTTGCCCCCCAAAGTACATCATGTGGTTAAACATGGTGTGCTTTGAATCACCCTGGATGCCGAACGATATGCCCATATCGAACGACACAGCCGAAGCCGAGCACCCTGGATGCCGAACGACATAGCCGATGCCGAGCACCCTGGATGCTGAACAATGTCGATTTGACCGGTTCTACCGGTTATAGTCTCTTCGATTTCCCTTCTCTCTATATAAGCCGATGCTCCTTCTTCTTTTCCCCTTTAATTCTACCTCCGCTTTTCAGTATTTATGAACTTTGCCTCTCAACAGAGTTAAGAGAATTATCTACTTTTCCCTTCCCTTCTCAAACATCATTCGTTGCCTGACTTCCTTCCCCCAACCAACTGAATTCAAATAGAACCACGTTCCCTACTCCAGAATCTCCTCGAGCTTCGACTCATTTCTTAGGTAAAAAACTTTTACTTAAATACTTCACTCCGATTAGGAAACCTAGCATGAGATTCGAACTCGCGAATCTCTGTAAAACCAAAGTCAGAAGTAATTGCGTGGAGCAGGAGGAGTTAAGGGCTAAGTGTGGGTGTTTTAAAGTAGTTTAAGGCTAGACGAACGGTAGAAGAGAAGAGGATGGAAGAGGTGTTTGAAGGAGGGAGTTGGTGGAAGATGTATTGATGTGGCTCGGCAGGATTTCCTTATGCCGAGCGATGGAAGGAAAGTATGGTAGTGAAATTGGAGTTAAGGTTTTTAGTGAAGTGGATCGGCATGACCGTGGTTTGACACGGCTTGCCGAATGACTCGGGTACGTTGGTCGGGAAGCTCGGCATGACCTGCTGCGCGCACTCATTTTCAGGCCAAACAGAAGAGAGGTCGAATAGAATTCTGGCCGAGCAGAATTCTTTGCCGAACAGAACGAAGGCCAAATGAAAGTTAAACCGAACAGAACCTAAGTCGAACAGAACTTAAGCCGAACAAAACTTAAGCCGATCAGAACTCTAAGCCGAACAGAACCCAAGTCGAACAGAATCTAGGCCGAACAGAACTTAAGTCGAACAAAACTTAAGCCGAACAAAACTCAAGCCGATCAGGGTTAAACCGAACAGAACCTAAGTCGAACATAATCTAGGCCGAACAGAACTTAAGTCGAACAAAACTTAAGCCGAACAAAACTTAAGCCGATCAGAACTCTAAGCCGAACAGAATTTTAAGCCGAACAGACCTTTTGACCGAACTCCTATTCATCTTGCCTAATCAAACATCAAACACAAGGACAAGGACTTAAGCATACCAGCATATCGAACTAATCTGGACTGATAACTTCTTAGTCTCAATAATCACAAGCCTGAACTTAAACCAATAAAAACGGACTAAATCTTCTAACATGCAGTGCCAATGTCCGAGTTCAAAATTGAAAATATTGCAAGGCTGGCTTTCGGAGACGGTCAGCAATGACAGTCTTCGAAGACGACAGTTCAAGGCTAAACTTTATGCAATCAATTCTGTGACTTATAATTTCTCAGCGTTTATACCTGAATGATCGCACTAGTTCACACACTACACGGGGGGAATATTCGCATTGTTAAGTCTAACGTCGATTATTTTTTAAGTATAGTTCGAACAGGTACTTTGCTAGATTCATTCCTTATCAGCGATGTCTAGAAAATCTAGCTCCGCCACTATTTCAGACAGACCCTGACCATCCTCCCGACGAGAAGTCGCAGATACTTCAAATCCGTCAACTTCCCATGCACATGACTTAGCTCCCGATGCGCTGGAGGCAGCAATTTTCTTGGACAACCCTGTCCATTCACTTGCTTCAAAGATTAATGAAAGTACACTCCGCTGGATATGCTCTGTCCACGGAATCCCTTTTGATGACGTGCTAGTCCCATCGGGGCATGACCGTCCGCACTTGCCCCCAGTCGGATACATAGCTTGTAACAAATTCATGTGTTGGGTTGGCAGCATGCCACCATTCAACTCGTTCCTTCGGGATGTGCTGCAGTACATCGACATCGCTCCATCGCAACTGCACCTGAACGGCCATGCATTCCTCTACGGCACTTGCATCCTCTTTATGAATGTCTTCTCTAGGCTTCCAACTCCGCGCGATATCAGATACATATATTGCATCAAGAAGCGGAAGGATAGCCCATCATTCATGTTTCTCGAGCCGCACAACAAATGTCAAATCTTAACTGGAGCATGGACCAAGTTTGCCTTGTATAAACAGGAATGGTTTTATGTGCGTTGTCCTCCCGGCTTTGCGAGGAGATGGGTTGAAGGAAGTAAACCTTTTTCTTGAACCGTTACTCGTGTTTAGCAGCAGCCGTACCTCTTCTAACTTTTACCCATCTTTTCAGGTATCACTCCACGTCCTGTCGGCCGTGGACACTCTGATGCCGTCGAAGCTATTCGAGCCCTTCCTGCCGGAGAACGGGACATTAGAACTCTCATTTCGAATGAGTCACTTAAAAGGCTTGGACTGTTGGTAGAAGGCCGTCGGATAAGCCTTCCTCAGGGCGTCACCATTCCCTGGCCTGCCTCTGGCAAAGGGAAAAAACAGGCTGAGTCTTCAGCACGCAACGCTCCTAATACATCAGAAGAGGGGGAAATTAAGGAGACTGAGACACCCGAAGCACAAGATGAGAATGTCGGTCACATTCAAGACCCAACGGTCGAAGTTCACGACATCGAAACGTCATCTTCCCCTTCTAAGGGGAAAAGAAACCGACATACAAGATGAGGAAGGAAAAAGTTGGTGGAACTTCTAAAATTACCCTTGTTCCAGTGGAGAAAGAAGCTTCCTCATCACATTTAGAAAGTTCTCTGAAGGGCCTGTCGAACCTTACCAGTCCTGACGATCTACTCAACTACGGTTTCGACGATCCAGAGGCCCTCAAGTTTCATTCGCCCGTTAGAGGCGACACGGGAGTTCAAGCCCCAGTCCAGGGAGATAATACTCCAGTTAGTAAAGATAAAGGAACTGGTCCGTCGGGGGAAACACTAGGACACACACGCACCCATGCACTTCACCATACACTTCAATTTTTGCCATTACCCCGATTCTTCCTAACTCGCTGTTATTTTTATTCTATGCAGCTGACATGGGGCGCTCCCACGGATTCAATCGCCTCCACGGCTCTTCTATATTTCACCATTCTGGCCGAGATTCAGGCTCCGGTAGACGCAGGGACAAGGACGATTACAAAGATCGAGACAACCGTCCTCGTGAGTCGTCTTATCAAAAGAAATCATATTACCAGTCTTCATACTCTCGCGATCTCCCTTCTCAAACTGAGCCAGATAGAGAAAAACTTTCGCAGAAGGGGTCTCAACCCGATGTTTCCCGAGATCAACATTCCGGTTCATCAAGCACACGGCAATCTCGGGAACATCGGAAGAGAACAGAACTTTCAAAGCCTCCTCCCCCTGTTCCTGCGGTTGACCCAACGATAGCAAAGAAGATGGTCGATCTTAAAGCTAAATTTCCCAAAATCTGCTTTGACGGTCTGAAGTTCCTCCCAGCTATTCATCACATTCCAGGGCATGTCAAGCAGAGTGCCATCGCTTGCAACAATGACGTCTATGTTCAACATGACGTGTTTGTTCATTTGGTCGAAAAAGTCTCGGAAGTATCCGTTGAGCATCAACAAGAAATCGACCGCTTGAAGCTCGAAGCTATCTTTGATAAAGACATCATCAAGAACCAGGACGAAGAGCTCGCTTCGTACAAGTCCAAACTTGAAGCTGCAGAACAGAGTGCTAAGGAGACTAAGGAGGCCGTCGCTCGTCTAGAGACGACCCATAAGAAAGAACTTGACGTCGTAGTCCAATGCAGTGGGGCCCTAGCTCTAGAAAAAGATTCTATTCAAAAAGAAAGGGATACACTCGCCCTGCAGGTCAAAGAGTTGAAGGAGCTACTCTCTAAGGAGAGGGAAGAGAAGATAGCGGCTCAAGAAGAGTCTCAACGGTACTGTAACGAGATCGTCGATACACGTTTCTTAAAAGCAAAGCTCGATGATGAGCTTTCTAAGGTTGAGACGATGAAGGACGAAGCCCATGAGGAGGGCAAGAGACTAGCTTCCGAGGAGATCGACTCCCGTCTTGAAGCAGCTGCAGAGGCCGGCAGAGAAGAGGTCAAGTGTATGTTTGACCCGCTGATTGCCGAATACAGCGCCCGCGTCCTCATACACCGGGACTTGACTTTCTTAGGCGAGGGCTATCTTGAATCTCTAGCTGAGGCCTAAGAGACTTTAATAAGATCAGGAAGGTTGAGTCGGGCACTGAGGAGGTCGATGAGGAGGCTTTAGTGAAAGAGTTTCTCAGGGGGAACGAGCCATCGGACTTGTCTGCAGCTATGGCTCTCTTTGGTAAAGGCTCTCCCCTATCAAAAGAGAAAGACGACAAAGCTGGTCCATCTAGAGCTGAGGCTGTAGCTCCTCCTTCTACTCAATCGGCCGGTCGGCCAACACTTGACCCATTCGAGCAGCATGCCGGCTATGATCCGGAGGATCTCGGTCTCGTCATTCATGTGCTATCCCCCATTCTAGAGGGTGAAACTCCGCGCACAGCTGAAAGCTAGCAAAAAACTGGTATAAAACTCTTCTTCTAGAAGTTCAAAGATCTGTCGCTTTCTGTGAGCGGTTATTGGTCCTAATGTTCGTTCTTTATGTTTTTATGCAGGCCGCTCTGATCCTGAACCGACTCCGAGGAGCGATGACGCCAAGGAGGAGGCGGGGATAACAAGCGATGTTGCTCACGCGGGAGTAACTCCCGGTCCTGACGCTCAAGTGATCGGGGCACTAGATGATGATAAGTCTGACACTTCATCTCCCGTTGAAGGGAGTTATGAAGTCGAAATCATGGGCGCCTCAGAACACACTTCGAAGGTGAATATGAAGGAGCGACTCGTAGAAGAGAAGAAAAAGAAGGTCGAGATCAAGGTTGAGCCTCAAATACTAGAACTTACCGACCCGCTGAATAGGCCTCTGAAAGTCATTCTTCCCGGAAAATCCAAACCACTGGATGCTCCTCCCCCCACTCCCGACTCCGCCTCCTTGGCGAGCAAGAAGTCCAAGAGGAAATGTGAGGGAGAGGAGTCATCCGAGAAAGCGAAGGAGGACAAGAAAAAGAAGCTGAAGAAGTAGCCACTATACTCGTTCAACGAGGTTTTGCTTAGGTCATGTAACTACTTCTACTTTTTCGTTTTCGTAGTTTATGTAGATAGATTTTTGACTCCATGTTTTGGAGGAGTGGTTGTATAACCCCATTTTGGATAATTGAATAAAGTTTAGTTTCTTTGTCATTTGAACGATTTCTTGCTTTTTAACTTTCTGTATAACTGTAGTCGAAACTCAAGTTCTTATGAGTTGCATAAATTCCCAATCCATTCTTACATTGTTCGAACATTCTTTGGAATGGTACATTTCTTATTTCACATTTTTGGTACTTAGAATATTTTCTAATCCGCGCTCCGGGGATTTAGAGTAATTCGGTCCGCATTCAGGGGACTCGGAGATTCGAATCGTCTATACTCTAGTCCACACTCCGGGGACTTAGAGTACTCCGGTCCGCACTCAGGGGACTCGGAGATTCAATTCGTTTATACTCTAGTCCGCGCTCAGGGGACTTAGAGTATTCCGGTCCGCACTCAGAGGACTCGGAGATTCAATTCGTCTATATTCTAGTCCGTGCTCTGGGGACTTAGAGTACTTCGGTCTGCACTCAGGGGACTCGGAGATTGAAGTCATTTATACTCTAGTCCCCGCTCTGGGGACTTAGAGTACTCCGGTCCGCACTCAGGGGACTCGGAGGTTGAAGTCGTTTATACTCTAGTCCGTGCTCTGGAGACTTAGAGTACACCGGTCCGCACTCAGGGGACTCAGAGGTTGAAGTCGTTTATACTCTAGTCCGCGCTCCGGGGACTTAGAGTACTCCGGTCCGCACTCAGGGGACTCAGAGATTCGAATCGTCTATACTCTAGTCCGCACTCCGGGGACTTAGAGTACTCCGGTCCGCACTCAGGGGACTCGGAGATTCAATTCGTTTATACTCTAGTCCGCGCTCAGGGGACTTAGAGTATTCCGGTCCGCACTCAGGGGACTCGGAGATTCAATTCGTCTATACTCTAGTCCGCGCTCCGGGGACTTAGAGTACTCCGGTCCGTACTCAGGGGACTCGGAGATTGAAGTCGTTTATACTCTAGTCCGCGCTCTGGGGACTTAGAGTACTCCGGTCTGCACTCAGGAGACTCGGAGGTTGAAGTCGTTTATACTCTAGTCCGCACTCTGGGGACTTAGAGTACTCCAGTCCGCACTCAGGGGACTCGGAGATTCGAATCGTCTATACTCTAGTCCGCACTCCGGGGACTTAGAGTACTCCGGTCCGCACTCAGGGGACTCGGAGATTCAATTCGTTTATACTCTAGTCCGCGCTCAGGGGACTTAGAGTATTCCGGTCCGCACTCAGGGGACTCGGAGACTCAATTCGTCTATACTCTAGTCTGCGCTCCGGGGACTTAGAGTACTCCGGTCCGCACTCAGGGGACTCGGAGATTGAAGTCGTTTATACTCTAGTCTGTGCTCTGGGGACTTAGAGTACTCCGGTCCGCACTCAGGGGACTCGGAAGTTGAAGTCATTTATACTCTAGTCCGCGCTCCGGGGACTTAGAGTACTCCGGTCCGCACTCAGGGGACTCGGAGATTCGAGTCGTTTATGTGAGTTCGTACATCATATGGAATGATGTAACTCCAGTAGTTCATCACCAGATTATAAGGTATAGAAACATCAATAATTCATTGAAAAGACGGCTTCAAGCCTTTATTAATGAAACAAACTAAATTGTCCGATTACACGCTAAAAAGGAAACTAAGAATCAATGGAATAAGAACATACATCAAACAATTGTACCTAAAACAGAAAAGAAACATGCTAAACATAATAACGTCGTAAATGTTCACTGTTCCACGCTCGTGGGAGTGTCACGCCATCAACGGTCGCTAGCTTGAAAGTTCCCTCCCCAAGCTTCCATTCAACAACATAAGGACCTTCCTAGTTGGGATTCATACGTGATGGTATCGGGAAAACCCGTTTCAAAACGAGATCACCCACATCAAAGATTCTTGGGCGGACTTTGTCGTCGTAATATCGGTTGACTCGGTGCCTATATGTTGCCGCCCTTAATTCAGCCTCTTCACGTTTTTCATCAATGCAGTCCAGTGATTCCAACAAGATATCCTGATTTGTCTTAGGATCATAATACGTCACTCGATGCGATGGAACTTCAAGCTCCACGGGTATAACAGCTTCCGAGCCATATGCCAATGCGAATGGGGTGTGGCCAGTCGTGGACTTGTGGGTAGTTCTATAAGCCCATAGAGCTGTTGGGAGTTCATCTACCCACTTGCCTCCGGCTTTTTCCAAACGCTTCTTCAATATGGACTTGATTATTTTGTTCACGACCTCGACTTGTCAGTTAGCTTTCGGATGTGCAACGGCGGCGAACTTTTTCTTAACGCCATACTTTAAACAGAAATCTTTGAATTCCTTGCTTTCAAACTGCGTTCCGTTGTCCGTAATGATGGTTCGCGGAAGGCCAAAGCGGCATATAATGTTTCGTACAATAAAATTAATGACCTTCTTGGAGGTGATTGTGGCTAAAGGCTCTGCCTCGGCCCATTTTGTGAAATAGTCGACCGCAACTATCACGTATTTTGCACCATCTTTGGATATAGGCAAAGAACCGATTATGTCGATTCCCCAGATTGCAAACGGCCAGGGACTAACCATTTGTGTGAGTTCTGTTGGTGGAGCTCTCGGGATTCTAGCATATCTTTGACACTTGTCACATTTTCTTGCATAATCTGCAGCATCCCGATTCACAGTTGGCCAATAGTATCCGTAGCGGAGGATCTTTTTTGCTAGTGTCTGCCCCCCAGTATAGTCGCCACATTCTCCTTCGTGAACCTCCTCCAAGACCCGCTTTGCCTCATCATGGGCAATGCACCGTAGTAAAGGGACCGAGAACCCTCTCCGATACATTACTCCTCCCTGCATCACATATCGAGCGGCTTTGCGAATGACCTGTCGTCTTTCGCTTCTTCTTTCGGGCAAAGTACCATTTAGCAGGTATTGTTTGAATGGGGTCATCCACGACTCCTCCTCGATTTCCGTTTCCAACGCAAAATCGACTTCCATCACATCTATGCTTGGAGTGTGTAAGGTTTTGACGAGAACTAATCCCATTTGCTACGCATCGCCAGTGCTTGCGAATTTGGCCAACGAGTCGGCTTCCTTGTTTTGTTCACGTGGGACATGCGAAATGTCATAATGTTCGAAGTTCGCCAATAGTTCCTAAACCAGAGCAAGGTACGGAGCAAGCTTTTGTCCCTTTGCTTGGTAGTCTCCTCGCACTTGGTACACCACCAGCTGCGAGTCACAAAAGATTTCAATTGATTTAACCCCGAGTTCTCCAACGAGTTTTAAGCCAGCAATCAGTGCTTCATATTCTGCTTCATTATTCGTAGCTGGGAAATTGAGCTTCAAAGCGTAACAAATCGATCGATTTTCTGGAGTTACGAGAACTACACCAGCTCCGGAGCAATGGTCGTTTGATGCCCCATCGGTGTACAATTTCCATTAAATGGGGGGAATGACACTGTGATTATCTGGTTCGTCAGGTATAGTAAACTCAGCGATGAAATCTGCTAATGCTTGCCCTTGTATGGCTCTTCGTGGCAGGTAGGTAATATTGAACTGACTCAACTCGATATTCCATTTTAACATCCTTCCAGAAGTTTCTAGTCGTTGGAGTACCTGCCGTAAAGGCTGATCGGTATAGACACTGACTGAGTGTGCTTGAAAGTATGGACGCAGCTTACGTGATGAAATTACCAAGCAATAGGCCAATTTCTCAATTTTAGGGTAATTTCTTTCTGCCCTCGTTAAACATTTGCTAACGTATTACACCGGCTTTTGGACTCGGCCCTCCTCGTGGACCAAAGCCGCACTTATAGCGTGCGGGGATACGGCCAAGTATACGTACAACATCTCGTGGTCTACTGGTTTCGATAGCACTGGAGGACTCTCCAAATGCCTCACCAGATCTCAGAACGCTTCCTCACAGTTGGATGTCCATTCGAAATTCCTCTTCCATTTCTTTATTACATCGAAGAAAGGAATGCACTTGTCCGTGGCTCTGGATATAAATCGACTCAGCGCAGCCACCTTTCCATTCAAGCTTTGCACCTGTTTTATAGTTCTGGGCACTCGCACATCTCGAATAGCTTGAATCTTTTCCGGGTTAGCTTCAATTCCCCTAGCATTAACAATGAATCCCAAAAACTTCCCTGACGCAACGCTGAAGGAACACTTCAGAGGGTTGATCTTCATCCCATAATATCTGAGTATATCGAACATCTCTGCTAAGTCTCGAATGTGGTCGGTCGTGACTTCACGAGCATGTCATCCACATAGACTTCCATCGTTCTACCAATCTGGTCTTTGAACATTCGATTCACCAAACGCTGGTAGGTCGCTCCCGCATTTATCAATCCGAAAGGCATTACTACATAGAAAATAGCCCAACGTCTGTGACAAAACTGGTGTGTTTCTAGTCCGGAATATGCATCGGGATCTGATTGTATCCCGAGTATGCATCCATGAATGATAAAAACTCGTGTCCTGCAGTGGAGTCGACCAATTGATCAATCCTAGGAAATGGGAAACTGTCCTTGGGGCATACCTTGTTCAAATCGGAATAATCTGTGCAAGTTCTCCATTTCTTGTTCGCCTTTTTCACCAGCACGGGGTTTGATACCCATTCAGGGTAGAGGGCGTCGCGGACGAACCGATTGGCTTTGAGTTTGTCCACCTCCTCTCTGAGAGCAGCGTACCTCTTCGGGTCCATCCCTCTCTTCTTTTGTTTAACCGGGACATACTTCGGGTCTATGTTCAACATATGACTCGTAATAGCGGGAGAAATCCCACACATGTCAGAATGTGTCCAAGTGAAAACATCAAGATTCGCTCGGAGGAAATCACTAAGGTCTTCATTCATTGCGGGGCTGAGTTGTGATCTGATCTTCAGTACTCGCGATGGATCGTCTCGGCTGACTGAAATGTCAATTGTCAATTCAGCCGGCGCTGCCTTTTCTTCCCTGGGTCCCTCATCGTCGTCTCTCGGATCTATGTCTCTGTAGATCCGAGGATTATGCCCGAGCCAGGGCTCGGGCATTATTTGTCAATTGTCGGTATTATGGATGCGAACGGGATTGTCCGCAACCTTTCCTTTCTCCCTTCGATGGGCCTCTCGGAGCTCAGCCACATTACATGCACGACCAGTTGCCTGGTCGCCATGAACAACACCTACTCCTTTGTCAGTCGGTAACTTCAAAGTCAAACACCACGGGGCTAATGCTACCCTAAACTCAGCCAGGGCCAGTCGACCCAGAAACACATTGTACGGAGAATCCACATCCAAAACTACGAAAGGTAGGATCCGCACCCTCCTACGCTCACCTTGTCCCAGTTCAACTGGCAACTCAACATATCCCACTACATCGGTCGCTGCGTCATTAAAGCCATGAATACGAGCTTTAGATGGCTTCAAATCCTTCGTCTCCATCTTCATCTTATCATAAGCCTTCTTGAAGATGATATTAACAGAACTTCCACAATCAATCAAAATCCTTTTCACAAAAGATGGTCCGATTGTCGCAGATATGACCTTTGGGTCAATGGTAGGAGCCTCCACCTGGTCAGCATCTCTGCTCCTGAATACTATGTCGTCTGTCATCATGCGTAGCTGTTTGGCGGGGGTCCCGTCCTCCACATTGGAACAACACTCGAAGTCTGCGTGCCTCAGGGGACTAGCATACCGTTCCATCTCTTGCCAGTTCTTATCCGCAGGGTGAGGTCCGCCGATGATCGTGTTGATAACTAGTCTTCCCACGGTCCGAGCAGGCTCCTCGGGAAGACGTGGAGCTGGTGCACGACCGGGATTGGACGTTCCCTGTCCACCTTCTTGTGGATTCTTTACAAACTCCTGTAACTTTTTCTGTCTAATCAACTTTTCTACAGCATCATGTAGGTGTCTGCACTCTTCAGTATTGTGCCCATAAGTATCATGGAAGCGGCAGTATTTCCCAGTCCGCTTGTGTTCCTCAGTTGACTCCTTTGGGCGTGGCTTTCTGTACTGAAAGGTATTGTAGGTTGATAGGTAAATGTTTTCAAGAGACGCATTCAGCGGGGTGTACTCGTTGTAGGTTGGAATTCTCGGCTTCCATTTCCCCGCTTCTCTCTTCTTCCCTTGATTTCTTCCTTCGGATTCCTTAGATTGCCCGGGCTTGTTCTGGACATTGACTTGAACTTTCCCCGAGCTGTCTCCGGACTGTTTCACGGCAATGTTGCTTTTTACGGACTCCTGAATAGGTCCTGGTGCCTTATCTCGCCTTATCCACCTGGCTTCCTCTCTTCTAATGAATTGATGTTCCTTTGAGTAAAAACGCTCTAGCGTAGTTGGAGGTTTTCCTGCCAACCAATCTCCAAACTCTGAATCCGGATCCATACCTCGCATCACAGCCATAAGAATTGCGTGATCATTGGGATTACTGACTTCAGTAGCCGCAATATGGAATCTCTGTAAATACTCCTTCAATGACTCCCTAGGAGCTTGTATTACACTTGATAGAGACATCACGTCCTTTGGACGAGTAGTATGTATCATGAACTGTTCTATAAAATTCTTCGCCAACTCCTCGAAACTGGATACGGACCGCGGAGGAAGTCGGGTGAACCACATGGTAGCGATCCCAGATAGAGTTATTGGAAAGCACCTGCACTTGATTGCATCATTCGCTCTAGCTGAATCCATCATCCATTCGTACCTCATCACATGCTGTCTGGGATCAGTCTTTCCTTCATAAGCCGGGATAGTTGGCATGCTGAACTTCCTTGGGTACTCCGCCTGTAGAACAACGTCTGTGAAAGGAGTATGACTTCTGGACACTCCCCAATCGTCGTTTGATAAGCCTTGATTCTCTTTCATCAACTGTCTAATCATAGCTGTCAGGTCTGGGGTTTGTATGGAAGGTGGAAGGTTGGAGTCTGTCCGACGGGATTGATTAGGCTGATGCCTCCTCTGCTGGCGATCTGCCAAACGTGCATCTTGAGGTTTGATATCATTAGCATCTCGGTGAGCCGGGCGTCCAGCCTCCACCTGCACTCCAGCTCCTAAGTTTCCAGTTCCGGCTTGGTCATGGTCTCCGAGGTGCAAATGGTCCCCGGCTGTTTGGACAACATCACATGCCTGCGTAGTTTCAGTCTTGCGGCGTCTATGCCTGGGAGGTTCATCGGACAAAGTCGAGCTGTCAGATGAAGAATAAGGAGCTGGATTGCCCCCAGCATTCTGATGCTGTTGTTGAGTGAGTTGTACCATGAGGTTGGTGTTAGCTTGTATCTGCTCTCCGAGTTGTCTCCTGCTTTCCCTGAGTTCTCTCATCAAGTCGTTAAACTCTATTCTGGTGACAACTGGCATCTGGTCCTGGGCAGTAGTCCCTGCACCTAGATTTGCTTGCTAATTGCTAGGCCCTGCTTGTTGTACGCTAGCAGTCTCATGGGCGTCCGCATTATAAGAGGCTGATCTGGTACGTGGTCTTTCCATTATAGAGTTATTGGTATGAACTCTGAGTAGAATCAATAGACGTCCTACGAATGAATCAGATCTTCTTTGGGGGATTTATTCAATCCAGTAGCTTCAAAGCAGATCCTTGAGGTCTGAGAATTCGATTCTCAGTGAAAGCACCAAAGTGTTAGCACCAAAATTGGTCACTAACCTCGTTGAGAAAGTTTGTGTAGAGAGATAAATGAAGAAGGTAGATTTAAACAAAGAACAATATGCAAAATTGAATGCAAAGACGAGAACACCAGATTTATAGTGGTTCGGTGTAATTGCCTACGTCCACTTTGAGGTTAATCTTTTATTGCTTTCCTTAACAACTGATTACAGATACAATCATTCACCAACTACTCGAATACAATTGCTAAGTAAAAAGAGTGAGTTATGAAAGCGGCAGAGTCTCCTCAGTGTTCTCGAAAAAAGGTCCATTTCATTGTGCCCCTGCCTCTCTATTTATAGATAAAGATGGGTTGGACTCCCACTGGTGGGCCTGGCAGCCGATTACCTCAGCCCAGAAAGAGTGAGCCTTGGGTGCCGAACCACTGATGTCGAACCATCGCTACCGAACAAACTGATGCCGAACCATCGATGCCGAACCATCGATGCCGAACAGACTGATGCTGAACCATTGACGCCGAACGGAGTGATGCCGAACCATCGATGCCGAACAGACTGATGTTGAATCATTGATGCCGATCAGACTGATGCCGAACCATCGATGCCGAACAGACTGATGTCGAACCATTGATGCCGAATAGACTGATGCCGAACCATCGCTGCCGAACAGACTGATGTCGAATCATCAATGCCGAACCATCGATGTCGATCAGACTGATGCCGAACCATCGACGTCGACCAGACTGATGTCAAACATCTCTAGACGCCGAACAACTCTGTATGTCGAGTGTTCTGCCATGCCGAACGAAGTGTGGATGCCGAGCAGTGTGTAATGCCGAACGCTCCATGTATGCCAATCACTCTAGAATGCCGATCCATGTACAATACTGAACGACTCTCCATGTCGATCGATATGCGAGTGCCGAGTGCCTAGTTTCCTGGTCAAACCTTCAGGTAACAATATCGACGTGATGCATAACGAGAAAAATGTGTTAGATAATGTATTTTACACAGTTCTGAATGTTAAAGGAAAGACTAAAGATGATTTGAAATCAAGACGTGACATAGAGGCAATATGCAATCGTCCTGAGCTTCATATGAAGCCAAATGACACAAAAAAACCCAAAACATGCCATGAGCTAGATAGTAACCAAGTTAAAGTTTATTACAATGGGTGGAAGGAATAAGATTTCCTATATATGTAGTATTCATTATAATGCAATATATTATCTATATATGCAGTATTTACGAATCACAACATCCAAGCGGCGATATCAGCAAAAATTTTGCTACTTGGTTTTCGAACCACGTATATGATCTTGTAAATTATGTAGTCGATGAACGGTTGAAACATCCTGCGATGGGACCAAAATGAAATCTCAAGACATCCAATATTCTTTATCAATGGATACAAATTCAACACCAAAGAATATAGGGCTGAAAAATTAACTAACAATATTGGTGTATATGATAAACGTAGTGATAATCCAAATGATCACATAAATGATTTTTTTATGGCATATTAACTCAGGTTTTGCAATTAACATATTTCACCAGACCCACGGAAAGAAGTTTATTTGTTTAGATGCAACTGGTTCAGTAATGTTCAAGGTTATGAAATCAATGTGCACCAAAAATGTAATATTATTGAAATAAAGCATACATCACGTAATCATAAGTACGATCCGTTTATACTAACAAAACAAGCCCTACAAGTTTATTATGCTCTTGATCCATCTCTAAAAAGAGATAAAGCAGATTGGTCGGTAGTTTTTAAAACGAAGGCAAGATTTACGTTTGATGGAAAGAATATTCTAGACGAACAAGCATACCAAGCGGATATCGAGGAAAATGGCGAAATTACAATGACAGATGATCAAACCTATTTTTGACCTCTAAATGATGAATCAAATGTATTAGTAGAAGCATTTGAGATACAGAGGAAAACAATATAGAGTACGAGACCGAGTCTAAATCAGAAAATGATGAGGACTGATATAATAGTATACATGTTGAAAAAAAGGTAATTTATGGAAGTATTGATGTTACACTTTTTTTGTATGTTATATGTGATTATTGATGTTAAATCTTGATATGTTTACTCATAATTGAATGATATGTTCTACCATAATAAAACAAAGTGTATATTACATGTATTACAGATGTCTTTTTTTAGGTGGCGGAGTTCTTCACAGTCCGGTTCCCCCTCTTTGTCTCAGAGAGGGACCGTTCGCAAGGGAGGTGATGGCAGCGGCCTATCCTAGGAGACGATGTGTACGGCAGTTAGATTGCTACCAAAAGCAGATGACTCATAAGTATTAAATTTACTTCAGCATTATAAATATTTTGTATGGTATATTAGTCATGATTTGTCTGTATCATATTTAATGCAGGGGTTATGATCTTGAGCCTTCCGATATAGTGCTCAGCGTATTTAGGCAGGCATACATGAGTCGTATGACTGCATGCTGGCCAAAATGGAGTAGGATCCTTGAGCATGTCCGGGAGAGCATCTGACAGGACTTCTTGGTAAGTGTAAAATTGCATATCATTATATTTAATCACTTTACAATTTGCTGACTAAGTACAAATGTATAACTTATATTTTTTCAACATATATACAGGGTGCAGTAGACCTGCAAGAGGAGGATGTTTCTCTTTGCCAGTGCAAGTAGAACTCCAAAATTGCAAAGAATTAATGGGATATGATGTCGAGCATTAGAAAATCCGGTAAGAAGCCAAACTGGGTGGGTGTCATTGTATGGGATGCTTGGGTCGCATGGTGGGGTAGCGATGAGTTCAGGGTAAGTCTATCAATTGTCACCTTAATTTGTTCAGTAGAGAATACATAATTTATACTTGTAAAATATAATCTTAATTTTTAATTTGCAGGCGGATTCAAACAGGAACTCGGTGAAAATGCAGAAAAATCCAGTCGCATACTGCGGTGGCTCGAAATCATTTCAGCATCATCGCGAGGACTTGATAAATTGATTAATTGCAATTACGAATAGTTATTATATTTTTATATAAATTTGTATGAACAACAATAATATACACCAATTATTGTAGGAAAAATCACGTGGGGCTCCCGTCTCGCATATGGATGTATTTGCGCTTACTCATGCCATCAGGCAGATCGATGACGAGGGATCGGTGACGTATGCCTGACATGAGGATGATAAAACATACGCCGCACATGTAAGTATATTTTAAGTTATAAGTTATTAATAATGGTCATTTTAATTAATTAGTAATAAATTATTATAATAATGTCATGTAATATTTACTTGTATTTGATTTTGCGTTGTAGGGAAAGTTTATGCAAGCGCGTGCGCAGATGCTTGAGCATTCCACAACACCACAGATAGGATTTTGGCGCAACCTTAGGCGGCACATTTGAATAAGCCGTATCAAATTTTAATACGGCTATAAGCCGTATCAAATTTTAATACGGCTTATAGCCGTATCTATATTATTTAATACGGCTGTAAGCCGTATTAACATTTGATACGGCTTATAGCCATATCAAAATCTGTGTCTCTTTTCGTGGGAAAATTTTCCACAAAACGCACACCCTCCCTCCTTTTTTTATTTCCAGCTTTCATTTTTTTCCCGTGCTTATTTAGGGTTAAATCGCCAGAGAGCCTTCCACCTCGATCGATCGCAGCCTCACCTTCAACCACCACGCAAAAACCGTCCAACACCACTCAACCGCACCTATTTCCACCATATCAACCTCCGACGCGCAACCAAGCCACCAGACCCGCCTGCTCCGAGCCCTGTTGCTATTCCTATAGCCACAATCGAACCCACTTTTCCCATAGCCTCCACCCATTAATTTTCTTTGACCATAGCAAACCCACTCCGGACCTCCTCCCTTGACTGTCACAGCCACCAGAGCTCTGCCTTCTCTCCTCCCTCAGCGTCAAACTCGCCCATCTCCACCTCATACTAACCTCAACCAGCACATCTCGCTTACATAATTTGATCATGCCTAGCTTCTTCTTTTTTATAAAGAAAGGTATATCTGTTATATATATAAAGTATTACAATTCGTATGTCAAGGTAATATATTTGCTTATTTAAATATTAAGGAATGTATAAATTTATATGTATGTTTTGATTTCTGGAAATCGTATAGCCAGCTCTCTAAATATATATAAGCAGCATGCATATTTTGTTATGGTTTGACTTCGGTATATATGTGTTTTGCATTTTTTTTTACAGTCTGATCTATACATATTTGTTTATAGATATAATCTGTATATAACTATTTAAAGTCTGATTTATATGTACATTCGTTTAGAAATATAATCTGCATAAGTTCATAGTCTGCATATATTTATTAGAAATATAATCATTGTATTCCTGTCAATGCCTAATCGAGGTCAAAAAAACGAAACTTTTGTCTTTGGTAAAGAAAAACCACATAACTGGCCCTGTTCATGGCATGGCAAGAGCACCATGTACACAGAGTCTACTTGGTCTTTATTTTCTCTAGGCAAATTCTATTTGAACTCGTGAATTTGTTGAGTAACCCCATGTAATTTGAAAAAAATGAAGAAACCCAGTTTTTTTGCTGAGTAGCCCCATGTCTAATTAAAAAAAACCAATAATACCATGTCTAATACAATAGTCAATCTTATGCTATTTTGTATTATTTTGATCTCCTTGCATAATTTACAGCTTGGTGCTAATGTTGTATATGGTTCTGACATTGTTGTATAAGTGGATAAAATTATTGTTAATGGCGCAAGCCAAATATCAGGAGAGGGGTAATACATAGACATTACTCCGGTGCTACAAAATAGCGCCGTTGTAATGGCAAATTTTTTGGAAACAGTTTGGTGCTAATGTTGTATATTGTTCTGACATTGTTGTATAAGTGGATAAAATTGTTGTTAATGGCGCAAGCCAAGTATCAGAAAAGGGGTAATGCATAGACATTACTCCGGTGCTATAAAATGGCGCCGTTGTAATGGAAATTTTTTTGGAAACAGTTTGGTGCTAATGTTTAAAATAAACCCTATATTTTGAGTTCCATTTATTTAAATTTAAATAGTCCATATATTTTAACTATTTAAAATTAATTAAATGTTTAAAATCATACTACAAAATTCTAGGTCGTACAGGAAAACATAAAACGATCATGAAAAAGGCATGCGTATAAATCTTAAAGGAAGTTAATTGTATACTAAATTATATTGTTCTTTACTAAACAATTTATATTATGAACGATCAAGTAGCTTGAATCATGTAAAATTACTAACTTAGAAAATGAAGTTACATCTGTTTCCCCATAAAGCTTTTTTTAAAACAATGATGATATCAAGTTTAGATATGTCCTCACAATTTGATGATGGTGAATTATCGTGTGGATTAAATCATGTTCTAATTTGGAAAGGAAAGTTATAGACTTATTTATTTTCTAGAAAAGATGCTTTTATGATAGTGATTTCAAATTTTGAAATATTTTCACAATTTGATAATAATAAATGATACTTTACGTTAAATCTTATAGTTATCACTAAATTAGGAAAGGTTTATGAAATTACCTTTTTATAGAAAAAGGAAATTTATGCGCTGTCCCTACATTATCTTGTTAATTTATTATACAATATGACAATTCAAATTCAGAAAATAACATTTTTGGAAACTTTAGGTAGTGGTGGAAATGGAATGAGGGGAAGAGGCAATTTTATCGTCAAAGGTAGTTAATGTGACAGGGAGGAAGATGGTAGCAAGGAAGTTGAATTGGAGATAGTGCAGGGAGTTGAATTCTTGGCTACATTATTCAATCAACAATGGAGAACAATACTGCTCTACTGTTTACTGTAAATACTGTAATACTATGGATCAGTTTACTGTGGATTAGACGTTGATGGTTGTAGCATATACCATACCATGGATTAGTTTAAGCATATATTGTCTCGTGGGTTTGACAATTAATTTTCTTCTTCTGAAGTTGACATAATTCCTAAATAACCAAGGGTTGTTATTCTTTTCAATATGCTAACATAATTTGGATACCCCAGTTCAAGGGAATTGATGTGCTTTTCGTACTTTGTGGGAATTTTACATAAATCTCTCTTTATGGCTTTACTAATTTCCACTTTGTCTTTCTCTGTATGGTGAAAAATCAACTGGTTGCGCTCTCTCCATGTATACAAAGAAGAATGCAGTTTAACAACAGAAAAGAGAGATAATTCATTATTTGAGAGGAAGCGATATCAAAGGAAATAGGTAAGAACAAAATAGGAGTCTCATTTTACTCAATAATACTTCTCTTACTGCATTGATTCTGAATTTATACAAGCAAGATTTTAAATACTGAATGCATAACTTCACTCTAAAAGTTACTTAAAACTAAATATAACCGAGTTGATTCAGTTAATAGGAAGATAAAAGCACAATTGTGGATGTATGTGTGCAGGTGCATAGCTATGTATATTTTAACTAACTTTTATAATTATATTAGTACAAAATAGGTCCTTTTTTTTCTTTTATTCAATTCAATGCAAAAGTTACCACTTCAATGTACATATATCCCACTGCCCTGTGCACATCAAATGTGCACATCAAAAAGAAAAGGAAAGAAAACAGCCTCGATCACCTACAAAGTCACCATCCTCTGTAGAACATCCCACTTCACTGCATCATTCTCCAATCACCTGCATACTCCTACTGGCAGCATCCCACTGACAAAAGTTTTTTAGTCTTTAATTCTTTATGGTGTATTGAGTCTGTGTTTGGGTATTTACTAGTTGCATCTAGATGCATTTTCTAAATCTGAGTTTTCACATAACCAAATGGAAAAAAATGTAGTTGCAATGAACCGTAATATAGAGTTAACTCCTAAAACTAAAGATGTACTAATATTTTGTAATGCTTGTGTAGATGTTTTGGGCTGGAGGAGTTAGCTCTTTGGCTTTGCATTGTGCAGTGGCTGCCGTAACAACACAGTATAACAGAGGCTTGTTGTGTATTTGTGTTATGTAGTAATGTGATACATTTGTATTATTGTTGTGTATTTGGATCTAGGTATTGGAGCGATAGTGTTTTCTAGTATCTGCTACTGCGATATATTAATGTACTAAATGCTAGTATTATGTAATGATATTATGTAATGATATTGTTAAGTTATTACGCACTGCAATGCGGATTATTGAATCATTTGAATGTGCACTGTCTATAATATTATTTGTTTTGATGTCTCAGAATGATTATTGATTATATATTGGATATGAATAGGTCTATAATATCATATATTGGATATGAATAGGTCTATAATATTATATATTGGATATTGATTATATATCTATATCTAATTGACTAATTAGATACGGCTTTTAGCCGTATCTAATTGGTTCATTAGACGCTGCCTATTTGTCAATTAGATACGGCTTCTGGCAGTATCTAATGAGCCAATTAGATACGGCCTAAGGCCATATCTAATTGGCTCATTAGATATGGTTAAAAGCCGTATCAAAATATTAAGGTCGGCATATTTTGATATGGCTTTTAGCCGTATCAAAATATCGTTTATGGTGTAGTGTTCGGGATGGGAATAGTTGACCACTGATGAGGAGGATGCAATTTTTGACTCCGTTATGGACCCAAATCAGAGAAATAGGCGCTACGGTTACAGAAATCAATCAGTAATTTATAGAAATTAACTAAGTTGTAAAATTTGCTTAATTTTTATAAAAGTTACGTAATAACTTAAACATATTTCGACTTGTTTTGTAGGCTCGGACATCACAAAGGGCTTACCAAAGGGCTCAGGACAACGCGGAGATTAATGAGCTTCAACAGCAGATTACATAGTTGCAGGAGCAGGACCGCCTCCGAGCAGCGCAAATGGAGCAATTGAACCAGCGTTTGATCGAGTATATGGACCGTCATGGAGCATTCCCTTCATTTGGTGGTTCCAGAGCCGATGATGAGTCATGAGGTACGTTTTGCAGTTTTTGTTTTTAAAACTTGTGTATATATACAATGAGCGTTGGTGAGGTTTATTTGTGGACATTTAGTGCTTGATATTGATTTGTGGGGTTTGATGTTGGATGTATATATTATACATTGATGTTGGATTTAGACATTGTAGGGTGATGATGGATGGTTTGATTTGTAATGATTGAAATGTTTGATTTTGAGATGGTAATGTTTGAGTTTTATATTATTATTGATATTGATTTTAGCTTATATATCTGATACATATTGATTTTGAAGTGTTGTGGAATATATTGATATTGATGCATTGTTGGGCTGCTGGAAAATTTTTTTTACCCAGATTCTTGATGGCTTATAGGTCGAAATATTCCGACGGCTTCCAACGGTTTTTCGGCATGTTTTTAAGCCACATAGACGTCTGCACCGTCAAAAAAAACGTCGGAACTGCCATCGAGCCGTCGGAGGCCGTCGCAAATCTGTCGTCGTTTCCGTCAAAAATGGAAGAAAGTTGTATTCTATATACCGACGGCCCCCGACGGCTTGGGGCTGTCGGAAATGACCGTATTCCTTGTAGTGAGTATTTGTGTTGTATTTTGATTCATTTTTCATATATTTTATGATTTATCTTCTAGTATATTAATTGTTTTGTGATCTTTAATTAACCGTCGTGTGACGACCTTCTTTTCGAGAGGTTTAAGTCAACAATAATCCACACAAGTCCAACTCAAACAATCTGAAACACAGATAATCAATGGGGTTAATTAAGAAGAATAAGAAAAGAAGAAAACATATACAGAATCTTGTAATGGAATGACAATATAATAATCAAATAAACAGTTCATGAAGCTGTTTATACTATACATTTGATTAAAATTTAACAACAACTATCAGAGTTATATATACAACAGAATAATAGAATAATGTTGCAGAACAACATGATGCAGAGAATAATTCTACTAATATAATATACCAAATCTTTGTCTTCGTCCTCCATAAAATAATCTTCAATGCACTAAAAACTTAGGGCTGACCCGAGAATAAAGTAAAACAATACACTCGAGTAAGAACTAAATTATTCTTATGTAAGTCAAATCAATATCACGTATAACATGAGTGTAATAGCATTAGAGATGTTTACGGGTTTAACATCTCCTATTTAGTGTACAACGTGCGTGCAACAACTCAAGAGATGTTACGGGATTTTCCATCTCTTAAGGATCCGTCAAAATATCTATATAGTAGAATACGCTATATGCGTAATGTCTAATCAATAAAATAAACATTTTTCCTACGGTTAAGCCTTTACATTAATCCCCCTTAATGCGATTTTAAGCATTGCCGTACAGTTTGCATATAATGCCCCAACAGCACGTCGGAGGATAGGGATGTGCCGTGATACGACAACACTAAACAAAACTCGTAGTGGTCTCGTATAAGGATAAAAGTATAACAAGACACATGACGCAATGCCCAAGGTAGGATACTACCAGTTCGGGTCACAGGGCTGGTGGTAACTCATCATAACCACGACTGCCCACCGTGTCCATCCATCCTATATCGAGTCAAAGGGAGGTCATCCCAAATCAAGGTGCACCAATCGAAACCGACATCAAGAAAATAGTATGGAGCAAGTCCAAAAGGAAAATTGAAGAACGGATGTCCGCTAGAGGTAGTTACCCTCATTGGCCCTGTCAAGTCGTCCTATTTTAGTCATTTCAAATTGGCACAAGTGTCGGGGTCTATCCATCATCATTCTCTTTCTTCAAATCTAACAAACGTACACTAAATCCAACCCTTCGTTCTGAAGTTCCATCCGCATACACAGTTGTTAAAGTGGTTCCAATATTGACAGAGAGTATGCCAATAAGAGGCCCCGATCACTTTAACAACCAAACGTCATTTTACACACCGGTTGGTTCTTTTACATTTCAAAACGATTCATACTTGATATCAAAATATCATATTCACTTCAAAATATCATTCATTTCAAAATTATCAAATTTACTTAAAATATGTCCATTTCACTTGAGAATCATTTTCATTCCATTATCTCAATTTCACCTCCAAAATTGTTTCGAATTTCAACTTAGGTTGTAACTTCATTTTAACCCAATTCGCATTTAAATCCACGATTTAAATATAAACAGTTCCCACTTTGACCAGTCTGAATTTTTAGAAAATAGTTTGAATAGTTTAAAATGGTTTAAAATAGTTTTAAATAATTAAAATAGTTTTAAATAGTTAAAATAGTTTTAAATAGTTAATTTTTTTAAAAATAGGTTACATATTAAATGATTTGGAAATTTAAAAAGATGAATTTTAAAACAGTTTATAGTAAAATAGTTTATAGTGAAAATAGTTTCAAATTAAAACTGTTTCTTTCCATTTCCAATAAATCTGGACTCGGGTCCAAATTTCAATCAAACCAATTCGATTTCAAATCTTTCAATTCAAATCACCTTCAATCTCAAATCAGTTCAAATCAACTAAATTTTGCTTTAATTTCAAATCAACTTTAATTTCAATTCAATTCAAATTAATTCCAATTTCAATTTCAATTCGAATTAATTTCAGTTTCGAAAAGTTTATTTTTATCTTCAAATTCGATTCAACGATTCGATTCAATGGTTTAAATTTCAATTCAATCCTTATTTTAAAGCATTTCAATTTATATAAATTTCAAGTTCGATTTCAATTTACTGATTTAAATCACTTAAATCCAATTTAACTTCAATGTTCAATTTTAGATTCAAATCTTTAAATTAATTCCATTTCGAATATTACAATTCCGAGCCAAATTCTAAATATCCATTTATATCACTTTTACTTAGATAAATTTTCAAAGTTCGAATAAAGATCAAACCCTTAAAATAATTCAATTTCCATAATTCAAGTCGTATGTCAATTTTACTTCACATTTCAAACTTAATTCTTTAAAACAATTTCTTTTAACCAATTTCGATTTCAACATCTCAAAGCTCAAATTTGAAAATAATTCAATCTTTATAAATTCAATTTTTATTTATTTAAAAAAAATCATTTAAATAATTTCAAAACCAAGAATTTTAAAATCATTTAATTTAACCAATCTGTTTTCCGTGTATGATTTTCTATCCTATGGTCAAGTGATCGGTTATTACAATTTTAATTGCAGGGATGGATATATATCATTTCAATTCAAAATAAATGCATAGGTACGTATCATTTCAACCTATTCTTAATTTATTCAAAATAATTCAAATAACAGTTTATATGCTGTCAGCAACATATAGGGTGATAACATGGATATATAAACATAAATAAATATCCAATCATCCAAAATATCAACCAATAGGCATCCATCACATTCAATATCCAAACAGTCAATATAACACAATAGTTAACTGGTTATCAATAGTCGGAAGTTTAACTAGCAATTTAATTATAATTTCGATTTAACTGTCAATTTTTATTCGTAACAGTCAATTCATATATTAATTAAACTACCAAACAATAGTCAAAAATATTTTAGTATTTTGTGAGAGTTTTAAAACACTCATCTTTATTTGAAATTGAAAATTTCTAAGATTCAAATAAACCTTGGTCCAACTCCATGTCGTAGACGACTTCGATATGAATCCAATACAACTCGTTTTGTTCGAATCAGACCTCATATGAAAAAGTTATACGATAAATTAGCATAACGATAATTAAAATAAACTTAACTAAATTAATTAACAATTAAACTAATTAAACTTAACCCACCCCAAATACTCGATCCCAGGCAACGCTTGATCGAACCCATATCGCGACCCCATCCTTCCACGCTCTCGCCACCATCGATGACCAAAGCTCCATCCGACCACACCACGTCTCGCACCTCGACCACCTCCAGCGCCACCCCAAGTATCATCACCTCTGCCGCCACCATTGTCAGGCAACTTGGGAAAACCCACTGGCCCTTCGAGCTTCGATTCTGATGAACTCGGGTCGCTTCGCTATGATCCAACCATACAACGTGTAGAGCTCGTCGTGCTCTACACTTTTCCTTTGGGTTTCGTTTGATTTCGTTAAGTGGATGTGGAGAAATCAATAGGAGAAGGAACGAACGATTTCGACCATTAATCGTATAAGAGCGGCTGAAGAAGACGGGTTAGGGTTTTGATGAAAATGAGATTATAACGTGGCCTATTATATAAATTTATGACCTGATTTAACCGCGAAAATTTTGAACTCCAAACGAAGCATGCTGCCTGCCATTTTATATATTATACCCCCATTCCGAACACAATAGAATATGTATCGGGAGCCAGTTCCATCATATTCAGAAGATAGTTTTTCAAAATCGAATTATTTTAGCTAAAGTTCTGAAAATAAATCCTACGCATTTCAAGCTCGCACGGCTAAACAGTAAGTCCAATCGCTATGAAACTTGAAATCCTATAATTATTCACTATTGCGGATCCGACGAACTGGTTTCGTCAAAATCCGAGATAGTGCCTAAAAAGACTATTTTTACACATTAATTAAAATAAGAAATTTCCAAAATCAATTTAATAACTTTTAAATTCAATTTTAAAAGTTAACAATCTTCATTCTTGTTTAAATAAAATTTAAATCAGCTTTTGAAATCATTTTCATTCATATTAAATTTAGGATTCAATTATTTAAATAATTCCAAATATAAAATTTAAACAAATAAATTATCAAACAAATCATTATATTTGAAATATAAGTTATTTAACTTATAAAATTTAACTTATAAAATGAATTCAAATAATAAAACGACTACTTCCATTTTATAGTAATTCAAGATCAATGCAATTATTTACAATTCAATATTATTTAATTTACCTTCTAATATAAGTTATCATCTCTTATCTTATTGAATTTTGGTTATTCAAAATTTTTATCTAAGTTCATATTCAGTAAATTACTTTAATAAATCATTAAATTTATATTTCTAACCATTTTTGTTCAATAGTTATATTAAATTTAATAATTTTAAAATAGTTAAAAATACGGGTCGTTACAATCTCCCCCACTTAAAACTTTTCATCATCGAAAAAGGATTAAGTAAGGAATCTAACATTAGATATATTTACTCAAAATAATCAACATACAAAACATTTAATTACTATTTTCAAAACCTTTACCACGCTTCCGCTATGCCACTTTGATATCAGCTTATTTGTAAAACAAGTTATAAAATTTTAAAATCTCAAAATTTTTCCAACACCCAAATTTATGGAAAGTTTCGGTAGCGTCTCCTTTGCGCGGCTCGATCGTAAAAGTTTACAATAGACATATATAACCTAATATACATCTCATCTCAATGATGAGGCATCTCATAGGGAAAATTATGTAAAAGTATGGTATGTAATCCGAGATATGTACCTTACTATTATTAATATGAGCGAGTTCGCTCATATTAAGCAAGCAAAAGCAAACCAAACCGTGTATAAGTCCAAACGGCCTTCGTATGTACCTATCTCAACTCAAATCAAAATGTTAGTTGCATATAAAAGATATAGAAACATGTATGAGTTTAATAGAACTATATAGCATGAATTATGAATCCAAACCATAAACATAAGCACTAATACATAACACAACAATCATATGCAATCAAAACAGTTATAATAATGATTTACAACCAAAGAAACCATCTGTAACGTATCGGGTTTTGCCCGCTCGAAAATCAACATCCGTACTTCACATTGTACTAGAATGCCGCAGATTCGACCGTTCAAATCCGATTCGCCGGAGCTATAACACAGTTAAGTAAATAACACAGCGGAATAAAAATAGATGAAATCAATATATATAACATTGATACAATGACAGATACAAAATCTGATACAGTATGATACAGCAGATATCAATATACATCAGAGATATGATACAAGAAATAGCAGCGAAAAAGAAAATAGATAACACCAGCAGTAGGTAGAATATCTCCAATAGAATGCTCCAATCCATAGCTAGCGGAAAGCAAGGTCAGTCGTCCAAGAACTGACTAGCTCCAGATAATCTACCCAACCTGAATATCTAAGAAACCCAACTCTAGACTGCCCGTGTGGAAAATAGTGGGCACCCAGAGTTTAGGAAGGGAACAATAAACTCCGGATCAGTCATGGGACTGGTGTGAGCAACAAAAACAGTTTATCTTTAAAACAAACAACAACAGAATTTTAAATATTGAAATCCGCAATGCTTTTGGAAAATGAAACTACCATAAGACCTCCCACCACACACACAATGCAAACGCTGAATTGGAGGAGATTTCTTCTTATGATAGTCAAAGATGCTTACTACGCAAAATCATTGGATTATTATTATTAGTGCATAGTGAAGAAAACATTTCGAAAGTATAATATTAATCTTAGCCAACATACGACCAGTATCGTATGCCTACTATAGCTACTATGTTCAATAGCAGGTTACCGCCACATTCCATAGCAGGTTATACAACTAAAACCGTACAAGGTTCGTATTGTTTCTTTGGATTTTCCAACAAATGGTCAGGCTAAGGAACTTCCTTCCGCCACATGGGATCGCCTCTGGCGGGACGTCCCGAGAGACAAACTGCTCTCTGCCAACAAGGCCGGGTTACCCCTGTAACAGGTAACTCACGAATATGTCATCACCCGGTCCTTTGGGACCTTTATCCGAGCGCTCGGTAACCAACATCACACATCATAAAGAAAGTGTATCCACATGAGTAAGTATCAGGGCTCCATACCATAATACCACCCCTTTCCAGAAGGAAATGACATACCCTAAAGGGCGCGACCCTCATAACCTTGCCGCAACATTCCTGTTTCGACCATTTCCGAGTTGTTGAGGCCCTGACGAAGTCTCGTCCACAAAGCTACGCTTTGGCACAAAGCCATGCTTTGGGTCAACAGATGATCAACCTATGATCACAAAGATAAATGATCAAACAAATGATCATATCACAAATGATCAAACACTGATCATCACACAGCAACACTCAGCATGCCACATTACCAAATTGGGAATATATCGCTGATAACCTTCAACTACATAACCTCTGAGCTCATACGTCTCAGAGAAGGGTGTTAAGCTAAGAGAATAAATTCTCCGCCACCAACAGATATGTATTTGAAAGAAATCGGCTTTATATCTCAAATTGTAATGTCAGACATACAATCCATACAAGTCTGTTCCGGGTTCGAACAGAACCGAAGGCACTTCCAAAGAAGCCCTTGCAAATTCGGGTATTCACAGTCCCGATCGGACTTCCCATCACTTAGGAGACCTCTATACCAGGAGCGACCCAGTGCAGAGACAATCAATAGGTCATCCTATCGTTTTCGCAAACACCCGGTCTTCAACACCGGTCTTCAAATGCTATCCATATACGACGTATCACTAATTCAGAATGGGTTATGTGACACAAGGGTCCTCTCCCGGCTAAACCGAATAATGAGCGCAATATTTTAAAACATATGGATACTGGGATTTCAATTAAGTCGCAACTTAAACCCAAACTTTCTTTTCAAATGGTTTAACAATTTACCATTTCAAATCTTTTAAACAAAAAGATTCATTTTAACAACCTTTAAAGGTTTAAACAATTTCCACACTTTAATCTTTTAAATAAAAGATTCATTCACAGATTTTCCAAATCAATTTCCATTTCAATTTGATTAACTCGTTAAATCTTTAAATCAAGATTTAACTGATAGCTTTCAAAACAATTTCATTTCAAATGGTTTAAACAAATCATCACTTTAAATCTGTTAAAAATAAGCAGATTCAATTCATAGCTTTCTAAAAGAATTCATTCATAGTTTGGAAAATCCATTTTTCAATTCAATCTTGAAATTCCTCTAATTAAACTGGAATTTCATTTCTTATCTGAAAGCTTCTAATTCTTTTAAAACAAACAGTTTTCATTTTGGAAATCTGATTCATTCATACGAGTTAAGGTTCTTCTTGGGTTAAAATCAAATTCTCAAACCAATAATTTAAAAGTGGTTTAAATTCATATAAGACACATTTATAATCTCTTTAATCAAAATTCCAGTCATTGAATTCAATTCCAAATATTGAATTCAAATTTAAGTCAATTTATTTAAATTCAAAACTTAACCAAGCTTTTCACTTTAAACCCGAATTTCCAATCTCAAAATCAATTGAAATTAAAATTTCAATTTCAAAAACATCAAATTTAAATTATCTGTGACTTAACCGATTTCCACGTGAAATCCATATTTGTGTGTGTAAAAGTGTGGTCCAGGGGTTTAACACAATAGTGCAACACAATGAATCATCACAGATCAAAATACAGGATATAGTTGATAAGCGGTATAAGAACAACGCTTATCGTTCATGCACAAATCACAGATATATATAAATTTCAGATAAATAAACTGCAGTAAAGGTTACGCACCAATCAGAATATATCACAAAGCATCACAGATCAGGAAATATCAAACAATTCAATCATCCAATCAAATCCAAATCTTCATAAGTAAGTTCAGTTAATTATCTGATTTATTCAAATTAGATTAATTACTTATGAATTTCAAATCCGGGTTAATTAATCATTAATTAATTACAAACCAATATAATTAATTATCCTTTAAATCATCTATTAACTAACCATGAATAATTAATTAATTATTCTAAAATTAATTATCCTTAATCACATTGATTAATTAGCCCTTAATTTATTATCTTTCCTTAATCACCTTCATTAATTTATAATTCCTTAATTAATTAACTTAATTAATTAATCCTCAATGACCCATTAATTATTTAATTAATTCAAGTTTTTAAATGTAACTTAATTAACCCTTAATTATTTATTAATTAACATTCAACCATTAATTCAAAATCCAACCTTATCAAATTAATGATTCTTAACTCCAAATTAATTATTTCTAATTAATTTACTTAAAACTTAATTTATGAGTTTAAAACTCATAATTACTTAATAAATCCAGTTATCAATTAAATTTATCAATCCATTTTAATTAACTTATTAATTTAATGAATTCAAATCATTAAATTCAAACTTAAGGATTTTTAACTAAATTCCTTTTTAAATTTCAAATCATTAAAGTATTCTTTACTCTTACTTATTTACATCATTTAAAGTTAATACTTTATTTAATTTCAAAACCTAAGATTCAAATTTTCAAATTGAATTTAGATTTAAAATCTTAATTTAAACTGGGTTTTAAATTTGTTTCAGATTTTATATTGTATTTTGAAATCAAGAAACTGCCAGGCTATATTTTTAAATCCTGAAAACCCTCTTTTTAAGAAAATTTA